>CM062804.1:770557951-771762951 GCA_031772625.1 Pinus tabuliformis | reverse complement strand
GGCATCTCTGTCGTCTTCTTTTATTATAAAGAGAAATGTCTTACAATCTTCTACTAGCACAGAATCATACCAGTACACAGGCACCCACCTGCAGAAGGCTACAACCTTATTTTTTTCTCTAACTTCTACTGGAAGGGAGATGCAACCCCTTTATCCTATTTTCTTTGTGGATCACTTTTCAGAATATTTCAAACTAGATCCATTCTAAATATCAGATAGAAATGCTGAAATAAACACTCTATCAATTCATTGAACCAACTGGATCACCAAATCAAATATTGAAATAACATATTCAAACAATTGAACCAACTTATATCATTGTATTCCCATACATCATAATACCATACTACATAATGTTCAACACATCAACCAGATCTTGTCACTGCAAACCTTGATTAAACACATGTCAAAATATATATGCTACTTTTAATAAGAATACCCACGTATATACATGCATTCCCTTCGGAAGACCTGCATACAAATCTCAAAACAAAGAAATATTAATCTGAATTACTACACTAATAAAACACACACTGAAACTCATACTAAACCCATCACATATCTATAAACCACATACAAATCATCACACAATAATATCATTAATATTCATCAATTCAACCCAACCAACATTGTTAAACACAAATGATCATATAAGACTTAATCGATAGACATCAACGAACGTAATAAAACAGATCAATATTTGTCATTAGCTCATACTGCAAAAACCTAGCAGATGTACATGACCCTTATAAGATATTTCTGCGTATGTATGTGCCTTTGATCCTTAACACTCATGTACAAATTTGTCCATACTGTAGAATATATATGCAACTACCTAGAAGAAGGTTCACATATGTACGCTACCTTTCTAAATCAAACACGTGTACAAATCTATAATTACTGAGTCAAACATTCTTTGAACACTAGAAAACGTGTCAAACCCAAACCATAACAGATACACATCATAAAATCATCATCACATATCTATAAAACCATAATAATATTATTCAATATATGGTCATTTCATATCTAATAGCTTTGATCGATTATCATACTCCTTGGTGCACACCTATTTCACATCAAACCAATCATCAATAACCAAATACATGCACACTTAACACTTTGATCTCCATCTCCGTATATAGCTTATGCCTTAGCCAATACCTTAGGCCAGTTCCATATTTATGCCGATGGTATTCTTTGACGGTATCAAATATCCATTTTCATGCTCATTAATATGGGCCAATATCATGGTAAAGACCGTTGGTATTGAGAATACTATGGTGCTGAAATTGTACGCAAATTTGCTTCACCATACTCGCATATGTACGTGGCCTTTATACACAAGACCCACGTATACTTCTTAAAATATCCCCTTTATCTTTCTGTCAAATCTGTACTTGATTGTATTCTCATTTTTCTATGGTCATGTTAACAACTTTGTCAAGTAGGTTGCCATCAAGGACAACAAATTAGTCATAATGCCAACAATCTCCGCCTTTGGACTTGATGGCAACCACTTTGGTGTTTGGTCACCACCACCTATAGATACCTATAACCACATATGTATATAAACCAAGCTTCTGTGCCCCTTTGACATCAAGAGCAAAGGGCAGACCAATACTATAGATATAATGTTACTGAAGATGAGCACTAACCATGCTCCCCTTAAGCATATGTTGAAACTTATAGAAGATATACAAAGAAGTACATGATGCTATGACTCAAGTGAATATGACCTTTCCTATCACCAAGGACTCATGCTTACATCAATTACCCAACATAATCTGGTTACATATTTGACATAAAATTACATCAAGTGCCCAAAATAATGGAGTTACATAAACAATGAACTTGAATTCAATAGATCAATCGTAGCTGAATATAAAAATTTTACATGATGGGTCTTTATATGACATTTACATCAAGAGACATTTATAACGAAAACCAGAGACCTCGATAGTGAGGTAGCAAGATCATGATAGTCATTAGTAACCATCATTTACCATATAAGGATGACCATCATTATACAACAATGAATGCTCAAGAAATCAAATGCCAACAATGTGCACTATTATAGATATAGAAAATTCTCCCCGTGATCATGTGCTATCTATTCACTGTCAATACTGATCATATTCACTAATAAAGTCATCAAGTAGTAAACCCATCAAGGTAGCAATTCCATGTACTAACCATCATAAGCCAATATTACTTCTAAGTTTTATTTGAGAAACAATACATTGTAACCAGTCAATATCAGAAGAAGAGGGCCAAATAAGTATTGATTGAAGTATACCATAACCTCTCCTCAAGTCTATCCCATAATTTCTTCTTCATAGAGACACATACACTACTATAAATAATCAAACTCACAAATATACGTGATTGTCCTTCATGGGATCCACATACAGAAAGCAAATTGTAGGAATTTTAGACTCAACTCCCCCTGAACATGAATGATCTATCATAATAGTTAACAAAGTGATGAAGCAGAGACCACTCCTAGTTTCTGTCTAAGATATTCAAAGGAATCACGTGGAAGTGGTTTAGTAAATATGTTCATAACTTGTTCCTTTGAGGGAACATATTCTAGTTAGACCTTTTGTTGAATCACTTTTTCTCTGAGAAAGTGATACTTGATTGGAATATGCTTGGTTTTTGAGTGCATGACAGGATTTTAGAAGTGCTTATGGCACCAGTATTATCACACAAAATATGTATTGGTTGAGGACAAGTGATTTGCATATCTTGTAATGTTTACATCATCCATAGAAGTTGATTACAATAAGATGCAACAACAACGTATTTTTCCTCAGCGGTAGATAAAGAAATGGAGATTTTTTTCCGTTGAACTATGATACCAAGCAAGGACCCAGATAAAATTCTCCTCCACTAGTACTCTTTCAATCATCAACGTTACTAGCCCAATCTACATCTGTGTAAGCATGAAGCAAAAAATATACATGTTTGGGATACCATAGACCATAATATTGAGTTCCTCATAAGTACTTGAATATTCTCTTGACTACATGGAGATGAGTTTCTTTAGGAATTCTTGAAATCATCCAACAATCCCAACTACATGCATGAAGTCTGGTCTTGTGCCTATAAGTTAGAGAAATCTCCTGGTCATAGATCTGTATTCTGGTTGATTTACCGAGGGAGAATCATCATGTGAATTGATGTTACATCATGTTACCATTGGTGTGCATACAGGCTTGCAGTCTTCCATTCCATATTTCTTTAAAATTTTCTTGAGGTACTTAGTCTGTGAGAGAAATGTACCATTCTTTGTTTTCTAAACTTGAAGACCAAGAAAGTATGTTGGTTTACCAAGTAATGAAATTTCAAATTCTTGTTGCATGAATGAGGAAAAACTTTGACTCATAAAATCTCCATTTCTTCCAAATATGATGTCATCTATGTAAACAAAAACTATCAAAAGTTTACAATCATCCGTATTTGTATATATATTTCTATCTGTAGATCCCTTAGTGAAACCTTGCTGTTGAAGATATTTTTCAAGGCGATAATACCATGCACGAGGAGATTGTTTTAGCCCATATAATTCCTTCTTGAGTTTGCAAACAAGATTTTTATCATTTCCTAGAATGAACCCTTCAGGTTGTTCAATATAAACTTATTCTTTTAGGTCCCCATTTAGAAATGTAGATTTAACATCCATTTGATATAATTTAAAGTTATGAAAGCTTGAAAATGCAAGAAACATTCTTATGGCTTCAAGTCTGGCTACAAGTGCAAATGTTTCTTCAAATTCTATTCCTTCTTGTTGTGCATGGCCTTTTCATACAAGTCTTGATTTATTTCTAATTACCTCTCCATTTTCATTATTTTGTTTTTAAATAACCATTTTTACCCAATAAAACTTTTATCATGAGGTCTCGGTAATAATTCCCATGTATAGGTTTTTTCTACTTGGTCAAGTTCTTCATCCATAGCCTTAACCCAACGATCATCTTTTCTAGCTTTGTTTACATTTTGTGGTTCAATTGTGGATAGTAAGACTAGATAAATATAAGTTCCAACAAGATGTATTCTAGTTTGTACTCCAGCGTCCTTATCACCTAAAAGTTGAGATTTTGGATGATTTTTCTGAACATATCTTGATGGAATCGTTTATGATGCTTCTTCACTGTCAATTCCTTCTTTTGATGCTTCATTAATTCCACCTCCTACATCCTTTTGGCTTGTTATAGGAGTATCTTCATAATTTGCTGGTGCTTCCATTTTGGTACCTGTGGATGCTTCATTAATCACATCATAAATTCATTCAACAGTCTTTTGAAGTTTTTTATTGTGGCATTTATATCCTTTTATTCTAGAGGAGTATCCAAGGAAAATTCCTTCATCAACTCTAGATCCAAAATTTCTATGTTTATGATCATTATTCTTTGTGTAACATTTTCTTCCAAAGACTCTAAAATAATTGATAGTTGGAGGCTTACCAAACCATAATTCATGAGGAGTTTTGTCACTGTTTACTCGAATATGAGATTTGTTGAGGATATTAACTGTTGTATGTGTTGCTTCCCCCCAGAAGGTATAAGGTGTTCGAGATTCATCAAGCATGACACGTGCCATTTCTTGGATTATTATGTTCATTCTTTCTACCACTTTGTTTTGTTGAGGAGTTTTAGCTATAGAAAAATACCTCTTGATGCCATGTTGTTCACAAAATTCAAAAAACACATCTAATATAAATTCTCCTCCTCTATCAGATCTAAGATATTTTATTTTCAAATATAACTCATTATGTACTAGAGATTTCAAGACTTCAAATTTATCAAATGCTTCATATTTATGTTTTAATAAGCCCATCCAACACATACGAGTAACATCAATGAATAATATTAAGTATTGTCCCCCCATAGGATACTTCTTTTTCATAGGACCACAAAAATCAGTATGAATAAGTGCAAGTGGCTTACTTGAAGCACCTTCTTTGGCATTAAACTGCACCCTGTTTTACTTACCAAATTGACATGATTTTCATATGGTATTTTCTGGTAGGGAGATGTGAGGCAAGTCACGAACTGCTTCCGTTCTGCTTGACTTAAGTAATTGATTGAAGCTTATATGTCCTAATATTTTTTTCCAAAGCTAAATGTCTTCTAATTTTCTCAAGTAGCAATGTTCTAAACCACCTTCCAAGACATAAACATTACCTGGAGTTCTCATTCGCTTTCTTATGATCTTACTTGTATCGATATTTTGAACCACACAATTTTTTGATCTAAAAATCACTTCATGCCCTTGATCACACATCTGACTAACACTCAACAAATTATGTCTTAACCATCAAAAAACAAAACATTTCTAGGTTTAGCCTTTTCTTTTAGTAAAATAGTTCCTTTTCCTTTGGTAGCAGCACATGAGTTATTTCCAAATGTTACATTCTTTTCTTTCTTTATTTCATTAAAGGACATCAACTTATCTTTATCACCTGTCATATGTTTTGAATATCCACTGTCAATGTACCACAAATTTTCTTGATCTCCTTTATATAAAGCTAAACAAATATTCTTAGATTCTATGGTTCTCTTTTTCCATACCTTAGATGTTGTTGTTTTTTGCTCGTTCTAAAGAGTTGATCATATTTTTCTTCTGCATTCAATTTATCTAAACCCAAATTTATTGCAAAAGGAACATTCAGATTCATCTTGAAGAGGCGATAAGGTATTGTAAGAGTATTTGTTAAACCCAGTCTCATTATTTTGTTTTCTTGGTTCTCAAGTCATGATAGTTTTATAAGCAACACAATGAGCAGCCTTATGACCAAAATTATGTCAAGTGAAGCATTGACCATTAAAGTAAAAGTTCCTGGGAGTGTAGTACCTTATTATGTAGCTTTCCCTTTGATTGTGATAAGGGCGAGTCACATGAGAAACATTTGGTCCCTTATTCCTTTACTAAGAGACGTAATTTTGTTGACTGCTTCCTTTTACTGCATTGAGATAACTTCTTGTTCCTGTTTCAGAACATTTTACAGTCTTTGATGATTCTCCATTGTATCTAAGACCTGTTTTTATAAGAGGAGAGAGTCACATTTTGATGATTTCTTCTAAGGTATTAGATCCTTTAGCAAATCTAAGGTCTAGAATTTTTTCTTTCTGAAGTTCCTTCCTTAAACTTACAACTTCTAGTTATAACTTTTCATTATGCCTCTCTTTTTCTAGGCTTTGTTTCTTCAGAGCTTCCTCTCCTAATTTAGCTTCTTCTAAACGTATTTTAAGCTAAGTTATCTCTTCTATGAGATTATCATTTTCTTCTAGGGAATCCATAAAAACATCATCAAACTCATCAATACATTTATCTTCAAATGCCATAAGTAATTAAGATTCTTGATCAGACTCGCCTTCTTCACCATTTGAAATACCATCACTATCTTCGTGTTTGTAGAAGCTTCTCTTGTTTTAGAACCTTCCTCTAAAATTTACGTTTTCTAAATTATTCACTTTCTCATGGATTTCTTTATAAGGGCATTTAGCAGCATAGTGACGAATTATACCACAATAAAAACATTTGAAAGGAATCTTACCTCTAAATCTTCCACTGCCTACTTGGAGTTTCTTTATGAAGTTTTCCTCTTCTTCATTTGATACATACCCTGATTCCTTCAGCTCCTCCTTTTCCTTTCCTTTAGAAGTAGCTTTGAATGCAGCTTCTCTGTTGTCTAAGGGACCCCCTTTTCTCATTTCATAGACTGTTAAAATCCCGTGAAGCTTTTCAATAGTAAGGTTCTTCAAATATTTCATTTCTTCAATGGAAGAGACTTTTGAATCAAATTTTTGGGTTAGAGATATTCAGATTTTTTCAACCAGTGACAATTATTTTATTTCATCACCAAGATTTCTCATTGAATTAATGATCTCATGTATCCTAAGAAAGAAACTTGCAATAATTTCATCATTATGAATTCTAAGAGTTTCATATTGAGTTCTAAGAGTTTGAAGTTTGGCACTTTCTACCTTGGTGTCGCCTTCATAACTTTAGATGATCTTGTCCCATATAACCGTTATGGTATTTAGCTGCATGAATTTGACAAATTCTAATTCTTCCAAGCTTCCTAATAGAGAATTGAAAACCTTTGCATTGGTATGATACTTTTCCTTTTTTGCTTCATCCGTGGGAATGGAGGATGGATATTGATAGCTTCCTTGAATGATTTCGCAAACATCCGCTCCAAGTGACTGTAGGCAATCTCTTGTTCTGAATTTTCAAAAAACCATATTGGATACATTAAATAACGATGGCCTGATAGATGATGGTCCCTCTTGGTTGCTCATCTTGATGAATCTTCCTTCAAGCGATCAAGCTTCTTCTGAAAGACCTTCTCTGATTCCAATTTTTAGGAAAAATACTCGGGGGGAGGGGGGCATGAAACAATATTTTTAAACTGCTTAACCTTTTATTTTCACATTCAGATTCTATACACTATTTTTATTAAGTAAACCTGAGTATGTATGCGACTGTAATGAAGACAAGTAGTGTATATCCAATTAACTACCTTTTTAGTTAATTCATCAACTGTTTCACTTGAACCACTATATCAGTACTTTATTAGATATTAATTAAATAGTAATCATGTGCCGTAAGAACAAAATAATCCATCAGACACACGCAACACTTTAAAATTCATGAACACAGGGCCTTTTTAGGTGGAAAACCGATGTGGGAAAACCACCATTGTTGTCATCTCTATCTTCTTCTTTTATTATGAAAAGAAATTTCTTACAATATTGTACTCGTGTAGACTCATACTAGTACGTAGGCACCCACTTGCAGAAGGATACAACCTTCTCCCATTTTTTAGCTAATGCTGGAAGGGAGCTACAACCCCCTTATCCTCTATTCCTTGTGGTTCACTTTTCAGAATATTTCAAACTGGATACATTCAAAATATCAGATAACAATAACAAGTCACTGAACCAACTAGATCACCAAATAAACACTATATTATGACAATGAACCAACTAGATCACCAAATCAACACAATATCAAGTCATTGAACCAACTAGATCACCAAATCAACACTATATCAAGTCACTGAACGAACTGGATCACCAAATCAAATATTGAAATAACTTATTCAAATAACTATACCAACTTATATCACTATATGCCCATACATCAGAATATTAGACTACATATTATTCATCATAGAAACTAGATCCTGTCACTACAAAACCCGATTAAGCACATGTCAAAACATATACGCTATTGTTCAGAATCATACCCTCGTATATATGCACTTTCCCTGTGGAAGACTTGTGTACAAATCTCAAAACATAGAAATTTGAATATGAATTACTATACTACTAAAACACACATTGAAACTCATACAAACCCCATCACAAATATCTGAACCACATATAGATAATCACACATCAGTATCACTAGTATTCATCAATTCAACCCAACCAACATTATTCAACATATATTATCATATAAGACTTCATCGACAGACAACAACAAACATAATAAAAAAAATCAATCTTTGTCATCAACTCATGCTCGAAAACCCTAGTAGATGTATGCAACCCTTATAAATTATTCCCACATATGTACGCACCTTTCATACTTGAGACCCGCGTATAGATTTGTCCATATTGTAAAATATATACGCGATTATGAAGAAGAAGATTTGTGTACGTACATGATTTTTCTGAATCAAACCTGCATACAGATTTGTAATGACTGAGTCAAACCTTCGCTGCACAATAGAACACCTGTGAAACCCAAACCATAACATATACACATCAAAAAATTGTCATCACAGATCTATCAAACCATAAGCAGATTATTCAATATATAGTCATTTCAAATATAATAGATATGATCCATTATCATACTCCTTGGTGCACACCTAATTCAGATCAAACCAATCATCAATAACCCAATACATGCACACTTATCACTTTGATATCCATCTCCATATATAGATTATGCCTTAGCCAATACCTTAGGCCAATTCCATAGTTATGTTGATGTTTTTTTTTTACGGGATCAAACATCTGTTGTTGCACTCATTAGTATGGTCCAATACCATGGTAGATACCCCTGGTATTGAGAATACTATGGTACAAAAATTGTATGTGACTTTGCTTTACATACCCGCCTATGTACGGGGCCTTTGTTCACAGGACTCGTGTATACTTCTTAAAACAACACCTTTATCTCTTTGTCACATCTATAATGGTCTGTATACTCATTCTACTCCCATCATGTTGACAACTTTATCAAGTAGGTTTCCATCAAGGACAACACATTAGTCATAATGCCAACAAATCGTCCCTCCAACTTAACATATTTTTGTTTTCCCAAGTTTCCATTGCCATTGACATGTCATGAGAAACCACCATTGGCTTGGACCCACCCATATTGTATCTTCTATTAGTGATGTGATGACATATAATTTTTTGATAATGTGTACATATTACTTGGTTATGTTATGGTAATAGCTTAGTATTGTTTACAGTGCAACTATTAACCCTAAGATATAGTTGGTTATGCTATGGTTGTAAAATTATTATCTTCGAGATGCCATACCATTATGAATCCCACCACTAATTAAAACTTTGATAGCCTTGCATGCTAGGTGAAGGGAAACTAGTATGTAATTCTTTTAATTACATCTATCCTCTTTGAAAATGTAGTTGACTCATCGTGTAACCCCTCAAGATTGCAATAATAATTAGCACCTTCAACCTAGGTCTTGTTATGAGTAAAATTTCCATTGAGAGGCTTTAGGAGTGCCCTATGAGACTATTCGTATGTCCTATTTCTTATTCCTTGGCAAAGTGGATATGAATAAAAAACATATTTATGCCAATAAGCATGTCTATTTCAAAATATGTTTTCCACAATTTAAATTTCCTTATCAATAATTATTAGGTAGATGGTAGAGATTTGATCTCCATGGAATATGTTCGAATATTCATAATTGCACCGATGGTCCTCTCTATTTCAGAGTAGGCCTTCCACAATTTTAATCTCCATGGAATATGTTGGAATAATTATAGTAGTATTCATAGGTCAAGTGTTAATATTTATCTCCAAGTTAGTTATGCTCTTTTTAAATAATTTATCTCTAACAAATTAATTAGAGAAAATGACAAAATAATACATGCCATATTGGGCGTGTGGTATTGATAAGCTATTTCATTGGCCTATGGTACTATAACAAGAGTTATTTAGAAGTTAAGAATTTCCATGGTAAAGTGGGGATGAATCTCCATGGTTAAGTATATTTTTACAAGTTTTTATAGATGTATATAAGTTTTAACTCATATATTAATTTTTTTATAAATAATAATAATAATAATTTAGTTAATTTTTATGATTTTTTTAATCTGAGTAATGTGAGATGTATCATGGGGTAATTCTTTTCATGCTTATCGTGAATTCATGCCTATCGATGTTTACCAACCATTTAATTTTTATGGTTGTGCTAGTTTTATGTTGTTGGCCATATATTGCGATCTTTGATAGAGTTTGTTTTCCTAAAGATTAATTAAGTAGGTTAACTTAGTTGATCTTGTGAGCATGAAGTGATTTTAGGAAGTTGGAATTGATTTACATTTTCCATGGTTGAGTTGTTTTACATTACTAATTAACTTGTTAAAAATGATTTAATTGTTATTTTATAGTTGTTTGCAAGGATTATATTAAACACACATATAACAAGGTTTTAACTAATGTATTATTGTTTGAATGATTAATAATCTCCAAATTTGCATGCAATATGTGGTTAAGTCGATAACAATTGGATTCATGTAGCAACAAAGATAGTGACTTCTTATACCCTTTTAACATTGACCTTGGCCTTATCTCAAATTGGGCATGATTTTATTTTATGAATTTACCACATAATAATTTTATCACAAGATACACAAAGGTGAACTCACAAGCTATTTTATTGTTTGATAGAGAAATTTTGGATAAAATTTTGTGGTGGGATGGAGTAATTTTTGAGCCATTGTGGTGTTAGGACATCTAGATGTAGCACGAAAAAGAAATTAAAGAAAAACAAAAATGAATTCAAGAAAAGTTTAAAAGTTTTTTTCTTAGTTTGATTTGCACGTTTATAATAATGTAAACTTGAAATGGCCTTTTGCATGATTTTATAATAAATATAATAAGAAGAGAGAAAGTTTGATAGTAATGTAAGTTAATTCAAGAGATAAAAAATAATGTATCTAATAAAGGAGAGGAATTTCAACGAAGAGTGCATACTTACATGAAAACCATTTAACCATCACTAGTCCCTGTAAAGGTAGGACTATAGCAATCAAGCCCTTATTGATCATTATTATTTTAGAGTTTACCCATGCAAATTTTAATGTTTAACTTTGAAAAAAATATTTATTTTTCGATATTAATAAAAAAAATTATTTTTCAAACATTTGATTGGGTCATAACTTGAAGGTCTATTTTTCAAACACTTGATTGGACTATAAGTTGAAGGTATTATTTTAGCCTTCGCACAACACAATGGCATATAGATAATTGCCTCACATATTTTTCTGTCATAATTTTTGGTTACAATTTCAATATTCATGCCATGGTTTTGTAGACATTTGTGGAGGGAATTTTTTTTTTCTTAATTTTTGTAAAAAACATATTTACTATCATTGACTAACCACCATAATATAAACACTTTTTCAAAAAAAAATGGATAGGAATAAGATGTAAATAAATATACTTATCAGGTCTTACTAGAAACCGTTGTTTATGTGTTCCTCAACACTTTAATAAGTAGGAGTAAAAATGTAAATTTGCAGACTTACTAGTGGCTACTACACACCAAAATTTATGAAAGTCCTTAAATTTGAGTAGGCAATTAAGTTCTCCAAATTAGATATTATTTTGATAGTCCATTTCAAGGAAATACTACAACACTCAATTTTTTTATGGACTACTATTAGATTAGCATTGATCAATGCAAGTTATAAGGTTTGAACTTAATATATATATATATATAGAGGATAGATAGATAGATATATTTCCAAACATTTGATTTGACCTTAATTTAAAGGCCTTATTGCAACCTTTACACAATATAATTCCATGTGAATAATTGCTTTGGTGCCATACCCATTTCCATTAAGTCTATAAATTTCCAATCAATTACAACTCAAACATAAATTTGGGAAACAAATTAAATTATTTTGAGTTAATTTGAACTTAACAATCTTATATACAAATTTTCTAAGAACATAATTTCTAACTTAAGGGGAAGGGAGTAAATTTGTTTGTAAAACTTGCTTTAATAAAAACATTACTCATAACTACTATATCTATATATAAATCATGATATATTGAAACTTATCCTCATAATAATACTGAAAATGCTAGTGTGTCAAAGGTTACTATTGTTGCCGCAACAAACACCCTCCAAAATTGTGCTTACACTTGAATTTTGGAGCCTACTGTGGATCTTGCAATCCGTAGTTCCATCATCACTTCTTGATCAGTCGAAGTCACTTGCTCACACATGCTTAGTCCGCAATGACTTCATAAGCGAATTATTTTATGCAATATTGAACAAGCATAGAAAATTCCATCAAGATAGTTCCAGTGAAATGTTCAATCCATTCCAACAGCCAGTGCGCACTCTCATTGACCATCCCTCACCTTGGCTGCATTTGTACGTTTATTTTGGTGAGTTTTCAAACAGTCACTTTGCACACCTTCGCTTTCGCAAGTGCCATTTTCATGCTTTCGACTGTCACTTTCTCTTTCTCTCACTTTTATTCGTGTCATTTTCAGGCAATCTTTGGTCTGGCATGTGTCACTTTCACTGTCATTCGCGTATCGCAAGTGTCGTTCACACTTTTCTTTTCATATAGTAAATTTCATCTTGCAGCATCAGGAGTGTCGCACAATGTGTGAAAGCTAGTTCTGGTGGTTTCAAGGGGTAATATTTGAGTTAATGAGTTTTACTTACCATGTAAAAATATATCACACTCACTCAAAAAGTTTCAATCATTCTCGCACAAGTGTCGTCGCAAAGTGAATCTTTATTGTCGCACTTGTCATGAGTCGTCACAAAGTTCTCGCACTTAGGAAAGTATTTTTTTCATGTGTCCTTAATGATATATTTTGTTGGTCATCAAGTGTTTTAAATGTGTGATAAAAATAGAGTCTTATCGTTATTCACATTAGCTTGATCGATCCCACACTTAGTTAAATTCTGAAAGATCTCCAACCAAGAAACTTAGCCTCATCCAACATTCCTGAAGTGCGCATTGCATAGTCTCATCCCTCTCAATGCAACCCTACCACTTAACACTTCACAATCCATAGTTCCTACCTCCCATGACTGCACACTACGTAGTTTCAGTGCTCTAGCCCCGACCTTGGCCTCCAAAAATGTGAAATTTAAACCTCAAGCCCAGCCCTTGAACTTCTAATTTGTGCAATCACCCAACCTACTCTTCCTTCTAGAATTGTGTAGTAGGCAGAATCAGTGTTCAACCCCTCTACCTGGGCCACTAAGCTCCTAAATTGTGTAATCTCCTTGCTCAGCCCAGCCTGGACAACACATTGTGTAGTCTCAAGGCTCATGCCTGACCCCTGACTGATTGAGTTTCATAGTTGCACAGTCACTAAGCTTCTCCCTCGACCTATCACCCAATTCTAGTTCAGTAAGTGGATTCTCATGCAACATATTAGACTAGGGGATTATCAGACTGATGTCACCTTGTCATTAATGGATTATAGATGGAAGTACTCTATCATGATATGGAAAGATGATGATGAAGGAGATAGAGGAGGACATACTAAAAGACACCTAAGGAGCTTAGGAGATACGATGATCATTAGGAAAGAAGATGAAGGAACACTAGATTACAAGAGAAGATCGAAGATTAGGACCACTTGAAGACTCCATCTAATTCACAACCCTTTAGAGGGTGGATTTGAATAACAAAGCATATCTCTCATGAAGATGAAGAATTCGACATCTCTTATTGAAGACAAAGTAGAAACGAAGAATGGCTTGACGGTGCCATGAGATCATGCAATTCATGTCATTAGTGGCATGTCATGTCATGAGTCATCATGTGTGTTGGCTTCTATGGGCCTGACCCAGGTTCAAAGGTGATTTAGCCAAAACAATCCAAGTACTACTGGCCCTCTCGGCAATAGTCCGTGAAGCAGGGACTGAGGTCTCACCCAAAGTAGTATGGGAGGGTGCTAGAACCAGTTTTCCGCACCCTAGGTATGTCTGATGAGCTTCTGGAGGTCCTCAATTTGACCCTAAGCGCACGTCGCTACACGCACCTATTAGTCCCTCGCAACCTGTGTTGCTACTCCTGCACAGCCCTACTTGGGGCGTGACCCATATTATACCCCATGTCCTTGCTATTTGATCTGTTATTACCTAATTACTCAACATATTTGTGTAAGACTAGTGATTATTAATAGCATATCCAACAATCACATCAGTGCGCGCGATAAAAAAAATAGTGTAAATGTAAAGAAGGTAATGCACAATAAGATACACAAAAACTAGAATAATCTCCTCTTCATTATTCTTCGATCAAGATTACATACTTGACACCGCCCTGTGCACTCAGCTGCAGGGGTCCACGCACTCAGTTGCGGACTCTACTAGGCCTTTGTGCACTCAGTTGCAGAGCCTCTTCCTACTACTACGACCCAATACACTTAGACTCTTACTCTATGCTCGAACCATGCATATTCATCTATCTCTCCAATTTGCTTTAGCTATTTTTACAACCTAGAGCCTCGCTCTATTTATACAATCCCATGCTCCGCGGACCATGGGTAGGCTGACATGACATTACATTACTTTACAATACTTAGGGTAGACAACCCTATGACTCATCCTATACTTCACGCTCCGTGCCCGTATTTCACAGAGTCTTACAACAATTTTGACAAAAACTTGGTCTTTGAGGCCCAAAACATGTTTTGGGGGGATTCCATGCCCAACAAGCCCCCAACACAATCATCGTGACTCATGCCGAGTCACTCTGTTGGTGCAGCGATCTTGGTGTGGAGCCCCTCCAATTGGTCCTGTACTGCTCAAAGGTCCACGACGCACTATTCTGTGGTTTGCTGGACTTGCTACATGCGTTCTTCCGATGCTTCTTTATGACGATCAACTACCTACCTTAGCACGTGGAGTCCCTGCATTTGTGCGAGCTTGCCCTTGACATCTGCTGTAATGGTGAAGGCCTCATCAATCCATGGCTGGACGCGCGCTTTGAGAAGTGCCTCTTTCTATCTTGCGGAATCCACCTGCTCTTTCAGTGCCCTTGCTTTCTGCACCTTTGCTAGCCATTGAGTGAGGACAATTGTCTGCACAGTTCCCCTAACATTATCATACTGCTACTGAAGCTTGCGTGCCTCTGTTTCCAGGCGTTGTACGTTGGGGTCCTCCTGCAAGGATGTGAGGATGCCAAAGGCTTGGTTCAACATACTGGTACAGTCCTGCACTACCTGTCCAATTTCTTCCAATCCGTTTTGAATAGCACTAACGCGTTGCTTTCTGACTTCCAGAAGAGTGGAAGGCTGTGCCTTCAACAGCAGTTTGGCAATCTGGAGATTTAGCTCCAGCTATGCACGCGTTGTTTCCTTGCGTGTGTTTCAGACTCCACTTGCCAAACAGTGGATCCACATCTTTGTTAGTAGGTCTGCGGTGATGGACAACTCTGGGACTCACCGGCACGCTTCATCAACTATCTACATGATCTGCTGGTTTTGTGACACCAGTTCGTCACGATGTAGGCTGAGCTATTCGATGTTTATATTTTTCTCACTCATCACCTGAATCACGCAACCCTCCCTCGTGCGAAGCTCTACTGTTATGCCATCCTACAGTTGGTACAGTGTGTCTCGCGGAAGGGCAGCCAAATTAAGGCCAAGTCCCTTGATCCTACCCACCATGGCTCTGTCGTCCTCATTCTCTGTTGTTAGCACTCCTTTCGATAGCACTATGGGGTTGGCCATCTTTACACATAGCAGCTACTCTGTTGGTGAAGTGCCTGTTGCACCGTCGATGGCTACAGTTCCTTCCTCTGGGGGCCGCACCTATAGTTCCTACAGCTGTGCCCTCAGGGCCCCCAACACAATCTGCTGCTTCGACATGGCTTCCTGGAGCACTTCCTTGGTGACCTCGTGAACCATGTCACTAATGTCATAGAGGTCACACTTTGTTAATGTGATTGGGTCGATGGCTAACTTGGAGGCCTTGACCTTTTTCCGTCGACCTGATCTCTCTGTGACGTGCGACCTTTTCATTTGGGTGGAAGTTGTGCATGGGTCCACAACTTCTTATATGAGGTCTGTTTCCTCTGGTTCCTATCCTATAGACAAGTCCAGACCCTCCTCATCCTACGTTGTGGTGGCCCCTGTTGTTTGCAATGTTGTTGCTACTTTGGCAACCATTGCCTACTCCGCGGCTAACTTTGCTGCCTCACGAACAAACCTTACCTCCACAACTACTTTTTCATTGTGCCTCTTCTCGGCCAACTTCGTGACGCACAACTTGGCCTCATCCTTTCGTTTTTGTACTGTTGTCCTATCCAACTCTACCAGAACCAGGGCACACCACTTGGGAGGCCATGATTCTAACACTGAAAAGATTACATCATCAATGGTGATGAAGGGGAGCTTGGTCCATTGCTGTGACGGATCCTTACATGCCATGATGTAAATATTATGCATGTCTGCCTTGAAGTCTGCAAAGCTCCACAGACTGTTGTGCACTGTGGGGGATAGGTGTGGCCATCTATTGATCCACATCCAAATGCTCACCTCCATGAACACCCAAAAGATCTTTGTCTCGTGAATCCACTTCGTGTCCTTGGTAGCCTAGAGCAACGGGTACTTTGCGGCCTCTGGTAAGTCCCGTTCAATGCTAGCGAACTAACTATCCTCTGGCAGTTCTCCTGTTACCAGCAAAATGGACAAGAGCAACCACGCGTAGTGGAAGGTCTTACCCTGTTCCTGGGCTTCCTTGCAGTTGGGCAAGAATTCCTCGCAGAGGAACTCAGCCCAGTTGAATTGGACCCCCTTTATGCATTGTTTGGCCAATGCAACTACCGATGCTCGTACCTTATTGCCGTGGCATTTTCTCATTACCTTCGCGGCCAGGAGTTGGGTGGCTACACGCACCCCTTTATCTTTGATGCTGCTAATTACGTAACCCCTCTTTTTCTTCTCAAGCTTGTATTTTTTCTTCATGGCCTCCACGAGTGCCAAATCTTTGCTTTTCCTGCTATCGCCATGGGGTCCTTTCCCTTACAAGGGAGTCGGGAAATTCTATGCATGAGATCCACTATGATGGGAATAGGCTCCTCCACCCATAAGTACCCATCGTGCACCAGGCAAAGTAGCTTCCTGATGATGAAAATAATGATAGGTGCATGGTGAAAGTGTGGAATCCACAACATATGAAGCAATTCGGCCTTCTCCACACTGCATAACCATTTTCGTGGCTCTAATGTTGTGACTGGCCCCTTCGTGCTTTGCTTCATGAGGCTCTCTGTCTCGAAGTGTGGGAACTTCTCGCTATCGTGAGGTCCTAATATTCAAAATTCATTGTGGGAACGCAGCATAGGTGCGAGCCCTAAAGCACAATTCCATCGGGGAGGAGTGTGGTCTTGAGTGCACTCTTAGTGGAATCCAGATCCTTTGGTATCTTAGTTTTCCCTTTCCACGGAGGGACGTACCAGGGAAATTTCACTACAGAGCGCACCGGCTAGATGTCCTCTTTCATGTCTTCTGCTTCCTCTATCTCATCGATGAGAGCCTGTAGGTCCTCCTCATCATCATCTATCTCAATGGTAACAACCTTTCCCTTTTCTTCCATTGAGGTTTTACCAAACCGCAGATTCCTCAGGACATGCGAACTAGTCTCACTGCCTGGTTATCTTTCTTGGGCCTCGGTGTCCAAGGCAATTTCGGGATTTCCAGCATGACCCCATTATCTTCAGGGACATCATGTACCATGGGGTTTTGCATGGCCTCATCGGTGGTTCCTTCTGCAGAGCCCAAACCTCTCCTAGTAGCTGTCATCCTGTTTGAACTCTCTGTGGTTGTTTGTAAACTTCGGGGCTCAAATATTGCTCAGCGATCAACACCCTGTGCTCTAATCAACCGCTCAAATCTCAAGTGAACAAGTGTTGTCTCGTGGCTAGCCCATGGAGTTTTACAACACCTTTTGACTTCAAATTTGATCGTTCCCCCAAATTCTGGGCCATCAATGCTTTCTTGGTGGTAGATGCCCCAAATTTTGTCCTTAATTCGTGTCTTAAATGCCCACCGCCTGCTACTTTTTGCCTTAAATCGGACATCCCATCATGAATAGGACACCAATGGTCACTTCCCAGCCTACCCATGTGTCAGTGCAGCCGCCCGTGCACAGTTGCGACACTTATGACATGCTGATTCTGCACGCACCTCCCTCATCATGCAGCTCCCAAACATACTTTTTGATAGTCCCGTGCTCTCTTTCAACTGCTTGGAGCACTGACACTGTGCTCCTTATGGTTACTCAGGTGGTTGCACCACTTGTACAAGACTTCAACTGGCCTTCCAGTATAGTCCGCGGAAACTCCTCAATTGTCGTTGTGACATCTGGTGCCGCATGTTCTACTGTATGTAGTGTGCTCCCTTGGTTACTGTGTTTGGTGAGGTGTGGTCGTAGCAATGTAAGCAGAGTCATAAATTCTTGGCGACAATCTTCTAATCCAGTGGTATGATCATCTACACCTTGTCATGTTATCCTTGGTTGATCAATGAGACTTGCTTGCTTGACCTCATTTTCCAGCCTTCTGATCTCGGTGTCCATAAAAATGCTTTTCATCCTCAGTCGTACCCAGTCTTTTTCACATTCGTGAAGTCTAAGGTTCCCTCGTTGAATGGCTTCCTAAATCTCTAGATGTTCCATCTTGCATCACTTTATGATTTCTTTATCCTGGTCTTTACGTACTGTCAGAACTGTGGGAGCTATTACGTGTAGATTCCTCTTTGCATTTTCTTTAGAAATTACGGTCTCTACTCTATTTCACACCTTTGTAATCATTTATGCGGTCAGGGTTTTGCACATGGTCCTATTGGCCCATCGAACTACTGGTACACACAGGTCCCAATCAGTGCGTCTTGCCTAGTTAACCTTGTTCAATACTTCGCACATTTTATCGAATGCTTCATCGTGGATGATTGGTAGCACGCGTCGCTTTTCCTGTTGCTGTGGTTTTTTCTGATTCTCTATTCTAGGGGTGGTGTATGCTTGTGCAGGCTATACAGCATATGTCTGTACCCATTGGGAAAGGTGGGTGCGCAAGTTGTTCTGCCCCTGCTGACTGGCTCGCATTTTGAGCTGGGGTTTTCCAAAGAGTAGGCACATCATCCTTCTACATCCGTGCCAGTCCTCAAAATTTCCTTGATGTGTACCCCACCATCGTGGAGACATCACATGCAGTGCCCACTTCAGCGCATCAAACCATTGTTGTTCTATTTCTGCACTTTCAAATTTGCTCAGGAATTCATCCACTGCTATCAACTCGTCATATGTCGGTAGATCCCTTGCTTCTATTTTCATGTAGCCTAGTGATCTAACCATCACTTCATGCAGTCGATTTTTCCATCATTCTATCTCTTCGTCTAAATATGAGGTGCAGGAGCTTTCATGCTCCCACGAAATCCTTACATCTGTAGTTGGATTCACCCAATCCTCTTCTCATGCAGTTATCTTGTAAATACAATCAAGATCATCATCGCTATCGTCATCATGCACCGGTTCAGTGTATCACGTTCCTTCAGTTGGATCTAGTGGTACTACTATGCGTAGTGACTTTTTCTCAAAGATCATCTTGCGCTTCTTCAGATTTATGACTCCATTCATATTGGTGGCCCAATCTATTCCCAATAGTGTGGGATAGGGATTACTATGATCGACAATCTCTATCACTTCAAAGTCTGCCTGCACACTCACACCTTCAATATCTACTGCTATCCCTTGCAATCTTCCCATGGGCAAGATCTTCTGTTGGTTCGCCAGTCGTAACTGAATAGGAGACCACTGTAGCATGGGTTTGCCCATGCGTTCCCATGTTTTTTTTGGTGTTATAGACATTTTTGGGCACTGCAACCCCAATCATATATGTCCATGAACCAAGGGCTCCTAAGTCCCTAAAAGTGTTGTTCCAACCCCTAAAAGAACAAGGTCAACTGATTACATCATCTCCTAGAAGTTCTCCATGAAAAACTACTCAGAACTGGTCAAAACTAGACATCTCACCTGCTCCATGGTCAAAGTGCGCTACATCCCACCTAAATGCACACAGGAGGTGTGATGCATACTAAAAATCCCTTCTATGGGGTGCGATGGACGAGAGTGGACAAAAGGCAGAGTCAATTTGTGAGGTGGATGATCATGGAATCTTCCAGAAACTTCTCCTGTGACACTCGCCTCTCTGCATTCGCCCAGGGATGAGTAAAAGATCATTAATCTCCAAGTGGAATCAGGAACTATCAGAGAGAGGACACTAACCAAATCTCAGAAGCTGACTCAACCCCCTTTCAAACATCTATATATGGATCCCTCATCCCAGAGATCCGGGGGCTGGAATTTTGCATCTTGTAAGGAAGTGCTGCTGGTTTCTTGGTGTAACATCATAGTGTTGGGTGATCTAAGCTTTTCATGAGGTGAAGAAGGGCTTTCTTGCTGAGAGGATGACGCTGGGTCAGAACAATTGGTTGTAATCCTCTTTGCTATTCTTGATATTAATAAAGCTATTCAAGCTTTCCTCCACATTCTTGTTTGATTGATGATATATGCATTTGTGTGGTCAATATATATCTGGTCCTATATTGTTTATGATAGTATATCTCTGTTCTTGGATAGTGTTATGCTGCTTTGATTCCACAGGTGCTCTTTGAAGCTAGGTAGGAGAGGAAGCGAGTGGCAAAGATCTATCATAAGGGAGAGGAATCAAGCAAGGAACCAAGCGCAAGACAGAGGTTGGTCTCCTTTGTTCCCCTCTTATCTACTTCTCATAAAGGAAAACGAAAGTAGTTTTAGTTTGTTTGTTTCTAAGATAGCTACCAGTCTTAGTGGGACTAGCAGCTCTACACCTCGATTTGCGTTATTATGTTGGGGGCATGAAAACTCGCCATGAATAGTGTTACCACAGGGTTCAAGCTCGTTAAAAAAAAAACCCACCATCGAGCAGTTTTTATGTGGAGTTCAAGCTCGTTAAAAATTAAACATAAGCAGTGAGCAAATTTTTCCCCAGAGTTTAAGCTCATTCATCAAAAAATGAACCAATTTATGGTAAATAACCATCTTGAATGCATTATCATCAGCCTTTGAAGCCTTGGTCGTGTTCTCATCATCACCTCCACTCTGTATTGGCCGATCATTCACCCCCATTTGATTGTTTACCCTTTTTGAGGAACAGCTGCGAAGAGTGATCCTGTTAGCCATCCTTGTGACACTGTCGTGATTGGAAAATTCCAAACCTTACCTGGAATTAACTGCTACCCAAATTTATCACTCATTCCTCGAAAAACGAGTCTCCTTTAAGCCGTTTTCATCTGACTCGTAAAATATGAAATGATTGCCAAGAAATTGGCCTCTCTAGCTCATTAAAGTGACCGGAAGTGCTATCCCTCCTTTAGATTTTAATCCTTTTGAACCTAAGGGATTATTACACGAAAAAGGATTGTTGGAGTTTTATTTACGTCCCTTTCAGACTCTCTAAAATTGAAAAGGACAGAGTTATCTTTCTCTCTAAACTCGTTAAAACCGAATAGCGACAAACTTGTCCATACAGACAAGAATGAGTTTCACTATCGCTAGGCTCGCTAAAACATAGCGATCGGTTTTCTCGAAGGGAAAATTATAGAACAAGCATATGTTATCCTCCTCAAGCTTGACAAAAATAAAGAGGTACTGGTCAGCAATGACTGGGGAAAAATTGGGAAGAAAACTTGAAGAAACTTTATTGGTAGCAAGTCGCTCTTGAACATGACACTTTTGCTCCGCATCCGAGTCGGGTTGGGTTGTTCCGTTGACTGGTCATATCACCATTGGTCCATCACACCATCCACATTCTAGGTTAGCGCTACCAATCCATCATGTCAGTGTCACCGAAATGTTCAAGAGAAGTCGCTCAGAGAATTCACCTGTGTCTCATCCACTGCAATACATTTACGCTCCATTCTTTCATGACCGCCACCCTGAACCTTATATCATCAGATCGTTTTCACCTCCATTAAAATCATTTTCTCCGTTCCATGTCATAGATGTGGGATTCACTAAGGCCCTCCTATGATGGATCGCTTCTTGTCGACATCATCTCATTATCCAGGAAGTCGATCTAGGAAAATCCCTTTCAGTACTTTGAAGCTTGCATGCCTCAATGGCAAGTTTCTCACTTCCGGCGACAGATTTACTTCAATGGCCTTCGACCGAAAGATTTTGCGTGGTGTTCAATGCCAAGTCCCTTATTCACACCACACGAATTGTATTGTAGTACCTTGAGGGTCATCATCATTATCGGTGATTCCTCTCGCGCCTGTTAATAGCTTACATCATTGGTTGGTAATCAGGCAATGTCTTTCCATGTTCGACTCTAGAACATCTCTCACATGGATCGACTTGTACTTTAAGTGAAGATCGAATGAGATTGAAGACCCCGGATCTAGTTTCATCCATCCGGGCTGTGATATATATTTAGGAAAATAAAGACATCAAATGTACATCATTGCTGCACAGATAATCATCCAATCTAAGGGATGATGACTCTACCAGAATCATCAGTCTACACACAGACGATTGTCTGTCTTATGTACATGAAAATGAATTTCTAAAACTGAGCATGGGAATGCCTGCCTCAGCTAGATTATGAAGATAATGTATTGTATTGTATCTTATTACAGGTCGCCTTCCAGCTCGAAAAAACTTCGGATCCTCATGATAAAGCATTTCACCCGACATCAAAAGGTTAACGACCTCATGCTTTAGGGGGCAACTGTTATAGACATTTTTGGGCACTGCAACCCCAATAAAACATGTCCATAAACCAAGGGCTCCTAAGTCCCTAAAAGTGTTGCTTAACACTCTAAAGAAACAAGGTCAGCTAATTACATCATCTCCCAAAAGTTCACCATGAAAAACTACTCAGAAATGGTCAAAACTGGACCATACTGATTGCTCAGTGATGAGGGTGAGATGCATCGTACCTACTACACACAGGAGGTGTGATGCATACTAAAAAGTCCTTCTATAGGTGCAATGGACAAGAATAGACAAGTGGCGGAGACAGTTTGCGAGGTGGATGATCATGGAATCTTCCAGAAACTTCTCCTGTGACACTTGCCTCTCAAAATCGCCCAAGGATGAGTAAGATATCAATGAGATCTCCAAGTGGAATCAAGAACTATCAGAGAGAAGAAACTAATCAAAAACCCAGAGCTAACTCACACCTCTGCAAATATCTATATATAGATCTCTCATCCTAGAGATCCAGAGGTTAGAGGCTGGAATTTTGTATCTTTTAAGGAAGTGCTGCTAGTTTCTTGGTGTAACATCATAGTGTTGGGTGATATAAGCTTTTCATGAGGTGAAGAAGGGCTTTCTTGCTGAGAGGATGATGCTAGGTCAGAACAATTGGTTGTAATCCTCTTTTCTATTCTTGATATTAATAAAGCTATTCAAGTTTTCCTCCACATTCTTGTATGATTGATGATATATGCATTTGTGTGGTCAATATATATCTGGTCCTATATTGTTTATGATAGTAGATCTCTGTTCTTGGATAGTGTTATGCAGCTTTGATTCCACAGGTTCTCTTTGAAGCTAGGTAGACGAAGAAGCGAGTGGCAGAGATCTATCAGAAGGGAGAGGAATCAAGCGAGGAACCAAGCGCAAGACAAAGGTTGGTCTCCTTTGTTCCCCTCTTATCTACTTCTCATAAAGGAAAACGAAAGTAGTTTTAGTTTGTTTGTTTCTAAGATAGCTACCAGTCTTAGTGGGAATAGCAGCTCTGCATGGACACTAACAAGGGCAAACAACTGAAGCAACCAGGGGGTAAGAAGAAGAAGAAAGGGAGAAAAAAGAAGCAAGATGAGTCATCTCCTAAAAAAACTTCTGCAAACCATTCTAGGCAAAGGAAACCCCCTGCGGGGTATCAAATATGTGATGAGGATCATCGGACAAGAGATTTTCCACCTAAAGCTGAAGTTAAGAAACTCTTTAAGAGTTTAAAAACCTTAGTGGTATTGACTGATCCATTTCCAAACCCAGGAACCAAACTGGTTGCTAATCAAAATGCTTCCCAATCCCAAGTTCTTATGTGGTCCATTTCAAAACAGCAAAATGATGCTTTGATATCGACAAGGAATAAAGATTACGGGAATCCACAACGATCGAACAACAAGGCTACTGATCAACTGACTAGTTTGACAACAACTTCAACCGAAGTTGTGCCACCCATCATTCGTGAGCTAACGATAAAGCCGCCAAAGGGAGTAGTACACAAATCAGCATTTAATCCTCGTGCCAAAGTAGCACAGAATTATAATATATTAGAGGACCTAGCCCAATCGTCGTCCGCTATGTTGACACTTGAGGTACCGCAAAATTGCCCCTCCCAAAAGCAGGCTCTATTATCAGCAATAGGTTGGATTGACCCAAAGAATTCCAATCTTGTGTCCTTTAACCACAAAGGATATGATCCTCAGTTACCGGCTCAACTAGCTTTCCTCATTCAAGTGAAAGCCCTCAACAAAACTGTTCATCGGAAAATTATTGATGAGGGGGCATCTACATGTATTATGTCAATGAGTTTCTGGAAAACTTTAGGATCTCCACCCTTGTCGTGATCTTCAATGACATTAAAAGCATATGATGGACAAAAATATACCCCATATGGGATTTTAAGTAACTTGCAAGTCAAACTGGGGGGGAAGATAGTAGAAATAGATGTTGAAGTAATCGACGGAAACCTTGATTACAACATCCTACTGGGAAGGCCCTGGATATATGCTATGGCTGCTGTTGTGTCGGCCTACTTCAGGAAGATTGCATTTCCCTTTCAAGGAGGAATTACAATCGTCGACCAACAAACTTTCCTCCCCAATAGTTCACAAGTTACAGGAAGCATTCCAATGATCGATGGAAGCAATCATTCACTTCAAAATATCGGAGTAGGCCTCCTAAAAGACCCTGCCTTAATGGGTACTTTTTCCCTACCGCTTCCGAGTAATCTGGCGGAAGTGGCCACAGTGGAAACTTGCAATATGAAATCTTCTATATCTAATGGATTTGGAAGATTCCTAAACATTTTGTTAGCATGGATCATCGCCATTTTAGAAATATTGTAGTAATCAATTTTCTTGGCCTAGGGGGCAAACCCAAATCAACACTCATCGAGTGTTTGGATAGATAGGTCTAAGGAATATGGTACCTCTTGAGATCCTTGGTCACATGTACATTCTACAGACAAAGGAATCATTCAGTCAATGATGTAAAGAGAGGAACCATGGGAAGATTACCACCATCGTTCCTATCTTCCAGATTACAACAAAGATTATTCCAATGACATTAATCATCCTTGAGTTTTTTATTTTCTATCAAATACTATAAATACGGTGGATTCTGAGGATGGTTCTTATCTCGTGTCGACCTCGTTAAAAAATGAAACAAGGAGTCATGAGGATAGTTCTTTACTATGTCAACCTCATTAAAAAATGAAACAAATCCCTTTCCAAATTTCAAAGGTAAACCTTCATTCCAACCACCAAGTTGAATGCAATGAAGCTTGGGGGGCATGCACCTCGATTTGTGTTATTATGTTGGGGGCATGCAAACTCACAATGAACAGTGTTACCGCAGGGTTCAAGCTCATTAAAAAATAAACCTGCCATCGAGCAGTTTTTATGTGGAGTTCAAGCTCGTAAAAATTAAACATAAGCAGTGAGAAAATGTTTCCCCTAGAGTTTAAGCTCATTCATCAAAAAATGAACCAATTTCTGGTAAATAACCATCGTGAATGCATTATCATCAGCCTTTGAAGCCTTGGTCGTGTTCTCATCATCACCTCCACTCTATATTGGCCGATCATTCACCCCCATTTGATTGTTTACCCTTTTTGAGGAACAACTACGAAGAGTGATCCTGTTAGCCATCCTTGTGACACTACCGTGATTGGAAAATTCCAAACCTTACCTGGAATTAACTGCTACCCGAATTTATCACTCGTTCCTCAAAAAACGAGTCTCCTTTAAGCTCTTTTCATCTGACTCGTAAAATATGAAAAGATTGCCGAGTAATTGGCCTCTCCAACTCGTTAAAGTGACCAGAAGTCCTATCCCTCCTTTAGATTTTAATCTTTTCGGACCTGAGGGATTATTACACAAAAAGATCGAGCACTTTCTTTGTTCGGCTCGTTAAAATTATCGAAAATTCATCCCTTTTGTATTATTTTATACTTTTTCAAACTTAAGGGATTATATGACGAAAAAGGATTGTTGGAGTTTTCTTTACATCCCTTTCAGACTCTCTAAAATTGAAAAGGACCAAGTTATCTTTGTCGTTAAACTCGTTAAAACCGAATAGCGACAAACTTGTCCATACAGAGAAGAACGAGTTTCACTATCGCTAGGCTCGTTAAAACATAGCGATGGGTTTGCCCAAAGGGAAAATTATAGAACAAGCATATGTTATCCTCCTCAAGCTTGACAAAAATAAAGAGGTACTAGTCAGTAATGACTGGGGAAAAATTGGGAAGAAAACTTGAAGAAACTTTATTGGTAGCAAGTCGCTCTTGAACATGACACTTTCGCTTCGCATCCGAGTCGGGTTGGGTTGTTCCATTCACTGGTCATATCACCATTGGTCCGTCACACCATCCACATTTGGGGTTAACGCTACCAATCCATCATGTCAGCGTCGCCGATATGTTCAAGAGAAGTCACTCAGAGAATTCACCTATGTCTCATCGACTGCAATACATTTACGCTCCATTCTTTCATGACCGCCACCCTGAACCTTATATCATCAGATCGTTTTCACCTCCATTAAAATCATTTGCTCCATTCCGTGTCATAGATGTGGGACTCACTGAGGCCCTCCTATGATAGATCGCTTCTTGTTGACATCAGCTCATTATCCAACAAGTCGATCTAGGAACAACCCTTTCAGTAATTTGAAGCTTGCATGCCTCAATGGCAAGTTTCTCACTTCCGGCGATAGGTTTACATCAATGGCCTTCGACCGAAAGATTTTGCGTGGTGTTCGACACCAAGTCCCTTATTGACACCACGTGAATTGTACTATAGTACCTTGAGGGTCATAATCATTATCGGTGATTCCTCTCGTGTAGGTTAACAGCTTACATCATCGGTTGGTAATCAGTCGATGTCTTTCCATGTTCGACTCCAGGACATCCCTCACATGGATCAACTTGTACTTTGAGTGAAGATCGAACAAGATTGAAGACCCCATATCTAGTTTCATCCATCTGGGCTGCGACATATATTCAGGAAAATAAATACATCAAATGTACATCATTGCTGCAGAGATAATCATCCAATCTAAGGGATGATGGCTCTACCAGAATCATCAGTCTACACATAGACGATTGTCTGTCTTATGTACATGAAAATGAATTTATAAAGCTGAGCATGGGAATGCCCGCCTCAGCTAGATCATGAAAATATTATGAAGATGACGTATTGTATTATATCTTATTACAGGTCGCCTTCCAGCTCGAAAAAACTTCGGATCCTCATGATAAAGCATTTCACCCGACATCAAAAGGTTAATGACCTCATGCTTTAGGGGGCAACTGTTATAGAAATTTTTGGGCACTGCAACCCCAATCATATATGTCCATGAACCAAGGGCTCCTAAGTCCCTAAAAGTTTTGTTCCAACCTCTAAAAGAACAAGGTCAACTGATTACATCATCTCCCAGAAGTTCTCCATGAAAAACTACTCAGAACTGGTAAAAACTAGACCATCTCACCTACTCCATGGTAAAATTTCACTGCATCCCACCTAAATGCACACGGGAGGTGTGATGCATACTGAAAAGCCCTTCTATGCGGTGCGATGGGCGAGAGTGGACAAATGGCAGAGTCAATTTGCGAGGTGGATGATCATGGAATCTTCCAGAAACTTCTCCTGTGACACTTGCCTCTCTGCATTCGCCCAGGGATGAGTAAGAGATCATCAATCTCCAAGTGGAATCAAGAACTATCAGAGAGAGGACACTAATCAAATCTCATAAGTTGTCTCACCCCCCTTTCAAACATCTATATATGGATCCCTCATCCCAGAGATCTGGGGGCTAGAATTTTGCATCTAGTAAAGAAGTGTTGTTAGTTTCTTGGTGTAACATCATAGTGTTGGGTGATCTAAGCTTTTCATGAGGTGAAGAAGGGCTTTCTTGCTGAGAGGATGACGTTGTGTCAGAACAATTAGTTGTAATCCTCTTTGCTATTCTTAATAATAATAAATCTATTCAAGTCTTCCTCCACATTCTTGTTTGATTGATGATATATGCATTTGTGTGGTCAATATATATCTGGTCCTATATTGTTTATGATAGTACATCTTTGTTCTTGGATAGTGTTATGCTGCTTTGATTCCACAGGTGCTCTTTGAAGCTGGGTAGACGAGGAAGTGAGTGGAAAAGATCTATCAGAAGGGAGAGGAACTAAGCAAGGAACCAAGCGCAAGACAGAGGTTGGTCTCCTTTGTTCCCCTCTTATCTACTTCTCATAAAGGAAAGTGAAAGTAGTTTTAGTTTGTTTGTTTCTAAGATAGCTACCAGCCTTAGTGGGACTAGTAGCTCTGCATAGACACTAGATTTCCCGATAACATTTGGTAGTACATTCACATCTGATCCCACATCCAGGATTACCTGGTCCATTTCATTTTATCCGATTTGTGTAGTCAACCTCATTTCCCTTCCTGTGTGCAATGCATGCCTTCCAAGTTTCCATACCACACATAGTTCTCCTAACCCCGCGCACCTAGTGTTAAGCTCCTGTAGCCCTTTTACTACCTTGTTATCATGTAGCAGTTTCATGGACGTCTCTAGAAAGGTAGTGAGCATTGGAGGATCCATTCCTGGTTCTAATTGATCCTTACTACCTGAAGTGGAGGCCTCTGTGAAGGTCTTCTTAGCTTCCATGAATGTCTCCTTTGCACGTTCTAAATCAAATTCAGGTTCCTTAGTAGGAGCCTTGCAAACCCATGCACTTTCTTCTCGCTGCTTACCTTTATCATTGCCAGTGGTCATACTGCTCTTGAGCATCATTTTTATATTCAGGTCTTCTTCACGTGGCTCAGACTTCATCATCTACAAATTCTAAGTCGGAGGAGGCTGAAGTACCCCTTTTTCGCGCAGTCTCGCTATCAGTGTAGGGTAGTATTCTACCTCATGATCAAACTGAGTACAGTACAAACATGATTTCCTCGTCGGGTTTGTACAATCGCGGGCATAGTGCCCTGGCCCTCAACAACTATAACAAATTAACTGTCTGCATCCCCTTCCTGGTCCCATTCCACCTCGACCTTGACCGTGCCCCTGAAATCTAGCGTGCACCATTCCTACATTTGAGTCGAGGGCTCGTGTTTTGGTCTGCACCCTGCAGGCAGGGGTCTGATTCATCATTAGTTTGTAGCTTCTGCAAGTGTGCTCATCATGGCCTACTGACCTGCAGAAGTTACAAAACAATTGTTGGGACATCTACGTATACTTCTGCAATAGATGACAATTGTCTGTAGTGTGTTTTCCTCATATCTGACAGATCGTGCACCAATGCAGGCGCCGCGCTCGGCCCTGCCTGTGCCTCAGGTCTTAACAACATCGTCCCTCCTCTTGCCAAGTAGTTCGTGAACACTGGATAGTGGTCCTTTTCATGCCCCTGGCCTTTGCATTTTATGGACCATACATCCTTGTGCGCCTCCAGCCGAGGTGTCCTGTCCTGTTTCAAAATTTGCATTTCTAGACACAGGCTTTCCAATTGTGCGTGGATTTGTTGGACTCCCAGACTAGGGTCTTGTATAGGGGGCTCATGCAATCTCATTGCCATTTCTAAAGCTTCGGCCTGGGTGGAAAATTTTTATTGTGACAGCGTCGTCCTTAAGTGCAGTGTTAGTGATGCTACAAACCATGCATGATGTTGTTCATCTGTCAATGTCATGTTGGCTTCACGAATCAGACCCTCCAGTCTTTGGTCCCGATCCCAGAGGGTCTCGCCCGGGAGCATCGTGATCTCCTTAAACCCGATTATTGATTGTGTTTATGACTTTGGCCTACTAAATTCCCTGTTCAGCGCGGCTTGGATCTCTGCAATTCCTACGTTTGGATGGTCATTAGAATTCTTGATATACAATGTTAATGCGTGATCCTGCAACGTGCTTACTAGTGTAGCCTTCCTGATATTGTCATCCGTGATGCCTTGTGCTTCCCATACTACTCTTACCACGAACTACAATTGGTCGGGATCTTCATTCCCTACTCCTCTGAATATCGGTAGTTTGATCACACTCACCATACTGAACTATGGTGGTGGCGGAGGTGGGTAGGGCAGAGATGGAGGTGGGGAGGGTGAGACAGGTGGCAATGTGGGTGGAGGTGGTAAACGCGGAATTCGCTGCCTTATCGGACTAACCGCCCTTCTCGTAGAAACTTTCGTGAGCTCTTCCTCGCTTTCTCGCGAGGGGGAAATTAAGGGACTGGTTTCCAATTCTTCACTACTTCCCTTTTGTAGATCTTCCCACTTCCCGTAGTCCCAAACATTAATTTATTCGCATAACCCGCTTTTCACACAATAACATCTTAATCTAAGTGTTCAAATATTTAATATACTTACCTCGCGGTCCCTTGAGGAAATGTCTCTCCGCCTCACTATAGCTGACAGTCGTATCTACCACGAACTCAATGATAAATCATCCTATAATTCGGTCGAGCTAATGGTCCAAAGCTCGCATGATCTTATCTCCTGACGCTTCTAGTCTATACACTAATTCCGGAGTCCACACAATTGGTTTGTTGAGCCTACACCTTCCCTGACTGTCTGCTAGCTTTGCGATCCACTCATAGAGCTTAGAAGGAAAGGATGCAAAGAAAATTTCTTGGATTTCCATATACAAGTAGCGCTCCAACCACTGTTCTTTAGTTACTCGCGAATTTTTTTTTTCCTGCGCCACGAACTCGTGAATATTCTTATCCAACCACTCTTTAATTTCTTTCTTTGTTGGATTCCATTGGCACGACATCAAACATCCCTTATGTAGATCTTGGTCCCAGCAACGAAACCATTTGTTGGCTTGTATGGGCCTGACCCAGGTTTAGAGGTGATTTAACTAAGCAAATCCTGGTACTATTGGCCCTTTTGGCAATAGTCCGCAGAGCGCGGACTGAGGTCTCACCTGAAGTAGTATGGGAGGGTGCTAGAACCAGGTTTCCACACCTCAGGGATGTCTAATGTGCTTCTGGAGGTCCACGGTTTCACCCTGCGTGCACGTTGCTACGTGCACCTGTTAGTCCCTCGCAACCTGTGATGTTGCTCCCACGTAGCCCTACTCGGGGCGTGACCCGTATTATACGCTAGTTCCTTTCTATTTAATCTGTTATTCCCCGATTACTCAACTTATTTGTGTAAGACTAGTGATTATTAATAGCATATCCAACAATCATATCAATGTGCATGATAAACAAAACAATATAAAGGTAAAGAAGGCAATTCATAAGCAGATACACAGCAATTGGAATAAGTTTCTTTTATTATACTTCAATCAAGATTATAGACTTGACATCGCCCTGCGCAGTCAGCTGCAGGGGTCCGCGCACTCTGCTGCAGACTCTACTAGGCCTCTACGCACTCAGCAGCAGAGCCTCTTCCTACTATTATGACCCAGTACACTTAGACACTTACTCTATGCTCAAACCATATTCATCTATCTCTCCAATTCGCTTTAGCTTTTTTTACAACTTAGAGCCTCGCTCTATTTATACAATCCCATGGTCTGCGGACCATGGGTAGGCTGACATGACATTACATTACTTTACAATACTTAGGGCGGACAACCTTATGACTCATCCTACATGCTTCGTGCCTATATTTCGCAGATTCTTACAATACTTTTCACCAAAACTTGGGCTTTGAGCCCCAAATCATGCTGTGGGGGGATTCCATGCCCAACAATGTGCCACATCATTTGTGAATTATGTTAAAGTTATATTGGAAAATCTAATATAAAGTGGAAGTAAAAGATTCATCTATGTAATATGTGTAGTTTTTAACTGTCTACAGAAATTACTTGCATACGAATTCTAAAAGAAAATAGAAAATAAACAATGGCGAGAGCATAAAACATAAAATAGATATACACAGAGATTTTCCCTTGGATCCCAAAACCAGGATTACCAAATTTATTTTTCATTATATTTCTTTCAATGTTACAATACATATATATACATGTCAAAGAATCCATGAATTATAACATAACCATAGTTCCCTTGAATGGATCTACAAAATACCATGGACAAAAAACCATCATGCCTAAAACGATGTGTGAAATCCATGCACAAGACCATAGGTAGCTTCGCCAACCTAATATAGGGTCCCAAAAAAATAAATTTTGGGTCGCTGCCCTAGAACCCATGCATGGGGGACTACCATCCCCTTACTTACCCCCGGTGATGCACCTGCTACCCTGATGCAATGTATAGGGGGCGTACATTCGCGGAAAGAATATAACACACAAATTACCTGCATACGAATTCTAAAAGATATTACCTGCATACGAATTCTAAAAGAAAATAGAAAATAAACAATGGTGAGAGCATAAAACATAAAATAGATATACACAAATATTTTCCCTTGGATCCCAAAACAGGGATTACCGGATTGATTTTTCATTATATTCCTTTAAATGTCACAATACATAGGTATACATGTCAAAGAATCCATGGATTATAACATAACCATAGTTCCCTTGAACGGATCTACAAAATACCATGGACAAAAAACCATCATGCCTAAAACCATGTGAGAAATCCATGCACAAAACCATAGGTAGCTACACCCACCTAATATAGGGTCCCAAAAAAATAAATTTTGGGTCGCTACCCCAGAACCCATATAGGGGGACTACCGTTCCCTTGCTTACCCCCTATGATGCACCTGCTACCCTGACACAATGTATAGGGGGCGTACATTCACGAAAAGAATATGACACACACCTAGCATTCTCCCACATGTTCTTTTCTTTCCATAGGGGGGCATAGGAGAGATTAGTCATTGATCCAGCCCTCTACCACCCATTGTTTTTCTACACCAAGAGAACTTCTCAGTTCTCATAGACTTTGTCAATGCATTTGTAGTATTCTTCAAAGTGTCCACCTTTACCAGCAACAACCTTTTATCCTCAGCCATATCCTTCAAAAAGTGATACTGAACATCAATGTTCTTTGCCTTTCAATGATAAGCAGGGTTCCTTGCCAATAAAATTGTACTTTGGCTATCACAGTCTATCCTTATAGCTTGTTGTACTAACCCCATGCTTGAACACAATCTTTGCAACCGATTGTTTCCTTGCTTGCATGAGAGGTTGTCATGTATTCTGCCTCTATATTTGAAAGTGCCACTACAAAATGTCTCTTACTCATCCAATTGACTGCACCACCAAATAGGTTAAAGACATACCCACTTGTAGATCTTCTCTGATCCAAATCTCCAGCCCAGTCTACATCAACAAAGCCATGGATGTCCAAAATTGTGTTCAATCCTAGTATTCCTTTGTAGCACAAACCATAGTCACTAGTGCCACACAAATACCTAAAAACCTGCTTCACTACTGTATAATGCTCCTTCCTTGGTTTTAACATAAACCTGCTCAATACTCCCACTGCATCTGCAATGTATGGTCTAGTATAGACCATTTCATACATTAGGCTATCAACTACACTTGAATATGGAACACGGGACATGTCCTCTTCCTCTTCTTGTGTCTTGGGACACTGTTCAGCAGATAACTTTACACCTATAGGAATAGGAACCTTCACCAGTTTACTATCTTGCATATTAAACCTCTACAATATTTTCTCGACATACTTCCTCTGGTTTAACCAGAGCTTCCTATTTTCCCAATCTCGTTTAATTTCCATGCTAAAAATATAGTTTGTGGCACCAAGATCATTCATGTCGAATTTGGAGGACAATTGGGTCTTCATATCCTGGATAATTTCTTTGTCATTTCCAACCAGCAATATATCATCCACATAGAAGACCAAATAAATAACATGGTCACCAATTAATTTAAAATACACACAATGATATGCTTTTCTTCTGGTGAAGCCAGGTACCCGTAGAAATGTATCAAATTTCAAATACCACATCCTTGGGGACTATTTTAACCCATACAAAGACTTTTTTAACTTGCATACCAGTTCTTTCTTACCCTTCACTGCAAAGCCTTTAGGTTGCTTCATGTAGATCTCTTCTTCGAGATCCCCATTAAGAAATGTTGTCTTCACATCCATTTGTTCTACCTCAAAATCAAAAGCAACAGTAACAGATAAAATTAATATAATAGAAACTACCTTGGTAATAGGAGAGAAAATATCACCAAAATCAATTCCTGACACCTGGGAATAACCTTTTTCTATGAATCGAGCTTTGTATTTCTCCATGTTGCCTTCTCTATTCATCTTCTTCTTAAACACCCATTTTTTGCCAATGGGTTTCCTTCCACCAGATCCAAAGCCTCATTTTTGTGCAAAGATACCATTTCATCAACCACAGCCTCTTTCCAGAGTTTTCCATCCTCTGAATCTACTGCTTCCCTCATAGTCATGTGATCATCATCAGTAATAGATAAAGAAAAATTTCAATATAAAGTAGATGGACTATACCTCGATGGCTGCCTTATTTCTCGAACTCATCTTCTCACAACTGGAGTTTGTGGCTCTTCATCTTCTGATTTCTCTTCTGTTGTAGAGTATGATTCTTCCTCCTTTAGCTCAAACTCTATCTTTTCAGGTTCCTTTGGTAGGATTTCATGTTTAATAACATCTTTCACCTCTCTAAACACCACTCTTGGTTGTACACAACCTTCCTTGTTTATGGGTCCCAAAGGTTATAACCTTTTAAACCATCCTTATACCCAATAAAGATGCACCTTTCAGATTTACTATCCAACTTTCTTATTTTATCCTTTGGAACATGTACATATGCATCACATCCAAATACCCTTAGATGTGAAAGAGAAGGTTTCTTTCTAGTCCATATCTCTTGTGGAGTCTTATCTTCAATGCTGATGAAGGTGATTTGTTGACTAGGTAACACACAGTCTCCACCGCCTCTACCAAGAATTTATGTCCTAACCCGACACCACTGAGCATGCTTCTTTCCTTTTCCATTAATGTCCTATTCATTCTTTATACAACTCCATTTTTCTTAGGTGTTTATGGAGTAGTCTTCTATCGTGCTATACCACACTTCTTACAGAACTATTCAAATTCCTTCTTGAAAAATTCTCCACCGTTATTTGTCCTCAACACCTTTATCTTCTTATTTATTTGGTTTTCCTGAGGAAATATATCCATTTATTCCTTGAGAATACATCTATAAATGATACATAGTGCATAGAATTACCCAATGATGGAACCGACATAGGTCGAAACACATCATTGTGCACAAGCTTTAATATATGTTTCACCCTCTTAGCACTAGAGGGTAAATTCACCTGATTCTTCTTCCCATATATACAATTTTCTTAGAAATAAAAATCTAGAGAGAAATTAGACATACCTTCTACCATACCATTACCATGAAGTATTGGAAGGCCTTTCTCTCCAATATGTCCAAGCCTTTGATTCCATAGAATGGTATTTTCTCCAGAGACCACTAGATTTTATGCTCCATTTTTAGGAACCATGGAACTCTTGCACCCATCAATAACAGTGCTACCCTCAAGCTTTGACATAGTTCCAATCAAAACTCCACGCAACAATACCAGTGCTCCCTAAACCATCTTGCATGTATCTTTCTCACAGACTATTTTTACACTTGCATCATCCAACTTGCTTACAGAATTAGATTTCTGGCCAATGCAGGAATATGCAGAACACTCGGAAGTATTATAATCCTTCCACCTTGCAAATTCAACTTTACTTTTCCATGACCAATGATTCTAGACTTCTTATCATCCCCTAAGAATACATCACCACCATCATATTTCTCATACTCGCAGAACCATTGTCTATGGGGAGTGAAGTAAAAGGATGCACCTGAGTTAATCAACCATGCCTCATGATCTACATGTGTACTTGAAGAAGAAGACAAGTACACATCTCCACCTTCATCTGAGGTGGTTTTCACCTCTTCAGAAGGAGCATCATCAAATCCCTTTCATTTCTCAGGAGCTTTAGATTTACACTCCCTTTTGAAGTGCCCTTCCTTTCCACATTTGCAGCACACCTTTACAATTTTTCTTGGAGATTTAGATCTCCCTCTAGATTTAGATCTCCCAATCAAGGACTTTTTTTTTCTGTTCTGTGATCATACTTGTATAGACAAGGCATCACCATTCCGTGCCTCCATATTTTTCTGTCTCATCTCCTCCAACAACAAGGATGAGACTATTTCATCAAACTACAAGGTAGTTGCATTGCTACCTATTGCAACAACCAGAGTATCACACAAATATGGTAGAGAAAACAACAAACTAACGCACTTATCTTCATCTAAAATTTTAATATCAATAAATAATAACTAGCTTACCACAATATTAAAGCAGTTCAGATGCTCTGTCACCAAGTCTCCATCTTTCATCCTCAAGTTATACATCTTTCTCTCTAGGAACAATTTATTCACTAGAGACTTAGATTGGTACAAAGTCCCAAACTTGTCCCACAAAGCCTTCACTGAATCTTCCCCTGATACATTCAACAATACATAATTCTGAGACACACAATCATATTATGCTCTTTGCCTTCTGATCCAACTTTTCCCAGTCTTTAGCTGACATTGCTATTGGTTTAGTACCCGGATCTACCTCGATCCACTGATCATTATCCACCAGCAGATCCTCCATATTGAGTCTCCACAACTCAAAACCCTGACCATTAAATTTCTTGATCTCTATCTTTCCACTGCTCATCATCTTCTTTCACCACAAGAATCGATTCCATGGATCTCCCACTAAACAGGGTCTACCACATGCCCGAGAAAAACCCCTCAGTAACAAAGTTTTCCCCTTGAAGACGAAACACGTTTGATACCGAATGTAGGTTTTAACACTGTACAAAAATTACCTACATACGAATTCTAAAAAAAACAGAAAATAAACAATGGGGAGAGAATAACACATAAAACAAATATACATATATATTTTCCCGTCAATCCCAAAACTAGGACTACCAGATTGCTTTTTCATTATATTCCTTTCAATGTTACAATACATATATATACATGTTGAAGCATCCATAAACCCCAATCTACCTTGGATTAGAACATAACTATAGTTCCCTTGAACATATCTACAAAATACGATGGAAAGAAAACCATCATGCCCAAAACCATGTGCGAAATCCATGCACAAAACCATAGGTAGTCCTCCCACCTAATACAAGGTTTCAAAAAAAAATCCCCCCTGCATACCCTTCAACAAGGGGGGAGGTCATCACCCTTATGACCCCCCTACTGCACCCAACATAACATACAAGGGGGGCTACCACCGCCCCCAAATCACCCCTCCACACATGGGGTAGTCGTGGAAAGAATATAACACACACCCAACAATGTGAAGAGTCATGTAGGAAATTGAAAAGTCATGAGAAGTCAAACAATCATGAGGGTAGTTCAAGAGTCATAAGGGAGGTGAAGGATCATCCCATTTGTTATATATACACCCTCATTGTTCATGTAAATGGCTTTCCACCTTGGCTTCTCCCATAAGGCATCATAGAGATAGAGTTAGTACTTTTGGGGAGAAAGTCATGGCTCCAAAGCTCCACTATTTTAGCTAATGATGCTTGTTGTATTCATGTATCTTGGGATTTTTAATTCATACTTGAAGCATGATTACTAACACGTTTGATGCATGGATTGTGAATATTTGTGAGAATTGTTTGTGAATATTTATGATTCATGTTTGATTTCACCTGTACTAAAGTAGTTGAACTATTTCGGTTAGTTTAGTGCTTATCTAATTGAAAATGTGTTGTAATGGTTGTAATAATTGTCACATCTATGTGGACTATTCTGCTTGATGTTAGGCGGTTATCTTTGCGCTTGTGTGCACCTCTACTAGGATGGTACTATCATCGTTTTCTTATAGGCTCACGTTTCCTCCCTCTGCAGTAGAAGAACCTTGATACACCTGCAACCAAACATTCATTGGGCACACTTACTTTCTTTTTGCAAAGGCACATACATGCTTCTTTCTCTTTCCGATAGCTAAAGCCAGGGAAAATCTATGAATACATGGCAACTAGGTCAATACTCCAGATGGGGCTCCTATTCCAAATGATGTGAGGTCTAATTGTGACTTCACATCGAGGAGATCCCCTTGGTTGATGGATTTCTAGCACTGTCAACAAATGGTGCTAGAAAGAGGGAAAAATGACAAGTTGTTCCCGTTGAGCCTATTTTGAACCTCTTATATGAAATGACTCATCCTCAAATCATACTCCCCGGGTGTTTTTCGAACATGTCCCCTAGTAAAATTTTAATCCATGAAGAGCCTATTTATAACTTGTGTCAATTGAAGTTTGATGGTGAGGATGGAACACCCATAACGGAGAACATTTCTAATTTTCCTAAATTTTGTGAATATTATGAAATCAATGATGAAGATTTTTCTTGTCTGGCTTTCTTCCTCTACCTTGAAGGTCGTGTTAATCGATGGTTTCATACCTTACAATATACTTCCATCCAATCTTTTTCATCATTTCCTCAAGGAGCTTTCTTAATCCTTCGATAGGTATGATTACTAATATGTTTTTAAAAGAATTAATCATCCAAGAATGAAGCCTAATGAATCACTTGAGGATTTCTCTTATCAATTCCTTCACCTTTGCTATGAATTTCCAGAAGAAGACATAGATTGGGATTTCTCTAAGAAAAAGTTTGAGCATTTGGTTGACATCTCTTTGCACAGTGAATCTAAACATCCTGATGTTTCTACTTCCCCAACTATTGTAAATCATGAAACACCTCTAGTTTCATAGGAATCTACGGCTCCTTTTGTTCGTTGTCCTCCTACCTTTGTAGTTATGATAAGGGTACCTACTTACGATGATTCCGAAATTAGGAAGCCTGAAAATAAAATTCCTAATCCATATTTTCATCCTCCTCCCACCTTTCATGATTCATATTGAATGAAAGAAATCACAGAATGGCTCATGGAGCCTAGGGTGAAGGCTAATCCTTTCATTCCTCAAGATGACATTGGCACTCTTAAAATAAACCTTAAATATGGTTTTATTGAAAGAGTTACTTATTCAAGGTATATTTGTAATCCCCTATCATCTACATGTCATGATGATGCGTATCATGATTTTCTTGATCAATCTGCTCCACTAACTAGCTCTTCATGCTCTCCCGATTTTTGAGTTGTTGGTTTAAATTGGGATAAGATATAAGAAAGTGACATTACACTAGTAGAGGAGGACAAAAGTGAAGAGACTTTGGATCTCTCTTCCCTTTTTCAAAGTCCTGCGTGTTAAGATGATGCACTTCCATTCTTGGATGATTTTCAATCTGCTAATCTCGACAGTGAATCAAATAAAATCAATTCTTCCAATCAATGTATAGCCTTGGGAAACAATCATTCTAAAGATGATGAATCTGTTGATGTCTGTGATCATGAATGCCCAGGTGCATCAAATGATATTTCAGTTTCTCATGAATATTTCAATGTATCTAGAATCTGATTCAGTTACAGAAGATGTCCTTATCAAAACTTCCTCTTCATCTCACTATCCCTTATGCTCTACTATTTTCATTACATCTATTTGTGATGGAAATGCTTCATGATTTTCAAGTTCTTCATCGGATGAGTTAACTTATCAATTGGCACAAGGTGGTGAGGTTATCCATGATGAAATTGAAAACAATTAATTCATCAAGTATCCTTTCCATCCCTCATCATCTCTTCTTTTACATAAAGAAAATTCTTCAAATCATCTTGCTCAAGAAATTTCCTTGATTCATTCATCTTTGGATTTACAACTAGAATATTCTTTCAAATTGAGTAATCTAGTTGTTGAAGTTGTAAAACCTGATCAAATCAATGACGGAGATGTCTTCCATCCGATTTGTAGTGATCTTACTGAAATCAGCGACAGTAGTTATCCTCACACAGTGCATGATCTAGTTCAATATTCAAAATGTGATTTTACAATCCTTGAAAGTTTCGGGATTTGTCAGGGAGTCGAGGCACATCAACTTCCGTTGGTGGTTATGTAAGGATCTTGCGACTCTTCTAAGGTCTCTGAACTAAGTCAGATCTGGTTTCTCTCGCGAAATATTTCTCTTTGCATGGTTTCACTGGATGTAAATTCCTTCTTGAAATATTTTTGGTATTGCGAATGTACTCTTTTGAGTTTTCTTGATTTTATTTATGAGCAGATTCATGAATCTTCCTCAATTTATTCACCTTCATGCAAATATATTGTATGACACTCAGGTTTGGAACCTGTCTCTCTCATAGAGTCATGCAATTGTGATGTTCATCAGTTCAAAAATCATCTTTTTCCAAAGCAATCATTCCTATCATGTTCATTTCAGAATAATCATCTCCAAGTTTTTCTTGTGAATGCCTTCATGACACCAGAAATCCTCTTGAATGTTGGCAAGAACTTGATCTATTTGTTGAATCGGGTTCCTCTTTTTCATCCATTACATGCTAATTGGTTTCATATGTTCGTTATACTAGCATTCCTTTTCAATTATTTCGATGATTGCAATGCTTATATAATTTGTCACGAGTTATAGGAAAACAGTTTATCACATTCAACATGAGTGGAAGTTGATTCTATTGTTTAGATCATTTGTAGAGATGTTCATTTTTATTTATATTTGTTAACTACAAATCGGGAATCTGATGTTTTAATCAATCCTTCTTATCATGATTTTGGCTCTAATGTCTGTCATTCAACTTACTATTTTCTCATCACCACATCAGATGATAGTTGTGCTACATCCTTTGATATTTATGGTTCAACATCTTGTTATTCGAGTATTTGTCAAGAAGTTGAGGAAATTCAACCATTTTTGATGCTCATGTCAGGTCCTCACTTTCGTGGCATGCTTGTTGAATGCAATCATATTCATTTTCCCTTGCAATAGTCTCATCTTAATCCCGCAACCTTAATTGCAAATTCATCTTTTCAAAGATTTCAAGATTCTCAAGAGGATTGTTCCAAGTTTCATGATCCAATCTATAAATGGTTGGAGCAAGCTTCATCATCAATAAAAGGTTTCAGTATTTCCTCATGCTTGCAAATGAAGATACATTCGCAAGGCGTTTCCAAGGTTTGTTTAGTTTTGACCTTTATCAAAAAGATAAGAATGTGAATTGGTTTAGTAACTATGACATATCTTTTTGCCAACAAGAAAGACCTTCAACTTTTTGTGCAAGTTATACAAGATCTTATCTTTACCATTGCACATTGTTTTATATTTGTCTTAATTGATCGTCTCTTTTTTATTGCAGTTTTGGAACAATTACGGGAGCTACATTGAAAATTCCATTATAGGTGACCTTGACCTTCTAGCTCATTAGGTTAGGAGTAGGTCTAGTTGCATTTTGGTTTACCTGCACATTCATCCTACATTTATTTTATGTAGTTTGTCTTGTGTTTTCTGGTTTGGTTTCAAATCATGTTTTGGTTTAGCCGCCTTCTATCTTGTCTTCTAGTTTTGTTTCCTTATTGTGTGTTGTCTTTCCTTTTGTTTTGTGAGACATTGCATGAAGATTATTTGTTCGCTCAAAAGGGAATATGGAAAAACAGAAAAGGATTTTGCCACACTACAACATTTAACTAACTCTTTGTCCTTCTTCTTCATCTTGGTTTCACCTTTTGGTCGATGATGATTCGATGGAAAATGCAATCCTTGTGTAAGGAAATCCTTTTGTCAAACCACGATATACATGCTTCAGTTTTTTCAGGCTAATCCAATCAAGTAGAGGAGGACGAGGGGAAAATCTAAATGAGCAAACCAATATCAGAGGTTTTATATATGCTTTTCTGAAGGAATAACCTCTTCTTCTCTCAATAAGTCGGTATCCCTCTTCCGCCCATGAAATAAATAAGTGTTGATGCACAATTCTATATAAAATAAAAAAATAAAGGTGAAAGAAGATAAAGGCTTCCTATGTAGAGAGGTGAAGCAAGAAACTTTGTCGGGGTACTATCCAGGTAGTAGAGCAATGTTTGCATCCCTCAAGTGACTCTGTCAGGGTACTATCTAGGCTTGCTGGTAGCAGAAAAACACCAGAGATGAAAAACTACACTCTGAAAATCTAAAGCTCATGAACTCCATTACCATTTCTAGTTTGAAACATTATGTGATTGTTGACCTTATATTGTGTTTAACTAAGTAAAGGAATGAACATTACTATATTTATGCGCGAGTAAGTGGGGAAGCCATGGTAATCTGAACAATGAATTAATACTTCCTGAATAAAAGACCCTACCAAAAAATTGACCAAGGCAGAGAATTTGGAGTTCCACTACTGTGTCACCAAGCATTGTCCCTTGCGAAAAACACGCTCCAAAATTTTTCTGACATTTGAATTTTGGAGCCTACTGTGGATCTTGTGATTGGTCATTCAATCGTCACTTCTTAAACAATCGAAGTTACTTTCTCACACATGCTCAGTCCGCAATCCATTCATGAGTGAATTCTTTTATTCAAGCTTGAACAAGCATAACACATTCCATCAAGATAGTGTCAGCGCAGTTTTCAACACATGTCGACAATCAGTGCACATTGTCATTGACATTCCCTCACTTTGTTGTGTTTGTACTTCTATTTTGATGTGTTCTCAAACTATTTATTTTGCGCACCTTCGCTTTCGCGAGTGTCATTTGCATGCTTTTTACTTTTACTTTTACTTTCTTTCACTTTTATTAGTGTCATTTTCATGTTATGTTCTCTCTAGCATGTGTTGTTTTCACTCTCGTTCGTGTATTGCAAGTGTCATTTGTATTTTTCTCTTCGTATAGTAAATGTCATCTTGTAGCATGAGGAGTGTCACACAACACAAGAAAGATATTTTTCACGGTTTCAAGGGGTAATCTTTTTTTTAATGAGTTGTACTTACAATGTAAACATGTACCACACTCACTCCCAATGTTTCAAGAACCGTCATACAAGTGTTGTCACAGTCGTCGTAAAGTGCATATTTTGTTTTTCACTTGTTGTGAGTCATTGCAAATTTGTCGTTCTAAGCGAAGTATGTTGTTCATGTGTCTTGTATGGTCTATGTTGTTGTTTTGTCAAGTGTTCTAGGTTTGTTATCACAATCGAGTCTTATTGTTGTTCGCATCAGTTTCATCAATCACATAATTAGTCAAATTCTGAAATCTCTCAACGAGGCAACTTAACCTCATGCGATGCTCCTGAATTGTGCATTGCACAGTCGCTGCAACCCTCCCTCTTGACACGACGCAATGTGTAGTTTCCTACCTCCCAGGGGTGCGTGCTACATAGTTTTAGTGCTCAAGCCCAGACCTTGGCCTCCAAACTATGCAATTCAACTCTCCATCCTGGCCTCAACTACACATTGCACAATCTATGAACTCAATCCAACCCTTGAGCTCCTGAGCTGCAAAATTGTGTAATCCCTCATCTTGCTCTGCCTTCAAGGACTCCATAGTAGGCAGAATCAATGTTCAACTCCACAGACTGACTCACTGAGCTCCCAAACTATGCAATTTCCTTGCTCATCCTAGCCTGAATTGCACATTACGTAGTCTGAAAGCTCAAACCTAACCCCTAACTTCTTGAGCTATCAATTGCGTAATCACTGAACCTCTCCCTCAACCTACCACCTAGTTTTGGCTCAATTAGTGGATTGTCATGCAACAACTTAGTCCAGTGGATTATCAAACTCATGTTGAGTATATTGCAAATGGAAGTAAGATTATGAAGAAGGAAATGGAGAAGGAGGACATGCTAGAAGACACCTAAGGAGTTGAGGAGATTAGATGATCATTAGGCAAGAAGACGAAGCAGCACTAGATTACAAGAGAAGATCAAAGATCAGGACCCCATGAAGACTCCATCTGATTCACAACCCTTTGGAGGGTGGATATGAAGAACAAATCATATTTCTCATGAAGATGAAGCATTGGACATCTCTTATTGAAGACAAAGAAACAACAGAGAGTGGCTTGAAAGTTCCATGTCATCATGCAAGTCATGTCATCAATGTCATGTCATGTCACGAGTCATCATGTGCCAAACCATTTGTGAATTATGTAAATTCTATATTGAAAAACGTAATGTAAAGTGGAAGTCCAAGAGTCATCTATGTAATATGAAGAGTCATGTAGGAAGTTAAAAAATCATGAGAAGTCAAAGAGTCATGAGGGTAGTTCGAGAGTAATAAGGGAGGTGAAGGATCACCCCATTTGTTATATATACTCCCTCATTATTCATGCAAATGACTTTTCACCTTGGCTTCTCCCATAAGGCATCACAAAGATAGAGTTAGTACTTTTGGGGAGAAAGTCATGGCTCCAATGCTCCACTATTTGAGCTAGTGATGCTCGTTGTATTCATGCATCTTAGCACTTTTACTTAATACTTGAAGCCTGATGGCCAACATGTTTTCATGCATGGATTGGAAATATTTGTAAGACTGTTTTATGAACATTTATGATTCATGTTTGCTTTCACTTGTACTAAAGTAGTTGAATTATTTCGGTTATTTTAGTGTTTATCTAATTGAAAATGTGTTGTAATGGTTGTAACAATTCCCACATCTATGTGGACTATTATGTTTGATGTTAGGTGTGGAGCTATAAAAAGGGTCTCTTTCACCTCTAATTATCTCACATTAATATATCAATCTAGGAGCGTTTGGTTATTACAAAGAGTGACTCAATCCGAGGCTATTTGTCAGTGTAATGCTAGTAGTACAGCGTTCTACGAAAATACAAGAGTAAACAGATGCTTCCTATAACTAAGTTACTTCAAATGACTAAAGCACACACTCTTAAAGCTAGGCAACTGATCAGTCAAGGGTTCGGTGACGATAACCCATCCCTTTGGAAACTGACAGAAAGGAAATAAAAGCAGGGAAAATCACACATTCAGAAAACCAAGTAACTTACCAGTCAAGGGTTCGGCAGCAATAGCCCATCCCTTTGGAAACTGATGAAAGGGAAATTAGAGCATGGATCACGGGTCTGGGAGCGAAGCAGTGAATGCCGAAGCTCACTACAGCCTTGGATCGTCTTTCACGCCAAAATAACAAATTCAAGTAAATGGAAGGACAAATAGCAAAATGGAACAGCGAATGAAGAATTGAACGGCAAATCTGAAATGGAAAAGCAATAATAAAATGGAATAGAAATTGAACAACTAAGTCTCGCGAGTCATAACCAAACTTAATCTATTAACCCAAATGCACTCTTCACAACCAAATATCAATCTCTCACTCTTAAAACAAATCAAACAGAATTCACTAATGGAACAACACTAATGGATCACACGTAACACACTAGAATAATAATCTGATCAATCTTAATTTAACGACTTTATTTCTAAATACAACTTCAAATGAATCTATGACGTAAATGTTCAGTACAAAAGCTCTGTAACGAGACAGTAATAATATTCGGCCAAGACTGATAATCATTCAATCAACTCTGAAAGGATCAGTAATGTAATGCAGAGTCAATACACAATTCTATCTGTAAAAACCTTAATGAATTAATCTTAACAGAGCATGTAATGGCAATTCATAAAGCATATCAGATTACCAGATAACAATAATAAGTAAACCACGCAGTAATCAAATTGTAGTGGTACAGAAGCAAGTGTCCTCCAGGGCCGGGCCCTTAGCCTCAAGGGTACACCGCTTTGAGTTAATCCAGATGCAGAGATACGGTAATCACCAAGTTTATATTAACACATAAGACAAAAGTACAATGAACCAGTTCTTAACGAGACTCGATGATCAAAGTTGATCTTTTACAGAAAATTACATAAAAGTATATCCCCTTGGTTAACAGTGCTGTCCCTTATATAAAGGTGACGGCGGAGATGTCTAAGTAACAAAATAAATAAAGCAGTGATCCCTCAGGATCAAAGATCCTGAGGGATTCGCCAAACTATCAATCCTTAATCTTTTCTTTTCTTTTTCCACCGAGCTGGTGTCTTCTCCTCCTTTTCTGGGTCGATTTGCTCTGATCTGCTTAGCCTTGTTTGCATTCAGTTTCCCTTCAAAGGGACAGCAGTTATCTTGTCTTTATTTTTTCCTTCGGAACGTCTACTCTTCGTTTTTACCCCTTCCTGCACAGAAGAATAACAGTTATCAGTGATTAAGTCTTGCATATAATTCACATGTTTTATTATAATTCTTCATTGTTTTCCATATTCATGATGCAAAAAGGTTTACAAATCTTACTGAAAAGCTATTGAAATGATCATCAAAAGCATACCTTTTTGGTACTCCACACACCCCCCTGCTTACCCTGTTTCATGCCCTCATGAAAACATTGTAGTTGACATGCAAGGCAGTGAGAGAATAGGCTGGAGAAGGAATCTCATGCGGAGGCCTACAACCATGATGAGTGACTAGATAGTCAAAGAACTGACCTGTTTGACCCTCAGGCATCTCATACAGGGCTTGATATCCGGGTGCAGCGTGCCAAATAATTGGACTGCGGAATCTATATCCTAACTAGGATGGCCTGCTTTCAAAATGCTCTCGCCATAGAGGTTCAAACGGTTGGCAGCTAATTCAAAATTCTCATACATAAACGGTTCCCTGAGCTGGATGTTTGGATTAGAGATTCGGTACCGAAATTTGCTGCATCAATGGCGAGGTATTTGATGGAAAGAAAATACTCTAAACTTTGTCGAATAAGTCCCTCATGCATAGGTCCTAACGTTTCAATGACACCCGGAGTTCTCATAAGGTTTCTATGTGCTTTCCATAACTGCACTGGGTCCCTAGGTTCAGCCCTTACCCATAAGTCTAGGCCATTTTCCTGCCTCTGGAAAGTGTTATAGGCTTTGAGCCATTTAATCTGATTAACCTCGAATGAGATGAATGCTTGCAATTGAATGTCCCCAACAAAAGGACTAGGGGTCAATTCAGTCTCCTGATCTAGCATGAGGTTATGCAAATAAAATTCACACAGCAATCTCTGGACCTTCACCCCATAATGTTTACAACAGTCTATAGAATCATTGACAGTGTTGATTTGTATAGGGGCGCTTGCTTTAATAGCTTTTATTTTTAATTGTAAATATCGTTCTAGTAAAAACAAAGCATAGTTTTTGGCAGGGGCCCTACATGCTAAAACGTCATTGTATAAAGAACACAAGGTATCCATCTGCTTGATAACAGTATCTAGCCTACGGGTTACCTTTGCAGCTTTCTCTTGTTCCTTCCGCCACCCTTTAAAGGCCTGGCTTTCAGATTGATTGACATTCCTTAGTTGCTGCTGTAACTCTTCATATTTCTCACGGGGGACCGTTTGCTCTCTAAGTTGCTCAGCTTCTTGCTGGGCTTGCTTCATCATCTTATGCAAGGTTCTTGTCTTCGGATCTTTTTTCCATAGGTTAGTGGAGGCCGGGAGTTTTACCTGAACTTTCTTATTACGCTGTTTGGATTTCAAAACCCTTATTACCCCTAAGGGTGGTGCCTCTGTCTGGATTTCCTTGTTCTCCTTTTCTTTTTTAACACGAATATCAGCTTGTTGCTGTTCCTTTTCGAATGGAACAGCAGTCTGCTCCTCAACATCATTTGGAACAGCAGTCTGTTCTTCAGCAGGGTTTGGAACAGTAGGGTGATCATTGGTCCTTCGCCTTTTTGCCTTGCGAGATTTTACTGCAATGGCCCTCTTTTTCTTCCCTGCGGTCTTCCTTACCTTCTGGTTTGCTTTTAGAATTCTAATTTTCTGTCGGAGCTAGACTATTGTATTCAATAATTTTTTCCATTCCTTTCGCAATTTCTTAATTTCCAGTGTTTCATTAGAAGGGACAGCAGGTTGTCTACTACGGTCTGGACTAGTCTCTGAATCTTTCTCCCAGGGTGCTTCCTCGCTATTCTGCTCTGGCTGTTCTGGGGTAGGAACCTTAGCTGGTCCCGTCTCTTCCTGGACAACTGCTTGTTCTGCTCCTACTCCCTCCAGAATTTCTTCTGGTGACTTGGGAACAGATTGTTCCCGTTCAGTATCTCTTATCTCTGCTTCATCAGGCAACTTTCCTTCTTCTGCCTCTACTGCATGTGATTTTTCAGATGCATTTTCTTCTTGGGGTTTGTCGTGGAGGTCTGCTGGACTAGAAGGTTGGCCATACTCACCCATATTGGCCAAAACTGCGGCCAATTCATCTTCTCCCACTGGGTCTTGTGGTGGGCTACCTTCCTGTTGTCCCATTTCCTCCTCCTGCTTGGATTGCTCGTTTTCCTCCTCGGAATGCTCAGCTGCTTCCCCATTTTCTTCTTCGGAGTGCTCGGCTCTCTCTTCATATTGCTCAACCTCCTTTTCAGATTGTTCTATCTCTACTTCTAGTTGTGAGGGTTGCTCGTCCTCAATTACCACTGGCTAGCTGGTGCTTTCCTGAAGCTTTTCTAGCCTTCCTCTTATTCGAGCTAACCGGACTGATTTTCTGGGCCTTTCTAGCTTCTCGGGTGTATCGGTGGCATGCTTATGCTTTGCCGATTTCTGATGTATTTCTGGTGGTTTAGATGCACTAGCAACATGTTTTTTTTTACCAATTCTCGGCATTTTTCCGGACGCTCTGGTGTGCTTGTAGAATGTTTACGTTTTGGGGATGGTGCTGTCACTCCCCCCTTAATCATTGCAATCAATTCATCCCAGCTGCTCTGCTGCTGGGTAAGACTATGACTAACTACTAATCAAATTAGTCCATGGTGACTGACGACTGACTCTACATGCTGTGCCTTTCTTAGGCTTCGTGCAGCATCATGCAGTAATGAATTCAGAAGTGCAGGTAGATTTACAGAGCATTTTCGTTTTAAAACATCTAAGAGTTTAAGATGTCGTGGCCTTACCACGTCTTTCCTCCCCTCGCAGGTAATATAACTCTGAACTGTTTTTGCTAATTCGATCCAGGGTTCTCCAAGGGTTGCTGGCAGAACTCCCTTCCCCTTGATCGTCAAGCTCTGGCCTTCGTCCTGGAAAATTTCGATGATCTTCTGTAATCTTTCCTTCTTTAGTGTCCATACTAGTCCAGTGGTTGGTAGTCCCGAGACTTCTGCAATTATATCGTCAGTGACCGCTATCCGCTTCCCCCTTACTGTGGAGTGGTTCTCCTGCAGGTTCTGCAAAAATTCCATCGCTATTGTTTCATTAGACTCCTGCAGGCGACTAAGATAATTCAGCCACCCTGCTTTTTCCAAGATCTCCTGGGTAGCAGCGGAGACTGTCAACTTCTGAGGTTCGCTTCTAATTGCCCTTCCTCCCATGGTTTCACTGTAGATCCTCAATGGAACAGCAACTGCTTGTGCTATTTGAAACACATAGAGGGTGCTAATCGCAAGCTTCGGAAAAAAAACACAGAGTATGCAACAGAAATGGATTGCGTAAAAATAGAAATGCATGCCGTTAAGCCATGCCATACCGTCGTACGCTATCTTTCCCGAATAGTGAGCTGACACGTAGTTCAAGGAATAATGAGGTTAACCTCCCCCCCGCAATGTGATAGGCTGTCCCAGCCGTCAAATAAAGGAGCAGCACCCGATCTGCAACCAAGTCATAAAGGAACAACGTATGAAATTATGCCATGTTTAGAAAGACAATGAATTACCGAAATCGAGGTAGAGAGTTGATCGCATATTACGTAAGAGGCTGCTGTGATATGATATGAGGCTGGGGGATAGGATGTCTGTCATACTTGCCAAATCTCAAGTGGTCATTGTCACTTCCTTTGTAATGATTGGTGGTAATAAATGTTCATGCGATGTATAAATCGGGAAATAATATATGATTAGTTCCTTAGGATATAAGAAACAAAAGAGTATTAGTACCTTACCCATTGGAATAACTAATGTGACTTCAATACCATTAACAGTGCTCTGCTGCTGACAGGTGTCCATAACCTTGGCAGAGTTGTTTCTTTCGCCCCTGGAACCATGATCCTTTGTGTATACTTAGGAATGTTGTTATGTCAAAATGTAGACCATTATGCTGGCTTGATGACCAGTTAACCATAATGCCATTCACGAGGGAGGAGTGAAACGTGGACAGGCCGGCTCGTGATGAGACCTCCTGTTCCAAGGTTCGATTTTTTTATATACCTTTTGGACCATATCCCTGGTGTGGTAGCCATAGTGGGAATGCCACTTCACTTTCATCCTCATGATCATGGTAGGATGGCTCTTGATGAGACCCCTATCCTGCATTTGACATGTCATAAATCATGTTCCCGCACATTTTTTTTTTTCATAGAGTATTTTCCTTATTTATACACAAAGGGTGGTTCAACACTCCTTAAGAGTAGGAATGGTGGAAGAAGTCTTATCATCTCAATAGGAAGATATAAGCCCTTTGCTCTTATTCCTAAATAATAATCAAAGAGGGTTAAAGGGATCAGCATGATAAAGATAACCAATCAGAGCAAAATTAGTAAAACCATGACAACAAAAGATAAGAAATAAGTATATCCTTCCCTTTGTCCTCTTACTAATGCAGAGCCTTATAAATATAGCGATTTATGATTTGCAGATTTCGGTATGTTGTGATTTTATATTCATTGCATAAGTGCATAGCTGCATTTTAAAGACTTGAAAGAATATGGGCAAGAAGCATCCTCCTATTGAGATCAAAAAAAGGAGCAAGTTGTTTCACAAGGAGAGCAAAAGTATGCGAGCGGTGTTCCTCTTGGAAAAGGACGAAGAATGCGAATGCAAATGCCGTTCCTTTAAAAAAAGGAACAGCAAAAATAAAAATGCTATGAAAAACACTCAAAATGTCGTTCCTTTGAAAAAGGAACAGCAGCGACCAAAAGTGTTGTTCCATCGGAAAAGGAACAGCAAAAGAGGAAAAAATGTCGTTCCTTTAGAAAAGGAACAACAGAAATCAAAATATGCTGTGCCTTTAGAAAAGGGACAGCAAACACACCGCAGCGCCGTTCCTTTTGAAAAAGGAACAGCAAAAATCCAAAATGTTGTTCCTTTAGAAAAGGAACAACAGAACAAGCAAAGCCGTTCCTTTTTAGAAAAGGAACAGCAGAAATCAAAGATGTTGTTCCTTTAGAAAAGGAACAACAGAAATCAAAGATGTTGTTCCTTTAGAAAAGGAACAGCAGAAAATCAAAGATGTCGTTCCTTTAGAAAAGGAACAGCAGAAGAAATCAGAAAATCAAGAATGTTGTTCCTTTAGAAAAGGAACAACAGAAAATCTAGAATGTTGTTCATTTTGAAAAGGAACAGCAAAACACGCAAACGTCGTTCGAAAATCAAAATTTTGAGAAAGAAAAAATCATTGAGTTCAAAAATATATACAAGAACGTCTTGAAAAAACTTATGTACAAACTGTAAAGAAAAGAATGAATTCCTTAATGAATTACAGGTGAGGAAGATTTCTCTTCCTTTCCTAAAATCTCCATATCAGTGTCTCGACGTAGCTGCTGGCAGAAGGACTCCGGAGTAAGTGGTTTGCGATAGAGACGAACTTAGTGGCCGTTCAATTTGAAGGTGTATCCAGAACCGTCAATGGTGATTAACGTGATGGTCCCATTGTCATGCACCTTCTGGATTTCATATGGTCCCAACCAACGAGTCTGGAGTTTCCTAGGGAAGTCCTGAAATCGAGAATCGTATAACAGAGCCCAGTCTCCCTCGTGAAAGACTTTGTTTTTTATGAGAGCATCATGCCATTTAGCCTGCTGCTGTTGAATTAGTGCTGTATTTTGTAGTGCAGAGAGTTTAATTTCATCCAATTCATTGATCTGCTGTAGTCGATTAATTTGTGCCTCGCTTAGATCTAGGCCAACTTCCTGTGCGGTTCGTAAGGTCTGGATTTCAAATTCTATGGGAAAAATAGGCTGTTTTCCAAACACTAATTGATAAGGTGAGTAACCAGTGGTGCTTCTCCATGTTGTTCTGTACGCCCACAGTGCTTCGGGTAGTCTAGCAGCCCAATCACGCCTATGTGATGCAATAGTTTTCGTTATGATTGATTCTATTATCTTATTGCTGCTTTCTACCTGCCCATTCGCTTGTGGGTGATATGGAGTAGTAATTTTATGCTGGACGTGATAATTATTGAGTGTTGCAGCTAATTTATTTCCAACAAATTGTGGTCCTCCATCTATAATAATTTCCCTTGGAAGGCCATAAGGTACAAATAGATGGAATAGGAACTATATTACAGAATCCTCTGTGGCTCTTGGCAGTGCTTCTGCCTCAACCCATTTGTTGACATATTCTGTTGCCACCAAGATATATGTTTTCTGATTTGACGATGGGTTGATGGGACCAACGAAATCAAGAGCCCATCACTCGAATGGTTCAATGACTAATTGTGGCTTCAGAGGCATCTCGTCAGCTTGACCAGGTCGTCGTGCTTGCTGGCAGCTATCACAGGCTTGGACAAATTTCTTTGCATCTTTGAAAATCATGGGCCAGTAGTATACTGTCTGCAATACTTTATGTCCAGTTCTACGCTCAGCAAAGTGTCCACCACACGGTCCATCATGACAGGCTTTTAGGATGTCGAAGATTTCATCTTCTCGAACACATCTCCTGATATGCATGTCTGCCCCTGTGTGAAACAAATAGCCCCCAATCCACGAAAATTGAGTACTCTTCTGGACAATCTGCTTGAGCTCATTAGGGGTTAAATGTTTTGGTAGCTTACCTACTGCAAGGTAATTGGCAACAACAGCATACCAGGGTGTTTAAACAGCAACAGCAAACAGGTTCTCATCTGGAAATTGATCTTCAACTGCTGCTGCATCGATTGGCTTTGTTATTATTGAGAGAAAATCAGCTACAGGGTTTTCTTTGCCAGGCCGGTCCTTGATTGTGATGTCGAATTCTTGCAATAAGATCAACCATCTAGTTACTCTAGCATTTTTGATAGGCTTATTTGCTAAATATTTGATGGCAGAATGATCTGTATATAAAATAACAGGATAGCTTGTAATATAATGTCTAAACTTATTGACAGCATGTATCACAGCTAGGAATTCTTTTTCAGTAACAGCATAATTTAATTCAGCAGGGGATAAATTTTGCTGATGTAATAGATGGCATATGGTTTTTTATCCTCTTCCTGCCCAAGGACTACGCCAATGGCTGTATCTAAGGCATCAGATAATATCTGGAATGGTAAATCCCAGTTTGGTCCTCGAAGGACTGGAGCTGTGGATACGAGCTTCTTTAGATCCTCAAAAGCACGGTCACACTTTTCTGTCCAAAGAAAATCAACGTTACCAGTTAGTGCATATAAAGGTGCAGCAATGTGTGAATAATGTTCTATAAATCGTCTATAATAACCAGAAAATCCAAGAAAGCTGCGTACCTCTGTTTGAGTAGTAGGAGTGGGAACAAGCAAAAGTATTTGAATTTTAGCCGGGTCTACCTGAATGCCATCTGCTGAAACATAGTGTCCTAGGATAAGTCCTTCGGTCATCATCATGTAGCATTTTTCATGGCTTAAACGAAGCCTGGTAGCAATCATCATCATGTAGCATTTTTCGTGGCTTAAACGAAGCCTGGTAGCAATGCAGCGCTGTAGGACTTTTTTTAGGGTGTCTAGTGCTGGATCAAAATCATCTCCATATGGTGTAAAATCATCCATATATACTTCAAGTCCATCATTTATTAAATCTGCAAAAATGCTAAGGATAGCCCTTTGGAATGTGGCAGGAGCATTACATAGGCCAAAGGGTAGAACTCGATAGGCAAATGTTCCCCAAGGACAAGTAAAAGTAGTTTTGTCCTGGTCTTCAGGGGCAATCTCAATCTGATTGTATCCACTGAAGCCATCCAAGAAAGAAAAGAATTTCTTTCCTGCTAAAGTATCTAATACTTGGTCTATGAATGGGAGAGGAAAATGATCTTTTTGTGTTGCTTTATTTAGTTCCCTGTAATCCACACAAATTCTCCATTTTCCATTCTTTTTTGGTACCACCATAAGAGGAGAAACCCATTTACTATCAGAAATAGGATAGATAAAATTGACATCTAAAAGTTTCTGAAGTTCAGCTTTTACCACATCCTTTAGATGAGGATTAAGTCTTCTTTGCGGCTGACGAACAGGTCTGGCATCTTTCTCTATATAAATGTGGTGTGTACATAATTGGGGATCAATTCCTTTCATATCAGGGTAATCCCATGCAAATGCTTCTTGATATTTTGTTAACATATGGATGAGCTTCGTTTCTTGTTCAGGTGTGAGGTTGGCATTAATGTTTAAAGTTTTTCCCGGTTCGATTTCCACAATTTTACTATTTGTAACAGAAGTAACGGGTATCGTTTGGTCATGTGTATCTTTCAGAGGATCTTCTTCTAATTCATTATCAAATGCTGCTTCTATCATGTGACACTATGCTCGGGATCTCGATTCAGTTTGACTGATAAAATTATTAATGGCATCATCTTCTGTTTGATCTTTAAAATCAAGTGCCTCTTGTATAGTCAATGGAGATCTAATGTTATCAGTAAGGTATGATACAGGGTGTTTATTAGTTTTGATTACTGTGACACTTGGCTGCGCTGGAGGATATAAAACTAAATTTTTGATATTTGGTCCTCTGGTTATAATCATATTTCCCTGCCGGCAGCCAATGCAAGCATCGGCAGTGGCGAGCCAAGGTCTACCTAGAATTAGCGGGTGTCCATCCAGTCGGGTTTTTGGATTGATTACCAGGAAATCAGTTGGATATTCCCAGGAGTCTACAGAGACCATGACATCATGTAGAGTTCCCTCTGGTCTCACCACAGACTGGTCAGCTAATTCTAACAGAGTAGAAGTGGGTTCTGCATATGTAATGCCAAGCTTTTGGCAAGTAGCAGTTGTTAAAATATTAATTGCAGCTCCTAGATCAACTAAGGAATTAGACAGAGTCTGACCATAAATTTGAACAGTTACAATTGGATTTCCTGGGTCTTCATATTTAATAGGTGTTTCTTTCCCGGACAGTAAATCAGATAAAGTACCGACTACTTGGACCCTTGGATTAGTTGTTATATTCCTCCTTGGTTTCTTGATGCACAATTCTTTGATAGTTTTTGCATATATAGGAATGTCTTGAATGGCTTGGAGGAATGGGATTTTTATGTACAGATTTTGTAATTCTCCCAGAATGTCAAAGTCGGGATATTGTATGGGTTGAGGTATGACTAATCGTTCTGGGAATGGAGGAGAGGATGTGGTTACCTGATTATAAGTTTGCTGCTTGTTTACATCCTCTTGTTGTGACTGTTGTTCTCTAGGTAACTGATCTTCAATATGAACTGTTTTATCTTCCTCAGTTCCAATTATACGTCCAGATCTTAACTGAAGATCATTGCACTCCCTCAGGTCGGGTCCTATTTCTGGTGATTCGATGATTTGGAGAAATTGGACCGGTCTGTTATTTGGATTGGGATTGGGTTGAGCTGGGAGTTGCGGTCTTAAATTAGACTGGGGATTTTGTTGTAAGGCTGGCAGAGTAGGTTGAGGGAGCGGAATAGTTCCTGCTGGCTGGTGCATCGGTCTTTGCCAGTTTGTCTGCCAGGGTGAACTTTGTGAAGTAGGGGGAGTCCATTGTGGAGGATATGGGCCATTTTGCCAGTATGGTGGAGTGTAAGGAAAATTCGGCCAACCAGATTGGCTTGTCTGATTCAGCCAAGGGTTTGAAAAAGGAAATGGTTGTAGTGACCAGTTTGAAAATGGGGGTTGAGATTGGTTTTGCCACATACCATATTGTTGAGCATTATACTGTGGAGGCGGAAAAGAAGAGGTTGGGTCTGGAAACATACCAGATTGTCTCGGCTGCCACTGGCGACGCTGGTTGATCAAGTACACCGATTCTGGTTCTTCTTCTGCTTCCTTATATACCGCTTTCAATCCAGGAAGTGAGGGGCAGCTCTCTGTAAGGTGATCTTTTGTACAGATGGCGCATGTTTGAACTGTATCCAACGGACATTCTTTGTGGCTATGTTTTTTTCTGCATCAGGGACAGAAGATTGCCAAATTTTTTTCTGCCTCCATCTGCTTCTGTCTAGCCTGCACAATGTCAAGTTGTGTACTTAGTGTCCCCAGAATATCAGTTTTAAAATTTTCTAATAAATTTCCAATTTCTATACGTGTTACTCCTTCTGTTGATACTTTGTTATCTCTTGCAAACCGATCATATTCTGCCGGTTTTATTCTTGTGCTGCCTCTCGAACTCCTGATGCATAAGTCAATGATGTCAGCAAAATTCTCTTGATAAATATCCCCTTTTCCCATGATGTTTAATGTTTCTATCCATTGTTCCTTCATACCCCTTATCAATGCAGTTTTTAATACATTATCAGGTAAAGGTAGTGATGCATAAGGAGATCTTTGTAGATTGTACTGAAAGCATTCCACATATTCCTCTAATGTCTCATTTGGTTTGGCTGTCATCTGAAATATTTCGTCTTTTAATTCTCTGGACCTACAATAATCCTGATATTTCCTTAGGAAGGATTCTTTCATTTGATCCCAATTGTTGATAACCCCACCACCTAGTCCCATGAACCATCTTAAAGCAGCTCCTTTTAATGTAGAGGGAAATAGTTTCAATTTCTGGGGATCGGTGGTGTAATCATATCCCCTACAAAACACATCGAATTCAAATAAAAATGCATCCGGATCTTCTGATGTGAGACCATGAAAGGTAGGGATATGCTGAAGAGGAATAGCTTTCATGGGCGCATTTGCTGCGGAATCCACTATAGGATATTGCAATGTAGAGGTTTGAGCATTTGGCTGATTCTGAGCGATAGGATCGAATATATGCCAATAACCTTCTGGGATATCTAGGAGGGTGTTCTTAGGTTGAGAGGGAACGGTTTTGACAGGGGTAGTTTTAATAGCACTTCCTTTATCTGGGATAATGAGAATACCTGATGCCTGAGAAGATTGGATTTCTTCAACAATGATTTTTGCAGCACTCCCCTTATCTGGGCTATTTAGTGGCTGATTTCTCCTTTTGGTTCCTCAGTTTCCCCTGTTTCTCCTTCTCCTTCACAAAAGTTACTGGAATTCCCTTCCTGCAATAGTTCTAGAGTAGAATTTTCAATTTCTTGAAAGTCCTGCTCTTCAGTTTGACTATGCACCTCAGCAAAGGCTACAGATGGTGATCCTGTGGCCTGAAGGGAACTAGTAGGCTGTTTAGAAATGATTTTCCTAGGGCCTACTGATGGCTGAGATTCTGTTTTCCTATAGATTTCGTCTATGAAGGTCGTCCGGCCAAGGGTCACCGGCCCCTTAGCTTTTTCGGGTTTGGATGGAGGTTTGATATTCTTTTCTATTTTTTTCTGCTTAGTCATGCACTCAAATAAACTACCAGATTCTATTCAAACAAATCAAAAAAAAAGAAAAAACAAATCTGTTAGGAAAGCGGAAAGTGGAGCAGGGCATTTACATGCTCCGCACGCAGGTTCTTACCTTCCGTTTTTAAAATCCAACTCTTCCCTAGCAGGTTCGTACACTACTCTAAAGAAAACAAATGGCTACACTCTTTCCCCAACAACGGTGACAAAATGTGGAGCTATAAAAAGGGTCTCTTTCACCTCTAATTATCTCACATTAATATATCAATCTGGGAGCGTTTGGTTATTACAAAGAGTGACTCAATCCGAGGCTATTTGTCAGAGTAATGCTAGTAGTACAGTGTTCTACGAAAATACAAGAGTAAACGGATGCTTCCTATAACTAAGTTACTTCAAATGACTAAAGCACACACTCTTAAAGCTAGGCAACTGATCAATCAAGGGTTCGGTGACGATAAACCATCCCTTTGGAAACTGACAGAAAGGAAATAAAAGCAAGGAAAATCACACATTCAGAAAACCAAGTAACTTACCAGTCAAGGGTTCGGCAGCAATAGCCCATCCCTTTGGAAACTGATGAAAGGGAAATTAGAGCATGGATCACGGGTCCGGGAGCGAAGCAGTGAATGCTGAAGCTCACTACAGCCTTGGATCGTCTCTCACACCAAAATAACAAATTCAAGTAAATGGAACGGCAAATAGCAAAATGGAACAGCAAATGAAGAATTGAACGACAAATCTGAAATGGAACAACAATAATAAAATGGAACAACAATTGAACAACTAAGTCTCGCGAGTCATAACCAAACTTAATCTATTAACCCAAATGCACTCTTCACAACCAAATATCAATCTCTCACTCTTAAAACAAATCAAACAGAATTCACTAATGGAACAACATTTATGGATCACACGTAACACACTGGAATAGTAATCTGATTAATCTTAATTTAACGGCTTTATTTCTAAATACAACTTCAAATGAATCTATGACGTAAATGTTCAGTAGAAAAGCTCTGTAATGAGACGGTAATAATATTCGGCCAAGACTGATAATCATTCAATCAACTCTGAAAGGATCAGTAATGTAATGCAGAGTCAATACACAATTCTATTTGTAAAAACCTTAATGAATTAATCTTAACAGAGCATGTAATGGCGATTCATAAAGCATATCAGATTACCAGATAACAATAATAAGCAAACCACACAGTAATCAAATTGTAGTGGTACAGAAGCAAGTGTCCTCCGGGGCCGGGCCCTTAGCCTCAAAGGTACACCACTTTGAGTTAATCCAGATGCAGAGATACGGTAATCACCAAGTTTATATTAACACATAAGACAAAAGTACAATGAACCAGTTCTTAACGAGACTCGATGATCAAAGTTGATCTTTTACAGAAAATTACATAAAAGTATATCCCCTTGGTTAACAGTGTTGTCCCCTTATATAAAGGTGACGACGGAGATGTCTAAGTAACAAAATAAATAAAGCAGCGATCCCTCAGGATCAAAGATCCTGAGGGATTCGCCAAACTATCAATCCTTAATCTTTTCTTTTCTTTTTCCGCCGAGCTGGTGTCTTCTCCTCCTTTTCTGGGCCGATTTGCTCTGATCTGCTTAGCCTTGTTTGCATTCGGTTTCCCTTCAAAGGGACAACAGTTATCTTGTCTTTATCTTTTCCTTCGGAACGGCTACTCTTCGTTTTTACCCCTTCCTGCACAGAAGAATAACAATTATCAGTGATTAAGTCTTGCATATAATTCACATGTTTTATTATAATTCTTTATTGTTTTCCGGATTCATGATGCAAAAAGGTTTACAAATCTTACTGAAAAGCTATTGAAATGATCATCAAAAGCATACCTTTTTGGTACTCCACATTAGGTAGTTATTTTTTCCCTTGTGTGAGCCTCTACTGAGATGGTACTATTACCTTTCTCTTAGAGCCTCAGCTTTCCTCGCTCCACAATAGAAGAACATTGATACACTTCAACTAGACATTCACTAGTCACACTTACTTTCTTTTTGTAAGGCACATAGATGTTTCTTTGTCTTGCCGAGAACTAAAGCCAAGGCAACCGAGTTGATACTTCGGATGGGGCTCCTATTCCAAACGTGTGAGGTCTAATTGGGGCTTCACATTAGGGAGACCCACTTCGTTGACGAATTTCCAACACCTTCAACACATTTCAAGCGTCGTCAACAATTACATAAATTGAATCATTTAAAAATTTATCGTTTTCATAATTAACAGAAAAAATTAAATCACTATAAAAGAAAAGTGAATGTTTTTATAAATATATTAGAATTTTTAAAAAGACCACTTAATTAAATTATGAAAATGATCTAAGATTTAAAAGTAATAAAATAAATGTTCACAAAATTTAGTATAAAAAGTGATGAGGTGTAGTACTATGTGATAGGAAGGTCACGAGTTCGAAATTCTTTGAACAAAATTTTAAGGTTCCCTTCAATTCCCTTTCTCAAGCCGAAATTTAAATATGTAGTGACCTCAAAACTCTAACAATTTAACATAAATAAATAAATTAAATTAAATAATAACATAACATAAAAATAATGAATTAAACACCAACCCAAATGAAAAGTTAAAAAAGAGATTTTAAAAAATGTATCTTTGAATGCTATTTTACACTATTAACCTATATTCCACACTTTGAACTAAAAAAATGGAAGCTTTATATGTTTTCCACATATATTCAAATGTTATTTTCTCAATACCAAAGCGGAGCTTGTATTCCACAGAACCTGGTAATGTCATGTTTTTATATCATTGAAATGTTGCTATTATAATATAATACAAGCTCCTTGGAATTCTGAAAATGTGAGACAATACCTGGGAATACACAGGCGGAACTACAACACCTCGGATGGCATACAACATGCCAGCCAGGCATATTACTTACGTGTGCTTGAATAGCAGAGCTAGCTCAGGTAATAGCAGGTCCTGACTGACAGTCCCCCTTTCTCACATCGAAATGCAGGGGAATAAATCTATTTCAGGGGAAGAGAAATCAAGTCAATTCGATCCAGCAAAAAGCATAATGACATATATAATGAGATATCTCTTTGTATACGACATTCTTTTCTCCCGTTCCTCTCCTACTATTGAGAGAAGCGTCGCATCTGCCAGGCTTGGTAAAGAAGCGTCGCATCTGCCAGGCTTGGTAAAGAAGGAATCATAGTCTTGAGAATATGGATGTTCGAATTACACGAAAGAATCTCAAAATGTTTACGAGAAGCTTTTGCCAAAAAAATTGGTATCAGCCGCAATGTCTTGCGTGGGTGCGAGAGATGTTCCACCTCCCGTTCTAATTTTAAAGGGAAAAGTTCTAATTTTAAAGAGAAAGTAAAGGGGAGAGAGAGGGCAGTAAAGGTATATCGACTTGTCTTGCCCACACTGAGACACTCATCCCAAGCCATCCAAATCGTGTGCCTCTTTCTCTTTTTTCAATTGTAGATATAAATATGCAGAAACGGACTGGTACCATCTACCTTCTATTTTCTTTGGTTTTGTGGCGGTGTAGAGCATCATTTGTGTAGTCATAAAAAAACAAGACGCAAACCTTAACCCGCTATTTGCAGCGTTCGCATATATTTGTCTTCCATTCCCGGCCAGTTTATTAAAGAGAGGAGATTAAGTTCGGCGATGGAGTCTGTGTTTGAACCTGCAGTACGCACGGAGGAGACTCCTGAAGCTCGCATCGTCATCCTTGATGTCCCAGGTTCGTCATTTCCATCAATATCTATAGTTATACATTTTCTTTTCTTTTTATGAAATTTGCAACACGTTAACTTACCTCTAAGTGTTTGGGGGGTATTTTTTGAGATAATTGAATCAATGATTTATGTGTGCAGGCTTTAGAAAAGAAAATCTGAAAGTGCAGGTGGATAAACGGGGAAACCTCATTATCAGCGGAGAACGTGGTGTGAAGGAAATCGAGGAAATGGCGAAGGTGGGAGAAAGAATGGAGAAAATGCAAAGATTCAGAAAGGTTATTGGCATCTCAAAATATGAATAATGATGGGCGCATCATGGCCATGTTTAGGGATCAAACATTGCATATCTCCTTGCCTTTGCGTCACATCTCCGACCAACAGAAACAGGATGCGATTCCTATTCCTGCCAGTGGAACGCCAGTTCAACCTGCAGAGTCAAAGGACGAGAGGGCGTGTTCCTCAGGACAAAAAGATTCGATTCAGGAACAATCAGGAGTTGCGCAAGACGATCAGAGAAAAAAACATCCAGAGGCGATTCGACAAGATGATAATAAGGGAAAAAGCAGTGCAGCTGCTGAAGAATTGAAAAAATTGGTGGAAGGGAGAAAAACAGAAGCGCCTAAGCTTGGCCAAGACTTTCCACATGGGGAACCACCAATATCAAAAGACCCACAGGCAGTATCTGCAAAGACCGGCGCTGGAGACGAATCGCAATTTATACAATCGAAATCGAAGCAAGACGAAGAGAAGCAAGAGAAAAAAGAAGCGGATGAAGCTGAAGAAAAAAAAGGTGAAAACGAAGACGAAATTTCGGAGAAACAATTTCCAATTCCTTGTTGCCCTAGACGCTCACGGTTTTTCATGAGATGTTGTATTATTTTATAATCATAAGGTCTTCATGGCATCTGACAGCGGTGGTTTCATGTGTTGGCTTGTACTTCTTTTACATATTAAGGTTCCAGTATAAATTGAAACCTTGTTTAGTTCCGTGATTAATTCAGGGCTATATGCATGGCATCAATATAAGTATGTATTTACAGCCGATTTGTATCTCTGCTCTTGACACAGAAGAGCTACAGCAATCTTTGTACATCTGCTACTAAATTTAACAACTTTGGTGTCAGCCAATATTTTATATCCAAAAAATTAAAAAATGCCATTGTATACAGTGGTCTGAAAATTTTGGTGTGAGAACTGCCTGTCGAGCGCGATTATATTTAAAGATAGTTCTCATTGTGTGAATTTACTCTCATTACAACATCACAAATGAATTCGGCGGTGAAAAAGAGTCGCGACCTTTTAAAATGTGCAGCAAATGTAAATATGAATTGAAAATAAATTGAAATGTAAATATAAATTGAAAATAAATTTTATCAAGTATATATAATGATTTTATGTCGATTTGATTTTGAATTAGTATTTATCCTACGTCAAGTAAAACTATAATATTAGAAAAAAAGAAAAGGTAAATGGGGAGGAAAGATTTATTATAAATTGAAAATAATTATCAACTAATATATTTTTTATTATAGAACAACAATAAAGTGCCTTTTAATTATAGATATTGTTTTTAATTTTATTTTTAAGTTTTTATCATTCTTATTATTTTAGGAAAAACACAAAACTAAAAATATTTTGTAAATTATAAATTAAAACTAATACACGTTATCATATCCTTATAATAAAAGAAGTGTTTTTCTGGATACATGGCTTTGCTTAAATCCATAAGCAGCAAATCTCCTATTTTCGTCTTTTCGCTCGAAAAATTAGTTGTGCTTTCTCTGCTACTCTCACTGTAGTATACAGGACCTCTAGATTTCCTACAGCCATGGCGACCGTGAAGCTTATGATCTTCGCTCGCGACGCTTCTGCTGTGTGTCAGTTGTTAGTTTCCAGCGTCGAAGACCACGCTGAAGAAAATACAACAATGGAGGCTTTTACGGCCGGGCAAGAAACAGAAGCGGAAGATGACTTCAATGAAGGAGCGCACGAAAATATGGTGTTGTTGAAAGAGAACAACTTCAGCGATGTCGTGAGCAAAAACCATTATGTTGTGGGCGAGTTTTATGCAACCGACATTTTTATCTTTTAAATATATTAAAGGAAAATTTAAATGATATAAATAAAATGAGAATAATGATTAACCTTAATTTAACTTTTTTTTAACTCAAGGAAAATTTAAATAATATCAATAAAATTAAAAAAAATCCTAAAAATATTAATTTTAATTTAGAATTTCAAAAATATATTTTTACTTAAACTATTTTAAAGAAAAAATTAATAAGAATAAAATAAAAATACAACCTCACAAACTCCATAATAAAAAAACAATGTTCGAAATATCTTCCCCTCAAAGAATTTGTCACACTCACAAGGTTGAAAATAAAAGCATTTTCTTTTAAAATATGTTACATGTACCTCTTAATTAAATTATAATTTCATAATACTTGTTAAAACATTAATTTCCCTAATCTTTGAATTCATCACTATTATGATTATTTGCAAATGTTTCTTTTAAACTATGTCAAATATTAAAAATTTCTTGTGAAGGGATTTTATTGAAGTCATTTTAAGGAATTGGATAGGAAATCATTAGCTTCTTCTTTTAATAGTAACTTAAGTAGTTGGGTACGGAATCATTAGCTACTTCTTTTAATAGTAGCTTGGGGATATGGTCGGGTGGATAAAGAATTTTAATGATCTTTTATTAATAGTAATGGGTAGGGGAATATGGTTGGGTGAATAAAGAATTTTAATGATATTTTATTAATATTAATAGTAGTAGATTGAGGAATATGGTTAAGTAAGAATTTTTTGAATTTTAAAAAAAATTAATTTGTGCCACTATTAGTTAGTTTTGTTTTGTTTTGTTTTGTTTTTATCTCAGATGAGCAAGGAAACTCAATCAAAGTAGTGTATATAGAACATATTGATAAAAAATTTAGTGGGCTATATATAATGGGGTGTCACAAGAAGATTCCACTGTATGTGAAGGTTTGTCAGGCAATTGGAGGGAATTTTATTTTTTGAAGTTAATCATTCAATTAAGTCCAAGGAAGGATTGGGAGAGGTGTCGAATAATTATGCAGAATTGATGGCACTAAATCTAGTATTGTTTCCAACCAATGAAAAAAGAATTACTAGTTTACAAGTTTTTGGTAATTCTAAAGTTGTTATCAAATGGATAAAAGATGAGCAAAGATGTCACCATTTGTTTCTAAATTTTGAGTTGGAAGAGGTTAAAGGTTTGAGAGTGAACTTAAACGATATTACTCCTTAACATGTGTGAAACTAGAGAAATGTGGATGTTGATAGTTTATCAAAAACTAGAATTCTAATGCTACATGGTACATAGATGATGGTAGAAAATAGAAATGCACTAATATGATAACATTATCACCCTCTTCATGGAGTAATGATGGGGGCAAGAGATTCTCCTCTCTAAGGTTTTTCATTTTTCTATTCAAAGCTTACTCTTTAGCAATTTTGATCATACTATTTATTCTATTTCTAGATATTAAAGTCATATCTACAATATGGAAAGGAGTTTTTAGATATTAAAGTTATATCTCTAACATGGAAAGGATTTCTATGATGTAAGTATAAGTAGATTTTTTTTTTTTTGCTTGATTTTATAAATTTGATGAAGATGAGATCAAGCAACTTCATATCTAGAACTTTTGTTCAAACCTTTGGAATGTCCCAAGTGAAGGTGGTTAGCAAAATAATGCTTAAAAAAACATGTCAAAAATGTCATTTTGTAATTATTATTTTTTAAATAATAAGATTAAGTTTTTTTTCCACTCATAAAACATTCATTCCGTTTCTTAAATTCTAATAAATCAAATTTGATTATTGGACGTTAACCACCACAATCACTATTATTATTATTTTATATTTTTAAATAATAGTAATAAATCATATATAATTAAATAATATTTTTAATTATAAATAGTTTATATATCATTATAATTTATTTATTTACCGAATATTTGTCATCATATTTATGAATTTTATATCAATTAATAATTTATTACATATTCGACACATATACACATATATTCCCTTCCAAAAAATCTTAATTTCAAAAAAGAGTATAGATATAGAGTACTTAGTGGTCTCATCCAATTTTGGTGCCCTACAACTTCATATTTGTTCATTTTACCTTTCCAAAGAGAGCATACCTATAAACCACTCAAATTATTATTGTATACGAGTCATATTATGCAGATTAATTCGGCATTCCTCCCATTGAAAACATACCATCAAACAACGAACACTTTTACATTTATCCATGGTCTTAGTATCATGACCATCATAGAACTCATAAACAAGAAAATAAGCCATAGGATGTTCTACAACTTCTTTCAATAACTCCTCATCTTGTTGGTTTAATTCACTAAGGATAAAAGAAAAGGAGATGAGGGGAGCCAAATCCAGTTTTCCATTACCGAAAAAACCATTTATGTTAACTTGGGAATCCCCTAGCACATGAATATGATTGTATCAATGAGAAATAATGAAATGGAGAAATGTACATGGTGCATTGAATTCATTCTTTAATTTATATCCATAGCCAATAACATAATTGAGATCATAATAATGATTTTGATTTACAAACATGACAACATGAACTCCACATTTTGGGGAATAGGTTTCGTTGGCCCCATAAACGAAGCCCCAAGGGATATTACAATCAAAGGCTAACATCAAAAACACCCTTTCTTTCCTAATTATATCACATTTAAATTCCTTGTTGAGTTCCATGATCAAATCAACATCCACTTCCACTTCAATGAGATTGTCTAAGAAAAAAATCCATTGTGTGCACTCACCAAATGAAGTATATAATGTGACATAGGATTGAGGCATAACTATTAAATATTGTATCTATCATTTAGCCTTGAAAACATATGAGGCTATTCGTGTTTCAAGAAATTTTCGCTCTAAATATTTTGGAAAATAGGAATCATGCATTCTTTACAAATGATCAATAAATGAAAAATTGACCTATCTATTCAACCTCATGTCTACATAGTGCAGATCTATTGGGACCCAACCAAAATCATTTTATCCCATTTTCCTAGGTTAGCTAATTTATTCTTTAGGGAAAACTTAAAGGACATTTTTTTAATTTATCAAACTATCTAGCTTCTAACCATGAACCCACCACCATAATTGGTGACCCGTCAAAGCATCTTTAGTAGGATCATTGTAGCTTGTCTTGGTTGTATTATCTCTTGAAACTATATTTTTGGACTAGACAAGATTGTCATTGTCCTATTAATTCAACTTAATATGAGTAGAACACACAATTATCTAATGAACTTGTGTCTCTCTACAACAAGATCACCTTCCAATTGTTGATTTTTCATTACAACTCATAAAATTTATTTATTTTTGAACTATGGTAATTACTTTTGAATATATATATTATAGTTCATTTATCTTCATCAAGCAATCACACTTCAAAAACTAAAATAATAATGATGAAAAAAAGCAGAGATCACAATGTGCGCGTGAGAGATATGTGTATTTTACATTCAAGACACCCAAGGGACATGTCTAGTAAGTATACACATTATACTTTTACTCACATTTGTTAAAGTGTTGAAACTCACATAAATAATGGTGGGTAGTAAGTCCCGTAAGTATATTTATTTAAATCTTGTTCCTTATCCCATATTTTATGCAAATACTTGATTAAAGTATGGTGGGTAGTAAGTTATGGTAAATATTCTATTTATGTGAGTATGAGTTATTTTCAAGGATCTTAATTTTAGGTGGGCTTTGTGGATTTCCTTTTTTTTAATCTTCTTTCTCCTAATTTAACATTCAATTTTCTTTCATGTTTTTATATATTATTGTAAATACACTAGGGATTATGAAGACCAACCATAGATACTTTATTCAACACTCCCTCTCAGCAAGGGAGGTGTTCATAAAGTCTAACAATATGTCAATTGATTTTTTTCTAAGAAAAGACTAGATTAGCATCATTATCAAATCAATATCAACATTACCAGCATCACGATAATCTAGGTCAACCATCTTGACCTTTAATAATCATGGGATTGATCCAGATTTAAGAAGGAACACAAAAAATTACAGATATAACCATAAATACAAAGATGCAGTAGAAATAACACTTCATTTCATTAATATCAAATACTGAAATATGCTTGCAAACAGAATGGAAATAAGACTAGCTCGGGCGATGGTTGCTTATCTTTGAGAAGAGATGTGGCGGCTACATGTCTCTGAACTATGTTACAATGCTGCTCAAGGGCCTTTTTATTATTGAACAATAAGAGAAAACCCTAAAAAACCAAAACCCTAACCCGAGGAGATGTAACACCAAGAGTTTATGGGCCTCGCTAGGGTTAGTTGGACAACCAACTTCCCGGGGTCGTGACTTGGTCATATTATCTCTGTTTGATGCGCATGATACCCCGTTGGAAAGATATTTATGAGGACTACGATGGAAAATATGGCTTTGGACCAAATATCCCTGGTATAAGATTGCCAAAAAAATGTTGTTTAGGGCCTCAAAATAGCTCTGGAATTTTATGACCTGAAATCTGCTAAAAATAGTAAATTGTGCTACAATTAAGAAAACTGAAAAAATGAAAGAAACAATGGTGGGTGGCCACTAATATCCACTAGGATCATTCCTCCCCCCTTCAAAGCAATGGTCCCCATTGTGTTGAGTTCCTCCATGAGATTGGGAAACTTCCACTGAACTTGGTCCCTGGTGAACCACTTGCCCTCGTGAAGGAGTTGGTCTACTTTGATAACTCGATACAGTTGGATCCTCTACTAGCGAGTGTGCTTGATTTGAGTGTCCATGATCCGATCAATTGTGGATGGTTTGATGCAATCTGGATTTAACTTTGTAGGTGTGACTTGTTCTATAATGTCTAATGTGTCTAGTAATGGTGGGAAGCATGGTCGAGGGCGGTCCACATTGAACACTCAATGCAGGCCAAGGAATGGGGGAATGTTGCACTCCAAAGAATTGTTTCCCACAGCGTTGGTAATGGTGTAAGGACCATATCGGATTGGTCTGAGCTTCTGAAGGGCTCTTGTAAGGCGTTCTTTATGCACATGCAACCAGACTTTGTTGCCCACCTGAAAATTGTGTGGCACTCGATCTTGCTCATGTCGCTGCTTGTACTTGGAATTTTCCACAATGGAGCAACGATATATTGTCCCGTCGAGTAGAGGTGCTCTTGGAGTCAGATCGAACGAATGCTTGACCTGACAATGCAACAATACCCCTGGGGGTGATGAGAATATGTTCATCTCTTCTTTCATGATTGTATGCACCTGCTTCTGCTGTGTGGAGGAACCCTTCTTAGGGGCCATAAATGTGGCTACGATCTTCCCCTTACTTTGAGATCGAACTAGAAAGAAAATAAATTTCCTAGAATGGGAGATGATATTACTGCATTTCTTAGCAGAGATCAAAGAGGTGGCCATAGGTGGGGCTACCTTTGGTATCCTGTATAATGAATTACCCAAAGAAATAATAACAACGTGAGGGCTTGACTCATACACAGCATGTCGCTTCCACAAGTATGGTTGGCCTAATAATACATCGCAAGCATCAAGAGGTGCAACATCACACAATACCTCATCTGTGAAGGGCTTGATATTGTAGGGAAGGCAACACTAGTGGCGAACTCAGAGATCTCGTCATTGGTGAAACCACCTGATACTGTATGGCTATGGGTGTGGTGTAGTCGGTAGGCCCAACCGCTTCATGACCTCTATTGAAATGAGGTTATTTTGGCTCTCTCTATTGATAATGAACTGTAGCATAGAACCCTTTACCCACATTTGGGAGTGGAAGAGGCGCTCCTCCTCCTCTAGATCTTTGGGTTCCTCCTTCTGGATCTTTGTGGTTGCAATGGTGGTGTTGGGCTCTGCATCAATAATCTTCTTCCCTTTTTCATTCCCCTTGTCGGGTTCTGACTCAGAGTCGAAACAGGCATCTGATTCCCAAGCCTTTAGCTTGGCCACCAGTAACTGCTTGGCCCGACACTCAGTTGTGTTGTGATTGGAGCTCTTATGGAACTTACACTGCTTTCCCTTGTCCTTCTTCTGCTTTTCGGTGTTGTTCTTTTCTTGTGGCTTTAGCTGGTTGTCAGGAAACACTGCATCTTAGCTTTGTCCTTTGTTCTGTAGTTTTGGGGCACCTTTCCCTTACTTGGGATTCATAGATCCAAAATCTATCTTCTTCTATTTAAACTTTTTCTCAATCTTGATGGCATATCTATATGTTGTGCTGAGCGAGGAGATTTCTAGGAATTCAATCTCGTCCTAGATGTACGTGTGCAGGTAGCTATGGTACTTGAGAACCAAATGCTTCTTAGAATCCTTGATACCCAACTTCGTGTGAAGGGTATGAAAAACATTGGTAAACTTCAGCACATTTTCGTCCCTTCCTTATCGAAGCATTGTCCACTTTATGTATTTATCCTCATAGCTCCTGACAGGGTAGTACTGTTCCTTGATGGTATCCCAGAATGAGTTCCAAGTGGCTGTGACTAAAATCATTTAGTTCGTACTTTCATCCTTCTGCTCACAGTAGGTTTCCCAATAGTCCTTGATGTGGGGGGCTACTTTGAGAAGTGCAAAAGTGATCTTTTCCTAGCTGGAAAAATCATGAATGGAAAAATATCCTTCTTGCAGATTTTACCATTTATATACAGCGTCTACATCTATCTGACCCTCAAATATGGGAATTTCAAAGTTAACTTGTACCTTAAAGGGTGTGGTGCTTCTAGAGTAGCTATCGGAAGTAGATACATCACCCTTGGGTAGCTGCTAAAGGCTCTGGGAAAATTTTTCCATGATCGCGTTCCTTTGTCACTTAAGGGCTTCTTCGAGAAAAAATTTGATAGGATCTCCTACCCCCTCATCTTTATTTTCATCCACCATGGGAAGCCATCAGGAATTTCGAGGTTGGTCTTGCAAGGGTTCGACGAGTTCAAGCCCTAATTCCTTTTGACCTCATTGGGGACATGTAAAGAATAACAGAAAAAGAGTAGATCGGTATGGTACCACTGATTTGGATTTAAACAGGAACACAAAAAATTAAAAATATAACCATAAATACAAAGATGTAGTAGAAATAACGCTTCATTTCATTAATATAAAATACTAAAATATGATTAGAAACATAATGAAAATAAGACTAGCTCAGACGATGGTAGCTTATCTCTGAGAAGAGATGTAGCAGCTACATGCCTATGAACTATGTTATAATGAGGCTCAAGGGCCTTTTTATTATTGAACAGTAAGAGCAAACCATAAACAACCAAAACCCTAACCCAAGGAGATGTAACACCAAGAGTTTATGGGCCCCATTGGGGTTAGTTGGACAACCAAATCTCGGCGTCATGACTTGGTCATATTATCTCCGTTTGACGCACATGATACCCCATTGGAAAGGTCTCTCTGAGGAATATGATGAAAAATATGACTTTGGACAAAAAATCGCTGGTACAAGATTTCCAAAAAAAATGTCGTTTAGGGCCTAAAAATGGCTCTAGAGGTTTCGGACCTGAAAAACTACTAAAAATAGTAAATTGTGGTACAATTAAGGAAATTGAAAAACTGAAAGAAACAATGGTGGGGGTCCAAGTGGAATTGGTGGGTGGCCACCAATATCCACCTGGATCATTCCCCCCCTTAGGAAGCAATGGTCCCCATTGCATTGAGTTCCTCCATGAGATGGGGAAACCTTTGCTAAACTTGGTCCCTAGTGAGCCACTTTCCCTGGTGAAGGAGTTAGCCTGCTTTGACAACTCGATAGAGTTGGATCTTCTATTGGTGAGTATGCTTGATCTGCATGTCCATGATCCAATTAGTTGTGGCTGGTTCCATGCAATCTAGATTTAACTCTATAGGTGTGAGTTGTTATGCAATGTCTGATGTGTCTAGTAATGGTGGGAAGCATGGTCAAGGGCAGTCCACATTGAACACTTGGTGCAAGCCAAGGAATGGGGAATGTTGTGCTCCAAAGAATTATTTCCTATAACCTTGGTAATGGTGTAAGGACCATATCGAAGTGGTCTAATCTTCTGATGGGCTCTTGTAAGGCGTTCTTTCTGCACATGTGTGGCACCCAATGTTGATTATGCCGCTGCTTGTACTTGTCATTTTCCACAATGGAGTGGCGATATATCGTCCCGTTGGGTAGAAGTGCTCTGGGAGTCAGATTGAATGAATGCTTGACTAGACAGTGCGACGGTACAACTAGGGGGTGAGGAAAATATGTTCATGTCTTCTTTCATGATCATATCCACCTACTTCTGCTACATGGAGGAACCCTTCCTGGGGGCCATGGATGTGGCTACGATCTTCCCCTTACTTTAAGAGTGAACTAGAAGGAAAATAAATCTCCTAGTCTGGGAGATGATATCACTGCATTTCTTAGTATAGATCAAAGAGGTGGTAGTAGGTGGGGCTACCTCCATATCCTGTATAATGAATTACCCAAAGAAATAATGACAGTGAGAGGCCTTGATTCATAAACAACATGTCTCTTCCACAAGTATGGTTGGCATAATAGTACATCAAAAACATCAAGAGGTGCAACATCACACAATACCTCATCTGTGAAGGGCTTGATGTGGTAGGGAAGGCGACACTGGTGGTGGACTCAGAGATCTCGTCCTTTGGGAAGCCACCCGATATTGTACGATTGTGGGTGTGGTGTAGTCATTAGGCCCAACTACTTCATGACCTCTATTGAAATGAGGTTCTTTTGGCTCCCGCTGTCGACAATGAACTGTAGCGAGGAACCCTTTACGCACATCTGGGAGTGGAAGAGGTGCTCCTCCTCCTCTCGATCTTCGGGTTCCTCCTTCTTGATCTCTGTGGTGGAAACTATGGTCTTGGAATACGCATCGATAATCTGATTCCCTTTGTCATTCCCCTTGTTCGGTTCTAACTCAGAGTCGAAATAGGCATCTAATTTTGATTCCTTTAGGTCGGCCACTAGTGACTGCTTGGCCCGACACTCACTTGTGTTGTGAGTGGAGCTATTATGGAACTCACATCACTTTCCTGTGTCCTTATTGGGCTTCATAGAATTGTTCTTTTCTTACGGCTTTAGCAGGTTGTCCTAGGCTGCCCTCCCTTATCTTTATCCTTTGTTCTGCGATTTTGGGGCACCTTTCCCTTGCTTCAGATTCATAGATCCAAAGTCTCGCTTCTCCTGTTTAATATTTTGCTCAATCTTGAAGGCATATTGGTATGTCGTGCCTAGCGAGGAGATGTCCAAGAATTCCATCTCGTCTTGGATGTACCTGTGTAGACAGTCATGGTACTTGAGAACCAAATGATTCTAAGAATCCTTGATACCCAAATTCTTCTGATGGGTATGAAAAACATTGGTAAACTCTGGAACATATTGATGCCTTCCCTGTCGCAGTGTTGTCCACTTTATGTATTTATCCTCATAGCTCCCGATAAGGTAGTACTGCTCCTTGATGGCATCACAGAACGAGTTCCAAGTGGGTGTAGCTTAAAACAGTGACTTCGTACTTTCATCCTTCTACTCACAATAGGTTTCCCACCAAGCCTTGAAGTGGGGGGCTGCTTTGAGAAGTGCAAAAGTGATCTTTTCCTGGCTGGAAAAATCATGAACACAAAAATATCCTTCTAGCATATTTAACCATTTATCTACAATGTCTGCATCTATATGACCCTCAAATATGGGAATGTCAAAGTTAACTTGTACCTTAAAGGGTGTGGCACTTCCAGAGTAGCTATTGAAAGTAGATGTGTCACCCTTGAGTAGTTGCTGAAGGATTTGGGAAAAGTTGTCCATCATCGCATTCCTTTATAGTGCGAGGGCTTCTTCGAGAAAGATTTTGATAGGATCTCGTTCCCCCTCGTCTTTCCTTTCATCTGCCATGGGAGGTCATCGGGATTTGCGAGGTTGTTCTTGCAAGGGTTTGACCAGTTCAAGCCCTAACTCCATATATCCCAACCTCGTTAGGGACATGCAAAGAAAAATAGAGAAAGAGCAGATCGCTCTGATACCACTGATCCTGATTTCAACAGGAAGGCAACAAGTTACGGATATAACCATAAATACAAAGATGTAGTAGACATAATACTTCATTTCATTAATATCAAATACTAAAATATGCTTATACACAGAATGGAAATATGACTACCTCAGGTGATGGTAACTTATCTCTAAGAATAGATGTGGCTTCTACATGCCTCTGAACTACTTTACAATGAGGCTCAAGGGAATTTTTATTATTGAACAATAAGATAAAACCCTAAAGAACTAAAACCCTAACCCGAGGAGATGTAACACCAATAGTTTATGGGCCCCGTTGGGGTTAGTTGGACATCCAACTTCCAAGGGTCGCGACTTGGTCATATTATCTCCATTTGATGGGCATGATACCCCATTGGAAATATATCTATGAGGATTACGACAAAAAAAACAACTTTAGATAGAAAATAGTTAGTACAAGATTGCCAAAAAAACGTCGTTTAGGGCCTCAAAATGGCTCTGAAAGTTTAGGACCCAAAAAACTTCTAAAAATAGTATACTATGTTACAATTAAGGAAACTGAAAAACTGAAAGAAACAATGGTGGGGGTCCAAGTGGAATTGGTGGATGGCCACCAATATCCACCTAAATTAGGGATCCACCCAATACCTATGGTGCAACGTTAATATCAACTCGTCACCATGATCTGATTAACTAGTCCTTCTTCAACATCACATGACTAGCACACATAGTCTAAGTGAAAATCCAAATGGCCTCAACATAGGCCAAATGAAAAGCCATGCTCTCTATAAATATAGATCCTAGAAGATCCCTCAGACATCTAAGAAAATATCTCTAAACATAGATTGTAGTATCTCTCTCAAAGATCCAAGCAACGCTCTTAGAGATCTAAGCAGGGTGTTGGGAGGCTACACTTAGGCTCTAGAATGATTTTACTAATTCTGGTCAATGTACTTGACATAAGGAAAACATCCCTAATTCTTGTCACAATACATGACATAGGAAACTATCCATTCATAATGACTATCTATATGTTTTATGTATACATGATATTGCATGAAATAAAGGTAAATCTCATCGATAACATATTTATGTAGGCTAACACCCTTGACCTACGTCAACATCATCATCAATATGTACCACCACCCAGATTAGCTCTCCTTACCAATGGTACTTACTTAACTAGTCACCATGACCTGATGGGCATCTCACCTCATGTTACTCTGACTAGTCCATGGTCAAACCCTAGGGAAAACCATTTCTCAAATCCAAAGGCCTCTCTCTATGCCCTGATGTTGAATATGTAGACAATCCATGAGTGTTTGTGCCTTAGATACCATTCTTTTAAAAAAAAATCATCCCTCATGCTGTCTCACCAATAGTCTAGGTCATGCTCCTATTGTCCACAACAGTCTGAGCCATACCCCTATTATCCTTCCATTAACAATCTAGGTCATGCTCTTATTGTCACAAACAATCTGAGATATACCCCTTATTCTCCATCCATCAACAATTTGGGTCATGCTGTTGTTTTCATTTATTGTCACCAACAATATGATTCATACCTCTATAGTTCATTCATCAATAATCCAATTCATACTCCTGTTGTCACCAATAGTCCGATTCATACCCCTGTTTTCCATCCATCAATAGTCCATATCATGCTCATGTTGTCACCAATAGTCTGATCCATACCCATGTTTTCCGTCGACTAACAATCTCTATCATGCTCTTTTGTTCACCAGCAATCAAAGCCATACCCTTGTTGTTGATACATCAACAATTTGGTCATGCTCCTATTGTCACCAACAATTCGAGTCATACCTTGTTTTCCATCCATTAATAGTCTAGGTTATGATTCAGTTGTCACAAAAAGTTTGAGCCATACCCTTGTTTTCCATCCATAAACAGTTAGGGTCATGATCCAATTATCACCAACAATCTAAGCCTTATCCCTATTTTCCATCTGTCAACTATACATGTTGTTATCCTATTGCCACCAACACTCTGAGCCATAACCTTGTTTCCCATCAATCAACAATCAAGGTCATGATCATGTTGTCACCAATAGTTTGATCCATACCCCTATTTTCCCTCCATCAATATTCGATTCAAGCTCATTTTTTAACAAACAGTCCAATGCATACCCTTGTTGATGTCACATTAATGATCCTCCCCACTAAGAAAAGAGTTCTATCCTAATCCAAGCTTGTATCTAAAGTGTACAAACTTCACTTGAGACATAATTTTTGAGAAAATTTAGTGGTCTGCTCATTAGTGGAGATATACTAGAGCGTCACAGCTCCATTATGTACCATATCAAAAATATAGTTGTAGTTGATCTCAATATGCTTCGACATGCCATGTAGCTTTGAATGTAAAAAAATATCATGGTGAATTCCAACACTTTCTCAAACATTCCGGCAAGCAATTTCTAAAGCTAATTTGCCTCACAACAAACTGCATAGGTTTTCATATATTCAACTCTAACAATACTAAGTGCCACAAAAGGTGGTTTCATACTCATCCAAGAAACCATTTTTGAGCCCAATCAAAAACATATCCCATATGTACTCTTTCCATTAATGACACTTTCAACCCAATTCAAGTCAGAATGTTTCAATAGCCTAAGCTCATTGTCAAGTTCATTAAAGAACCAATCACCTACCGATCATCATTAAACTTTTGCAAAGAAGATTTCATTAGGCTTCATTAATTCAAAAACACATTCAGTTGCCAACTCCCTCTCAGTCTGAGACATATTCTACTATTGTCATTTCAAGCTCCCTATGAAGCTAACATAAATTTTCTGCCCCTTCTTTGGTACATCATATAATAGCTTCTCCACACAAGTCCTTAACAACCTTCTTAAATTCTGAGACTTCTTTAGATTTTTGACATTTGGAGAAAATCATGATCTCCCTCCTACCCAGAGAATCTTCTATTATCTCATCTCAAGTCACATATACATATATTTCCAATTGTCTTTTATGCTTGTTGCCTCTTAAGCTCCTATCTTCAAATCTTGATTTTGGAATAGAACCTTTTGTCACATCCTTTGCATCTTTCTTCCATTTCATCTCCCTATGTTTCCAAAGCCATATACCTTTGGTATATTAGAATATTATAATGAAAGTCTTCATACTTATGATTGAGCTTCTCTTCTGATGATAATAAATTATGTAAGTAAACCCTAAACAATATTGCAATGATGATGCATAACTGTCATTCTAATGATTCAAGAAGTCATCAATCTTTAAAATTAGTTCTCCCATTATAGTATTCTACGCATGAAAAAATTTATCAAGCTTGACTTCATTGCAAATGAATCTAGGCTTTTGATTACAAGAAAGTATTGAGGCACCTCCAAGAAATTTATAAACAACTTCAATGATGTTAAGATTCTTCCATGTTATGATCTCCTCCTAGTCACTTTACCGTTAAGATCCTCAGCCTTGTACAAAGAAATCGTTATACAGAGGACTGGGAAGAATTTTCTCCAATGACTTTGCCTGACAAATATAGTAGGTATTACGACTTCAAACTTTTATCATAGTCGTGTGCACACATATACTTTCAATTTTTCCATAATTCATAATTTTTGGGTTGTTTTATATTCTTTCCATGACTACTCCATGCATGGGGGGGCAATAGGCCTCATTGTACATTGTGTAGGGTGCTTCTGGGGGGTCACAGGCATGGTGGCTACCTCCCCTACACGAGGTCCAGGGCAGTGCCCAGGGAAATTTTTTTTGGACCCTATATTAGGTGGGTGAACCTACCTATGGTTTTGTGCATGGATTTTTCACATGGTTTTGGGCATGATAGTTTATTGTCCATGGTATTTTGTAGATCCGGTCAAGGGAACTATGGTTATGTTCTAATCCATGGTTAATGGATTGGGATTTATTGATTCTTCAGCATTTATATATATGTATTGTAACATTGAAAGGGATATAATGAAAAATCAATTTGGTAGTCCCAGTTTTGGGATCTAGGAGAAATCTCTGTGTATATATGTTTTATGTTTTATGCTCTCACCATTATTTATTTTCTATTTTTAGAATTCGTATGCAAGTAATTTCTATATGGGACTAGAACCTACATTTGCTATCAAAGTTGTTTTGGCTTCAAGGGGACGCCTTTGCTGCTGAGGGGTTTTTTGCTCAGGCCTATGGTAGACCCTATTCAGTGGGAGATCTGCGAGATCGATTCTTGCGGTGAAAGAATATGGCGAGCAATGGAAAGATAGAGATCAAGAAATTTAATGCTCAGAGTTTTGAGTTGTGGAAACTCATGATGGAGGATCTACTAGTGGATAAAGATCAGTGGATTGTGGTATATCCGGGTACTAAACCAACAACAATGTCAGCTGAAGAATAGGTGAAGTTGGATCAAAAGACAAAGGGCACAATATGATTGTGTGTCTCAGATTCAGTATTGCTGAATGTATCAGGGGAAGCTTCAGCGAAGGATTTGTGGGACAAATTAGGGACTTTGTACCAATCTAAGTCTCTAGTGAATAAACTATTCCTACATAAAAAGTTGTATAACCTGAGGATGAAAGATGGACATTTGGTGACAGATCATATGAACACATTTAATATTGTGGTAAGCCAGTTATTATCTATTGATATTAAAATTTCATATGAAGATAAGTGCATCAGTTTGTTATGTTCTCTACCAAATTTGTGGGATAGTCTGGTTGTTGCAATAGGTAGCAATGCAACCCCCTTATAGTTTGACGAAATAGTCTCATCCTTGATGTTGGAGGAGATGAGATGGAAAAATATGGAGGGTCGGAATGGTGATGCCTTGTTTGTACCAGCATGGTCCAAGAAGATAAGTAAAAATAAGTCCTCAAGTGGGAGATCTAAATCTAGAGGGAGATCTAAATCTCGAGGAAAGCCTATAAAGGTGTGCTAGAAATGCAAAAAGGAAGGGCGCGTCAAAAGGGACTATCAATCTAAAGCTCTTGAGAAAGGAAAGGGATCTGATGTCGCTCCTTCTCTAGAGGCAAAAACCACCTCAGATGAAGGTGGGGATGTGTACTTGCTTCTTCTTCAGGTACACATGTAGATCATGAAGCATGGTTAATTGACTTAGGTGCATGCTTTCACTTCACTCCCCATAGAGATTGGTTTTGTGAGTATGAGAAATATGATGGTGGTGATGTCTTATTAGGGGATGACAGGAAGGCTAGAATCATTGGTCGTGGAAAATTCAAGTTGAAGTTGAAAGGTGGAAGGATTAGAATACTTTTGGGTGTTCTCCATATTCCTACATTGGCCAGAAATCTGATTTCTCTAAGCAAGCTGGATGATGCAGGTTTAAAAACAGTGTTTGAGAAATATACCTGCAAGATGGTTCAGGAAACACTAGTTTTGATGTAGGGAGTTCGGATTGGAACTTTGTACAAGATTTAAGTTAGCACTTATTGATGGATGAAATAGTTCTGTGGTTCTTGAAAGTGGAGCAGAAAATCTAGTGATCTGTGGAGAAAAGACCATTCTATGGCATCAAATGTTAGGGTCCCACCCTAACCCCTTTATTTATGTAATGGGATCACGTCATAGTCAAGAGTCAATAAAGCCCATATTAATAATTGTAAGTGGTTAATCCGCAATTAATGACGGAACCACAGTTGGTTGTAAATGGGCCGTAGTATTAGATAGATGGTATTAATAAAACCCATGATATTGGCCCGTGGTATTGCATGTATGAGTCATATATAAAGGATAGAGACTCCCTGCGAGGAGCATCATGTCTTATTTTGTAATCGAGCTCTGCTTTATTGGAGGTTGCCCCCTCGAAGAGGCAAGTGAACATTACTCTCTGAATAATAAAATCATTTCTATTCTGTGTTCTGGGTATCTTTTCTTCGCATATTCTGTATTTGGGTATCATTTTGTAGGTTAAGAGCATAACAAGTGGTATCAGAGCACTTTCCAGGGCTGGTGGGATCTCCATTTCTTAGCAATTTTTTTTTTGGCTAGAGACATGTTCTGGCGTCTTTAAACCAGGGGATCTGTCGTTGAGCGCATAAACCTGTGGATTTGGGGAGGCATGCACGCAGGAAATACAAGAGGTGGTCACGTCTGTTGGACTCCCTTGTAACCCCTGTGGGTACCCCTTCGAGTAGTAGCGCATTAGACAGAACAGCGCACAGACTGTCTTCCACGTACCCTCTGGGTATATCAGAAGCCCCCTAGGCTCCCTTGAAACCTCGCCATAGATAAACCGTCGGTCATCTTTCGGCTACAGTACACCGAGAATAGCACTTGGAGAGATTACTCACCCGTACGATAGGGTAGTCGGGTTGTACGGCTAAGGGTATGGTCGATCCTCCTTAGTTAGAGCCCTAAAACATTGGGCCGAGTACTACTGCCAGACCCTTATGTATATTGTGATCTGTAGCACCTGACACTCCTCAAGACCATAGTTCCCTTTTCTATCGGGGGATCACACATCATCTCTTCCAGATCCACTTGTGCAAAGGGGTGCAGCAGCAGTAGACATCAGTCCCGCAGTCTCGAGTTCGCAGATCCATCGGATCTGCAGAAGCAGTCTGTTCCGCTACCCAGAGCTATCAGATCTGCCATTCAGATCTCTCAGATCCACCAGATCGGAGTCGTTGTGAAGGGTTCCTATACCGGCGTATAATTTTCGCAGGACTTTTGGCCGCATTGACATTTTGAGGATTTGGCCACTGCAGTATTGATAAGGAAGGAGTAAAACTTCGTTAGGAGTTTTTAGAAAAAAAAAAAAAGGTCTGAGATCTTTCGGGGCGCTTATTGGTGATCTAGCCCATCAGAATCAGGACGACGAGCTGAGCACAGTGGTACCATTCACTTCTTAGTGAATTTTTTCTTAGGCGGTCCCAATTCTAAAAAAAAAATCAGGTTGGTGTATGGTAGAAACTAGAGCTCAAGCGATGGCCAATGAAAGGATGGAAAAACTTGAAGAATCAGTGCAATCCCTCCACATTCAGCTTAGCAGACTATGTAGCATGGTCGATAAAATAGTCCTGAAGGGCAAGGAGCAAGCCCACGAGGAGGTGTATAATGGCAATGAACACAATGAGGGTGAGTCTAGCCACTCTCCTCACGTCTGGCACACCCACCAACAACCCAGTCAGCGACCTCCAAAGTTGGATATGCATAAATTTGACGGTTCTCACCCATCGGCATGGATAGCACAAATGGAGCAGTATTTCAAACTGAATCACATCTTCGATGATGAGACTCAGCTTATGTTGGGGAGCATGTACTTGGACAATGAAAGGTGGCAATGGTGGGAATGGCATCAACGTTGCACTGGACCTTTTAGGACTTGGACCAAATTCACCAAAGCTCTTCAAGACCGCTTTGACCAGGAATCATCTTTTTTGGGTCGTCTTACTAAGCTCCGACAGACTGGTACAGTGGATGAATATATTACAGCTTTTGAAGCCTTAGCCTTCCGCACTTGGGGTCTCTCAGATGTGTTTTACATGGAATGTTTTATCAGCGGTCTTAAAGAAGCTATGAAAGCCCAAGTCCTACTGCACCACCCTCCCACATGGACGGAGGCTTGCAAGGTAGCTTGTAATGTGGAACGTGCATTAGCAGCCCAATACAGTTGCCCTAATTTCTCCGCTAAAGGTTGCCCCCCACAGGCTCACAACATGACTTAAACACTTAAGGTCCAAAAGGTGTCACCTGCAGAAATGGCCGAAAGAAGAAAGCAAGGCCTATGTTACTACTGTGATGAAAAATACTCCCCAGGTCATAAATGCAAGGAGCCCAATTTTTTTCAAATTGATGCCACTGACTATAGCTCAACAGAGGAAGATCCACCACTGGAGGAACATGAACCGCTAGAAGAAGACAACCAAAAGGACAATGTCGCTGACGAACCAGTTATTTTGTTGCATGCTTTGGCAGGAATTTCTTCCCCTCAAACTCTCAAAATCAGAGGTTTTATTAAACATCGCCCAGTAGTAGTCTTGATTGATAGTGGAAGTACACATAATTTCATCCATCAAAAAGTCGCAGAAGCAGTGCATTGTTTTGTACAAGCAGTTTCTAACTTCCAAGTTCAAATTGCGGATGGAGGCACAATGAGATGTGAAGGCCACTGTGAAAATGTCAAACTTCAAATGGGGGATTATCAGTTGAAAACCCACATGTTTTCCATACACATGGGGAGTTGCGAAATTGTCCTCGGCGCTGAATGGCTCCGCACTCTTGGGCCAATCACAATGGATTTCCAGAAGTTATATATGACTTTTAAGCAGAACAACTACACACATACCCTCCGTGGACTCCAGGCGGGAGCCTCCTCTATCATCAGCTCGCATAGGATGGAAAAATTGTTAAAAAAGGGAAATCATGGAGTTGTAGCTCAATTTAATGCCATCCAGGCAGTTGAAACCAAGCCTCTGCCAATTCATCCTGAGATGCAACAGATTTTAAATAACCATCTGCCGGTCTTTGACAAGCCTCATGAGCTTCCACCCTCGCAAGGGGAACATGATCATAGCATCACCTTGGTTCCAGGGGCCCAACCCCCAAATTTGCACCCATACAGATATCCGTTCACCCAAAAGAATGAAATAGAAAAAATCATCAAGGAACTTTTGGAAGCAGGTGTCGTTCGTCCCAGCATTAGTCCTTATTCATCCCCAGTGGTCATGGTGCTCAACAAAGATGGGGAGTGGCGGATGTGTCCCGACTTCAGGGCCCTCAATAAGTTGACAATCAAAGATAAATTTCCCATCCCGGTGATTGATGATTTTTTGGATGAACTCAATGGGGCTCAATTCTTCACTAAGTTGGATCTCCGCTCAGGCTACCACCAAATTCGCATGAAGGAAGTCGACATTCCCAAGACTGCTTTCAGAACTCATGAAGGCCATTATGAATTCTTGGTCATGCCATTTGGTCTTTGTAATGCCCCCTCTACTTTTCAGAGCCTTATGAACCACATTCTCAAACCATATCTCAGGAAATTTGTCCTTGTCTTCTTCGATGACATCCTCATCTATAGTTGCACTTGGGCCGCACATCTTCACCATGTAGATCTACCCTTGCAACTGCTCCGCAAGCATAAATTATTTGTCAAGATGTCCAAGTGTTCGTTTGGCATGGCAGAAGTAGAGTATTTGGGCCACATTGTGGGGCGTGAAGGTGTCAAGGTGGACCCCAAAAAGATCCAGGCAATGCAGGAATGGCCTCAACCTAAGACCTTGAAGAGCTTGAGAGGATTTTTGGGTCTCACAGGCTATTATTGTAAATTTTTCCGCAACTATGGTCGCATAGCGAAGCCCCTCACCCAACTCCTAAAGAAAAATTCATTCTTCTGGAATGAGGAAGCACAACAGGCATTTATAGCTCTAAAAAATGCCATGTGTTCCACTCCAGTCTTAGCACTACTTGACTTCACCAAATCTTTTGTCATTGAATGTGATGCTTCGGGTACAGGCATTGGGGCGGTCTTAATGCAGGAAGGGCGACCCTTGGCCTTCACAAGCCAACAACTCAGTGGGAGGAATCTGGGCCAGTCTACCTACGAGAAGGAAATGATGGCCATCTTACAGACCATCGAGACCTGGCGACCTTACTTATTGTGGTGCCGTTTCCAAATCCACACATATCATCACAGCCTTAAATATTTTTTGGAGCAACACCTATCCTCCCCACCACAAAATAAATGGCTCGCCAAAATGATGGGATATGATTATGAGATCATTTACAAGAAAGGGAAAGACAATAGTGTAGCAGATGCATTGTCTCGCCAATTTGAGGAGGAAAGTACTTTGCTAGCAATTTCCCTCCCCATTCCAGACTGGATTGAAGAGGCTCGCAGGGAATGGTTTTCACACCCCAGGCTCTCCCAACTCATTTCTCAATTGCAGGTAGATCTAAATTCCACCAAGGGCTACTCCTGGTAGGATGATATTCTTCGCTACAAGGACAAAGTCGTAATATCACCAACATCCACCCTCAAAAGTCGCATTTTGGTAGAATTGCACTCATCTCCCATTGCAGGACATTCGGGCTTTCAGAAGACGTATGCTCGCACCAGAAGATCATTTTTTTGGACAGGCATGAAAAAGGACATCCTTACTTTCGTAGCATAATGTGATGTCTGTCAACGCCACAAAGGGGAAACAGTCAACACACCAGGCACATTACAACCATTGCCCATTCCGGCATCAATTTGGACGGAGGTTTCTATGGTTTCTATGGTATCAACAACCATCCATCACATCATATTTAAGAGAAAATTCTAAAGTTCAGGCAGTGGAACATCACATCGAACATCAACAACAAGTCCTCCAACTCTTAAAGGATAACCTCGTGTTGGCACAAAATAGAATGAAACAACAGGCAGATCAACATCGCAGTGAAAGAATTTTTGATGTAGGTGATTGGTTATTCCTACGGCTACAACCATATAAGCAAATGTCCCTAAAGCAAGCTAAGAAGGATAATAAATTATCACCAAAGTATTATGGTCTGTACACGGTGTTGCAAAAGATTGGTACTATGGCATACAAATTGGAGCTTCCTGCAGCTTCTCGATTGCACCCAGTTGTCCATGTTTCATGTTTAAAGAAGTTTATAGGCGACAAGCTCCCAGTTCAAACAATATTGCCAGAACTTGACGAGGAAGGAAAAATTATATTGTAACCGGAAGCAGTTACAGAAACAAGAACTCGACAGCTACGAAATCGACCAATTTCAGAGTATCTTATCAAGTGGAAGAACTTATCCGCTGAAGATTCCAGATGGGAGGATGAGAATTTTATGCAGAAGTATCTAGAACTACTCAAGCGTTGAGGACAACACTTTTCTGAAGGAGAGGGGCATGTTGGGTCCCTATAATACTAGTGATTACCCCATTACTATTGTAGTTATACCCCTTATTTATATTGTTGTGCCCCTATTACCCCCATATTGTTATTTCTGTGCCCCATAGAATCCCTCTATTGTTATTTTTGTGGCTTTATATTATTATTGTTAGGTCGGCTGGATTATATTGTGACTCCTTAGACTCCTATATATAGAAAGGAGGTTTTGTCATTTGAATCACCAAAGAATTTTTCATTTATGTAATGTAAAGGAGGTTGCCCCCTCGAAGAGGCTGAATTCTAAGGCGTTGATCTATCTTTTCTATCTTTTCTTGAGCTGGTTTCATAACATATCCATACACTATGCAGAGCATGTTATTGGATGAATCTTGTATTTCATCTCCATGATACAATGGGTTTCTTGAACAATAAAAATACAAAATATGACCATGCTATTCTTACAACTTCTCAACTTATGAATGCATTATATTATGTTCTATTCGGTGGTGTAGATAGTCTTTTGCTTCTATTTTTTATTTTATCAATTACTGAAAGTACATTTTATTCTCCTTTTTCTGTCATATTTCTCTAGTTGCTGGTTGAAATTCTACCATGTGCTTTCAACTATTAGTTTTATTAAGCCTTTGGTTTCTTAATTCCATGCCAAGGATCCATCTTTATGTGTTTATTTCTTATATAAAATGTAGAATTTAAATGATATTCAACACATGAGAATGAGGGGTGCCCCCTTAATATGCGAAAAGCACGTTTGGTCTAATTGTTTATTAGTTATCACTTGATATTTCTTGTTGGACGTCTTGAAATCATTGTTATCCTGTGGTGCATTTTTTAGTGATAACAACTAGAAACTAAACATGTGTTCAAGTAATGCCATGGTACATGTTTATTTTAACGGGCTCCTAAAGGCCCTCTTATAATAATAGAAAATACATAGTGTGACCATTGAGGGCCAAAGTCAAATAGATATTATGGTTGATGGAGATTTAAACTAGGGAATCTATACTTTCATAGTGGAATTTCATGATTTTGTTGAATTTGAATAATTACTAGAATCTCATGCTTCCATTTTTTGCAGCAATTTACACATTTCAATCCTGCTCTTATGTATTTCAAAATATATATCCATTACTTACACCAGAGGGCATAACAAAATATCAAATGGTTGTAGTTTGGTTGAATGTACAGGTATCTCTTTCTAATTTCCATATATATTGTTCCATTTCACATTTCTGGACTTTAGTGAATTTTTTCTAGAAAGTACCAAGATTGTTTTGTGGGTGTTCTGAATGATTTCTCTCATGCTCTATTTTGTTTCTTTTCATCATCTTGGATACTTAATTTTTTTTTATATGTGGCATAACTTAGGAATATCATCATCTATGATATCTCTTTCAAAATCTATGACTTTAAACTACATTTCTTCCACTAATGTTGGGTTTTTGGAAGTCGTTGCACCACAATTCAGAAAAACCAAGACAAAGCTAATATTGATGCTTCTTGGCAAAGAAGATGTGGACCCATCGACAAATGCAACATATGGTTTCCTCATAAAAAAATAACATTTGTGAATAAGTTTACTGTTGGAATCATGGCTCCAAAGGACTACATTTGGCCTGTAGATACAAACTTATATTTGCAAGCACCTACAAGTATTGTACAAGATGCACACTGTGTAGGGTTGGATTTATGTTTGCTGCTAATTTTTCTAATGATGAATATGGCATGAGCTACATTGATATCTATGTTCCAATAAGGGAATATATTTAATTCGTGGACAACAAGAATTTCATAGTTGATGGTATCGTAAAGAATTCCTCTGTAACACCATCAGAGACTATAGGTATGGCATTCTTTCAACTTAAACTCCACCAATTTGTTTGATCCCTTATCCATGCAGGTCTATAATTCGTCTTATGTCTTTCAAGACCAACGTTTTTATAACAATAAGTATATATATCTTTCCAAATATATTTATTTGTTGATCAAGATTCTTAGAATTATAAACTAATTGAATTTTTGGATTAATGACAATATAACTTTCTATGCACATAGAAATGTTAGTATATCCTCCAAAGTAGGTGCACAGTTCAGTTCATATCCTGCTTTCTTGTTAGACATTTTTTACCTATGCCTTTTAGTGCTCTAATATAGTTTCTACTCGAAATATTGAAAATCAATAGTATTGTACATGCACTCCTAACATTAACTATGCTTCAACTAGTGGTTCTAGGAAAACCATTAATAATTTCTCATAATGGAGCTAGTGGTGACTACCCTGGTTGTATGGACATTTCATTTCAGGTTGCGATAAGAGATGGAACTGACTACATTGATTTCATTGTCGAAATAACAAAAAATGGTGTTCTTATCTATAGGGAATCAACAAACTTTATGATAGGAACAAATATCTTATCAAATTTAGTGTTTTATCCATCTCGCCTAACAACAGTACCAGACATCAACCTAATGGTGTCAGATACCCCAAATAACAAGCCAAGCATCTTCATGCTTGATCTCACATGGAATGAAATTCAAAGCTTCACACGTAAGTGTGATCCAAACTAGCTAAATCAATCAAAATAATATAAAATATCTTCCTAACTCTCCGTTTAATTTCCAAACTTTCAAAAATGTAATTATTTTAATTGCTCCTCCAATGATTGTACATTCTTAATTTCTCCCTCTTTTCATCAATAATAATTGAGAACTTTAGCTCCGTTAAGTTAAAATCTTACACAAAAAACATTATTCATTTTGTTTTGATTGCAGAGGGAAACTAATGTAATATTATGATATGAATTCCTTGGAGAAAACATTTACAACCCCTTTAATATAGATGGCTATAATATTTTAGGGATCCCTATAGAAGCTAATGTAGGGAAATACATGAACCTATCTACCTTTTGGAATTTACACAGAGTCAAGGAAACTTTCATGCCATTATCAACATAGAGGTAAAATTCTTCAATCTCATTAGTAATTTGAGGAGTTACATCTAAAATAATTCATGAAATAAAAGTAAACAATATATATGATAAACTATATCTTTTTTCTTGCTTTCTTTTTCACAGAATGCATGAACTATAACATTGGAAATGAACCTTAGTATCGTAGATGCCACTATTTCATCTCTGAACATGAGTAGTTACAACAACATCACTCACAAGATCATGATACAATGTGAGTTCAATCAACTTAGAAAATTTAAGCTAGTTTATGTTGCAGAAAAAACTCGTATCTGCATTCCAGATTCTACCATTAAGGAGATCAAAACATTTCTCATCTTATAGTATTGAGGAGGATTGTGATTTTCTAGCTTCTCAGTCATTTCTTATAGGGTCCGTGGATATTGTCTAGTGAATGGACCTTTACAATATGTCGTTTTTTGTCTTTCTTCTCAAAAATGAATTTGCCTCGCTAGCCTCACTACTATACGAGAAGGGTGCTCAATACATTTATTTAAGATTATTCTATTATACATATATTAAAATCAAGGTGTATATATGTAATTTCAAGAACTGTCATAACTCACATAATTTTTCAAAGGGTGTTAGCTCAATGGAAGAGCATCTATCAACAAGAGGTTGGTTGTTCAATTCCAATGTGCCCTAACATGAATTAGTCAATGAGATTATAGTTTATTTTTAATTAAATATTTTTTATATTGATTTATTTCAATGGTGACATATGTTTTTTTGGATTCATTTTTTTATATTGTGAGATAGAAGTGAAATTGTATTGTCTTTAAATATATATTTTTATTGTCTCTAGAGACACAATAGCTAGGATTAAAGAGCTATTGTCTCTATAAAGACAATGTCTTTAATCCCAACTATTACCTCTAGAGAGACAAAAATAAAATTGTCTCCTAAAAGACAATAATGCTTCTGTTATATATTGTCTTTATAGAAACAATTTTTTAAGACAATAGTTTCAAACACTACATTAAAAACAATACAATTTTTTTTTTTGTGTCAAGTTAAGATAATTTATCCAAAAATTATCTCAATTATTATCTTAAAATCTCCTTTATATTATATTGCTACCTACGATTTTTGTTATATATTGCTACATAGGATTCCTTATAATAAATGTTAAAAATAATAACACGACCAGTAGTGACTTTGTTACTGAAAATTAATGAAATTGGATGATATAGGAAGTTATCTATTTGAAATGGAAAAAAAATAAAAACAAACTCACCATACACACCTAAAATGACAATTTTATAAATATATTACATTATACATTTCAAAAATACCAATAAATTAAATTATAAAAAACTATCTAAAATCTGAAAGGAAAAAATAAACAAAACCAAAACCATAGAATGCGCTCTCGTATTCCGCACTTTGAAAACAAAGGTGAAGATGAAGGTGATGAACGCACTAGTTTACCTGCATCCCCAAATGACGAACTTCCGGAGAAACAATTTCGAATTCCTTCTTCCGCAAGACGCTCACGGCGGTTTTTCATTAGATGTTGTATTGTGTTATAATCATACGCTCTTCACCCCATCTTATACGTCTTCATGTTGTATTGTTTTATAATCGTATTCTTGTATTGTTTCATCTGTTGGGTTGTACCTCTTTTACATATTCAGGTTCTCACCATAAATTAAAAACCTTGATTTACATATATACAATGAGTCGCCAAAGAAGCCGAACGTTTAGTTCAGCGTTATGCGCATGGTATTACAAGCCTGTATCTACACCGCATTTGTATCTCTGCTCTTTACACAGAAAGGCTGCAGCAATCTTTGTGTATGTGTTAATAAAATATTTACTGTAACAGCTCTGGTGTTCGCTAATATTTTATATTGAAAAATTTAAACATAACAGTGTGTTAAGTGGTTTGAAAATTTTAGTGAGAGAGTTACCACGCGAACGATATTATATTGGAAGAAAATTAGTTTCTATTGTGCTAATAGTAAGGATAAATTATTATTAGTAAGGGATAATATTTTTGTTTTGTTTTAATTAATTTATAAAAAGAAAATGAATATCCCTAAAATAAATAAACACACAAAAATTACTGAAGCAACGATTAACCAACGACACAAAAATTACAGTGAAACAACAATTCACCAACCAAATGTAATAAGCCTAAAAAAATTGTATATAATCAAACGTACTTTAATATATTAACTTTCACAACAGTCATCACTTTAATATTAACTTTCACAACAATCATCTCATTAATACTATGATCATTTATAGGTGCTTTTCTCAAAATGTTTTAAATATAAAATTAAAATTTTAAAGTGGTTAAACTAATGTCTTGCCATTAAGATTGATCTCATTAAATAATTGTTTGACAAATGACTTGTTAGTAGTGCAATATTAAATATACAAATAAAATTTTAAAGTGATTAAACTAATTTCTTGCTATTAAGATTGATCTCATTAAATATTTTTTCGACAAATGACTTGTTAGTGATGCAATACGACTCTCGAACGTAATGCAATTAATTTACAGGAAAAAAAATGTTTCCATCCTGAGTAATTTATAGATTTGGGACCAATATTGAATTATCTTTTAATTTCAAATTATTTTAGATATTTTTTTGACAAATGACTTGTTAGTGATGCAATACGACTCTCGAACGTAATGCAATTAATTTACAGAAAAAAAAAATGTTCCCATCCTGAGTAATTTATAGATTTGGACCAATATTGAATTATTTTTTAATTTCAAATTATTTTAGATAATATTTATAAAGTAAATATTGAGATGTTTTATATTTTAATTATAATTTAAAATTTATCCATTAAAATATTTTTTATTAATATATTTTAAATACATATTTTTTCTTTCTGATTTTCCTCAAATAAAATATTTAAATGGGTTGATTGATTTTATATATATATGTTTTATTTCTGCATATATTAAAATATTTAACTATTATAATGTTTGATATTAAAATATTTTATGTTTACATCTATTATAATATTATTAATATTTTTACCCCGATGAGGGTGTCCTCGAGGCTCATTTAAAGCGAATTAACTCTCTGCCAGTAGCTCTGCACCTGGTGATCCGACGCAACTCCCACAAACCCACCGCGACTAATATGAATGCTAAGGGGTACAGAATGATGGTTAAGCATTCGACAATGAATGCGCGCCCAGTTCGAGATCCCGAGCAGGCTATTTTATTCATGGCTTGACTTCTGGTTTCAGCTATCGCTCTCATCTCCTTCCATGTCCGTCTGCTTGTTTTCCCGCACCCCTGTTTCTCTCTGGCCGTTTGGGGGTTCATCCGGAATCTGGTTTCTGCCTGGTTCGCCCACTCTCGGCCCTATTCTGTCTGGTCCTGCTTAATACCCTTCCCAAGTCTCTCTGTTAGTTTGAAAATGGTGCGACGTCGTGGTGTTTCTCGCCGTGGAGACACCAGTGGTAATGGTGGTCGTGCTTCTCAGTCTGCCCCCCAGAATATTGTTCTGCTGGCTTCAGCCTCCCCGCCCTCTCCGCCCTCTGATCATGGCAGGCCCTTCCCTCACAATTCCTTCCAAACCACCCGTTTCAAATTTCACAGTCGGCTCAATAAACCTGTTCTGTCAGCCAGCGTTACAGTTATCTTAGCTGAGGAGGAGGATAAACCCAGCAGCTCTGTTCATACCACAACGTCTCAGTCTCAGGACGACAGTGTTCTTCAGGGAGACGTGGTTGGTACTGTGTTCAATTGTGACAATGTGCAGGAAGAGGGGAATGTGCCTAAAGCACCTCAACCTCCAGTTGATTCTACACAGCACAATTTGCCTGCAGTCGAGCCAGAGCACCCTCACGGTGGCATTCTGAATTTGGAAGCTCCTCCAGGTGGTGGCGACATGGGAGATGGAGACAACGCCATCGACATGTGGATGGGCTCTCCTAGCCAGGTGGATAAGGACGCTCCAGACTCTCTGAAACATGCCTGATTTCTTTGGTACAATGCACACTGATGGCAGTCTCCCTTCTGGTCTTTATATCTTTTTGCTATGCTTCTCTGGATTATGTCAATTCTGTTTTGTTTCAACTCCTGGTTTGGTATCGATACTCGCCATTATAGTATAATGAGTTGTATCAGGTCATGGCTCAGAAAGCCATTGTTTTTGTTAAATTTTGTATATGGCTATCAGGGCAGAATGATTATTAGTAACGCCATAGTCCTCGATAGTTTTGCAGTGATGTTCACAACTCTGGTTCGCACTTTTGTCTGTAAGGGATCTGAAAAACATGTCTTAAGTCTTCTTAATCCCGGGATTGTTGTCACAGGGGTTTATGTCTATCAAGATATCTGGTTGAGGGATGGCTTCAGCCTCCTCTGAGGTCTTGACCTCTCTGTACATATTTTTTTCTCTTTTTTAATAGAAGTAGCCTTTACGCAGAAAAAAAATAAATTATTATTAATATTTTTCAAATGTTATATTATGAATAAAATGAATGCACTTCTTAGCAATTAGATTTTTTAACTTTTAATTACTTTTTCTCATATATATTAAGTTGATATAAAATTATTTTATATATAGTTAGAATTTCCAAAAAAAAAAAAAAAAAATCCGTAGATATATAGGAAACTGAAATAATTATGGTTGAGAGTGAAATAATTAATTGAAATGAACATGTGATATCAATTAAGTAATCCAAACAACACATTGAGAGTGAGAGTATTGATATTTTATAATCATAAGTGTATTTTACAATTTTAATTTAATTTTCAATAGTTATTAGGTAGATTGCCAAGATTCAACCTCCACTCAAAATTCTTATTTCTTACTCCTAAATATTTTTTCAATTTAATTTATCTAATGAATGACCTTCTCACTTCCTCACCAATTGTATTCTTCTTCACTTCTCATCTCACAAATTTTCTATTTCTTCACCACTTGTCCACTTCTAATCTCACCGTTTGTCTATTTCTTCACCACTTGTCCCTTTGGTCTCTGAATAATGTTGCATAATCTCTTTCATCTATCCACCTAGAGTAATGTACTTATATCTAGTTGGTGGAATGTTGTTACCTAACCTCTCCCAATCAAAATTTGTTTCAATTGTTTCAACAAATTGGATTGCCTCACTTCTTAGTTCTACACTACCTTATATGTGTACATGAAAACACCAAGGAAGCTTCTACAGGGCCATCAAAACATTGCTTTCACTTGTAATTTCAATATAGTTTTAAAATTCCCCTCATGGGACAATCTAGTGATTGACACAATGGGATGTTATTCCATAGGGTGACAACTTTGACCCATTATGATCAAAGTGAAAGACAATCATGAGATTTCCACTCTTACTAAATCATAAATTCTTGATATATAATTTATAAATAGAATATACTCTTAATATTAGAGTGGAACCCAGAAATACCTTAAATATAATTTTAATACAACCTCACTCTTATTACAAAGTTACCTTAATTTTAATACCTTCAATCACGTTGTAGTTTTAATACATACAATATAATTTTATGAAAAATATATTCCATGCTCTAAATATATTAGGTGTTTCAAAAATATATCTACCCTTGGCATATGAATGTATTAAAAATATGTTTTAATATTTCGTGATATATGTAAAAGTTTGTCTTGAACTTATTAAAAATATTCACATATATTTTGGTGATTCAATATGTAGCGAAGCTATTTGAATCTATTAAAAATAGGTTTCAATATTAAGCCTTTAAAATATATTTAGTGTTAAAATTATATTGAAATTGATTTGAATAGATTTCATTCAATATAGGTTTCAATATTAAGTTTTTAAAATATATGTAGGGTTAAAATTATATTGAAATTGATTTGAAGAGATAATTTTTTTTATTTTTTATTTTAATGTTTTTAAGTAAAAAAGTTAGAGAAAATAACGTGTGGGATTAGTTTTAGTAGTGGAAAAGGGGTTTTAGAAACTTTTTGAGGTTGATTTGAAGTCTTAAATGATTATGAATTTTTTTGGAATATAAATATTTAAAAATATTTAAATATTGTAGCCTTTAATTATATTCTATATATAAAGACTTTTCTAATGGTAAAATATTTTTTAATTTCATTTTCTAACAGTAAGATACTTTTTAATTTCTTTCTATACATAAATACTTTTCCAAATAGTAGGACATGCTTTAATTCCATTCTATACCTAAAAAGACACGTTGTAATTCCATTCTATACCTAAAAAAAATTTCAATAATGGTAATAATTCCATTCTATACCTAAAGACTTTTTCAATAGTGGTAATAATTCCATTCTATACCTAAATAGGAACACAAAGAGGTGAATGAAACTATGAGGCATTTAACTCATGAAACTTCATTACCTCATGTTTCTTACCAGTTTGAAATTTTAGCACACATACCTCCACTTATACCTTCCCCTTTCTCAAACAATTCATTTTAAATTCACGAGGCAATATAAATATTCTAATTTTTTTTCTATCCCCTACATGTGGCATAAACATTTTGGGAGTTTAAACAAATGGATGAAAGTCACCCATGACATTGACTAATGGTTGTTGATTCATAACTTCTGGTGGTCATATCTAGAATTGTAGGGCACAAAATCAACCATAGGAGAGCTTATTGGAAAGCTAAGATCCAAGAGCAAAAAATATGAGAATGGTTATTTGGTTAAATATGCAAGTTTAAATTTTGAAAGGATGAGCATAAAAAGGGTCTTCAAAATTGCACCAAATCGAGATCACTTGATTTATTTTAGGAATAAAATTGAATGTCAAAATGTTTGTGTTGTTTAATTCATACCACATAACATTGAGGAGATTAATTCATACCACATAACATTGATTCTCCTCAAGATGTTATGATTTCGTCGTAAATGCAATAATAAATGAAGTATTAAACAAAAAAAATTAATTTGGCCGAGATTTAGGAATTTGTTTCCAATTTATAGGAAAACCCTATTCCTAATTTATAGGAATTTGTTTCTAATTTATAGGAATAGGGTTTTCTTCAAATAATTATATTTAATGATTTTTAGATCTTAATTTTAATAACAACTTGCAATTTTAATATGGCTTTTTATGATAATTTTTGTGGATATTTTTGCAAAAGTTTTTAAATCCCAAGAGTAGAAAATAAAACAAACCCCTATCTATTTTGAAGGCAATTACATAGTGGTTTCTCAAGATTCAATATGATAATTTCATGCCTCTAAATTCCATCCTACATCACATTAAATATTTAGGATTGAGATCCTTAAATTGATTGTGTTCAACATACCTCTACTTTTAATTAATTAGTATTATTATTTAATAGGCACCAGAATTGCCTAGTAGGGGGTTTGATTCCAATTGAAGGAAATTTTTCACTATTGTAGAGAAGCTTTTTGGAGGAGCTTGGGACCTGCAGGATCCTATCAAAAGGGAGATGCAAAAGGTCATGTTGTCATGAACTTTCTTTAAATCATTCACTATTATGAAAAGGGGGCGTTTAAGACATTTATTTAAGACGAAATTATCATTTCATCTTAAAATTATGATTTTGTCTCAATTATTTATTTTATATTAAATTATTTTAAATCCACTTTGACTTTGTCAAAACAACATGAATCCACAAGGATAAAGCATAGTCTCCTGAAATTGGCATAGGTTAGTCCTTGTGTTTCAACTCAAGCTTCATGGAAGGCTTCATATTCACACCTTAATGTATGATATACAAACTACTGGCATTGGAACGAAAAGGGCAAGTTTTGGCTCTAAAACACAAATGGGCTCACTATGGGTGGGTGGAATGGGTATTCCAGGGGAGGGAGAGAGGAGCATATATCTATTTTATTTTGCAAAAGATTCTCAATCACAATCAATCTTGTTGATTAAATACCACACCCCAAAATCACCCTTATTAGAAGTAGCTACAATTTCAACAAATACAAGCGCGGGGATTCAAAATAATGCAAGGTTGAAGGTTCTAGATTGGACGTGGATGTGGCCCTTTAGTTTTTTGGGACGACTACAACTTTCTAGTGTTTTCAACTTGATGTACAAATGTCAATTTTATCAAATCTTGCAGCTTAGAGCACATTCTTAGTAGTATTAGACATGGAGTGTGGACAATCTTTGGTTGAATTGATAAGCATCAGGGTGATTATAATGGCCCTAGTTTTTATTGCCATTTGTATTTATATTGAATACTAGATTTATGGGTGGAGAGTGTTTGTGGTGTTAGCAAACTGTATATAGAGTAGGGTGCATGAGGGTATCTTGCATATTCATAACTATGCAAGTTTTTCTCTAGATATATATATTCATATCCATAACCATATGGGTATCCATTATTATGTCAATATCCATATTCACTCCTTTCTCCTGCAGTGATTGTATTAGCATCACCATATTAGTTTTAAATCCATGTCCATATCAAACTCCTTGGTGGTGTTATGGTTGTAGTGTAATATTGAAAGTTTCTCTTTTGGGCTTTCACAATTTAAATCAAGAGTAGTGGGCTAGCAAAATTTAGATGTTCGGAAGAGAGTCCGTATTGCAACCACTTCCAGGGTTTCAACCCCCGTAACACTCGAAAGGTAATTTTCATGTTTTCTATTTTACTTTTTCCCTTTCTGGTATACAAGGTCTTAAATATTGTATTAGACTCTTTGAAATATCAAGGATAAGGGTTTAGAGTTTAAATAATTTTCCAGTTTATAATTTCAATATTTTCTTTTTGGGTTTCAGATGATTCAAGATTTTCTTTTGGCTGTTTAGAAGACAATCTTTTTTCTGACTGGGTGTTAGACCCATTTTTCCCACTTGTTGTTTTTCTTACTGTATATTATGCTTCTAGTGCTTTATGTCCACATATTTCTCCTTGGCACCTCCATGAACGGACTAGTAATGATTATCTATCGAAGTTAAATATTCTACAAGAGCCAGACTGAGAAACATGCAAAACACACTATTAATGCTACAACCCCCTAGTTCGATAACATGGATAGACCTTCATCCCTTTCCCAATTCCCTTTTTATTCATTATGTCGCATAGAATCCCTTACGATTCAAAAGGTTACTTGGAAGCAAGAGTGAAAGAGGGGAGCGAGAGTGAAAGCAGATGCAGGGAATGACATTTTCAAAAGCTCCCAATTTGGGAGAATTTTTTTGTATAATATATATTTTTATATATTTTGCTACATATATGTCAACAAAAGCATGTACAACAATGAATTAGATATAAAAAACATAAAAACATGGATTACACCATATACCATCAATCATCTAAACGTTATAATCTTCATTAACCACGTCCACAAGTTTCAAGTTCTCATTTATATAGCATGTAAGGGTGCACATAACCAAAATAACATCGAGTGTAATCCATCTCTAAACTAGAAATACATCAACAAATAGGCTCTAGACGGCCTCTAGCATCCAAAAAAATCATGTTACAACAAATAGCTACATGTCATCAAAATCATTGCCTATCTTGGGATCTTTGTCATTAATATTACCGTCTAAGCAATTAACACAAGATAGAAAAAATGTAGCATGTCAAGTCAATATTTTGTTTGAGTGATGGGTACATTTTTAGTAGGGCCATGATAGAGGTGTTTGACAACCAATTTCACTAACATGAAGGTACATAGAGTGATTGGTGCTCTTGATTAAATACGAGTCCCATACCCTAGTACATCACAAAATGCAATGGAAACATTGCAATCCCATCGAAATCCTAAAAAACTAATAAGTTTGTTGGATTTTGAGTGAGATCTAAAATTATACTTTCACCATATGAAATTCAATATTATTATGTTTCATTGTTTGGATCTTTTACTATGCAGAGTATGAAGTATGTGCGGGAGAGCAGTTGCATAGATATTTTTCTTTTAGAGCTATGAATGTTTGCAGAATGATTAGTATTAGTAATTTCCATTGTGTGTGGTTGTGTGTAGGGCATTTTTGAATTGTTGTGACATTAAGCAATGATACTTTTACAAATTTTCAAATCGTATATATCTGTGGTAGAGCAGTTGCTTTGAGATTTTGATTTTATAACTATGAATCTTTGTGGAATTATTGATATTCTTGATTTCCATTGTGGGGGTGGTGTATAGGGCATTGTTAAACTATTCATGTTAATTTGTGGGATTTCTTTGCGCTGAGTGGATAATTGTGTTATATTGGAGGCATATTTGTTTTCTATTAACAATAAAAAATCTAGAAAACAAGGTATGTGCGGGAGAACGAGGGATGTTGTTGCTTTGCCTTTGTTTTCTTTGGAAGAAGAAACAACAAAAGAGACCTTAATAATACTGAAAATAATAATGGTCTATGTATGTACGCGCACCATGGATATTTTGTGCAGAAAAATCATTTTGTCCGTACTTCCGCACAATAAACTCTTTGCACCCAATAAAACAAAAACAATGAACATCAATTACTAATGATTAGTCTATTTGTATAATAATCACAATATGTTTTTTATGAATTAAGAGACTTAATATTACTTACGAAAATTACATAAATATCACTGGGCACACAGAGGAAGCACCAAAATTCAGCCCTAAACTTCTACCACCTAGATGAGGCACTAAGCATTATATAGGCAAAATACCAGTACATCAAGGCCTTACAAGGCGTGGACTCCTCTTCATACAAGTTATGCACAAACGCCGGAGTACAAGGCCTCACAGGAGCATCCAATCACAATCCCATTCCAATAAAAAACTTAGAATACATAAGAACATTCAGTGGGCCATCACAAAAGAACCCAAAAAACCATCACAGGAGCCACTAACAAGAAACAACAGTCTCTAGCCCAAAAGCAGCCAGACCACCTCCACAATTCGCAACAACCACATATGAGTTGATGTTTCAAAACACGAGAAGGGAAAGGAAACACCAAAGGCAGAGGAAAAAACATACTTAACCTACAAGAAAACATGGCCACAACTCTGATATGTCATTGTAGTTCGTAGGTCAAAAGGCCATCCAAGGCCCTATCAGAGATAAGACCATAATATTCATGAGAAACCCAAAATTTTCCACCCACCACCCTCAATGATTGACCATTGTCTGAAGACGACACCATTGTTGGATCCGTTCCATTGGAGCTAGGGGGATCTAGCACGTCCCCGCCATTAGATTTACATGGAACATGGCTCTCCATGTGCACAAGACGTGCATAAATTTTTTCCACGCAGAACCTCAAATTTATCAACATCCTTTTAACATCCTCAAGTGAGGGAAAAATGTTGTAATTCTCCATTATTTTATCCCTCAGAATGAAGCTCGACAATGTATTCTTTTTCAATGAACCGCCATTAAGTTTAGATACATCTTCTTCCTACCCCTAGTGTGTCGAGGGTATGACACCCACCCTCACAAATCGTCTAACAACTCGAAATGGAACATAAACTATCTTTCTTGTCCAACTTTAGTCGCAATTTCTTGGATTTCCTGGAACATTTATGGTGGAATTGTGAAGTAAGGAGCCACAGATTCATGGCCAAAGAGCCTCATCCCTCTTTATCGAGACTAGGATCTACCATAGTCACCCCTCCTACTCTTCTTCCTCTGCCTAGGCGGCATCATCAAGTCGCAAAGCGGCGTTTCAATTTCCTTATATGGACTTTCCCTACTTGTAAAAGAGCACAAGTACCAACACAAATCGCCCTTAATAAAACCTGTATACCAGCACACTATCTTGTCACAGTAGGACCAGATGTAAGAGTGAAGCTTGAGTGAAGACCCACTAGGAAAGGAGAAGGATGACACTTCCTCAACCACAACCTTTCCTCCCGCAACATTTGAACAACAATAGTGCCATGCCTTGAACAAGAAACTATGGTGACCAAGCAACCACAAACAAATATAGAATTCCTACTCGCAACATGAGCCTATATACCCATGTAAGCCTATTGAGACCAACCCACTCCAAGCTTTCCAACTATAACCACAACCATAGAAATAAAATTGATACAAACCTTGACACTGAGTTATCACGATAGACCCATTAAATTTCTGAGACTTCAAGAAACAAATTACACATAGAGACTGAGACACCTGATCCTTAAGACCATATTTACCAAAACAACACCACAATACACTTGCAAGAAATAGAGGGGGGACGAGAGCAAGTGAAATTGACTTATAGAAAGAGAGCTACAGCTTAAACTTTAAAGACCCAACCTCCACAAGGCAGTGATACTAGGTTGAGAAGACAATGACCACCTCCAAACTCCAAAGACCAAGAACATTTATGAACTTCTCCTCACTCTACCAAACCCACAACTTCCCTCCACACGAGAGCTTGAGGTTGAGGTCTTCCCCTCGGTTCTCGGTTGTGCATCACAAATGAATTTGTGAGTGCTCAACTCCATAACAAATAACATGTGCCAACTATGTGTTTGCATGCCCATGCATGTGTGATGTGAGTTTCATACCATCGTTATTAATGACAAATTAATAGCTTAAGGGCAACCACCATCAACCACAACACGCCATCCCGAAATAAAAATCACAATATCTTAAGACTTATATATTGCTATTATTTTAATAAGAAATATTAGTAATACTTAACCTATTTATATGAAAGTCACAATATGTTAAGACTTAATATGTTAAGACTTATTATACATTGTTATATTTAATCAATTACAATAATTTCTAAAATGATAAATAAAAATAATGTTGGAAATTTCAGGTGATTTCAAACTTAAAAGACCAGAGAACAATGCTCTGATACCACTGTTGGGAATTTTTCTGGTAAAATTCCAAAAACAAACAAACAAACTGCACACAGAGACAGTGCTCTGTTTTTCTTTCTCCAGGATCTTTTGCACAGGGAAGCTGTTTTTGACTCAAAGAAACAGAGTTTTTCTACACCCCAAAAAAAACTTTACATACATCAATATGACTGCCTGTTACAAAAAAAATGTTCTTCCTCTTAACAGAGGGATTACTAAACTGTTGTTACACAAAGGTCTTCCTCACATAGAGGGATTCACCAACACTGCTTCAGATGCAGTTCCACAAACAACAAAAGAGTCTTCCTCACACAGAGGGATTCACCAGAGATTATGCTGAAAAGCATCTTCCTCTTGACAGAGGGATTCACCATGACACTATGCTGAAAAGCACCTTCCTCTTGACAGAGGGATTCACCATGACACTGTGCTGAAAAGCACCTTCCTCTTGACAGAGGGATTCACCATGACACTGTGCTGAAAAGCACCTTCCTCTTTAACAGAGGGTTTCACCAAAAATACATTTCAACCAACAAGAATTTACTCTGTCTCCTCCTGAGATTTTACACTGCTGTGTGTAAAAATCTCATTTACATTTACTGCTGTAAAAATAGAGTTTTACATATACTGCTGTAATAAAAAAAACATTTACTTACATTTACTGCTGTAAATGTAATTCCTTGCATTTCATTACAAAAAAAGATCTTCTTCACTTCGCGCTGCTGCACCTCTCTTGCTCTTCATGATTGCCCTTTTCACTGCTGTGTAAAAACACATTTTTTTTATTCTCACTGCGGTGAGTTACACATTTACATTGCAATAAAAAAAATACATTTGCTGCTGCATCCCACACATTTTTCTTTTCTTTTGTTCTATGTTCTTCTACGCATTGCTGTGCATTTTTCATTTCCTCACACTGCTGTGCTCTTACCCTCACTCATTACACTGCATTACCTGCATAAAAAAAACTCATCATCCTCACGCTGCTGCGCATCATTCTCCACACGAATTATTAACATACGCTGCCCCTGTTCCTTTTTTTTTATATACACTACTGTGTGCGTTCTCTTCATTATTCAATGGTCAACTCATTCCTTTTTTTTTTATTAACACCTTGCACTACTGTGCAAACCAAAGTTCCCCTTTTTTTTAATGAAAGTCAACAGGGACAAAAACCATATCGTATATGTCAAAACAAATAATAATACATGCCGTAAAAACTTAAGTGTTTTACCAACCATCTATGAATGCCATTTAATTCTCAGCATGGCGGTCAATTAATTTAGTCGGCCTTGTTGACAGGACCGACGGTCAAACTGAAACTTCACGCAATGTCCATACCCTGCAGACCTGTACGCAGCCGTTGATTTCATCGGACGGTTGTCAAACCATATCGCGCGGCTGCTGCCATAACCATTGAATTATGTGATTTGTTTGACAGAAGGTGCGATCTGCGATGGCTCAGGTCGCATCGCATCGCGAAGAGCTTAACGCACAGAGGTTTGAATTTGCGATCTGCGATCGCATGATCGCATCGCATCGTCATCGTCGCAGCGCAGGGGACAAGGAGCGGAGGGGGGCAGCGATCTGCGATCTGTGCGATCTGCGATGGATCGCATCGCAAGTGGAAAACTGATTGTTTTGCAGACGCTGTTGCTGTTCAACTGTTTCTGCAGTTGAAATTACATTCCAACAAATAATTTAAATTCAATTACACGAAAAAATCCCAATTTTATAAATATATTATATTATAAATTAAAAAAATAACAATAAATTAAATTAGAAAAATAAACTATCTAATATTTGAAAGGAAATAATAAACAAAGCCAAAACGATAAAATACGTTCTCGTATTCCGCTCTTTGAACATGATAATATTATAAAAAAACAACCTTCTAATCATCATGAGAAAACAACCTTTGCGTGTTTAAAACATATCTTTAAATGTGATATTAGTTTCTGGATATTAAAGGGGATGATGTATTCCACATAGAAGCTCGTCCTTCATATATTTATGTCTATGCACTCACGAAATATTACTATTATAAGACAACCTCCTTTGGATTTCGGAAAACGTGAGAAAAGTCGCATATGCCAGGCTTGGTAAAGAAGTAATCATAGTCTTGATTATATGGTGTTCGAATCACACGAACTAAACTGAAAATGTTTATGCGGATGATTTGCCAAAAAATTGGCGTCAACCGGCCAATTCTTATTTTTTACTCTATAGGATTTTTAATGCGGTGTGACATGGGGCCGATATAAGGCGATACAACAGGCCGTTAAGTGATGAGAGAAAAAATAAAAATAGCGACTTGTTGTATGTCTTATACCAGCGCAAGTCAAACCGCATTAAAATTCCTATAGGATAAAAAATAGAAATTGCCCTGAATTTGAGCCTGCGGTACGCACGGAGGAGACTCCTGAAGCTCGCATAGTCATCGTTGATGTCCCGGGTACGTCATTTCCACCAATATCTATAGTTATACCTTTTTAGTGAAACAATGCGTTGCTTCTATGTGTCTGTACAGTATTTTTGAGAGAATAGAATCAATTATTTATCTTTGCAGGCTTTAGAAAAGGAAATCTGAAAGTGCAGTTGGATAACCGTGGAAATCTCATCATCAGCGGAGAACGTACTGGTGTGAAGGAAATGGAGGAAAAGGCGAAGGTGGGAGGAAGATTGGAGCAAATGAAAAGATTCTGAAAGGTTATTGGCATCCCCCCAATTTGAATAACGATGGGTGCGTCAAGGCCAAGTTTAGGGACCAAACATTGCGTATCTCCTTGCCTTTGCGTGATATCTCCGACCAACAGAATCAGAATGCGATTCGTGCCAGCGGAAAGCCAGTTCAACCCGCACAGTCAAAGGACGAGAGATCGACAACAAGATGTTCAAAGAGAAAGGCATCCAGAGGCGATTCGACATGATGAGGATAAAGCAAAAGGTAATGAGGCCGTGGAAGAATTGAAAGAATTGGTGGAAGGGAGAAAAACAGAAGCGGCTAAGCTTGGCCAAGACTTTCCTCATCGGGAACCACCAGTATCAAAAGACGCGCAAGCCGTGTCTGCAAACTTCAAAGCCCGGCGCTGGACACGAATCGCAATTTATACACTCGAATCCGGATCATGAAAAGGAAAAAGAAGCGGATGATGCAGAAGAAGAAACCGCTGAAAACAAAGACAAAGGTGAAGGTGAAGGTGAAGGTGATGAACGCACTAGTTGACCTGCACCCCCAAATGACGAACTTTCGGAGAAACAATTTCAAATTCCTTCTTCCGCAAGACGTTCACGGTTTTTCATTAGGTGTTGTATTGTTTCATAATCATACGCTCTTCACAGCATCTACTTCTTCATGTTGTATTGTTTTGTAATCGACTTCTTGTATTGTTTCATCTGTTGGCTTATACCTATTTTACATATTAAGGTTCCCACCATAAATTAAGAACCTTGATTTACATATATACAATGAGTCGCCAAAGAAGCCGAACGTTCAGTTCACCGTTATGCGCATGGTATTACAAGGATGTATCTACACCTCATTTGTATCTATTCTCTTGACAAGGAAAGCCTGCAGCAATCTTCGTGTATCTGCTAATAAAATATTTACTTTAACAGCTCTGGTGTTCGCTCATAGTTTATTTTGAAAAATTTAAACATAATAGTATCTTAAGTGGTTGGAAAATTTTAGTCGGAGAGTTTCGACGCGAAGGCTATTATATTGAAAGAAATATATTTCCAATTGAACTAATAGAAAGGATTAAACTAGCATTTGCATCACATGTTGCAAAGGAAACGCAGTAAGGCAATGGCATAATAAATAATTGCGTAGAAGAAAAAGTCAAAATTTTATGCAGTTTTGTTTCTTTATTAATTTTTATTTTTATGTTATGTTTTAAGGGGACCTGATATTTAAGGTTTGATTCATGAGCCTATTTAATGTAGAACTTCATTTCTCTGTATGTATGTATATATGTATATGCTAATACTCTTCTGATAAGGTAAAAGGTGAAGCAAATATATCATACATTTTCTCCATTTATTATAGAGCTCCTGAGCTTATATTTGGAGCCACTGAGTATACTTCTGCTATTGATATCTGGTCCATGGGTTGAGTTGTGTCTTGGTTGAGCTACTTCTTGGTCAGGTAAGTGGGTTTTCAGCTTCAGAGTACAGTCTTACCTGTGCATATCATGCATGAATACCGAATTTGCAGTTTGTAATATTCTCAATGACATCATTCTTACATATATTTGAGGAAATTTTACCAAATTTGTACCAAAAGAAGGTGTAGCATGCTGATCATTCTCACCACGCAGAAAACTTGCAATCGTGTTTGTGTGTTATATCAAGTAAGGTATTATAGGCACACACAGATTTCTGATTTTCCTTTTCCCTTTACAGGCTCTCTTAAGCTCCCACCACGATCAGATTTCATCCTTAGCTATCACTACCCAGTCTGTGGGGTGGCCCAAAAGGTCTTTTGATCATTAGTGTGAAAGCTACATACAGTTTGACAAAGATACGTAAATTACTGTTATCAAACTCTGGGAATTTAGGATTTTATTTTTTATGCAGTTGGAAAGGTTTCTTTGTGAATGTTCAGTAATATGGTTAAACTATTAATAGTCATACTTCAAAAAATCACTTATGAACGGTCCAAGTAGTGACCTACTAAATCAGGAATAAAAGGCCCAATTCAACTTCAATTCAACATCAATGCATGAATAACTACACTGTTGCAGTAAGTTATGTAAGCCCAAATCTAAACCAATTATTTTCCCTGTATGTGTTATGCATAGAGCAATGCTTATTTCTCAGAAATGTCCAACGGTGTTGCAGTAAGTTATGTAAGCCCAATTGTAAATGAATTATTTTCCTTGTATGCATTATGCATAGAGAAATGCTTATTTCTCATGTCCAGTGAAAGTTTTGGTAACATTAAAATCTCAATATTTTTGACCTATAATTAGATGAAAAAGTTCATATTAAGTGTCACCATCAATTAAAAAAAAAAATATAACTGATCTATGTCTGCCCCTTCATATTTAATTAAGAAATTATAAAAGCAACATTTATTTCTCTACCCTACTTCATTTCCCTTTCATGCCTTTCATTGAAGAAAAGCTAATAGAAAAAAAATTGCGAATTACATAAAAGTTCAGTCAAGTTTGCAATCTTGATTTCCTTTTCATACATTTAGATTGAACGAAAGTTGGATAAAATAATTGATAAAACTTTAGTCATATATGTGATCCTGCACTAAAGTTCAGTGAATAATGCAATCCAGAACAGAGTTATCACCATTTGGTTCCTTTTGTGACACCAGTGGAAGTGTCTCTACTTCATGCCAAAACTTCATGACAACAACTGTTTTTTCTTTGCTTCTAGTACAGGTCCTTTGTCCAAAAAGTTTCCATGACCTGTCCCTTAAGCTACCAACGACTTAATTCAAAAGCTACAGCGGTATTCCAAAGCCTTTCCTCCATAGAACAAAGGCATACATATAAAGTAATATAACACAAACGTAAATAATGTTGTTATTTGCACAACACTCTGAAGGTATTTACATTTGGCTATAAACAAAGTCAAAAAATCAATAGAGAAAGCACAAAATCATTGCCATTGCATGAACCTGCATGAAATCATTAGCCATCCAAGACGTTTCCTCAAGAACAAAATCCCAATGAGATTTCCTTCGTGGAGGCTCCAGAAAAGGTTTTGAATTAGCAGATTCTGTGTTCTTTCTCAGTCTATAGCCTGCATGTCAGGCAAATTTGGCATTAAAACAATATTTCACGGCATAGCTAACAATGCTGTGATAGAGTAGTCTCCTATAGAATGAATATATTAAATATCTATTAAAAATTTTGAAAGCATTTAACCATAAACCTCTATAATACTTTGATCAATTTGGCCTCTTCCAAAATGATATCTTCATGTGCTCTTTTTGCTGCAGCCGATAAGTTTGAATTCTTCTCCATTTCCAAAGGAAGAGCAACTCCTGGGTATTTTACTATTTACTACTCACAATACCAGATAAGATGGCAACTTTTGATTGTGGAAGCATAGACATTTTTTGGAAACTAGATATGCCACCCGCTTGACTCTCAACCTCCTTTTCTAGTACAAAAGAGGAATTTTCATTCCTTTTACATCCTGAATATTTGTGATCTTCGGTGCTAGCAGGTAATCCTTATTCAGTCTTTATCTTAACAGCAGTGACCCCTAAAAGTTTATCTTCATACATAGAATTGGCTCTGCTCCTCGTATGCAAATCCTTATAATTTGATGAAGATGTTTCCTTTGTATTGTCCAAACTTGTACTTTCTAGTAACCTCTCAGACATTGAATGTTTCTTACAGGCACATTCATTGAAGTCAGGTTTCTCATGTGTATGAGATGAATTAGTTCCTGATATGTTCAGTTTGCCAACATCAACTGCAATTGTGGATGAACGATGTTGACTATTTTCCTGTTCAACATGTACATTCTCCTCATCTTCAATCAACCATCATACCTCCTATTCAGACCTGGTTCCAATACAATAGCATTCTGGACAAATTTATCTATACCCACTTTATCATTTTCTTGGCATGAAGTTTGATATGTCTCTTCACTAACCACCATCGATGCTGCAGAATTTCTTGGAACTGCGTCTTGAGCCACATTGACCTCTTTAGGATGTTGATGGCTTTGGATATTGTCAAAACTTATATCAACCTTAATGCCAATATGATTTCCTTCATTGTGGATATATGGTAGCATCCCTATGAGTGTCCTACCTCTGTAGCCCACCTAAATCAGTTCCCAAATGGTTTTCATGCATAAGTGCTTCTCGCATTCCATTCTTATTGAAGGGCATGGACTTTGAAATATTGGTTGATGAAATATTACAATTTTTGTCTGCATGTGTCTCAACCTCTGTATCTTTGACTTCTCCAAGGCCTTTTAAACCAATGGGAAAATTTAGAGATCTATCACTAATAATGACTTTAACATTATCCTTTATTGAGGAGTGTCCAGTATAACGATTTGTTTTATGCCTATTTTTTCTTGCATATAGCCTTTAGCTCCCATGCGTACACCCCCCTAAGTATTTTGATTCTTTTAAATGTGTTTGAATCCGACTTCCATCCAGCTGTGATGTCTGCTTTCCTGTGCGACATGTCCTTTCCCATCACAACATGATGTGATTATTTCATCATCCACGACTTCTGTATCACCAACAAAATTGCTTGTTGTGTTTAATTAGTTGCCAAGAAAAGTCCCAGGTCTTCTATTGCTTTCGGCAAAATCTCCAATTGGTAAGGCATTCAAAGAAAAGCTACCTTTTGATTCACTGCAAAGTATCATTGAATGATTTATTGGCTACCATAAGAGTTTATGTAACTAAGTATTGATTGTGCTCCATGACAAAAGCAGAGATTTTGCAAATTCGTAGAGACAATAAAAACAAAGCTAAGCAGGTGATAAGCCTGAAGAAAACCTTGTTAGGTACTACTCAGCCAGTGGATCCATTGGTGATGGAGACAGAAAACCAATAGAGTTTGTCTCTCCAAATTTGAAATCCGAAAATTTTCCTCTTGAAAAGAATAAAACAAGATGTAAGCTACAGCAAAGCAAATAACCCTCACTAAGCATGGACTGTAAATTCAAGGGAAATGAATAAGAGATGAGACCTTCTCCAGTGATTCCATCTCCCGCCTCCGTTCTTCACGAACAAAAAACTCCTACTTGATTTCATGGTAATCATTTCTCTAGTGGATCAGTGAATAGAACAACACCGTTAAAAGAAAGCTTTGGGACTATAAAAATGGTATACAAACAAAATTACTGCTCACGAAGAGAAACCGAAGCTGTGGCGCTTGTATGAACAGTGGCAGGAGATGTGGTTATAACATTTCAGAACCAACTAAAACGTTTATTTGCTATTGTCCCGATGGCACCTCGCATACAGAGATATGCCCACCAATAGCATTGCTACTTTTCCTGAACCCCTTCTCCCAATTCGATTACGAGACCCAATGCTTAAATTATCACAATCTATAAAAATGTTTTAAATGTTCCCTCCATTCTGCACTCTTGAACCCATGGACATATGTGTATGTGTTTCCCTATATTGTCAAGTATTCCCCCTCTTTGCAAAAACTATCGATTTTGCTTTTACTCATAATAGTTGTTATGACCGCGTTGCAGGTCATAAAAACAGGCCCGCCATTGTAATAGGTAAATATAATTCTTCCTAGTATTCGGTATCTCCACGGTGATATAGTACTGAATTTGTATCTTTCTTTTCATTATTTTCTTCGGCGTTGGACACAGGATCACATTCATATCTATCTGCTCGTGTCACCACAGGTTGCTCCACTGGAGGAATTGCTTTGGTAGCAATAGCGGTACTGTTATTAGGGTATTGTCTGAAAAATAGAAAAAGTTCTAGGAATTTCTGCAAATATGAGAGAAAGGACATGGAAGCGTGTGTGCTTGGGCGCGAGACAGGCGATTTGCCAATATTCTCTTACGAAGCACTTCGCCAGTCAACAAATTGCTTCCACGAGGAGAACGAAATTGGGGTTGGAGGGCTCGGGTCGGTCTATCTGGGTAAGCTTAGCGACGGAAGAACTGTGGCGGTAAAGAGACTTTCTCATGATAACTCCAAGAGGGTCGATCAGTTCGATCAGTTCATCAATGAGGTTAAGATTTTTTCGACTTTGAATCATCCACACATTGTCCGGATTTATGGCTGCACCCCTGCACACAGCCCACAGCTGCTGCTCGTATACGAATTTTCCCCAAACAGAACCCTAGCTGATCATCTTCATGGCGATCGAAAAAACCCCAAGGGATTACCATGGAATACTCGCTTTAATATTGTTGTTCAAACTGTGCAGGCCTTGGCTTTTCTTCACAGTGTTCATCCGCCTATATTGCACAGAGATGTGAAATCCTCAAACATTCTGTTGGGAGAAAATTTTATTGCCAAAGTGGCTGATTTTGGGCTTTGCAGACTTGTGCCTGTAGATGCCTCACATGTCACCACTTCTCCACAGGGCACACCATGCTACCTTGATCCAGTGTATTATCAGTGCTATCAGCTGACAGAGAAATCCGATATGTACAGCTTCGGGGTCGTTTTGGTGGAGATCATTTCTGCTAGATTAGCAGTGGACACCAATCAGAAGACCAGGGAAATCAACCTTGCTACCATGGCAATAGCTAAGATTCAAGAAGGGGCTTTGCATGAGCTTGTGGATCCGCAGCTCAATATCGAAAAGAACCATGAGGCGAAGGCCATGGTATGTGCCGTTTCCGAATTAGCGTTCAGATGCCTGGCGTCAGAAAGAGATGACAGACCACACATGGAGCAAGTTGTTACTGAGCTTGAGGAAATCAGACATTTGTGTGTTGGCAGTTCAAATGGTCCAGGTGAATTAGAGGAAGGATACCTTTCCAACATCAAACAGCTGAGCACAGCGCCAATATCTCCCACCTCTGTTGAAGACACGTGGCGCACGAAGCTTCACTCCCAGGCAGTGCATAATTTCTCCCTTGAAACTTCGTATGCATAGTGTTTAATTTGCAGTTTTCAGATTTGGCGCACCAGAAGCTTCACTCCCAAGCAGTGCATAATTCCTTCCTTGGAACTTTGTATGCATAGTGTTTAATTTGTAGTTTTCAGATTTGCTCCAGAATCTGGCTTTCTGACCTTAACCCAGGATGTAAAAAGACCACAGGTAATTAACATTCCCGTCTAGCTGGACTGTATAATGGCCGGGAGGCATAACCGCATGCTATTAAGGTAGGGCAGGGAATAATGAAATCTGAATAACTGGGTATATTAGAAATTGAACCAAACCTGTTTCATATAACATGCTGTTGGAGGAAATTTTTGTAGGAAAGAAATATGGAGCCTCCCAATGTTATAATATAAACAACATTTGTTTGTATTTACATAAAAGTTTGGTCAAGTTTGCAATCACTGCTACCTGAGCTCTGCTTGAGTCATGTATCTCAACCTCTGTATCTTTGACTTCTCCAAGGCCCTTTAAACCAGTGGGAAAAGACCATTTAAGTTGGTGTCACCATCAATTAAAAAAAATTATAACTGATTTATGTCGCCCCTTTCATATTTAATTCATATTTAATTAAGAAATTATAAAAGAAACATTTATCACCATTTGGTTCCTTTTGTGACACCAGTGGACTACTACCCTGCTGCAAAGGAGACATCACCCCTGCATGAGAGTGTCTCCACTTCATGCCAAAACTTCATGACAGCAGCAGCAACTGCATGAGAATTTTTTGTTTGCTTCTGGTACAAGTCCTTTGTCCAAAAAAAGTCTCCATGACCTGTCCCTTGAGCTACCGAATGAAGTCTCCATGACCTGTCCCTTGAGATACCAAATGACTTACTTGAGCAGCTGCAACCATCTTCCAAATCCTCGTGTTTATGTGTTATATCAAGTAAAGTATTATAGGCACACACAGATTTCTGATTTTCTTTTTCTCTTTACAGGCTCTCTTAAGCTCCCACTAGGTCTTAAGCTCCCACTAGGATCAGATTTCATCCTTAGCTATCACTACCCAGTCTGTGGGGTGGCCCAAAAGGTCTTTTGATCATTAGTGTGAAAGCTACACACAATTTGACAAAGATACATAAATCACTGTTATCAAACTCTAGGAATTTAGGATTTTATTTTTTATGCAGTTGGAAAATATTAACGCTAAACAGTAAGGTTTCTTTGTGAATGTTCAGTAATATGGTTAAACTGTTAATAGTCATACTTCAAAAAAGCACTTCTGAACGGTCCAAGTAGTGACCTACTAAATCAGGAATAATAGGGCCAATTCAACTTCAATTCAACATCAATGCATGAATAACTAGGCTGTTGCAGTAAGTTCTGTAAGCCCAATTGTAAACAAATTATTTTCCTTGTATGCGTTATGCATAGAGCAATGCTTATTTCTCAAAAATGTCCAACGCTGTTGCAGTAAGTTATGTAATCCCAATTGTAAATGAATTATTTTCCTTGTATGCGTTATGAATAGAGAAATGCTTATTTCTCATGTCCAGTAAAAGTTTTGGTAGCATTAAAAACTCAATATTTTTAACCTATAATTAGATGAAAAAGTTCATGTTAATGCTTATTTCTCATGTCCAGTAAAAGTTTTGGTAGCATTAAAAACTCAATATTTTTAACCTATAATTAGATGAAAAAGTTCATATTAGGTGTCACCGTCAATTGAAAAAAAAATATAACTGATTTATGTCTGCCCCTTCATATTTAATTAAGAAATTATAAAAGCAACATTTATTTCTCTACCCTACTTCATTTCCCTTTCGTGCCTTTCGTTGAAGAAAAGCTAATAGAAAAAAAATTGTGAATTACATAAAAGTTCAGTCAAGTTTGCAATCTTGATTTCCTGGATAAAATAATTGATAAAACTTTAGTCATATAATTGATATTTGATAAAACTTTAGTCATATAATTGATAAAACTTTAGTCATATATGTGATCCTGCACTAAAGTTCAGTGAATAATGCAATCCAGAACAGAGTTATCACCATTTGGTTCCTTTTGTGACAGCAGTGAAAGTGTCTCCACTTCATGCCAAAACTTCATGACAACAGCTGCAATTGCATGAGCATTTTTTCTTTGCTTCTGGTACAGGGCCTTTGTCCAAAAAAAAGTCTCCATGACCTGTCCCTTAGGCTACCCAACGACTTAATTCAGCAGCTACAGCGGTATTCCAAAGCCTTTCTTGCATAGAACAAAGGCAGACATATAAGTAATATAACACAAACATAAATAATGTTGTTATTTACACAATACTGTGAAGGTATTTACGTTTGGTTATAAACAAAGTCAAAAAATCAATACAGAAAGTAGAAAATCATTGCCACTGCATGAACCTGCATGAAATCATTAGCCATCCAAGACGTTTCCTCAATGACAAAATCCTAATGAGATTTCCTTAATGGAGGCTCCAGAAAAGGTTTTGAATTAGCAGATTGTGTGTTCTTTCTCAGTCTAGCCTGCATATCAAGCAAATTTGGCATTAAAACAATATTTCACGACATAGCTAACAATGCTGAGATAGAGTAGTCTCCTATAGAATGAATATATTAAATATCTATTAAAAAGTTTGAAAGCATTTAACCATAAACCTCCATATTTACTTTGATCAATTTGGCCTCTTCCAAAATGATATCTTCATGTGCTCTTTTTGTTGCAGCCGATAAGTTTGAATTCTTCTCCATTTCCAAAGGAAGAGCAACTCCTGGGTATTTACTATTTACTGCTCACAATACTAGATAAGATGGTAACTTTTGATTGTGGAAGCATAGACATTTTTTGGGAACTAGATATGCCAACCGCTTGACTCTCAACCTCCTTTTCTAGTACAAAAGAGGAATTTTCTTTCCTTTTACATCCTAAATATTTGTGATCTTCGGTGCTAGCAGGTAATCCTTCTTCAATCTTTATCTTAACATCAGTGACCCCTAAAAGTTTATCTTCATACATAGAATTGGCTCTGCTCCTCGTATGAAAATCCTTATAATTTGATGAAGACGTTTCCTTTATATTGTCCAAACTTGTACTTTCTGGTAACCTCTCAAACATTGAATGTTTCTCACAGGCACATTCATTAAAGTCATTGCCTGCTGTGTTTAATCGGTTGCCAAGAAAAGTCCCAGGTCTTCTATTGCTTTCGGCAAAATCTCCAATTGGTAAGGCATTCAAAGCAAAGCTACCTTTTGATTCACTGCAAAGTATCATTGAATGGTTTATTGGCTACCATAAGAGTTTATGTAACTAAGTATTGGTTGTGCTCCATCACAAAAGCAGAGATTTTGCAAATTCGTAGAGACAATAAAAAGAAAACTGAGCAGGTAATAAGCCTGAAAAGAACTTGTTATGTACTACTCAGCCAGTGGATCCATTGGTGATGGAGACAGAAAACCAATAGAGCTCGTCTCTCCAAATTTGAAATCCGGAAAATTTCCTCCTTGAAAAGAATAAAACAAGATGTAAGCTACAGCAAAGCAAAGAACCCTCACTAAACATGGATTGTAAATTCAAGGGAAATGAATAAGAGAAGAGACCTTCTCCAGTGATTCCATTTCCCGCCTCCGTTCTTCACGAACAAAAAACTCCTACCTGATTTCATGGTAATCATTTCTCTAGTGGATCAGTGAAGAGAACAACATTGTCAAAAAAAAGCTTTGGGACCATAAAAAATGCTATACAAACAAAATCATTGCTACTTGAGCTCTGCTTGAGTCATGTATCTCAACCTCTGTATCTTTGACTTCTCCAAAGCCCTTTAAACCAGTGGGCAAAGACGATTTACGTTGGTGTCACCATCAATTAAAAAAAATTATAACTGATTTATGTTGCCCCCTTCATATTTAATTCATATTTAATTAAGAAATTATAAAAGAAACATTTATCACCATTTGGTTCCTTTTGTGACACCAGTGGACTACTACCCTGCTGCAAAGGAGACCTGTCTCTTGAGCTACCCAACGACTTACTTGAGTAGCCGCAACCGTCTTCCAAATCCTTTCCTGCATAGAACAAAGGCAGACAGATAGTAATATATCACAAACATAAATAATGTTGTTATTTACACAATACTGTGAAGGTATTTACATTTGGCTATAAACAAAGTCAAAAAATCAATACCAGAAAAGCATTGCCACTACATGAACCAGCATGAAATCATTAGCCATCCAACACATTTCCTCAAGGACAAAATCTGAATGAGATTTCCTTCGTGGAGGCTACAAAAAAGGTTTTGAATTAGCAACTTTTGTGTTCTTCCTCAGTCTAGCCTGCATGTCAAGCAAATTTAGCATTAAAACAATATTTAACAGCATAGCTATCAACGCTGAGATAGAGTAGTCTCCTTTCGGCAGAATCTCCAATTGGTGAGGCATTCAAAGAAACACTACCTTTTTATCACCCTTTGGTTCCTTTTGTGACACCAATGGACTACTACCCTACTGCAAAGGAGACATCACCCCTGCATGAGAGTGTCTCCACTTCATGCCAAAACTTCAAGACAGCCGCTGCAATTGCATGAGAATTTTTTGTTTGCTTTTGGTACAGGTCCTTTGTCCAAAAAAAATCCCCATGACTTGTCTCTTGAGCTACCCAACGACTTACTTGAGGAGCTGCAACCGTCTTCCACATCCTTTCTTACATAGAACAAAGGCAGACAGATAGTAATATATCACAAACATAAATAATGTTGTTATTTACACAATACTGTGAAGGTATTTACATTTGGCTATAAACAAAGTCAAAAAATCAATACAGAAACCAGAAAAGCATTGCCACTGCATGAACCAGCATGAAATCATTAGCCATCCAACACATTTCCTCGAGGACGAAATCTGAATGAGATTTCCTTCGTGGAGGCTACAAAAAAGGTTTTGAATTAGCAACTTTTGTGTTCTTCCTCAAGCTAGCTTGCATGTCAAGCAAATCTGGCATTAAAACAATATTTAACAACATAGCTATCAATGCTGAGATAGAGTAGTCTCCTTTCGGCAGAATCTCCAATTGGTGAGGCATTCAAAGAAACACTACCTTTTTATCACCCTTTGGTTCCTTTGTGACACCAGTGGACTACTACCCTGCTGCAAAAGAGACATCACCCCTGCTGCAAAAGAGACATCACCCCTGCATGAGAGTGTCTCCACTTCATGCCAAAACTTCAAGACATCCGCTGCAATTGCATGAGAATTTTTTGTTTGCAACAGAGGTCGTCTATCCAAATTTGAAATCCAAGGGATTTTCTCCCTGAAAAAATAAAACAATATGTAAGCTACAACAAAGCAAATAACCCTCACTAAGCATGGCCTGTAAATTCAAGCGAAATGAATAAGATATGAGACCACCTACAGGAATTTCAGTTCCCTCCTTTGTTCTTCTGCCTGGTTATTGCAAAGAGACGAGACTCCACTGTACCTCGACGTCCACAGCTTGCTGCCCTTCGTTGCCAGTTTGCGCTGAAGCTGTGTGGTGGGGGTCAGCAGACACGGAACTCGTTCCTGTGACCTCTGTGCGCTCCTTTGGCTTGCATCCCTGCACAAACAAGAAAACCAGTCACAAAAAACAATAACCCTAAAAACAAAAAACAAGCAAGAAACCCTGGCAAGTAAGTGGTTTTGTCTTCCTCGACAGTCCAACCAGCTTTTGTACACAGTCCAACCAGCATTTAAAAACTACCAACCCATACGTGGCCCTCCTCATCCTCCTGCAGCAAAGGCATTTGCCTCTGCCCTCCTCTACATGCCCGTCACCCTCCTCTGCAGCAAACGCGGCTATCCGCGTGCACGACGGACCGAGTACACTGACAAAATGGTAGGGTTTACTTAATTTTTTAATTAATTAACTAATTTACTTTAACAGTTTTTAATTAAATTGGACGGCATATTATTGTTCAATAGTCTAACAAATGAATCTAACGGTTAAGATTAAGACAGAGAAGCATCTGGGAGAGTTGATTTCAGAGGGAAATGTCTTATGGCATAATTATTATTACTAAGTGATAATTTTTTATTTTGTTTTAATTAATTTATAAAAAAAATCAACAACCCTCAAATAAAATAAACACTCACAAAAATTACTGAAACAACGATTAACCAACCACATAAAAATTACACTGAAACAACAATTCACCAGCGAAATGTAATAAGTCTAGAGAAAAATGTATATCATCAAACGTACGTTAAAATATTAACTTTCAGAACCATCAACTCATTAATGCTATGATCATTTATAAGTACTTTTCTTAAAATGTTTCAAATACAGAAGTAAAATTATTTTAAAGTGGTTAAACTAATTTCTTGCCATTAAGATTGATCTCATTAAAAAAAAATTGATAAATGATTTATTAGTGATGCAATATGACTTTGAACCTAATGCAATTAATTTCCCTCTTGCTACTTTTTTTTAACGTATACTATGTTTTTGGGGTTTTATGTACACGAATTTCTCTTCGGCACCTCCATGACCGCACTAGTAACAATTATATGTCAAAGTTGAATCCGCTACGAGGCGAGAGCCATAAACATGAAAAACACAACATTAATGCTACGTTCCCCTATTTCGATAACATGGACAGATCTTATTTCCCTTCCGAGTTCCCTTCTTTTTCACTATATTTCCTAGCATCCCTTACAGTCCAAGACGCGAGTTTGTCTGACGATACTATTCATAGTTTGTTTGGCCCCTTCCCACCCCAAAAGGCAAGCATTGTTCGCAACTCTAAGTTGCTCGAATTGGCTTTGACTAAAGACGGTTTGCCCAACCTCATTAGCATCCCTACTATATACACCTAGCCCACCTAATCCAGGATGTTTTTCCTCCATTTTTTGGCTTGAGCATTGAAAGTCTAGGTTTTTGTTAGGCCGATTTCATCTGCATTTTGTTAGTTAAGTATTTTTTTGGTTTCAATATTATTATTTTATTTGCAAGATTTTTATTCTAATGGTTATGTTTTTCTTATTTTTTAGTTTTTCTCATGATTTCAATTTTATGGCACTTTTTCCATTGAGTGCTTTTCAATTTTATGGCACTTTTTCCAAGTGCTTAAAGGGATTTAGGATGCTGGTGTATTTTTTTCTTTTGACCTGGTTGTGAATGTTTTCTTCAGTGACAACTTTGTTATCACTAGTTACTTTAAAAAAAATCTTTTAGTGTGAAAGTATGGAGATGAGTGTGGAAAAAATAAAGGCTCGCCATTTAAGTGCTTAATCTAGCTTTTTTTAAGAGCTTCACCAGTTCTTTGGACACTAAAAAAGTAGCTTGATCCAGGGTTAAAAACAAACTCTCGATCAAGCTATCACATTCGATTGGGCCATTTTTTTTTATTAAATACCTATCTCACTGTGTGCACTTGCCATTTGCACAAACTACCAAGAGTGTGACGTTAGCTGGACCGAGAGTATTGGAGCTCTATCACATCAGATTTATACTCATAGACTTAAATGACAATATCAAAAATCAGAAATCACCGTGGTAGTACGCAGTTGGACAGCACAAACAACGGCCAAAGCCAACTTCTCGACGTAAGCATATCGAGTTTCTGTATCTAAAAGGTTGCGACTGAGATAATAGATAACATGCTCAGTGTCATCATCGTCAGTTTGGACAAGAACCATGGTGTCGGCGGCGGCCAAATATAGAGTGTAGTCGCGATAATAATTCGGAGGACGGAGCAATGGAGAAGAAACAAGGAGGCCCTTGAGATGCTCAAAAGATTCCTGAGCAGTGGTATCCCAATGAAAAGGGACATCGCGTTTTAATAATTGTGTAAAACCTTTGGCCACCTCGGCATAGTTTGGAATGAAACGACGTAAAAAAAGTTCTTTACCCTGCAAGCTTTTCAATTGTTGTAAAGAAGCAGGGGGAGGAAGATTCACTATAGCCTCGACTTTAAGGGGATCCAAACGGATACCCTCTCGGGAAACAACAAACCCGAGAAGTCGGCCAGATTCAACGCAGAAGACACATTTGTGAGGATTAAGCCTAATTCGGTAGTATCGACAGCGAAGAAAGATTTCGTGAAGGTGCTTAGGGTGGTCCTGACGTTTGGCTGAATGAGCAGGGAGATCATCCAGGTAAGGCTGTACAATGTGTCGAATGTCATGGAACGCATAAGACATTGCACGCTGGAAGGTAGCACCGGCATTTTTAAGACCGAAAGGGAGCTTCTTATAGGCAAAAGTGCCCCATGGACAGATAAAGGCAGTTTTGTGTTGATCACCGGGAGCAATATTGATCTGGTTATAGCCAGAAAAACCATCCATAAAAGAATACATTTCACTTCTGGCACACTCGTCAATAATTTGATCAATGAATGGTGTGGGAAAATTATCTTTAGGACAGGCCCGATTTATATCACGATAATCAACACAAACACGGATTGTACCCTGTTTTTTAGTCACAGGGACGATATTTGAAACCCAATCTGTGAGCGGAATAGGATAAATAAAACCAGCTTTAAGAAGCTTCTCTACCTCGGCCTTAATCGCTGCAGCCTTTCGGGGGTGTACAGGGCGTAAACGTTGGTGAACTAGCTTAGCACAGGGGTATGTGATTATCTCATGCACCACTATACTAGGATCAATGCCGGGCATTTCTTCATAAGACCACGCGAAGACATCACGAAATTCGCGAAAAAGATTAGAATACAGTTGAATCTCCTCTGGAGTACAAGTGACTCCAATGTGAAGATGCTCGACAATCCCTAGTTTTACAGAGATGTCGATGGGCTGGGTTTGCGTAATATTTGCCATATTCCCTTCAGAAGACACCTGATAAATCTGAATAGGTGTTTGTAATGGGAGGCAAGGAGCAAACCGCTCAAGGCAAGTGAGAATATCCTGAGGGGCAGGGAGAAACGAGGAACGATGGTGAAAATCATGCCAAGGCAGTTCCTCGTGAGACATAGTCTCAATAATGGCTTCATCGGAAGAGAATGTTTCTTGTAAAGGATCCGAAGAAGTTTTATCTACAAGCCCTGAGGATGGATCAAATGAATGGAGAATCGTGCTCGAAGGAGCAAGTTCAGAAGAAGGAGTCGATGCAGCAATAATTTCAACATAGTTGAGTTCAGCAGGACTCAACGGCATCTGGTCGCCCCAAGAATCTACTTGGTCGGTGGGAGGAATGATCCACGGATCAGAACAAGTAGTAATCATATTAACAGAGGCGATGTTAGGAGGTGGGAGCGGAAAAACACCCATAAGAGCGGGATCTTTGAAAAGTCCGGCTCCCAGACTCTCAGATAATTGCGAGGTATGCTCCACAAAAGGGATGTTACCTTCAGAAGAGGAAGCGAAGAATGATAGCTGGTCTATGGTAACAATCTTCCCTTGATGAGGGAATCGGATGATACGAAACAGAGATGAAGCAACAGCTTTCATCGCGTATATCCAGCTACGTCCGAGAAGGAGGTTGTATGTAAGAGTAGCATCAACGACTTCAACTTCCATTTCGACCGTTTTCCCTTCCAAAGTGATGGGCAAACGTTGGAGTATACGATAAGGACGGGACGCTCTTCCATCGAAGGATTCCAAGGTTGTGGGAGACTGGCTCAGCGTCGGGGATCCAATGGCTTTCCAACAGGCAACAGACATGATGCAAGTAGAAGCACCTTCATCAATGACTGTTCGATGAATTGTTTTGGAATCAATGATAACCTGTATAAGGAAGGCAATTTGGGGAGGTAGTCTCTGCGTATGGCGTTCTAAGTCAAAAGTAATTAAATCCGAATCGGCCAGGTCTATGCCACCAATAGTGGATAGCAAGGACTTCCTCTGAGAACGGAAGCTCTGGAGAACTTCTAAAGCGGACATAGCCGATGGATTCTGTGCTAAGTCCTCAACGATATTGTAGTGCTGTGCAGCACGAGCATTTGGGTTGTAAGAAGATTTCCGGAGTACTCCTTTTGGAGGGGGTCGAAGAGGCGTCTCAGTAGTAGGTCTCTCAATGTGGAGCGGACCCGAACTGAACGGTGGAGCACTAGAGGGGATCTCAGGCTCCTTCCCGGCAGATGGCGGATAATCTTTTGTTCGAGTACTGATATTAACAGGTATCGTTCCAGCCATAAACACTTGAGAACCGAAGGAAGAGGGAGGCTGAGAAGGGTCAGCCACCATCTGAGTTTTTTGAGTTTGTTGTGAGGGAAAGGGTTCTTTAAGCACCGCAGGAGTCCCAGGGGCACCTTTCAACAAACGACTAACTTCAGACCGCCTCGAGCAGTCCTTGCTATAGTGATCCTCATCGCAGATAAGACAAGGATACTTGGGTTTGCGTTTAGCACCGTCCTCGGGCGGAGGTTTAGGGGCTTCCTATTTAGGTGGATCTGATTTATTTTTCGCTTTCCCTTTCTTCTTTCCTTTCGAGGCTTTGTCTGCCGTGGTGGATTGGACGGCATTAACCTCGGAAGTAACATTCGAAATGGGTGCTACCTGGGAAGGTTGTTCATTCGAAGCAGTCGATTTTTGCTTCCCAGGGTTCGCGGGATTCTTTTTTGAGGATGAACTAACCGAACCAATAATACCGTCAACAGTTGGTGTTGGCGGGGCTTTAGATGTTCCTGGTCTTGGGGCATCAGGCAGATAATCATACAATGTACCTGACTGAGAGTAAACCAAGTCAAGGTACTGAGCGCACGCGATAGCTTTCTCTTCAGTGACACACGCCCCCATGGCAATGTCCCGAGCTATTGGAGGAACGAACGAAGTCGTAAACCAATCGGTAAGAAGCTGGTCAGGAATCCAAAATTTAATCATACATCTACGCCGTCTCCATTCATGGATATGATCAGAGATATGCGTAGCCGTCGTTTGTCTTAAGGATGTGAGGAGGTGTGTACTCGTTTCATATCGAATGGGTAACTGAAAATGCGTGAGAAACTCCATAGCCAAGGAGTTAAAATCCTGAAAGGATCCGCGATTGAGCTCAATATACCACTTAGCTGCAGAGCCAGTGAGAGTCCGCTGAAAAAGGCGAAGCCGAATTGAATCGTCAAGCCATGAATTGGATGAGCAACAAAGGTCATAAGTCATGACATGGGCTTGTGGATCTTCATTAGCTTTACCACCAAATTTTGGACAGTCACCGGGAATTTTCGTTGGAACCGGAGGCCAATATGGGTTATGAAGAATAGGATCATTGGTTAATTTAGACACATCCGGTAATTCTAAAGTTGCTAAGAAAGGTATTTGAGGATTAAAGGACATCTGGGGCTGCTGTTGAGATGGAGCACCAGGGTTCCAACCAGCTGGCGGTTGCCCCCAAGGGCTTGGTCCGGACAGATTTGGCCCCATAGGGTTTTGTCCATAGGGACTTGGGTTCTGCCCCCCAGCATTCCATGGATTACCAAACGGTCCTGCAGAAGCACCATATGGTTTCGAATAAGTCTGATAAGGTTTCGTCTGCAGTTGTTGGTAATTTTGATATGGGGCAAACAACGGTTGCCCTTGAGGTTGCTGGTGACCATAAGGTGGCTGGACTCCAAACTGAGTTTGAGAAACAGGCTGAGTTTGATAGGTCTGTTGAGATTGAACTCCAGCTTGCATTTGAAAACCAGATGGGGTCTGGGGTCCAGCCTGGGGGAAAAAACCAGGTTGAGCAGTGCCAGAAGGATGTCCTGTAGGTTGGGCTATCTGGCCGGAAGGATAACCTTGTTGATATTGAGGTTGACCTCCCTACCCAGAAGGTTGTACCTGCTAGGAAAGGAGTTGTTGTTGCCCAACTGAAGGTTGTCCCAACGGACCAAATGGCTGAGTGGGCTGGGCAGTTGGTTGGCCTGATTGGATTTGAGGCTGACCGACTTGCCCAGAAGGTTGACTATACTGGACGGTGGGCTGACCATGTGGTTGAACAGCTTGTCCAGATATTGGACCATACTGGACATTGGGTTGGTTTGGGTTAATAGATGATTGACCAATTTGTCCAGTAGGATAACCTTGCTGGATACCAGGTTGGACTTGTTGAACAGAAGATTGACCTGAGTTACCAGAAGGTTGAACATAAGAAGAGAAAAACGGACCACCAGAAGCAAAAGGGTTTCCATGGAAGGACTTCCCTTGTTGGTCTTGAGGAGGTTGTCTGGGAGATTGTGCAGACGACACTTGGCCACCATGAAAAGAGGTGGAACCCCAGTTAATTGACAATGGAACTGATACCTCCACAATCGGTTGAGACGGCAAATACTGATCGTATGGCCCCTCTGTTGGGACATTTGACGTAGGATCAAAGACTCCGAATAAAGAAGCCGAAGGACGACTAAAAATAGGAGTCGAAGAGGCTGCACATACCGTTGGAGCGGTTGTGATTGAGGTAACAGACGCACTGCGACTTTGCGGAGTAAAAGGCTCTGTGGTGGGAAAAGTGAGTGGTGACCAAATAGAACCTGTGAAAGGAGTTCCAGAGGGCATAGTATCCCTTAATGCTTTATACCCTGGTGGTAGGTCGCCAGTAGTAGGAGTACTACTGATAGGTGTAGGGCCCGTTGCGGTGGGAATTTCACCGCTCGTCGCAACGGACTCGTCAGTTGTAGTAGGGGACAAGTCTTCCATGTCAGAGGAAGAAGTTGGGACTGAAACACGAGGAGAAGTATAGTCCCAAAAAGGGACACTGTCCTCAAAAGGTTCCCAAACAGGGTTCCAATGAAACTCGTAAGTCTCGTCGCCGGGGGCACGAGAACTAATTGGTTGTATACTTGGAACCAGAGAAAGAGTTTCACTCACAACCGGTATCTCGGAAGACGAAATTGGTAATTCCGCCAAGATGAGACTTCACAAAACCTAGGGAATCTACCGAGACAAAATCCCTACTCAAACTAACGCAAACAAAGTCTAATCGGGTAAATGTTATCGAGGCCGAATAAATTTTACGACGCAAAGACACAACTTGACCTTTTCATGTTTTAAGAGTCGAGAAAAGGACAAAAAGATGACTCTAGTCTCCTTCAAATGTTTAATGAGCACGAAGTGACAAGACGCTCACTGGCACCTTTTCTTTTAAGGAGTCCGAAAAGGATCAGAAGTGACTACTCTGGAGACTCTAGGCAAAGGGTTTACCAAGCAATCCGTAAAACTGCTTATACACCTTGGCAATCAGATGAAAACCAAGGACTTCCCGTACTGCAGTCAATCTTCCCGAATGCTGTGTTCAGTGCATTACGGCTTGTAAGGCGGCAGAATCGGCTTCCTGTGGATAAAGGATGATAACCTAGTGGGGTCTCCCGTATATACGCGACGGTACGTGGGAGCTCAGTCCGTACTGGTACTTATTGTCTCTCAGGAGGAATCACCCAACCATCAGTGAGGCAATAGTTACCAGGTTTTACGACGCCGGAACACGTCTCTAGCCTAGACCTCTAGAATATGTGCGTTAGGTTCCAATGCGTTGTTAGATTCATTCGGTTTATTTTACAGTTGATCTTCAATTAAGTTTCAGTTTTTTGGTCCTACCGTATGTGATCTCTCAAAACTTCCTAAATGCAAACTATATGCCAAAATTATATCATTTCGTTCAATGAATTCTAACTACAGGAGAGTTGAAATTTTCAAACAAACAAAATGAACAATAAACAATCAACAAAGATCCTAATGCAGCTAATAACAAGAAATGAAACTTTTTCTTTTCTTTTCTTTTTAAAAGCAACAAATAACATTAAATGCTAACTAATATAATGCGAAAAGATCTTTTGTTTTTTCTTCTTTTCAAATGGCATAATGCATCTAAACAAATCTTAAGAGATATTAACAAGCATAAACAAACAGAATTCACTCAATGCAAAGAGAACCAAATCTGAAACACCAAGATGAACTGTCAAAGCAAGGAAAAGCGCACAAAACTTCAATGAACCATGTGATCTAAGTCCAAATGAAGTCAAGCAAAATCCAAACAAGCTAGAGGTGAATTGCTCGAAGCACAGAATAACAAGCTTTAACAACCACTAGACAGGTGCGGAAAACAACCAAAAAGTTGACTGGACAATCAAAAACCAAAACTTCCCACAGAAGGCTCGACATGCAAAGCCACTAGATGCTCTAGGGCTGGGATACAAAATCGATAGAAATAAGCAAACAATTGAAGGATAAAGGTAACAACCAGTCAAACAGAGGTCCAACACACTTCCAAAAGCTGCAAAAGATATACAAAGACAAAAATCTGAGTTTAAAGAGCTTCCAACAAACAGACTGGCAAAATTCATAGGACTGGCACGACTGTCAGCCTGAAACTTGCGCTATCAAAGAATTGGCGCGAGTTGCTGTTGTGCAACATGCACCAACTGGCGCGACTGTTAAGGAAAAAAACGCGCCAACACAGTTTGCTGGCCCAAAAAATAAATATAACAGCCCAGGGTCTGGTCAACAGTACTTAGACATATCTAACAGCAAGAAACAACTTTAAAGTTGACCCAGAAAGCTCATTTATGCAAGCAAGCAAGAGAAAACTAACATGCAAGACAAACTCCAATCCGTTCGGTTGATAAACCAAACCGGAGATTGACTGAAGTGGCGTTGATCTACTCCGCTAATGCAAAGAAATAGCGTTTCAAAGGCTGTTTGGCCGTGCTTCAGACTCTGTCCAAGGTTTATGAATCAAACAACAAATAGCTTCTCCCCAGTGGAGTCGCCAAATTGTTGGAGAGGTAAATCCCCTCTGCGGACAGAGGCGATCCCACTAGCCCAAAATGGGTCTAGCAACAATCAAATCACGCTACTATGCAAGTTCCTAGTTGCATACTGAAAGTGGATTACGAGAACCAACCTGGAGTCCAACGCTAATGTTGAAGAAGAGTTGATACTCCCGTTCCCTTGCTCTGGCAGGTCACAATCCTTGCGATCCCCGCGTATGGATACCTGCACATGCAAAGAACGAAGCGAATACAAGCATAAAATCCACTAAAATACAAATATATTTCAGTTAGAAAGGAAATAAATCAAACATTATCATGATGAACAATGAGATTGGAACCATAACAGTAGTCGTTTATTAATGAATAATCAACAGAGAAAGATACAACCAAGGTTCTGACGTTGAACCTCTCCTCTGGCTGGGCGAGAAGCTATGTATGTCTTGCAATAGACCTTCTCTCTCTCAGACTTCCGGCAGCATAACCTCCCTATGCTTCAAGACTCTCACTATCACTCAAGACAAGCATACTCACAACTAGCATTACTCCAAAAACTAGCTTGTCTAATGCATGAGGACAGACTTTTATAGATGGAGAAGGGAGGAAGATACAATGCATCAGGACACCCATTGTGGATTGGCATTATCTCCGAAAAGTCTCTGTGGATAGATGTGAAGGATAGATGATGACTCTCGACCTCTATCAGATAAACTTTATCCTCAAAAGACTTCGTGATCTAAAGGGAAAAAACATCTGGGCGCATGTTTGTCAAAAATCATTACCAAACTTGGTTGGCGCGGGTGTTGTTCTGAGACAGAGCGCCAATGGTCGCACCCTCTTTTGAGGATCTCAGTGATTGGCGTGGGTAAGACATTGTGGACCCGTGCTAATGGGAAAAGGGCACTTTTCAGGGATATTTTGCAGAAGGTGTCTTCAGGGAACATGAAGTACATACTCAGGGGAACATAATGAAAGTGTTTTTAGGTTATGTCACTGTTCACAGGTCCCGGAATGCGTCCTCCAATGTACAGAAACAGGGGTAACAGGGACGGTGACCAATGGTGACAAATTACTGTGTAACAAGAAGTATAAAAATTTACTTGTCCAATGTCTATGCTTTAACCATTCACCTTAAGATTTTTTTACAATATAATTTCCTAAGTCTATTTAATATCTTCATTATCATAAAAACCAACCTATATCCATCTTAACTCCACATCTACCACTCTTAGGGGGATGAAATCTATTTATCCCTCTGAGCACTTGGTAGACCCAGAATTAAGATGGATCTAAGATGATAGAATTTCCCCTTTAAATACTTTATGCTCACATGAATACCATGGTATTACCATGGGTCAATACCATGGGTTATCATAAACCTGGAGCTTAAAAATTACTATTAATAATTTATAAAAAATAATAAAATTAATAATTGATTTTTATTTTATTTTTTATTTTAACCAAGCTAAAATGTTTAACATACATTAAATTACAACATCCATTTTTACTCTTGATCGGATCAAATATTTTTTCACTTTATGCTAGTTTTCATATCATGATATTTGATACCTCTCGGGGGTTAGTAGATCGAGTGTAAAGATGGATCTATGTTGGTTTCATTCCCCCATTTAAATAGGCTACATTCCAGGTGAATACCATGGGTCAATACCATGTGCCATGTGAATACCATGGCTCAATACCATGTGCCATTTTTATTTATATTAATACTAATATTAGGGTTAATAATGTTTTTTTGCATGGTATTAATAACAATCTAGTCCATGGTATTTGTCCCATAGTATTTTACCCATAGGTTTCACCTAAATATAACGCATTTTTTTAGTGTTCGTAAATATAAGGTGAATTATGGAGTAAATATAAAAAAACGTTTTATTTGTTTACCATACCTCTCGTTTATTTATATTTTTATTAATTTACCATACCTCTTTTACAAATATGGTATTTGGCCCATAGGATTAACTTAAATAAAACCCCTTTCTTGAGCCTTCATAAATAGAATGAGGGTTATGGACTAAATATAAAAAGAGGTTTTATTTATTTACCATGCGTCTAGTTTATTTATATTTTTATTTATTTACCATACCTTTTGAGTAAGTATAAAAAGACGTTTTATTTATTAACCATACCTCCACTTTACTTATATTTTTATTTGTTTACACCCTTGCATGTATATAAGGTGACTTATGGAGTAAATATAAAAAATGTTTTATTTATTTACCATACCTCTCATTTATTTATATTTTTATTAATTTAGCATACCACTTTTATAAATATGGTACTTGGGCCTTTGGCCCATAGGATTCACTTAAATAAAACCTATTCTTGAAAATGGGCGAATGGATTCACTTAAATAAAACTTATTCTTGAAAATGGGTGAATGGAAGGTTGTAACTCCTAATTTCAAGGGCTAAATTTACCTTTTTCACCCTTTCCCTTAAAATAAGGTGGGCTATTTGAGGTGATTTGTAAAAATGTACTATGATACAAAATATTCACCCACTAAAAATTTAAAACCCCTTAATTTCGCCAAAGGGCGAACATTCGCCCCTACAATTTTCTATGATTCCATGGATTTGCCATTGAAACACTGGTAGTGGATGAGATGGCTGATGAAATTCCAGATGTTTGGGAAGGAATTGATATTGAGGATTGAGCCGGTTCGGATGTTGAAGTTCCTAATCCCTAATGAACAACAATGTGTAATGAGGGAGTGGATGGTTGACTTCACACTGCGGAAGATGAGATGGAGGATGTGGATGAAAGTGCTTCACTGTCAGATCCTTCAGTGTTCTTCTTTGCCCTTTTCCTTTTAGGTAAGGGCAGCTCAGTGGGTTCAATACCGAGCTTTCTGCTCTGAAGTCTAGTGAGGGGATGAGGTAGATTGAATTGCGAAGTCTCACTGCTTTGGGATACTTCAGATTTCTGTGGTGATATGGAGAAGCCTTGAAGTTTATGGATGAGTAACTGAACTTCAGGGGACTCAGGACTTAATCATTCTGGAGTATTGTGGGTTTGAGCAGTGGTAGTTGATTCCTCTTCTTCTTGCTTGGATACTGGAGAACCAGCATGCAATTGGGAAGTACGAGGTGATGTGGAGGAAGATTTACTCTTAGAATGGTCTGTAGATTTATATTTTCTCGCCATTCATAGTTAGGCCCTCCTTCTAGTGCCAAAAATGTTGATGCCCCGAAAATCGTTGTATCAACATTGGGGGATAACCACCCGGTCCAGACCTTAATACAGCTCCTTTTCCGTTTGGGATGGTGGCTCCAACTGGATATAATGGGACCAGTTTCTTGATAATGAATAAAAGGGGATGGATGAGTGATTGGTTTCTAATAAATGATAATAAGTGGATGACTTAATCTAACAGTGAAAACATAAATGACTATTCTATCTCGGGAGGCTTTATTCTTTTAAGTGCAACGCTTGATGATCTATGTTCATCAATAGGCATATAGATGACTCTATACAATAAACATAGACATTCATTCACTTAACAATTGCTTTGTTCAAATAGTTGAACAAAGTGATTAACAAAACATTGTTACACTTGTCCTTTTATATTACCGATACATGTATGATAAAAGAAAAGCATGCTGTAAACATCCAGTAGTGGAAATTGTAAAGAATGCTGTAAAAAACACACACATATATTCGATAATAGCAAAAGAGATCAAACAACAAATCACATAAAAAGAATGAACTCAGACATAGATAGTAGTACCATATGAGCTTCAAATCATTCCAAACATCAATCGCTATTTGAATTCCTTCTTCCGACTCAGAAATACTTTTAAATAAAGGCAGTAGTGCACATCCACATAAAAGATTCGTTATCAAAACTGGAATAATTGGCCCATTCCTTATAAAAAATATGCCTGAAGTACAGTAGTGCAACTTCAGGTTTAAGTCATATACAAAAACTTACGACCCTTTCCAATGCAGTGAAAGGGTCTATAAATACTTGATTAAAACTAACTAACTATGAAATTAAAATCCTACTTAATTGGTACAACTTGATATGGAGTATCTTCCTCATAGTAATCTGGCAGTTGGCAGCATGATTCATCACTTTAGCTGTTTGCCTTTCGACCTGAGTTGGCATATTTCTAGCATTGGTTCCACTTCTGGAGGTCGGTTGAGACGAGAATTGAGTTGAGCAGCATAGGTGGCATTTTGTATCGGGAATGATACACCCGATTGCATCTGTCATGCACTTGGGAGTGGCTCTCTGGCTGTATGGTTTTACTAGGAACAACCAATAGGTGTCCCAAGTCAAACTGTTAATACCTGCGATCAATCTCCCATTCTTTTCCAGCTCTTGATAACATGACTGCTCTAATGTTTTAGCCGATAGTAATTTACCTGGGGTACATTGAGAGATCATCTTAGATAACTAGAGAGTATCATTAATCAATTCAACCAAATTACTTGTGGTTAACTTGCATCTGGAAACTGCTCTCTCTGCCTTCATTAACTGGGACTGCCATTCCATAAATAGGATCTCTTTATGGGATTCTAAGATTTTTGGCAAATTAGCTGCCTATCCCTCATCAGTGTCTTGCCACTCAAGAAAATTGGTCAAGGTCTCATCGGCCTGCTCCAAATCTGTTCTAGCATCAACTAATTTATCAATTATTGATGCTGCTATGTCACATAAGGGTTCTGCTTGAGCGATTTTTTGACATAACAGTCTTATTTGTGTTACCAATGCTTTGTTTGCACTATAGTAAAATGGGGGAATGAACCTTTCAGTAATGCGGGATTTATTTCTGAATTCAAGAACAGCTGTTGCTAATTTATCAGACAGTATATTTCCCCAATCCATTGTTTCACTACTGCATGTTGCTTCCATTAAAGGTACCATCTCTATAGTGAAGTTTGAGGAATCGTGTAACCCCCACATCCTACACATCATTACTTCGGCATAACAATAAGGAGAACACAAGGAATCGACAGAGTACTTACCTGAAGACTCATACTTGTGTTTTGCTGGGTTTTGCCTCCAATCTCGTATGGGTTCTGATTCCATGTCATTTTCATTTCTGAACTTCTCCAGAAATGCTTTGTTGTACTTCTTCTCCAGTGCAGGAAAATGGTACATTTGCCTCAAATCATCAGGTTGAAACGAGCCGAACACTCTCCCATCCATGGTGTAAAATGTTCTATTTGTGATCGGGATTTCTTCAATTGCCCATCTTACCACATCCGTATATGGGAGAATTTGCTCTCGAGCTACTATCCGATGAAGCTAAGAGTTGGCTAAATCCTTTAGAGTAGCATCAGACTTCCGGGTCAGGTCTGCTGTGGCTTGCACTGTTGTTACCTCAGGCTCTTTAGCCTCAATCAGATTGTAGATGCTCAACCAAGTAGTTTTACCGAGTCCTAGACATGTGGTGTCCGAGATCAGTCCCTTTTTGCTTGGTCCTGGATTGGCAATGTGTTGTCCTGTTACTGCGGAAGTGGAAGCTGTTCCAGTTTTCTTAGATTTCTTCCCCATTTGGCTTGAATTTTCTGCTTCGGAGGGGCTCTTCACAGGAGAGAAAATGAACGTAATGCGGAGAATTGGTAGCGCAAACCAAATATGAACGAGATATATTAATCAATGAATAATGGAGGATTAACTTAAGGTGGCCGCAGATACAATCTCTAAATAGATTTTAGCCTTACTGTTTCATTAAATGGTAATTTAAACCTGTTAATCCTTTAAATGCTCATCATATTGTTTATTAGCCGAATAATTCATTTAAGGGTGGCTTTGATGTTTTGGTGGTTGAGCGTAAGTGAATCACTATCGGGAAGAGAATGGCATTTAATACTAATTAACCATAATATATCCCGGCCTTATCAATCTTTTTTGAAATATGCGCCTATCTTTATCGCAATCGGCGATCGGGGGAATGCTTAAGTTGTTATATTGGTGTCCTTTCGGAATCCCTAATCGCCGATAGCGATATTTCCACTTCGCATCGAGAGTTTTTTTTAATGAGGGCTTTAGATGCATGCATGGTACATTCCCCGATCGACGATAGCGATATCGCATCGGAGCGAAGAGGGGCCTTTTGTTATGATCGCTTGCCTTCCCGATATCCGATAGCCATTTGTGCATTGTCGCATCAGAGAAAACCAATGGGTCTTATGTTGTGCATCCTTTGTTATTGCGATATGCGATCTTGCGATCGCTTTATCGGATCTTTATCGGACCTTTTGAATAATGATAAGTTTATACCAATTTAATCTAAAAGGGACCCATTTCATATTATAGTTTTGAAAATAAAAATTTATGAAATGGGGGGTTGTTGTAGAGCACAACATGTTGTTGTAACTGGATTCTGGGAGATGAAGGAATCTGAACCGCTGATGCCGAATCATGGAAAAGAGAAACACTGAAAGTGAACTGTGGTACTCTCATAGATCTAAATGAATGTTGCTATAACTGCTGAGCGAGTCATGAAAAATTGTATAGTCCTCACCCGCTACAAACCTGATGGTACAATTCTAAACATGCGAATGAATGTGTCGATGTCGAGCATGAATATAAATCATTGGATTACCAGCCATTGATGTATGTCGTTAACCAATGCGAGGCAACTCACCATTGATGTCAATGAGTGCCAAGGTACTTGAGTACATCTTACAAAGTGCGAATGGATGTGTTGAGGTCGAGCCACTTGCAAGATCTAAAGATCAAGGGACATTGATGTATTCCCATGATCGTCAGCGAGAGAACTTGCCATTAAGGCATGCGAGCCTCTAGGTACTCAAAAGAAACTCTAGTCTATTTCCCAGATAAGGTGCTGATATCGATGGGCAAGACTTGTTGAAAGGTGGGCCTTAAGGAATCCCACATCAGTCAACGCGAGTTTGTACAAAAAGATTTGGTAGGACTATAAATGGAAAGAACTCATGGACAAGCAGTATAGGAATTTACAGGGTAAGTTCCTCAGAAAGAATACCAAAAGGGACACCGCTCACAACCAGATCACAGATCAATACACCAGTATTTTTGACGTGGTTAAAACCCTCAAAGAGGGAAACAGTCCACGGCCTGTCCCAACGTGGGTACTACAGGCAATTTATTAATCAAAGAATGAAAATTTACATAAGCTTCTCTCATGCACGGATTACCCGAACAATGACCCTCCATGCGCTTTAAATAGAACTCATGGACCAATCGGGTGTCAAGCCACGAATCAAGTGTCGGTAATACCGAGGAGAGAATGAACCGTCGGATCACTACATATCGTGACCGTCGGATTGTAAGTTACAAAATGTACAACGGTAAAGAAACACACTTTACCTAACTCTATACCTAACTCTACACTAGACCAAGTTGAACTTAACTATATCCTATGTGTCGGAATATCCTAACATCCCCCCTTAAGAACAACTTGGGATAGGATTGAAGGATTTACAAATATGACACAATAGGAGAAGGAAGGAGGCACTAGAGCCTATCCCCCCTTAGTGACAACTTCCTGAACTCCAAGCATATATCGAAGTTTAGTGAACTTCGCCTCTGTGAGAGCCTTTGTGAAGATGTCTGCAACCTGATCATCTGTTGGACAATATTGCACTTCAAGAACATGGTCATGAATGAGCTTTCTGATGAAGTGCATGTGTAGTTCAATGTGTTTGCTGCGCTGATGCTGGACTGGATCTTTGCATAGCTGAATGGCACTTTGATTATCACACCAAAGTGTGGTTGGATGCTGCTGCTCAAAGCCAAACTCTGATAGGATCTGACGAAGCCACAAGGCTTCTTTACTAGCTTCCACGGCACCACGATACTCTGCTTCTGCTGACGAAAGAGAAATGGCAGCCTGTTTCTTACAAGCCCATGTAATAGGTCCTGAACCAAGAGTGAAGACATAACCGGCAGTAGACTTCCGATCATCAGGGTCACCAGCCCAATCAGAATCAGTGAAACCAACTAATAGAGGAGTTGCTTTGGCACTGTAATGAATCCCAAACTGTACTGTACCTCGAACATAACGAAGTATTCTTTTAGCTGCTTTCCAATGACTTTCACGGGGGTTTTGCATAAAACGAGCAACAAGGCCAACAGCAAAGGAAAGGTCAGGACGAGTATGGGTTAAATACAAGAGTTTTCCTACAAGTTGACGATATAAGGTAGCATCAACTTCAGGAGAAGTACAAGAGACTAAAATTTTGACTCCAGACTGAAAGGGAGAAGGGGCTGGCTTACAGTCTTCCATGTGAAAATGACGAAGAATATCACAAGCATACTTGGACTGGGAAAGGAAAATACCCTCCTTGGATTGCAAGACTTGAAGACCGAGAAAATAGTGTAAGTGTCCTAAGTCTGTCATTTCAAATTTCTTTTTAAGGCTGGACTTCACATGGTTTATAAGGTTGGGATCACTACCAGTAAGAATAAGATCATCAACATAAAGAACAAGGATGATAAGAGAGTTGCCCACTTTCTTGGTGTAGACAGTATTGTCAGAATAACACCTAGAAAAGCCAGATTCTAAAAGAAAGCTATCCATTTTGGCATACCAAGCCCGAGGAGCTTGCTTGAGACCATAAAGGGATTTCTTAAGTCGACAAACAAGGCTGGAGTCTGTTTGTATGAAGCCAATGGGTTGCTCCATATAGATTTCTTCCTGCAAGTCCCCATGCAAGAAGGCAGATTTAACATCCATCTGATGGACTTCCCATTTTAAAGAGGCAGCAAGGGAAAGAACAAGGCGGATAGAGTTCATTTTGGCAACAGGGGAGAAGGTTTCAGTGTAGTCAATGCCTTCAACCTGTGAAAAGCCCTTAGCAACAAGACGAGCTTTATGTTTATCAACTTTCCCATCTGGTCCATACTTGGTTCTGTAAACCCATTTACATCTAACAAGTTTGCGTCCCTTTGGTAGAGGAACAAGATCCCATGTATCATTTGCCAACAATGAATGATATTCTTCATTCATAGCTGCTTCCCAATGTGGATGGCCTGAAGCTTCTGCAAAAGTGTCAGGATCATGATTTACTGGAGCTTGAGCCAGTAAAGAAGAGGCTCTTTCAAACTGAGAACGTGTACGTCGCTGATCTGTAGGATCACCGGCAAGATCACCTGCTGCATCCCGAGTAGCACGGACCCATCTTGGAAGTTGAGGATCCTGAGAAGGTGGGGGAGGATTATCATCCTCACTTTCATCATCTGAAGAAGAAATGTTTTCAAAAGTAGAAGAGATAGGAAGAGGTGGCACATCCGCCGGACTAGGCTCGCAGGCCGATTTATTTTCATCAAATTTTACATCTCTTCTAATGATAACATTTTTGGACTTAAATGGAATAAGTCTATAACCTTTTACATCTTCAGAATATCCAACAAAAGTACATTTCTCACTCTTAGGTTCTAAAGCTTTATGCTTTTCATCTGGAATATGGGCCCATGCTTCACTTCCAAAAACACGAAAGTGACTTACATCTGGTTTAATGGAACTCCAAGCTTCTTCTGGAGTGATATTCTCTAGAACCTTAGTAGGAGTGCGATTGATTATATAATTTGCACAATTAATTGCTTCGGCCCAAAAACTAAGACTGAGTCCTTTAGATTGCAGCATACAATTAGCCATTTCCTTTAAGGTGCGATTTTTCCTTTCAGCTACACCATTTTGTTGTGGAGTGTATGGAACAGTATGTTGCATTTGAATTCCATTTTCGGTGCAAAAGTTGATGAATGTGTTTTTAACATATTCTCCACCATTATCAGTTCTTAGCTTAAGAATTTGATGTCCAGATTGTTTTTCAACAAAGGCTTTGAAGGCCAAAAATGTGTTAAATACTTCGCTCTTGAGTTTTAAGAAGTATACCCAAGTGCGTCTGGAGAAATCATCAATGAAAGTTAAGAAATACTTGCAGCCAGAGAATGAAGCAACAGGAAGTGGACCACATAAATCACTGTGCACAAGCTGTAAAGGGGCTGAGGCGTGCCAAGAGGCACGTTTGTCAAAACTGTCCCGATGATGTTTTCCGAGTACACATCCGGAACAAACATCGTCTCTGCAAGATACCATAGGAAGACCTGTCACCATATTTTCTTTACATAGATGCTGAAGGGAGCGATAGTTTAAGTGACCAAATCGCTCATGCCAAAGTTTGCTCACTTCATCATTATGAGCAACAAATACTGAGGGAAGATTTGATGACCCAAAGTTGTGAAACTTATACAACCTTGTGCAATCATCAGCAAGACCAGTAGCTAGAATCTGTTTAGGATCTTTTAGATCCTTGATTACAACATCATGAGGTGAAAATTCAACAATTTTACCTTCACCTGAATGAGTTATCTGATATACAGATAGAAGGTTGCAGGATAAGGTTGGAACACATAGTACATCATTAAACTGACCATTGTCTAGATGAACAGTTCCAGTCCCTACAACATTAAGAGATCTATCATCACCAACATATATATTTTTGGTGTTACAATCATTTAAAGAAGAAAACATGGCTTGGTTTTTGGCCATGTGATAAGAGGCTCCAGAATCAATGAGCCACTCATGAGAATGAGAAGAAGAAGATACATTTAATGCATAACCAGACTGAGATGATTGACAACGACATGCAGAAAGTGCCATTCCTGAAGATGAAGTTGAAGTTGAAGGATGCTCCACATGGATGTTATGTTTCTTCATTGCAGCTTCCAAGGCTTCCATCTTCTTAAAGCATTTAGATTCTAAGTGGCCATCTCGATTACAAAAGTTACAATGTCTATCAGTCTTCTTCCATTTGTTTTTATTGGTCCTATCATTTTGCTGAAATGATCTTTCATTTTGAGGCTGAGTTGGTTTAGGACCATTCTTTTGAGGATATGACTTCTTAGGATTCTTTGAATTTGGTTGCTGCTGGGCGGCTAACGCCTTCGTGGAAGAGTTTCCAAGATTAAGAAGACCAAGGTGTAAGAGTTTTTCTTGTTCTCTTATTAAGGAATCACAAAAGGAGTCAAAGGAAGGGGCCTTGTAGTCTTTTCCTTGACAAATGAAAGCTTCCCTTGTAGAATGGAAAGTGGAAACAAATACAGAGTAGGCTGGTCCCAACTTAGTAAGGATGGAATAAATAAGGTTACCATCTTCTTTCTTAACCTTAACACCTTCCAAGAGATATCTAAGGGTCTTGAATTTGGACAAGAAATCTTCAATGCAAGAAAAATTATTAGGATCCAAAGTAAGCAACTCATTTTCAAGTTGATGGGCTCTAATTTCATTTTTAATCCCAAAAACTTTAGCGAGTTTTTCCAATGCTTCATGAGGAGTCTCAAGTTCTGCAATATGGAATCTAAGATCAGGAGAAATAGACATCCCTATCAAACCACGTGCTTGATCTTGTCTATTTTCCCATTTTGCAGCCTTGTCTTCATCTTTTGGTTTCTTCTCTTGGTCTGTGGCTATTCTGAAGAGACCTTTACTTCTAAGTAAATCTTCCATGTAGGCTACCCATTGGAAGTAGTTAGTGCTGTCAAGAATGACTTGGCATGGAATTTCCATTTTTTTTTAAAAACTGAAGCTGAAGATGCTGAAAGTAAGTGTTCCAATGGATAGATCTCGAAAAATTAGGCTGTTTTTAAAAAAAACGGCTCTGAAAAAGGCTTCCGGATGAAGAAGTTATGGCTTTTTGACAAAAAATTGTTGACGTTGCCGGCAAAGTGCGCGAATGTGTGGGAATGAAAAAATCCGCCCCCACAAAATGGAGACTTGAACCCAAGACCTCTAGTCTCTTAAAATAGCTTTGAACCAATTGATCTATACAAAAAATTTGAGAGAGAGAGAGAGAGAGAGAGAGGGGGGGGGGGCTTGGTTTGCGTGCTTGCCTTGAGAAAGCTCTTTTTCCCTACAAAACACAAAACACAAAACCCAACACGAATATGCAAAGAAAAACGAACCTTGCGGCTCGAAGTTAGCTTTAGCCAAAAAACTAGAAATTTAAAAAAAAAATCTCAAAGTTAGCTTTAGCCGAAAAACTAAATATTTTTCTCAATGTTTCTGATTTTCCGAGATCACACTAAGGTGCAGGGAAAAGAGCATACGCATGAGAAAAATCCTTCCTTTCTGTTTCTGATTTGCCCAGATCGCACAGAGTCGCAGGGCAAAGAGCATACGCAGAAATGAAAGGTATAGATCCGGTTAAAAAAAAGGGCTAAATAAACTGAAACCGAAATAAGCAGAGAGAAAATAACAGTAAACTGCAAAAACACTGTATACCTCCCGATCTGAAAAATGACGAAACTGGGGCTACCGGAAACCTTTTCGCGTGAAACGAAAGGGGTTCCTCACTGGAACAGATGCTCCGAACGCAACAGAGCAGTCAGAAACAGCAGATCTAGGAAACGACAGTCGCATGCAGTTCTACCGGCTTCAGATTTGGATCACCAACGGACGCGGCCCTCAAATAGCTCTGATACCATGTAGGAATTTACAGGGTAAGTTCCTCAGAAAGAATACCAAAAGGACACCGCTCACAACCAGATCACAAATCAATACACCAGTATTTTTGACGTGGTTAAAACCCTCAAAGAGGGAAACAGTCCACGGCCTGTCCCAACGTGGGTACTACAGGAAATTTATTAATCAAAGAATGAAAATTTACATAAGCTTCTCTCATGCACGGATTACCCGAACAATGACCCTCCATGCGCTTTAAATAGAACTCATGGACCAATCGGGTGTCAAGCCACGAATCAAGTGTCGGTAATACCGAGGAGAGAATGAACCGTCGGATCACTACATATCGTGACCGTCGGATTGTAAGTTACAAAATGTACAACGGTAAAGAAACACACTTTACCTAACTCTATACCTAACTCTACACTAGACCAAGTTGAACTTAACTATATCCTATGTGTCGGAATATCCTAACAAGCAGTGTGGATCAGCATGGCGAGGAAAACAAGGCATTGTAATCATGGAAAAGGAATGAGTTATATTCAAAAGGAAAACTAGAAGGAAAAAATAAACTGAAAAGGATAGAGGAATGTATGAGAATTAGCTCCTTCGAGCATCCAAAAATGGATGTAAGGAAATGCATGGTGTATGAAGATGAACTCTTGCTGTGAAAAATGGATATGGAAATGTCATGCTTTATGGATTTACAATTGGTGGAATTCAAAATCTGCTTCAAAAAGGAAGGTGCAAGGTAGTGGTTGTGGAGTTGGATTTGTCTTTAGAATTTTTCATGAATTTAGTCTTTGGAAGACCAATTGTCGTCACAATGTAATCTCCTTATGATCACTTGATTATCCTGCAACCTATAAAAAAAACTTGGCAGAAAGAAAACATAAGTTTGTTCAAGAAGAAATGGCCATTTCCTTCATGATTCTTACGCAAAAATTTCATACCAAATAAAACATATTAAGGACAATCAAAGTGTTGAAATTGACTTAATCATGATATTAAAATCAATCCATTCTTAAAATAACCATGAAAAGTAATACTCCCTGTTTGGGTCAGATGAAATATACTCGGCAAAAAGATTGGCATTAGAAAGATCTCTTATGGTCTGCATATTAGTATGTGATATAAAAGCATTCAAAAGAAATATGTTATGCCAACTTGAAGCTATTGAAACAAGATAATCATCATTTATAGAATCCTCCAAATGTTTGATAAATCAATCCTCAAAATTTGTTTCCAAGTGTTCCACTTTTTTATTTTCAGACCTGCATGAATTTTGTGAAAAAAAAAAAAAATTTTTATTTTTTTATTTTTATTTTTTATTTTCAAATAAAAAAAACAAAAGAATGAAATTCAATTTTTTTTATTTTTTTTTAATAATAAAATTAAAAAATCATTTTTTTTTAAATAAAGAAATTCATTAAAAACTAATATAGAAAATTTCTAAAAATAAATTAGCACTATAATGGATTTTTTTTCAATATCCTAAAAAACACACAAAATCCTCTAGAATCAATGAAAAATCGGGTTTTAATGTAACTTTGAATTCCTCTGCATATTAATTGTAAAAACTGTTTTTTCTTCATGGAGTTACCAAAATAGTGTCCCGAAGAACCACAATTTCCTCTTAGACCGTTAGGAATTTAAGCAAACGATTTCTACGTTATATCACTCATTCTATTATGGAAAAAACCCATGTCTTCGTTTGTCTAGATTTGCCCTAGTTTGATCACAAACGGCTTTTAAAAACTGACGTTTTTAAGAGGTTGCGTTTTGAAGATGATCTTTTTCTCATTCACAAAATTCTTTATTGTCGCATCGCAGATTAGTTCTCCAGCAAGAGTATTTTTATTGGAATAAATCAATATATTTTCTAATCTTCCATATCGCACGAAGCGCGGGAAGAGAGCATACTAATCTCTTGATTTATTTTTATTTATGCAGGTTAGCATGGATGGATAAAACACAATTAAGATCTGCGACAAAACCTTGCATTATCTACACTCTTTCTGCAATGTCATGGGGGCATTTAGACTCCTGGAAGACAAATCTTTCCGATAATCAAGCTCCTATCTCACCGTGATACAGAAACAAGACATAGAAATGCAAATATGTGCCACTGAATTTATTCATGATGATTTATTTTTTTGAAAACAAAACTAAAAACTTCTAATGATAACGACTTCTAATGACTTCTAATGAGATCTCATTTTTATTTTTCTAATCTATTCTACATTAACTTAAAAGATGTTTTATTTTCTAAGTAAAAGCATGCTTCCAGTGAAGCCATCTATGGACTAAAAATTCGAACATGCTCACATCAAGATTTAAAAATTTTACATTATGTTTTGCAAGTATGTGAGAATCGTGTCTTAGAGTTGGCTCAAGGTTATTGTCCTTGCTCTCCAAGAAGTACTTGTTCAACATTGTCAAATTCATCATCCGTAGATGGATTAGTGAGAAATGGGGGGTTTAAAATAAAACTAAATTTAAAATAACTATGTACGAAAATAAAAATGCTCCAAACTTTGAACTCCTTTACGAATCTGTTGTCACCAAGTTCCACAAATTAGTCCATAAAAACAAATGCATGAAAACAATTACTAAATCCTTCTAGTTGCACTTCCCCGGAAATGGTGCCAAAATGTGTGGTCTAAAATGCGGATGCAAATTAGAGTTTAATTTAATGTCAACCCGGAAAGGTAAACTTAGAAGTGCTTATCTAAAATATATAGATCTAGAAAGATTCCTAATTTGTCCAAGATCTTAAAGTCCCCTTATAGGAACATATTCATTAAGATCTCTTTCAATAACTAATCAAGCCTAGATCTAACAATTGTTTGAGATCTATGATTCTCTTACAAGAACATATTCTACAAGATCTCTTCCAACATTAGAACATCTAATAAGAAATTAAAAGCTGAAATGAAATAAACCTAGATCTAATAATTGTATGAGATCTTACGGTTCTCTTACAAGAACACCTTCAAATAAGACTTTTCCAATATTAGAACATTTAACAAAACTTGAAAGCTGAAATCAAACAAAAACATAAAATAAATTATAAACAAATAAGCATGCAAGTGAGGCCATGGGGCCCCTCCATAACTCCACCAGCACACCGCTTCAATGGAGACTCAGATGTAGAAGCAAAATTGAAGTATGATCCTTTATTTCAAAATTTCCATTACAAACCAATAAGATCACAAAAACTTCTAAATTATAAATGGAGGAGATTGTACTCCTATTTATACAATGGGATGAGTAACAAACTCATAATGATGATCCACTAATCTCTCTTTAGTTCCATAAATCTCGCAACCATTTTTAACTACTTTCCCATTATTACAAAATATGATCCCGCAAATCTCTCAAGCATTTTTAACTACTTTCCCATTATTACAAAATATGATCCCTTTGAATCCTCCATAAATCTCTCACATATATGGGATAAGATATGCCAACCAAATCCTCCATGATCTTCTCCTTAGGAATTGGATAAGATATGCCAACCAAATCCTCCATGATTTTCTCCTTAGGAATAGGATAAGATATTCCAACCAAATTCTCCATGATTTTCTCCTTAGGAATAGGCTTGCATAATTATCTCCTTAATATGGTGGAGGAGATATTAATTCTTCACATATTTCCTACACATCACAAAACTCACATATTCTTGAGATATATATAAAAATATGTATATTTTCTAATATTTAATCATAAATTCACTTGTAATAAAAAAATGAATAAAATGGAAAATAAGAATGTGAAACACAAATGTATTTATGAAAATGATATGATAAAAGGTTAATGGGATGATGAAATATAAGGAATAGTGAAGAAAAAGGTGGACGAAAATATGACATTTCTGAGTCCCAACATCTGTCTCACAAGTTTCTATTACTACTTTTGCCTGTGCCTGAATGCCTGCATGGAAAGCATGCATTAAGTTCTGCATAATTTTCTCGCCCATTTTTCATCCCCTTTGGCAATGGGTTTTGTTCGCTAAGGCCACTGGACCCTTCATCTTCTTTTCTACCTATTTACCTACTCACTAGCCCCCTTTTCTTCCCTGGCTCACTTCTACTTTCACCATCTCTTCCTTTGAAATTCCTTTAATCCCACCCTTCTCGCATTCTTACTTGTTCCTGATGTCGGAGCGTTGAAGACTGAATGTTATAGGAGTTAATTAAAGATGTAATTTTAACATAACTGCATACATTAAAACCAATATGGATTTCATTCACATCCTTTTGTCGTTCCTTATAGTTCTTCTTCACATCATACCCTCTACAAGTTTGCTTCTCCACAACCCGGTTGGCCCCAATTCTAAAAAATAGTAGGGGTAACTATTCTCTCCTCTGCTCAAAGCCCCCTGTGGAGACCTCCAACTAAAATCCCCATAATGGTCCATCTCTCCTCCTGGGAGCTGGTAAGAAAAGATTTGGGGTACCAACGTCATGAATGCAGGGTTTTGGCTCTGTTTCTGCCACCAGAGCAGACCCTCTGGACTTGAGATGCACCGACCCCCCATCTTATAATTTCGATTTCTCGCCCACCCTTGTAGTCCATCTCAACTGAGGGTTATTGAGAATGGATTTCCCCCCGGCCATGCAGAGACCCACTGGTCTAATTTTCCCCCATTCTTATTCCATTAAATATCTTTCCTTCACCTTAGGGTTTGGTAGCCCCCCATTAGTCAGACTAGCTAGGAATGGCCTATATTCCATTTACCATACCCCCCTCGCACCCCCCACTATTTTTGGAAACTACCAGGCCCCCAAAACCTGTCAAGAGTAGCCATAGCCTCTTCTCAATCCCAGGTTACTAAGATTCACCATGTCAGTTATCAATTCTTTCCTCGGGGTTTGAGAGACCCTCCAAATGCTCCACAGTTCCCTCCCCCCCCCTGCCTTCCATGAAATGCAGTCAATTCATATCCAGACATTAACAACAGAAAATTGAACCAAAATTCTTATATTTTTTCATTTCTTAGAGCAATCAAGAATCCAGACAACAACATGCTAAGATAGGACGAACATTTTCCAACTACTTTCGACACCACGCTCCTTTTATGCCATATTCTCCTCCAATTTTTCGGCAATGGTGCCAAATCTAAACTTAAGAATGCTTGGTTTACATACCATTTTCATTCTAGGATGATGCAGGAAAAATCCACTTGCTGACGAAAACCCTTTCTCCTGTTGTTCAGGTTCTCCTCTCGACTACCACCCGCAGCACCCCGCTCTCGTTCTCCTCTCACACTTCACATGCATTCACCCATATCTCTCACCACCTTTTTTTCTTTAATGTTCACCCACATACCTATTTTATTTCTAGGGGCATCCTCCACTTGCCTCCTTTTCCCAAATCCTCCTTCCTCTTGCATGTGGGTCCTTGGATGGGCCACCCATGTCCCCTCCTTATTAGTCCTTCTATCAAAACTGATTTCCATCTGGATCCAGGGTCCCTTCACACCCCAATCAGGGGTTTTTTCCTCCTTCCCTGTCTTTTCCCAGAACCTCCCTAACAATGTTCATTCCTTCTGTTTGATTTACCGCGTTCGTAGGATGTCCATGTTGCTTCCGGGTTTGCCACATCCCCAGTTTGCTAAGAAATCAGCTGCCACGTTCCCTAATTGGCAGACATGTGTCAAAATGAGGTATTATATCCCTTGTACCTGAATTCCTATTTCATGGACTAATCTAGCCATTCTCCATCTCTTGCTTATTTTTTCACATTAGGTTTAGTGTTGGAGTTTTCTTATCGTGTCAATCACCAATGTGAAATCCCCTTCCACCACCCATTTTTGAAATCTTTCCCTTCGAGTGATTTCTAGTCTTTGTTTGAGTGCGTTAAATTTTTCTTCATTATTACTAACTATTCCACACTCCATTGTGAATAGCCAGATTTTTTGGCCCTGGTGGTCTCTGAATACTCCTCTCAGTCCTGCTTCTACTGGATTTCCTTTGGCAACTCTGTCAAAGTTTAGTTTTATGAAATCCTTAGGAGGGAAATAAAAGTATGATAGGGATTTTAGCGGTTTAGGTTTCAGCTTCCAAGAGTTAGGCATCAGCATTTGCAAATTCAGATTGAGCATTTCCATTATTCGGCTCTCCTAGGGTGTTGTTTCCCAGTCTTCTCGATACCATTTCTAGGCCAAAATAGTTTCATGAATGTTTAGTTGTTCCAAAACCGAGTTTGGATAGACTCCTAAGTCTAATTGTTCCTCACTGAGGAAAATGAAAGTCCAGGGAAGTTCCTGGAACTAGCCCCATTGCAGAGATCGTCTCATTCTAAATCTACTGCAATTTGAATGGGAAAAAACTAACTTAGGATGCAGAAGTTACCATAAAATGAAGCTGCCTATATCCCTTGGAAAAAGGAGAAAACTCTTAAAAAAGGGTCCTAAAAACCCTCTAAGTCTTCAAAATCTTCATAAATATTCAAAACTAGTGCAAAAGAAGAAGTTTTAGACTTGAAGGATAACACTATCAGAACCCAAAAACATGAAGAAAACCATGAAATCGAGCTTATCGGAGGCTTGAACAGTGTCTGCACAAGAGCCATCAGACCTGGCCGTTCAATGGTCCAGATCCGATCGGCACATCACATCGGTGGTGACAGGCAGAGACAATCAGAGGCATAACGTGTGATGGGACCGGGCCGATGCGATACCGCGATCACCGATATCGGTGGATTGCAATTGGCATTGGCATAAACCATACTATATGGGAATGCCTCGGGCTTGTGTGATCTGCGATTGCGACTTGTCGCATCGCAATATTGCATCGTGCACTACAGAGGGGCAGTTATATGTTATATATGCAATAGCGATGGCCGAACCCGACAGAAATATGAACTGGATTTAATACATTTTGAAATCCGTCAAACGACGACTTTCTTTGTATTTTCATTTTTCATTGGATAAATGAAATATGAAGGAAAAGTGCCCGACCCAATGAAACTAGACCCGAAAGGGTTTCGAAATGAAAACACATAATATTTTAAATCTGTCATAAGCCATTTTTTTTGTGATATTTGCATAGTTTAACATATTTTTAAAATACAAAGGAACAAGGCCGAAGAGACTTGTGATAGTGATTGAGGATGGACCCGATAGGGAAATAGACCGGATTTAAGGACTTTTGAAATCTAGATGAACAGTGTTTCTCTGTAGAGTTTCCCGTGTTTTACAACATTCTCTGTGTAAACAGGAAACGGCTGTTTCTGAAGAATTTAAAGCACCAGTGGCTCCTTCCGTTGTGGAATAAGTGGCATCCATCCCTGAGGGCGTCTAGCAATGACTGTTAATGCTCAGAGAAGGGATTTGAGTGGACTGTGGCAGTGAGACAAAGAGCCCAAAAGGGAAAACAAACCGACAACACAGATTCGGCTTAAAAGTCACAAAATGACAAAGGCTGGGTTGTTGATGGCTACTGAGTTGTTGTTGGTTGCTGTTGTTGATTATTGGGGGTTTTGTTGCTGAAAATGAAGCCAAGGCGAAGGAGGCAGTGCAGAAGCAAAAAGGTAGCCAAGGGATTCACTTGGAAGTCAAGTGAAAAGCCAAGAGGGCTGTAAACAGATAGAGGACAGAAAGAAGCAAGAGCCGAAGAGCCAAAGAGCTAGAGCCAAAGCCAGTGCCGAAGAGCCAAAGTTAGAGCGAAAGAGCTAGAACCAAGAGCCAAGAGCCAGAGCCAAGGGCCAGAGCCAAGAGCCAGAGCTTCAAGAGCCAAGGGATAAAATGGTGTCTAAACACACTGTTTCTATGTAGAACAGTAGGAGTTGAGCCAAGAGCTTGTAAAAAAAAAGACTTATGTCATAGTCCAAGAGAGCCTAGTTGAATTGACTGGAGCTCACGAAGATGTAGCCCAAGAGTTTTGGGTGAACTCCTAATTAAATTGTTGTTTCTGTGTGCTTTTTATTTCTGCATTGTCTCTGCTATTTTATTTACTGCTATATGCATTTATATATCAGTTTAAGCGCATCAACTTATAGCACAACAATATAAATTAAAGCATGTAATCAGTTAAAAACAAATACCATCATACACTGATATTTTCAAGCATTTCTTAGTTCCACATTGGTTAATCATAAAGACTTTGGAAAATTTAAATCTTTGGAAGTGGGAGAGGTTCTTGTAACTTAGACAAGAAGCCTAAGTGCCCTATTTTCAGATCAGGTGGTATCGGAGCCTGAGATTAATTGACCTCACCTTCAAAGAAGGTTATATCAGCATGCTTGATTGACAGAGCAAAGATTGCTTGTCTAAAAGGTGTTTAAACAGTCAGAGGTTGATTGTATGCTTTTTTTGCGGACTGACTATTATTTAAGTTTGCAGAGGTGAAGGGAAAGCTATTTGATAGCTCAGTCTAGGAAGGACAAGAAGGAAGAAGGGTTGAAGGCATTTTGCTATCCCAAAGGACCTTAAAGCAATCCCTGAAGCACAAGAGGTTTGTTGCAAAAGATTGTTGAATAAGATCTTTATTTATCTTGTTGAAGTTTTTTTTGTTCATTGGCATAATGACAACTTCTACAAGTGGGTCCTCAAATTCTGTCTTCTTCACAAAATTCTTTGATGAAGACATGAAGCAAGAATTTTCCACCATGATGGATATGGTGAGAGAAATGTATGACGATGGAAGTAAGAGCAGCATGCTTAGAGAGCAGTTGAATTCTGTAAAGGAAGAGAAGAGTTGCTTTTTGACAAATTGTAGGAAATGGAGAGGCAACTTCATATTGCAAATATGAACCTGAAAAGGATGCATGAGTTGGAGAGATATCTCTTTGTTGCCCAAGAAGCCTTGGTCATGTATCAGCTTGAAGAAGAGGTAAACCATTCCATTTTTTCTTCAAATTCCTATGAGAATGCGTATATTTGTTCTTTTGAAAAACATACTAAAGGCATAGGTTCCAAGCTAATGTCCAAGATGGGCTATGAAGGAAAGGGCTTGGGAAAGCATGCACAAGGTATTATTGAGCCAATAATGATTGACGAAAGGCCTAAGTACTTGGGTCTTGGTTATGGAAAAGCTTATGGAGAATGTTCCAAGGTTGACATGAAGGCCATTGAAATAGCTCCAAGGAGGGGTTGCATTACAGAGTGTGAAGGTTGTATTTAGGAGGAATGCAATAGCTTGAAACATTAATTGTAGGATGCAGGTGTTCAAAAGCATACACTTGAACCAGAGAGTTGGGGAGACTCTAACAGCCTTGAAGAGACTAATGGTGTTCCAAAGGGAGCCACTTCTTCATTTGCTTCACCTCCTCTTGAAGGCAATAAAGGTGAAAGAGGCAGGTATAAATCTTGTTCTAAATATTTCCTTTTGATTTTGCAAAGCATGGTAAATTTCCACATAAGTATGGGGAAAGATTTGCATGTTCCTTTTGTGCGTTGGATAACCATAATGTTTCTAGATGTTGGAAGAGAATGGCCAAATACAGGAAACTTTTGAAGGAAAGGAAGCAAGCAGCCAAAGGTCCATTGGACAAGGCAAATCATGCTATCAAGAGGATGCACCTGGAGTGCACTTACTGCCATAAGCAAGGAAATATTGCTGCAAAATGTTGGACTTTGAATCCAACAATACTTCCACAAAAGCTGAAGAAAGTGGAAAGAGAAGATGGCAGAAATGGAAGTGAAGATTCCATGAATGATGTGTCTCAGAATGATTCACATGATGATGCTGATGTACAGACAGAGGTAGTACCTTTGAAATGGATTGGTAAGGAATGGTTAGAGTTCTTATCCAATTGAGATTACATGTCTATTGATGCATCTACATTATATTTCATTTCAGTTTCGAATGTACAGTGTGATTAAGTGAAAGTTGAAGGATGAAATGCATGCCTGAGCATGAGATGCATGAACACATGGATGTTTATGATTTCATTGGTTTTGAACATGTATGTGTAATTAACTTGCAGGAATGATTGCTTTGACATGCATGTGATACCATGTTGACTTGGGAGAAGTTAACTTGGTCTCCAAATGGAGATAATGATGAAATCTTTCATCTTTTGAAAAAGAGTCCTAATGGTCTTTTTCTAGATGCTTGACTTGAAGGGTCATTTGTTTAAAGGCATGTTTTATGGGCTTGTCTAGTCCCTCATTTGTATGCATATGTAAGACATGGAGGTGATCAAAATATGTGAGAAATTGTTTCTTTTGTTGAAGCAGGAGTTTAATCCATCTAATTGTTGTTGTCTGTGTTTCCGTTGTTGTTAACAATTATTGTTGACAAATTGTCAAATAGGCACAAATGAAATTTTGTGGAGCAGATATACTTCACATTTGTTTGAGCCACCTTGGATCAATGATCAAGGTAGAGAAGCTCAAACTACCTTCTATAAATTTTTCAACAGGAGTTCTACAGGAAAGCAAGGAGGAAGACAGTCCTTCCCAGAAATACCAGCCCATCCAAGAGGCGAAGTGGTCAGAAACTTTGGTTCAGAGGCACTATGCAAAGGAAAGTGTAGGGAGGCTGAAAGAAGAGGGTGAGTCACTCTCATTTACTGCTCAGATCAGTGTATCAGTCTTTTGGAGACCAAAAGTTCTTTTAGTGGGAAGGCGTGATCCAAAACCAAGTTTGGATAGACTCCTAAGTCTAAGTGTTCCTCACTGAGGAAAAAAAAAGTCCAAGGAAGTTTCTGGAACTAGCCCCATTGCAGAGATCATCTCATTCTGAATCTATTGAAATTTGAATGGGCCAAAACTAACTTAGGATGCAAAAATTACCATAAAATGAAGTTGCCTATATCCCTTGGAAAAGGGAGAAAAATCCCTCAAAAAGGGATCCTAAAAACCCTCTAAGTCTTCAAAATCCTCATGAATATTCAAAACTAGTGCAAAAGGAGAATTTTTAGACTTGAAGGACAACACTATCAGAACCCCAAAACATGAAGAAAACCATGAAATCGGGCTTATCGGAGGCTTGAGCAATGTCTACACAGGAGCCGTCGGATCTGGTCGATCAACAGTCTAGATCTGATTGGCATATCGCATCGGCGGTGTTATCACTCAGATTTTCCTTGAAGTTGTTGGGAAGAGGAAAGGGGTCCGAGGTAACCACAAACCAAATTTTAGGTATAGAATCTAGCCAATCTATACTCAGAGAGGGCTCTCTCTTTAAGTTTTAGCTTTGTTCTGAAATATATTAGGCGAGTTATGAAAGTTTAGAGGTTTTGATTGTGTTTGGTGGTGAAATTCAATAGAAGAGGGGTAGGACTGAATAATTTAGGCCATTGGGATAATGGAGTGAAAGAAGATGGCTCAACTGGATTTGGTTTCTCAACAAGGGATGGTTTCACAGGACAAGATAGCTAAACAGGGAGCAATAGAGACTTTAAAAACACGAAATGGACTTAAAAGGGATGAAGGGCAATTAAGAATCCTTCAACATATTTTTAGAGAGGGAACTTGGATGATTATCAATAAAGAGAAATTAAGAATTCTTTACTAAATAATCAAAGATGATTAAACTAGGAAATAGGAGAAATTAAGAATTCACTGCTTAGGCTAGTTTAGAGGAAAAAATTAAGATAAAAATGATTGAAAACAGATTGCACTTAAGCACTTTCTGAATTATTCTTTTTCATTTTACTATTCAGATATGGAACACATTTGATAATAATAAACTAGAAAACTTTAAAACATGAGATATAGAACACTTATTGATGCGGTGTCTGACACATGAATCCTGTGAAAGTCCTTTGCATTAATTCTTCATCCAGCCAGCCATGAAATATTTTTCCACCAATACTTTATTCCAAAGTAATCAGTTTTACAGCAATGTCTAAGAATCCGCACTCAATACTCCAATTGAGGGAGTATTTATACAAAAAACTTACAAAAAATATCTCATAACAGACTAAGATATATTCTAGGATTACTATCAATAAGTTACAAGAAAAATAGAGACAGATGATCTCGTAGATAGAAGAAAAGGAAAAATAATGTTGTGTTATTCCTATTCTTGTGAATGTGCTGGATGCAAGTCCTATAATTGGGCTTGCTGTTGTCTTCTTTGTAATTTTTTGCAGGCTGCCCTGTTTTCACTGATACTCTTTACCTGTTTGATCTTTGTTTATCCTCTTTACCATTACTGACTGTAGTAAATAACCAAAATTTACATTTTACCAAGGATAATTTACAAAATTTCTAACATTTCTCCCCACCATTTTGGTTGTGGTATTCTGGTTTTTTGGAGTTTTCTCAAGGTCTCATCAGTTTCGGTGTACCTAAAAAAGGTAGGCTAAATTGGAAACAAGTGCTTTACTTCATGCTCGACATATAATAGGTTCTCTAGACTGTCATAGAGAACTCTGCCTGTAGGCAATGCTTTTGATGTTGATGCACTTGTTGATGAACCTACCTAGTTGCCTGCATATTGATTCAATTTCTCCACATAGTCTATATGTCTCATTAATTTGTCATTAATAACTAAAGGACTAAGCAACCTTTTACTTTGCAAAATATAAAATTTCTTCATAAAAGCATTAATTTCTTCCTGCATGTCATGGCATCTTCTTTCTAAATTTTGCATTAGAGTCCTTTTAGTTAAAACCCTTTTGACTTCCAGAATTGTCCCTGTTATGTCTTCAATGCCCAATTCTTCAGGCTGGCACTTATTCTTGGTATTCAAAAAATTTATGAGCCTAGTGGCTTCCTCAGGCATCTTTCCTAACTCTGCTCTTGTCCTTTGAATCTCTTCTCGGGCTACCTTTACTAAATCAATTTTTTCAAAAATTATTTGGATTGATGGAAAAACATCATTTATTGACTGAGTGATGTTGGCCCAAATAATCTTTTTAATATCTATCAAGGGCTTGTCAAATGTAAGGTATTTTTCTAATGATTTTACCTTGTCTTCTAATCCTTTAATTTCCCTTGTCTTTTCTGCAACATGTATCTTTGAGAGATCATAATTTTGCTCCAAGGTAGCAAATTGTTATTTTACCTTTTGCAGCTCTGTGATTTGGAGCTTCAATTCCTCCATTGATTTTACTAATTAATTTGGGCTGAGAGCTTAAATTCCTGCTTGTGCTGTACCTATTGTTGTTGTTGTTGTTACTGCCTCTGGTGTGACCACTGCAACATTAGGTGCCAGAGCTATTCCAAGGGTGGAAGGGACTGCAATGGAAACTACTGGAATCACATTGGGAGGCTGAGAGGTCGACTCTCCCTGCTTGTTCTTCAATGATTTCTCCAATTCTTGTTCAATTTTCTTTAGCTTCTCATTAAGTTTCATAACTAAATCCATTAGCTCTTCTTTTGTTCTCTATTGTATAACCTCATTTTTTTGTGGGTGTCATGAAGGTGGCAATTTCAGTTGCTTTCTCAAAGCAGTGATGTCTTCATCCTTCTCTTTAATCAAGGCTTCTGCAGCCTTCACATCTTTGGGATCATGACCCAACCCAATGATCAATTCTTCTAATGTTTTGATCCTGTTGTCTTTAGCTTGTGAAGAGGCTTTCTCCAGCTGTAGCTGGGCAGTTGTATTGTTTAGAGAATTTTCCAGCCTTTGAGCCATCATGGCATTACTTGTCAGTGTAGAGTAGACCATCTCTCCTGTCTACTTGTGTAATTCAATCTGGTCCAGGGGATGGATGTCTTTTGCCATAAATTCAAAATTAGTTTTGAAGTAATCTGCAGCTGTTTGAGGTTGTTACACCTTGGGCTTGAAAAAACTCATAATCATTTTTCCTTCTTTGATGTCATAGGCTAACATCAATCTGTTCTGGTTTATGGGAGCCATTTTCAAATATTGATTGTAAACTTGGATCCTTAATGGCTCATTTTTGGCTTTGATTTCTTTGAACTTCTTCTTAATATCTAGATTTTTGTTTCCTAGAGGCCTGAAGGATGACACCTCTACACTCTGTTGTCTTTCCAATTCATGTCTTTATGAGCCAGAAGGTGTTTCTTTTGCTGGGAAAGTCTGATGACTATCAACACCTTCTTTTCTTTTGCTATCAGTATGTTCTTCATAGAATTTGTCTTTTGAAAGAGGATTCATCCTATGCCTCTTATCACCAAGATGTTCAGAGGGTGCATTGGCGGGGTAGCTAATTCCCTGTCTCTCTTTTTAGTCCTCTCCTCATTCAAAGGAGTCTGCAAGATGGGTGGTTCTACCACATTGACTTGAGTTGGAGGAATCTGGATGTTTGCCTGCTCTTTGGGTGCTTCAGGCTATTTAGACATTGTATATTGTTTAGTAACCTGTGTACTGGTCTCTATTTATTTACCCTTGGAGGTCGTAGTGGCTGGTGTATTGGTCTGTTGTGAGTGCCTTTCAGAGGTCCCAGCTGCTGAGGCACTTATTCTTGATGCTGATCTCTGAGAACTATCATAATGTACCTGCCCAAAAGAATCTAAGTCAAGAGTATTTTCAAGATCTCTCATTACATTTTCAATATTCACTTGTTCACTATCAACAGCTACTAAGGTCCCCTCTCTCCATTCATCCATGTTGGCAAACTGTTCAATTTCTGGGATCCTATGATGCATATAGGGGGAAAATATATTCTTCATTATTCTATCACAGATAAAGCCATGAGGGTCATAAGGGCCCCAACCAAAGCTCTTTTGTAATCTAAGGTAGTTTTCTAGAATTCTTTCTACTTCCTCCCTTGCTTCTCTATTGTTGCAGATGAAAGGGCCTATTTGATGTTTGATCCTGAGTTGTGCTTTCTTTTTGGCTTTGGTAAAATGGGTTAAATCTACATTACAGATCTGCCTATAGTATTCCAATGCATACAGTCGCATTGGAACATACTTTGATACTTTGAAGGGGGCAAGCTCACAACCATATGTCCTAAACTCTCTGAAGTTCTGGTATAGATACCAATCTCCCACTTTGTACTGTTTAGAAGGTTGAAGGGTCTTTCTAATATCACCACTCGTCCTGGGAGGGGAAGCCCCTGTTAAAAAGGTAGTTTCTGGATGAATGAATAGGTCAATGGATTCATTATAGGAGTAAGGGGTTTCAAAGGAATCATGGAAGACTGCAGACCAAAAGATTACAGACCTTGGATCTCCTCTGGTGTTAAGTTTCAGGACACGGAATGGGAATTTGTCCGACTGATAAAACAACATAAGATGGTATATAAAGGTGTTATATTTGAAAACTCTTTCATTTTCCAGTCTCATGAACTGGTTATGAATCTTGTTAGCAATGTAGGAGGCAAAGTCATATTTGACAACAGGGAGCTGTCCAGGAGTAAAAATTGACAACATTGCTAGGGTTATCTCATCAAAAAATTCACTAGCATTGAAACCCATTATTGATGATATCATGTCGATTATGAGTTGTCCCATATTTGTTAAGAAAGTGTGCATGTAAGAAGGTGGGCCATCAGGCTGATGTTTTGGTGACATGAAAGTTTGACAGAGGTGATTGAGTTCCTCTAGGGACAATTTAGTTGATTTCTCAAGTAAATCTCCCATGGAAAGGGGAGTCAGGGCTTGACTAGGATGAAACTGTAATATTTCATTAATTGACTTGGTAGTTATTGGAAAAATAATTGTTTGGCTTGGGGACATGATTGCTCAGTGGTTAGGATCATAATTGGCATGGCAATGATGAATTATTTCTTGGAAAACATGAATTGTGGGTAGAAAATATATAGGAAGGTTGGATTCCCATAGTCCTAAGATATCAGAGCCATTCAGGTAGTTATCTATACTTTGGCAAAAGACTCTCAAGTGATTTTTATCAGTGATGAGGTCTTTTATCTGGAATTCCCTATCAGCTAAAGGCAGATAGTATAAATCTTTGTGGGGAGCATTTAGGGGTGCAACATTCAAGGCCAAAGGGGTTTCCATATCTGGTTCTTGTGGATTCAGACAGAAACAATGATTTTCTATTAAAAAAAAATGGGCAAAATAGAGGGTCTGGGAACTTATCTGATGAAAGCAAATACTAAATTGTAATGAATTTGGGTCTTTTCTGTCAAATTACAGTGGAAAACAAGAACTTGTAGGGTTTTCTTGGGAATTTGGATAAATACCTATGTTCAGGGGATGAACAGTGAAATTCAGGTACTGGTTTTTCTAACAGGCTCTTGGTTGTGTCGGCTGTAAGTTTTGAGTGGGTTGGTGGCTGAAAACTTCGAATTGTTGACTTTGACGTTCTTTTTCATGGGCGCACTGGTTTACAATACAAAACAATGAAAATGACATTGTTTGTTTTATTTACAAAGTCAAGGGTTGTCGGGTTTTTTTTTGTTTCGAGATGGGTGGCGTCAGTGGGGAGCGACAAGACATTTTTTTCGTATGCGGGAAGGCGGTAAGCAGATTCATATCGCACCACTTTTGGGGACGGGAAGTAATAAGCCAGGAGCCAGCGATTCCATAGATCATTTGACGCGTGGTGGAGGCACTGGGAGAAAACCGCTTTATGATCACGCGCTAACGCGTGGTCACAAAAGGTTGCGCGATATTGATATTAGCCGTTAGATCTGGACGACCTGATCAGACAGTCGACAGAAGCTGCGATATGAGGGAATTTAACAGGGCAGGCCCGATATGATCAAGGGTTAATTAAATCGTATTGGGAGTAGCGGGATAGGTTAGGGAAGGTTATTAGTTAACCATAAGGGTTAATTAATCCCATTGATGTGGCGGGGGATTTGTGAGCTATTAATTAGTTACGGATTAACTAATTAATCCTGATTAAGAAATCTTTATGATTATATTTAATCAGGGGCGGGATATGTAGAATTTGGGAATATTTAATATATTAAATAATACGGGAAAGGGGAAAGTATTGTAAGGGATTTATACAATATAAGTTAAAATTTAATATTACAATAAAACGAAAGTGCTAAGTATAAAAACATTTGACATGTGTAGTTAAACTTAGGCTTAGGATGAAAAAGGGGTTTATATGAGCAATATTTACAATTTTCCTAAGTGAAATAGGATTTCACTTAGGAAATGAATTATGAAGGTGAATGAGTGTTCTTATGAATAATTTTAAGTACTTTGGGCTTTGTAAACTATTGGGCCGAGGGTCCGGTCCCTCTAGAAGTCAGAGAAATGCTCTGAGCTCCTCTAATTTTAGCAAATGCCTTGGTACTTAGGGGAAATTAGTGAGATTTTTAGGGGAGAATGAAGGGGGAAGTTAAGTATTTGACCTTGCTTTGCTTGAAATGCTTTTAGTGTAAAGTGTTCCTTGTACTTGTGATGAAAGTAAAGATTAACACATTTAGAGTCATTATTCATCACATGTAATTCTACAACATCATCTACCTACCCTACCTACTTTAACCTAACATTCTTTCTTCTTTACTTGGGTGCACTTAAACTGGCAAACCCTTATCAAACTTTTCTTTTCTTTTACATGGAGATATCTATCTAAATCTAGCCTTATTACATCCAAGGGCTCAGATTAAACTATTGAGCACCTTTTATTCACTCTACCTATCTCCTTATCTGTGAAGATTAAACAGTTTGGTCAGACTTTATTCTCTATCTCTAAAACATGAAATTGAAAATATGAACTAGCCAAGCTTAATCTGTTTGCCTGTTCATCAATTGTGGCATTAGTTAACAAGCTGCACACAATCTTTTATTGCACAGGAGTAAAAAGTATTGGCATTTACACTTGCACAATTTCATGGTCTTTCTTTTGATGAGGTTCATTTTCTTTTCTTTTTTGACCTCTTTTTTATTCTTTTCACCCTTTGATTTTTCTTTTAGGGTATACCATCTTTACATTTTTTAATTTTCTTGATTTTTTTTGAAAATATGAAAAACGTTTGCAACAAGGAAAGGTATGAACATATTACATAGCTCGTCAAGTTAATCATGATATATGACACCTATTGGTATAGGAGCATAAGAGGCGGTGACAGGCGGAGGCAATCGGAGGCATAACATGCGATGTGACTGAGCCGATGTGATAACACGATCGTCGATATCGGTGGATTGCAATTGGCATTGGGCTTGTGCAATCTGCGATTGCGACTTGTCGCATTGCAATATCGCATCAGAACATTACAAAGGGGTGGTTATATGTTATATGTTATATATGAGATAGCGATGGCCAGACCCGATGATCTGAAAATCGCTCTTGAGTGTTCTCAATTAATTAGTTAATGAATGAAGGTATTACAGACTCATGTGCTGGTGTGTATCTACGTTATTTTAGGCAACAGATCAATTAGATTGCAAAATACACAGACACTGGAAAATGGAAAACAACAAGAGAAACACAGTAAGCAAATACAAGAACACAACAAATTAATAAGTATTTCACCCTATTCTCTAGGGCTACATCTCCGGTCTAGCTTTCAGTGGTGGCCTTCTTTTATTGTGTCTTTAAAGCAGAGATTTACAATGAGGAGTTCATTTTTAGTCTCCTGGAACATTAGGGTGGTTCTTGGATTCCCCAAGCCACTAGAGTGCACAGACTCTGTCTTTACCAAATCTTGACCTCTCTTTTCTTTAATGGAAGGAGCCCAATGTGGTGCTCAATCCCCGACAGATCCTCTCAGGGATGGCTTGGACCTCTCAAGCTTTCTCTCTGCTTGATGCTGCCTTAGGTTAGCTCGGCTCTCTATTTCTGCTTTTTGCTTCTATATCTTCTATCTCTCGGTCTCACTATCTCTTCTTTCCTTACAGTGCTCGCCTCTCCTTTTTTTTGTTCTGTGTCAGTTCTTGGCTTAAAGCCAATCTATCCCTGACTGCTTGCTTCCTCTTCTGCCCCCATCGGATCACCTACTGTTGTTCGTCTGGAGTTCCCTATCTCTATGTCATGATCAATGGCTCACAAGGAGTGGCCACTTGTCCTCTTGCGAACTGCACCAGCTTTTCCTCGTCGGTTTGGTTTTTTTTCGGTTACACTGTGGAATTAGTCATCTGCCATCTTAGCAGTCAAATCGAACTTTAGAATTCTTTATCCCGCGTCTTAATCCCCTGTCCAATCCAGTTTCTCCGTCAGGGGCAATCTCAGCCGTCAGATCTGGAGCCCCCAAATCCTACGACATTCGCTCATTTCGCGTGGTTGACTTGCTCGACCGTTAGTGCACGATGAGCGGTCATTTTCTCTCTCATCCGCCTGCCACGCATTGGGAACTGAATGGAATCGCTCATTTTTCTCCAAATCCACTTAACGCCTAAGGATTCCCCCGATATATTGCCGGTTTTGGAGCGTGGGACCCGCCTTTTGCCTTAGCGCATTCGCATGGTTTTTCCTGGCTTCCATGCGACCGAGCACTTTGGGGATTTTCCTTCTCGAGGGGTTTTGCCCAGCGATGTGCAATTAGCGCTAAGCATGCATTAGAAATGGCCTCCTTTTCCAAATGTAGGCTTCCCAAGTGCCAGTTTTACCTCATGTGGTCTCGATGGGCCTCGGTCAGTGCGCTTTGATCGAGGTCCTCGTTGTTCCTCGCTGGCTACGAACTGTTATTGTCCAGAGGTCTTCCTGATCGCTTTGTGTTCATAATTCGAAGTCTGTCCTGTTTTGATACAGTCATGGCACATGATAATTTTTCATGGATCCAATTCGGATCACGACCTTCCCACTGAAAAAGCTTTTTGAGCACCAAAAGTTTGTTTTCAAGCATCGACTAAGTGAAGGTACAATTGTCTCACTTGTCCAATCTCAATCCACTTTGCACTGCTCGGCTTTGAACCCCTGAGCCCAATTCTAAGGTACTCAACATCTCCCCTGCGTGTCGTGCTCACCTTCCTGTCTAGAACTGTGTCTTCCTGCAATTCATTAAGATATTCAGGTAGCAGGACATCAACAAAAGGCAATTGAATCTGCTCTTCGGGATCCTCAATTAGTGAGGATTCAAACAATCTCAAGCAATCTGCATTTACAACTGAGTAGATGTGCATGTAAGCTGATAGATCAAGGTGAAAAGCATTCTCACCAATTTTCTCAAGTATCTGGAACGGTCCATACCTGATAGGCTTTAGCTTCTTACCTTCACCTTGCATCCTGTCCTTACTGATACACAGCCAGACTTGGTCACCAACTTGAAAACTATGCTCCATCTAATGCTTGCCATGCCTTGCCTTGTATCTGGCTTGGCTCTTTTCCAGTTGTTCCTATACTGCCTGGTGGATCTCTTGGATTTGTTCAATGAAACTAGTTGCCCTGTCCACATCACTGTGTCCCTCAACTGTGGTGTCTTTACTAAAGACAAAATCCAAAGGAGACCTTGGTGTGAAACCAAAACAAGTCCCAAAAGGAGATCTCTATGTAGAAGAATGTTTTGCTCTGTTTTAAGCCTACTGCACATAACACAAATGTTCATCCCAAAGCTTAGGATTTTTGCTGCAATATCCTCTGAGTAACTGGATCACTATCCTGTTAACTACTTCTATCTAGCCATTGGTTTGTGGATCAAAAGTTGTGCTTTTCTTTAGTTTGGTGTCCATCAATTCCCACAGACTTCACCAAAACGTCCCCACAAATCATGTGTCTTGATCAAATACAATGGAAGTGGATAATCCAAAATGAACCCATACATGTTCAAAGAAAAGTTTTGCAGTTTGTTTAGCTGTAATTTGTTTATTACAAGGTACCAAGATACACATTTTGCTGAACCTATCCACAACAACATATAGATAATCATAACCTTTCCTAGATTTAGGTAGCCCTCCAACAAAATCCATGGAAAGACTTTCCCAAGGGTGAGAAGGAACTGGTAATGGAGTGTACAAGCCTAGTTTTCTATTGCTGAGCTTACTTTTAGCACACATAGTACACCCTCTTACATATCTAGAAATTGTTTCATTCATTTTTGGCCAATAACAAAATCTTTGTAGCTGTGCAACTGTTTTACTTACCCCAAAGTGACCTGATATTAGAGAAGTGTCTGCTTCTCTAATTATCTTTACTCTTTCAGTTTGTGGAATGCATAACTTCCCACAATGGTATAAGAGTCGATCCTTTACATGATAATCCAATTCTTCTACTCGTTTGCCTTGACTTAAAGTTGCATATACATCTTTAAAGTCTATATCTTGAGTATATTGTTCAATGTAGCTTTCTTGTAGCACAAAATTATGCTTAAGTATAGTAGATGCATTTATAATGGATCTAGATAACATGTCCACAACTTTATTGTGTATGCCATTTTTATGTCTCATGACTAAATGAAATTGTTGTAGAAAACCCATCCATCTATAGTGTCTTGATTGCTGCAACTTAGTTTGGCAATGTAGGTATTGAAGTGGTTGATGATCAGTATGTACTACTGTCTCTTTGCCCATTAAGTAATGTTTCCACTTTTTCACACTCTATACTAATGCATACAATTCTTTGTCATATGCAGGATAGTTAACTACTGCAGAATTAAATGTCTCAGAATGATAACATATGGGTTTACCGTGTTGTGTCAACACTACTCCCATGGCATAGTCACTGGCATCTGTTTGGATTTCAAAGGATCTTTGAAGATCAGGTAGTGCTAGTACAGGTACTGTACTAATCTTTTCTTTCAGGGTGTCGAAGGATTTCTGTTGTTTGCCTCCCCACTAAAACACCTTGTTCAATCCTGTTAAAGCATGTAAGGGAGCTGCAATTGAGGAAAAGTTAGAAATAAACTTTCTCCAATATTGTGTTGCTCCTAAGAAGCTTCTAACTTCTGTAGTAGATTTGGGTTCTGACCAGTTTACAATGACTTCCACCTTAGAGGGATCTCTCTTCAATTCACCACCCCTACTATATGACCCAAATAATTCAGAGATGTTTTACCAAATTCACATTTTGAGAGTTTAACATAAAGTTTTTCTCTTTTCAAAACATCTAGTGTCTGCTTTACATGCTTTAAGTGTTCTTCCCATGTTTTGCTAAAAATCAGAATGTCTTCCAGATACACAATAAAAAAATCGTCAAGAAAAGGTCTGAGTACATCATTCATTAATCTCATGAAAGTAGCAGGAGCATTAGTTAAGCCAAAAGGCATAACCAACCACTCATACAATCCCTACTTTTTTTTGAAAGTAGTCTTCCATGCATCTTGTTCTGCAACTTTGACCTGATGGTATCCACTATGCAAGTCTAGCTTGGAAAACTAAATAGCTTCTTTCAGTTGATCTAGAAGATCATCTATGCGAGGAAGGGGATAACGATTTTTTATTGTTATCTTATTCAGTGCTCGGTAATCAATGCAAATTCTCCACAAGCCATCTTTCTTTCTCACCAAAATGATTGGTGACCCACATGGTAATGTGCTAGGACTAATGAACCCTTTTTCGAGCAACTCTTGCACCTTCTTCTTGATTTCAGCATTCTCTAAAGCAGACAACGTATACATTCCAATGTTAGGCAATGGAGCATCTTGCTACAAAATAATATCATGTACTATTTCCTTTTTGGGTGGTAGACCTTTATGTTCTTGAAACAAGATATCATACTCTGAAACAACCTTTTCTAAATCAACTTGCTATTTAGCATTACAGTCGTCAAATACATTGGTTTTTTCAGGTTTCTTTTCCTTTTCAACCATTAGTAAGAATTGCTTGCATGAATTTATCATTCTTTTCATCTACCCTAAGTTTATGAGAGTATAATTATTCTTTATCTTATGAGCTCTTACAAAGTATTTGATTCCATCTTTAACAAGTAGATACTTGTTCTCAGCTCTATAGAAAATGGCTTTTTTGTCATACAAGTAAGGACTTCCTAAAACAATTCCACATATATCCAAAGGAATTATGTCTAACTCAACCTCATCTACAAATGCTGACCCAAAAGAAAACTTGAGTTTGCACTGTCTAGTCACTTGTAGCTGTGCTTTATCATTCAACCATCCTAATGGGTATGGTTTCTTGTGAGGCGTAGTTACTAATCCCAACTTCTTTACAATTGCTTCAAAAATTAAATTTACTTGTGAGCCACTATCAAACAAAGTATCAATCTTTTGGTGTTTGGAAATAACTCGAATATGGAAAAGCTCATGTCTTTTTCTCTCATTTTCTTCACCAATAGTAGATTGTGCAGAATTACTAGTAGATGCTTCATAATTCTTACCTTTTATACCTGTGGCTGCAATGGTTGTTTCATCTCCCAAGTCTTACCCCAAATCTTTCTGAATAGCTACAACAATCTTCTTCTTCTTGCCCTTGAACTTCTTAGGTCTCAGCTCTGGATGCAGAATCCAACAATGGTCATCATAATACTAGTGATTACCCCATTACTATTGTAGTTATACCCATTATTTATATTGTTGTGTCCCTATTACCCCCATATTGTTATTTCTGTGCCCCTTAGAATCCCTCTATTGTTATTTTTGTGGCTTTATATTATTATTGTTAGGTCGGCTGGATTATATTGTGACTCCTTAGACTCCTATATATAGAAAGGAGGTTTTGTCATTTGTATCATCCAAAAATTGTTCATTTATGTAATGTAAAGGAGGTTGGCCCCTCGAAGAGGCTGAATTCTAAGGCGTGGATTTATCTTTTCTATCTTTTCTTGAGCTGGTTTCATAACATTTGGTATCAGAGCTTTGGATTCTAGGGTTTCGCTGCTCCAAACAGGTCATCGTGGCATTTTCGCTATAACTTTTTTTCTGAGACGTTTCAGAAGTCGCAAAAAAAACCCATTTGAGAAGATTTGTCGCTGAACCTTGGGTCCGAATTTCAAAGCTTTTTGTGCGATATTTTCGGAGATATGCCCCGAGGAAAGAAAATGAAAACACCTAGTAAGGAACCTGAAAGCTCTAGCATGACTCATGAAGAAGAAGAAGAAATGCTACATGATATATCAAAATTACAAGAACAAGTGCAACAAATGTCACGCTCACAAAAGCTAACAGAAGCTAAGATAAGTGGCGTGGAATCTAAGATAAAGGGCATGGAAGCTAAGATGGATGATTCAAAGACAGATTTGAAGAGAGACATGGCAGATTTGAAGATAGATTTGAAGACAGATATGGAAGAATTGAAGAAGTTGCTACAAGAAAGTGTCACTAATGGTGAAAAGGTAGTAAAGGAAACTCATGATGAGAACAAAAGAAATGTTAATCATGATACCATAGATGCTAATGTTGGATCGAAGACTCACCATGTTCCAAAAATCGATATGAGGAAGTTTGATGGCAAGGATCCCGCCACATGGATATTACAGATGGAGCAATTCTTTGATCTCAATAATGTGAAAAACACACAAAAGGTACGTATGGCAACTTTATATTTGGAACCAAATCAGTTTGTATGGTATCAATGGCTTTGTTCTCGTAAACAATTTATCACTTGGGCAATTTTTACGGAAGAATTGATAGCACATTATGAGGATACAAAAAGCAACACTTTTTTTAGCCAATTGATAAGTCTCAAACAAAAGGGTTCAATAATGGAGCACATTGAGGAGTTCCAAAAATTGAACATAAGGGTAAAAGATATTCCAGAGGAGCATAGGATTGATGTGTTCATAGGGTCTTTAAAGGATAATATCCAACATGATGTGCGCCTTTGGGAACCTGATTCATTAGAGAAGGCATTCAGGTTAGCAAGAAAAATGGAAAGCAAAATTATGGCAACTAGGAAGCATACCATTCACAACTATAAAGACGGAAGTGTTGTTGCCCATAGTCTTCCACAACCTACAAGGTTGACACCACAACAATTGGAAGAAAAAAGAGCAAAAGGGCTTTGTTACAATTGTGATAGCAAATACACAAAAGGTCATAAGTGTGCTGAGAAGAAATTATTCTACATAGATTGTGAAGAGGAAGAAGAAAAGGAGCAAGAAAGGTCAAAAGAAGAGGATATATTCCAGGAACAAAGCCTAGATGAAGAACAAATAAATCCGACCATATCTTGTAATGCATTGGCGGGAATTACCACTCCTCAAACCATCAAGATAGAAGGACAAATCAAGAAGAAAAATGTAATAGTGTTGATTGATTCAGGAAGCACCCACAATTTTATTCATTGTAGGGTAGCAAAAGAATTGAATTGCTTCCTATATCCAGCACCAGAGTTTCAAGTGATGATTGCAAATGGAGGAACAATAAATTGTTCTGGAAAGTGCCATAATATCAAGCTATCCATGGGAGAATATGTATTGACTAGCCCAATGCTTTCCATTCCAATGGGAGGTGCTGATGTTGTACTAGGAGTCCAATGGCTACAATCCTTGGGTACAATAGCTTTTAATTTTCAAGAACTTTTCATGAAATTTTCTGTGGAAGGAAAAGAAGTTGAATTAAGGGGTATTGCAGGGAAACCAGGAAAGATAATAATCTCTAATGGCATGACAAAGCTTCTAAAAAAGGAGCAAAGAGGTGTAATTGCACAATTATATTCGCTAGATGTTTCCACATTGGAATCATCTATTTCTCCAGATCTCCAAAAAGTCCTGGACAATCATTCCAAGGTATTTGAGACTCCCAAAGGTCTCCCACCTATGCGTGATCATGATCATGCTATTCATCTGATTCCAGGAAGTGTTCCTCCAAACATCAGGCCGTACAGATATCCATATGTCCAAAAAAGTGAAATTGAACGTATGGTTGCAGAAATGCTAGAGGCTGGTATAATTCAACCGAGTCAAAGTTCTTTCTCAGCTCCAGTAGTATTGGTGCACAAGAAGGATGGATCATGGCGCATGTGTCCAGATTATAGGGAGCTCAACAAGCTCACTATTAAAGATAAGTTCCCCATTCCTGTCATTGATGAATTACTGGATGAATTGCATGGATCAATTTACTTCACCAAGTTGGATCTTCGTTCGGGATATCATCAAATCAGAATGAAGATTGAAGACATTCCGAAAACGGCATTTAGAACTCATGAGGGTCATTATGAATTTTTGGTCATGCCTTTTGGCCTTACCAATGCACCTTCAACATTTCAAGGTTTGATGAATTCAATTTTCAAACCATTCCTTAGAAAATTTGTGTTAGTATTTTTTGATGATATACTAATCTACAGCAAGTCTTGGAAGGATCATGTTGAACATGTTGACAAGGTGCTACAACTATTGGAGGAGAAACAATTATATGCAAAAAGATCCAAATGTTTCTTTGGAGTCCAGGAGGTGGAATATTTGGGTCATATTGTATCTCATGAAGGAGTTAAGGTAGACCCTAGCAAAATTAAAGCCATTAAGGAATGGAAAATCCCACATCCATAAAGCATCTGCGAGGATTTCTTGGGTTGACAGGGTATTATCGCAAGTTTGTTAAGAATTATGGGAGAATAGCAGCACCTCTAACAACATTATTGAAGAAAGATTCATTTTCATGGACTCCGGAAGCAAAAAAGGCCTTTAAACATCTTAAAGAGGCAATGTGCCAAGCACCGGTCTTAGCTACACCGGACTTCACAAAAACCTTTATTGTGGAATGTGATGCTTCAGGAAATGGAATTGGTGCTGTTTTAATGCAAGATGAAAGACCCATTGCTTTTGAAAGTCGTCCAATCAAGGGAAAGTTTTTAAGCAAAGCTATTTATGAGAAGGAAATGTTGGCAATACTCCATGCACTTAAGAAATGGCGACCCTACCTAATGGGAAGACACTTCAAGGTAAAAACGGATCATGATAGCCTTAAATACTTTTTAGAACAAAGATTATCCTCTGAAGAGCAACAAAAGTGGGTCACAAAGATGTTGGGTTATGACTTTGAAATCATCTACAAAAAAGGGAAGCAAAATGTGGTGGCAGATGCACTCTCAAGAAAGGATGAGGATATGGAAGCATTGTTGTGTGCCATTTCTATTATCCAACCAGATTGGATAAACGAAGCAAAGGAGGAATGGAAGAATGACGAAGAAGTGTGGGCACTTATTCGAAAGCTACAACAAGATTCCAGTACTTCTGATACATTTAGCTGGCAAAATGATTCGTTATGGTACAAAGATCGCTTATACCTCTGTAAGAATTCCCAGCTAAAACAAAAGATTCTTATGGAATTGCACACTTCTCCCTTAGGAGGGCACTCAGGATTTTTAAAAACTTACCACAGGGTTAAGAAGGAATTTTTTTGGGATGGCCTTAAATCAGATATTCAAAAGTTTGTGGCAGAATGTTTGGTTTGCCAACAAAATAAAGTTGAAACAATTAAGACACCGGGTCTATTACAACCTTTATCCATTCCAAGCCAACGTTGGGAGGAGGTTTCAATGGATTTTATCACAGGTTTACCCAAGTCTGAGGGAAAGAGTGTCATCATGGTGGTAGTTGACAGACTTACCAAGTATGCACACTTTTGTGCATTATCACATCCATTTAAAGCCAGTACAGTTTCTACTGCATTTATGGAAACAGTTCAAAAGCTACATGGAAACCCAAAGATTATTGTAAGTGACAGAGATCCCATTTTCACTGGAAATTTTTGGACAGAATTATTTTCTTGTCTTGGTACTCAGTTAGCTCATAGCTCATATTATCATCCTCAATCTGATGGGCAAACTGAGATAGTAAACAAATGTTTGGAAGGATATCTTCGTTGCTTTGTATCTGATAAACAGACACAATGGGTCAAATGGTTGCCTCTGGCTGAATGGTGGTATAACACTTCCTTCCATACAACAACAAAAATGACCCCATTTTTGGCACTTTATGGGTATCAACCACCATCATCACATCATATTTAAGAGAAAATTCTAAGGTTCAGGCAGTGGAACATCACATCGAACATCAACAACAAGTCCTCCAACTCTTAAAGGATAACCTCGTGTTGGCACAAAATAGAATGAAACAACAGGCAGATCAACATCGCAGTGAAAGAAGTTTTGATGTAGGTGATTGGGTATTCCTACGGCTACAACCATATAAGCAAATGTCCCTAAAGCAAGCTAAGAAGGATAATAAATTATCACCAAAGTATTATGGTCCGTACAAGGTGTTGGAAAAGATTGGTACTATGGCATACAAATTGGAGCTTCCTGCAGCTTCTCGATTGCACCCAGTTTTCCATGTTTCATGTTTAAAGAAGGTTATAGGCGACAAGCTCCCAGTTCAAACAATATTGCCAGAACTTGACGAGGAAGGAAAAATTATATTGGAACCGGAAGCAGTCACAGAAACAAGAACTCGACAGCTACGAAATCGATCAATTTCAGAGTATCTTATCAAGTGGAAGAACTTATCCGCTGAAGATTCCACATGGGAGGATGAGAATTTTATGCAGAAGTATCCAGAACTGCTCAAGCGTTGAGGACAACACTTTTTTGAGGGAGGGGTCATGTTGGGTCCCTATAATACTAGTGATTACCCCATTACTATTGTAGTTATACCCCTTATTTATATTGTTGTGCCCCTATTACCCCCATATTGTTATTTTTGTGCCCCTTAGAATCCCTCTATTGTTATTTTTGTGGCTTTATATTATTATTGTTAGGTCGGCTGGATTATATTGTGACTCCTTAGACTCCTATATATAGAAAGGAGGTTTTGTCATTTGTATCATCCAAGAATTGTTCATTTATGTAATGTAAAGGAGGTTGCCCCCTCGAAGAGGCTGAATTCTAAGGCGTGGATTTATCTTTTCTATCTTTCCTTGAGCTGGTTTCATAACAGTCTAGTCACTTGTAGTTGTGCTTTAGCATTCAACCATCCTAATGGGTATGGTTTCGTGTGAGGCGTAGTTACTAATCCCAACTTCTTTACAATTGCTTCAAAAATTAAATTTACTTGTGAGCCACTATCAAACAAAGTATCAATCTTTTGGTGATTGGAAATAACTCGAATATGGAAAAGCTCATGTCTTTTTCTCTCATTTTCCTCACCAATAGTAGATTGTGCAGAATTACTAGTAGATGCTTCATAATCCTTACCTTTTATACCTGTGGCTGCAATGTTTGTTTCATCTCCCGAGTCTTACCCCAAATCTTTCTGAATAGCTACAACAGTCTTCTTCTTCTTGCCCTTGAACTTCTTAGGTCTCAGCTCTGGATGCAGAATCCAACAATGGTCATCATCATGCCCATCCTTTTTACAGTGAGTTCATGAAGCTTTTCTTTTCTGTGCAATGTGAGCCTTCCTTGCTTTCCATTTCTGCTTTCTTTTCTCTTTATTCTTGCTTGCAGTGGGTTGGGATGATCCCCCAACTTCTGGATTTCCATTCTTTCCTCTAGCTTCTAGATGAGTAGCTTGTACAGATAGCTCATCTATACTAGTGGGATTAAACATGAGGACGGTATGCCTCATGTAGTTGTGTAGACCACCAATGTACTTCAACAAAGTCTCTGGTAAGTCTAATGAGATTCGTAGAATCAATGCTCTCTTTCTAAATTCTTTAGTATACCCTTGCGCACTTTGCCCTTTCAACTGTTGAAGAGTTTGCCAACTCATCATGTCTTGCTTCATGTAGGCCAATGGATAGAATTGTTTTTTGATGGCAAAAACAAATTCACTCCAGACAGAGATAGTCTTACCATGTCTTCTCATGTCAGCTTGGGTTCTGGCTTCCCACCAAACCAAGGCAGTGCCTCCAAGGCGTAGGCTCGCTAGCTGAATCTTGCTCTTGTCTGAATAAATGTTCTGTACTCTGCAATAAGCATCAATTTGTCTAATCCAATTGACCAAATTTTTTGCATTCAACTCTCCATCATATATAGGTAGATCAAATTTAATATCTAGTTTGATCAAAGATGCTTTCTTTTTGTGTTCAGGGCTGTTAGGAGGTGTGAGAAAGCTTTCCTCTTTCCCTTTTCCTTTTGAGTGGTCATGGAAGTGAGACTCATCTTATCCTTTGTCTTGCTTGAAGCCTGATGAATCTTCTTCCTTATGTTTTCTGAAGTCCCTATACATTTTCTCTACCATGGACTTTATGGCTAGGAAACTGTCTATGAATTGAGTGTCTGGTCCTACAGAACCTTCTTTTGACATTGTATTCTGAGGATAAACTCTCCCAATTTCAGGATTAGTTTCAACCAACTCTCCTTCTCCTAACTTGAGCTTTGATCTAGTTAGCATTCAATAGCTAAACCAACACAAGCTTGTCTAACCTTAACAGCCTAAGCTTTGATAACACTTGATCTGAAAATCACTCTTGAGTGTTCTTAGTTAATTATTTAATGAATGAAGGTATTATAGAGTCATGTGCTGGTGTGTGTCTATGTTATTTTAGGCAACGGATCGATCAGATTTCAAAATACACAGACACAGGAAAATGGAAAATAGCGAGATAAACACAATATGCAAATACAAGAACACAACAAATTAATAAGGAGTTCACCCTATTCTCTAGGGCTACATCTCCGGTCCAAATTTCAGTGGTGGCCTTCTTTTATTATGTCTTTAAAGCAGAGATTTGTAATGAGGAGCTCAATTTGAGTCTCCTGGAATAGAATAATGCTTGGTAGGGTGGTTCTTGGATCCCCCAAGCCACTAGAGTGCACTGAATCTGTCCTTACCAAATCTTGGCCTCTCTAGTCTTTAATGGAAGGAGCCCAGTGTGGTGATCAATCCCCGAAAGATCCTCTCAAGGATGGCTTGAAACTCTCAAGCTTTTTGTCTGCTCGATGCTACCTTAGGTCAGCTTGGCTCTCTGTTTCTGCTTTTTTCTTTTGTCTCTTCTATCTCTCAGTCTCACTATCTCTTCTTTCCTTACAGTGCTCGCCTCTCCTTTTTTCTGTTCTTTGCTTGTTCTTGGCTTAAATCCAATCTATCCCTGACTGCTCACTTCCTCTTCTGCCCCCATCGGATCGCCTGCTGCTATTCGTTTGGAGTTCCTTGTCTCTATGTCATCATCAACGAGTCACAAGGAGTGGCCACTTGTCCTCTTGTGAACTGCGCCAACCTTTCCACGTCGGTTTGATTTTTTTTTGGTTGCACTATGGAATGAGTCATTCACCATCTCAGTGGTCAAATCGGACTTCATAATTCTTTATGCCGCAGCTTAATCCCCTATCAAATACAGTTTCTCTGTTGAGCGCAATCTCAACCGTCAGATCTGGAGCCCCTAGATCCTACGACATTCGCTCATTGCGCATGGTTGACTTGCTCGACCGTTAGCGCACGATGAGCGGTGATTTTCTCTCTCATCCGCTTGCCACGTGTCGGGCGCTAAATGGAATTGCTCATTTTTCTCCAAATCCGCTTACTGCCCAAGGACGCCCCTGATATACTGTCGGTTTTGGAGCGCGGGACCCGCCTTTCGCCTTAGCGCGTTCCCCACAATTTTTCCCAACTTCTATGCGACCGAGTGCTTCGGGGCCTTTCCTTCTTGAAGGGTTTTGCCTAGCGATGCACGATTAGCGCTAAGTGCTAATCGCCATAAGAAATGGCCTCCTTTTCCCGATCCGGGCTTCCCAAGTGCCAGTTTTGCCTCTTGCGCGGTCTCCATGGGCCTCGATCAACGTGCTTTGACCGAGGTCCTCGTTGTTCCTCGCTGGCCGCAAACTGCCACTGTCCAGAGGTCTTCCTGATCACTTTGTGTTCATAATTCGAAGTCTGTCTTATTCTGATACAATCATGGCACTTGATAATTTTTCATGGATCCAATTCGGATCACCTGATGGTAATATGAACCAGATTTAATACATTTTAAAATCCGTCAAACGACGAATTTCTTTGTATTTTCATTTTTCGTTGGATAACCGAAATACGAAGGAAAAGTGCCTGACCCGATGAAACCAGAACCGAAATGGTTCTGAAATGAAAACACATAATATTTGAAATCCGTCATAAGCCATTTGTTTTGTGATATTTGCACAGTTTAACGTATTTTTAAAATACAAAGGAAAAAGGCCGAAGCAACTTACGATAGCAATTGAGAACAAACCCAATAGGGAAATAGATCAGATTTAAGGACTTTTCAAGTCCAGATGAACATTGTTTCTCTACGGATTTTCCTGTGTTTTAAAACGTTCTTTGTGTAAATAGGAAACGATTGTTTCTGTAGGATTTAAAGCACCGATGGCTCCTTCCATTTTGGAATAGGTGGCATCCATCCCTGAGGGCATTTAGCAATGATTGCTAACGCTCAAAGAAAGGATTTGAGCGGATTGTGGCAAGAAGACAAAGAGCCCGAAAGGGAAACAAACAGACAGCGTCGGTTTGGCTTAAAAGCTATAGAACGATAAAGGCTGGGTTGTTGATGACTGCTGAGTTGTTGTTGGTTGCTGTTGTTGATTATTGGGGGTTTTGTTGCTAAAATTGAAGCCAGGGCAGGAAGCCAAGGTGAAGGAGGCAGCGCAGAAGCAAAAATTCAGCTAAGGGAGTCACTTGGAAGTCAAGTGAAAGGCTAAGAAGGCTGTAAACTGATAGAGGGCGGAAAAAAGCAAGAGCCAGAGAGCCAAAGCGAGTGCCAGAGCTGAAGAACCAGAGTCAGAGCCAAAGAGCGAGAATCAAGAGCCAAGATCCAGAGCCAAGGGCTAGAGCTAAGAACCAGAGCTTCAAGAGCCAGGGGATAAAATGGTGTCTGAACCCACTGTTTTTGTGTAGAACAGTAGGAGTTGAGCCAAGAGCTTGTAAGAAAAAAGAGACTTATGCCATAATACCAGAGAGCCTAGTTGAATTGACTCAAGCTCACGGAGATGTAGGGCAAGAGTTGTCGGTGAACTCCTAATTAAATTGTTGTTTCTATGTGTGTTTTATTTTTGCATTGTCTCTGTTGTTTTATTTATTGCTATATGCATTTATATATCAGTTTAAGCACATCAACTTACAACACAACAAAATAAATTAAATCATGTAATTAGTTAAAAACAAATACCAGCATACACCGATATTTTCAAGCATTTCTTAATTCGCATTGGTTAATCATAAAGACTTGGGAAAATTTAAAGCTTTGGAAGTGGGAGAGGTTCTTGTAACTTAGACAAGAAGCCTAAGTGCCCCATTTTCAGATCATCTGTATTATAAGCTTCCATGCCTCTATAGCCGTGTTTCTTTCATCTTTGAATATTCTCCGGTTTATCTCTTTCCACACCGCCCATAGGATAAATCCTAAGGAGATGTTCAAGGCTTAGTTAAGCATGGGGCTCTAGTAGATTTTCATCCTCCAATTTTCCATTGTTGTTTTTGTGCTTGAGTAATCTCTATCCGAGTGTCTGAAGAGAATTTCATGATTATGCCATAGGATGTTGATAAATATTCAAGAGTTCAGTAGATGTAGATGTTCCATCATTTCCATTTGTCCTTCGCATGTGCAACAAACCAATGGCCCCTGCATCCCTCTTTTTTGAAGTTGGTCCCATGTTAGGCCGCGGCCATGGAGGACCACCCATAGGAAAAAAAACTACTTTTAGCCATAGTTGTTCCTTTCATATGCATTCCCATATGGGTATCCCTTGTTGTTGTTGGTGTTTTTCTTTCAGGTAGTATCCTTCTTGTATAGCAAACATTCCTTTAATTATGTATCCCAACCTTATAATGTTCGTTCCTTATGTTATCGTTATTCTTCGAGAGTCAACCTCTTTATCATAGGTTTCCCATTGGAGAGAGTCTAGTGTTTATGTCCAATGTTGTCCCCTCTTCCATTTTCTCCATATTAATCCTACTTTTGCTTCCCAGAATTTATTCACCATTAGGTTTGCTTCTCGATTTGTGCTCAAGAATATTTCTGCTAGGTCCTTCCTATTGAATAGTTTTTCCTTCTACTTCCAGCCATCTTGTAAGAACTTGGCATTATCCCCTCCCCTAATCTCTGAGAAGCTATGGTTTCTTATTAATTCTTTATTTTCTACTGCTATGTTCCATATAGTCGATCACTTTGTATTTTCCTGGGTTCTTAGTCTTCCTTCGATCATCCTAGGCATTTCGTATTTTCTTCGCCAAATTTATTTCCATAAGTCATTACCTCTTTGTATCCATCTCCACCATAGCTTGGCCCCCATAACCCTATTCAGAGTGTAAGGATCTCGAAGGCCCAGATCCCCTGCTTTTCTTGGCTTCTTTAGCTAATTCCAGGAAAGAAGAGCCCATTTCTTTGCTGCTTGTGGCCCTTACCACATGAATTTCTTAAATATATTTGTCATGTCATTGCATACAGTTTTGGGCACTGCTAGACTTGAGAGCTGGTAGATAGGAATTGATTGTAGCACTGCCTTTAAAAGGATGACTCTACTAGCCATGTTAACGGCTCAAAAGATCTAGTTTTGAAGGAGACCTTGAATCTTGTCCAAGAGAACCTTCCAATTTTCCACTTTAAGCGAGTTAAGGCTTAAAGGAATCCCCAGGTATTTCGATGGTAGGGTTCCTACTTGAATGCCCATTACTCTTGTGACGAAGGTTTGAGATTGAGCAGTTGTGTTAAAGAAAAAGATATCAGACTTATATTTATTGATTTGAATTCTTGACGCATTCATAAAATCTTCCAATATTGCCAAGAGGGACCTTGCTTCCTTGAGAGTATCTTGAAAGAACATCATAATGTGATCAAAAAATTGTTGATGAGTTAAAGGAAGATCATTTCCTCACATGCGCAGGCCTTGAAATTGACCTTCTTGAACTTTGGCTTTGACATATCTTCCTAGACCTTCAGTCGCTAGAATGAACAGAAAAGGGGAGATCAGGTCTCCTTGTCTTAGCCCTCTTGTTGTGTTGAAAGCTTCATATGGTGCTCCATTCAGTAGGATAGCTAACACAGGGGTCGATATGAAAGAAGAGATCCAATTTATCCATCGAGGGTCAAAGCCAAAGGCTTCCAGTATACTTTGAAGGTAGGTCCATCTTAAAGGGTTGTATGCTTTCGATAAGTCTAGATTGATCATCATTCCTTTGGCATTGATATTCTTAAGGGAATGGATTGCCCCTTGAGCAGTAACTATACCATCCAAAATTTTCCGGCCTTTAACAAAACCAGTTTTCTCTTGGGAGATTAAGGTTGGGAGGATCGGTTTGATCTGATTTACCATTATAGTTGAGAGGATTTTATAAATTACATTGGATAGTGCTATAGGTATAAACCCCTCGGTCCCTTCAGAGTGCTCATATTTTGGAATAAGAGCTATAAAAGTTGAGTTTAGGGCAGGATGTACCTTTTTTGTTCTTCTGTATTTTTCCACTACTTTTGGATATCTTTTCCTAGAATCGGCCATGTTTCCTAAAAAACATTCTGCCATGAAGCCATCCGGACCCAAATTTTTTTTCTTTGCGAGTCCTTTGACTACATCCTCCACTTCTTCCAAGGTTATAGCCCTCATTAGTGCTAAGTTATGGTCCCTGCTTACTAACTGGGGGATATGCCTAGTTATCCTGATTATATCTTATGACCTGTTAGGATTCGGTTCTGTCATAATGTTTTGGAATTGATTCACCAACAAATTTTCCATCTCGCCATTTTAAACCAATCGGTTTCCTCCTGAGTCTAGTAATGAGAAAATTCGGTTGTATTGTCTATGTTGTATCATTGCTTTTGGAAAAATCAGGTGTACCTTTCTCCCTCCTGGAGCCACTGGACTCTCGATTTCTGTTTCCACAAGGTCTCTTCTTTCTTCCTCCTTTCCTTAATCCTATTTAGTAGCTTTCCTTCTTCCTCCACTAGGGGTCCCGAGTGGCCATTTGTTATCATCTGTTGTTGAACTTGTTGCATCCTAGCCTAGAGTAGTTCCTGATCTTGTTGGATATTGCCAAATTCTTCTTTGTTCCATTTCTTTGTTTTTCCCTTGAGTTCTTTCATTCATAGCTGGAACGTATGCATTTTATTCCTCCTGTGTTCTATACTTGATATCCATCATTCCTTCATTTTTTTTTAAGAAGGCAGGGTCCCGAACCCAGAAGGCTTTGAACCAGAATGATCTCTTGTCCTGCCCTTGTTTCATGTCTACTTCCACCCTAATTGGCTAGTGGTCAGATCCCATGCATGGCAAGATTGACGCTTCATAGTATTCATCCTTACTTATTAAATTTTCTGTTGCCAAGAACTGGTATAACCTATATGCTATTTTGTGAGTTCCTCCTCTACGGTTATTCCAGGTATGAGTTCCATTCATGGTTAGAATATCTGCTAGTTGCAGCTCTTCTTGCATGTCCCTGAGTTGCTCCATTTCTCATTCTTCCCTTCTTATCCCGCCTTTTTTTCTGCCAATCAAGTTATTAGATTGAAATCCCCTCCTATTAACCATAGTTTTTCTGTATGCATTTGACTTAGTTTCCTAATACTCTGGATAAAGATTTCTTTCTCTCCATGAGTGTGAGGCCCATATACTACCAAAATGATGATCCATTCTTTGCTCCCTATGTTGCGAAATCTTCCAGTCAAAATTCTCGTCATTCCTATCCAGTAATCCACCATTAGCTCGGCAAGATTCCATAATATAGTGATTCCACTTGTGCTTCCTTTTGCATCTAATGTTACTGCTTCAAATCGTGATTTCATTTTCCATAGTATCTCCTCTATTTTTTCTCTTGTTACCATTGTTTCCTGTAGGAGTACTATTTGAGGCTTTTCATTTTTCAAATGATCTTGTCCCCTGCATGTGGATTCTGCTATTTTGACAAATCTTCCTATTGAATTACATATGCCCTCCAGTGTTTTCGAGTCCCAAAAATCCATTGGGAGGCCAAAGAGACGAACCCAAACAGGGGCTACCAAAAATTTCTCCTTATCTAGGTTATAACATTCCTCCCAGTATCTCATGAACAACCCTGCAGTGTGGTGAAAATATGGACCATTTTCAAAGACCCTTTCCTTATCTTGCAAGTTTGAGAATATTACCGTGAAAAATCCTCTGGCTCCCAACTTGAGTTCTACATGGCCTTTTGGCTGCCATTTCTGTTGGATGTACTTTATAAGGTCTTTCTTCGTCAGCTAGACTCCAATGAATTTGCATATCATCACATGGTCCTTCATATAATTGTGGTATTTCTCCAGTTTGTTCAGAGGGATTACAAATTTGTGTTTCTCCGTTGCACATGGCAAACACTGCCCTCTACTTCTTTCCTGCCATCGAGCTCCGAGGACATGACCATTGTTAGGGCTGACGACTTCAGGGGAACTAGGTTGGTTTCTGGTTTTCCCGCTTGATTCGTTGGTTGCTACATTCCAATAGGAGGGGATCTCCCCAACCACCCTCCGCCTCCCCGCTCGATTCATCGATTGTTGCATTCCAATAGGAGGGGATCTCCCCCCGCTGAGGCTTGCATGTCTCTTCTGTCAATATGCAACCATTCGTTCCCAAGCTGCGCCCTCAAAATTGTCAGGGTTCTATAGGTCACCAAACCCTAGGTGGATTTCATCATTTGCTAAAGAATCGTGGCAACATCTAAACCTTGCTCAATTAAAACATAGAGACAAATTAAAACGTTGAGATCCTTATGAAAGTATTTTGAATCCATTTTACTTTGTTATAAAAATATTAATTTTATATTTTAAATTAGAAAATAATTTAAATTCTACTCCTCAAGATGAAAAAATCCCAATTTTATAAATATATTATATTATAAATTTAAAAAAATACCAACAAATTAAATTAAAAAAAATAAAACTATCTAAAATTTGAAAGGAAATAATAAACAAAACCAAAACGATAAAATAAAATGCGTTCTCGTATTCCGCTCTTGGAACATGATAATATTATAAAAAAAAAAACCTTCTAATCATCGTGAGAAAACAACCTTTGCATGTCCAAAACATATCTTTAAATGTGATATTAGTTTCTCAATATTAAAGGGGATGATGTATTCCACATAGAAGCTCGTCCTTCATATATTTATGTCTATGCACTCACGAAATATTACTATTATAACACAACCTCCTTTGGATTTCGGAAAACGTCAGAAACGTCGCATACGCCAGGCTTGGTAACGAAATAATCATAATCTTGAAAAATGTTTATGTGGATGATTTGCGGAAAAATTGGGGTCAACCCCCATGCCTTGCGTGGGTGCAAGACATCTTCCACGTCGAATTATAAGGTTAAAAGGGGAAAGAAAAGGAGGGTGGGCAGTAAACTTGTCTGGCCGACACTGAGACGCCAATCCGAAGCAATCCAAATCACGCGGCTCTTTCGGTTATTTAATTGTATAAATAAAAATAACAATTTGAATAACGGTGGGTGCGTCACGGCCAAGTTTAGGGATCAAACGTTGCGTATCTCCTTGCCTTTGCGTGACATCTCTAGCCAACAGAATCAGAATGCGATTCGTGCCAGCGGAAAGCCAGAATTATTATTACTAAGTGATAATATTTATGTTTCATTTTAATTAATATATATAAAAAAATCAACAAGCCCAAAATAAAATAAACACTCACAAAAATTACTGAAACAACAATTCACCAACCAAATTTAATTAGTCTAAAGAAAAATGTATGTTATCAAACGAAGGTTAAAATATTAACTTTCACAACCATCAACTCATTAATACTATGATCATTTATAAGTACTTTTCTTAAAATGTTTTAAATACAAAAATAAAATTTCAATTTACAAGAAATATATATATATATATATATATATATATATATATATATAAAATGTGAGTACTTCATAGATTTGGAACTAAGATGGTATAGTATTTATATAGCAAATATTGAGATATTTTATATTTTTTTTTATGATTTATAATTTACATATTAAAATTTTTTTATTAATATATTTTAAATACATATTTTTTTAGTATTAGAAAGTAATGTGATTTTCTTAAAATGAAATATTTAAATATGTTGATAAATAATATGTATATAAAATAATGTGTGAATAAATAAAATATTATATATATAAATATTTTATTTTATTAAACATTAAAATATTTTAATTATTGATTTGATGGAGGTGCGATTAGTGATCAAGGTTCTAGGGTTCAACAAAGAGAGTGACAAAGGGTAACAGGTATCTATGGAGGCACAGGGAGGAGGAGCTTCACTCCCTCATACAATAATGTCGTTTCAAACATAGGAAGAGGAGGGAATAAGAACAAGCCTCCACAACCCTTGAAGGTCAAGACAAAAAACACTGAAACTCAAAAGGCGGAAGGCAACAAAATCCATGTAGAACAAGGGACCCACGAAGAAGACCAACAGGAGGAGAAAGCGGAAGACAAAGGTCAAGGTACAGAGAACAAAACCAAGATGGGGCCTTGTAAACCCAAGACCATAACTAAACCTCGGGTTATTCTAAATGATCCAGCTCTGCAAGCGCACAGGGATCACACGGAAAACTATGCCATCATATCCAAATTTATGGGAATTTGGCCGTGAGAGAAAGCATTGTACACCTGGATAAAATACAAATGGAAACCAAAGGGGGAGTTAAATATACATCTTGGATCCAAAGGTTCTTTTACAGTGGTGTTCACGAACATGGAGGACAGAGACAGGATTTTTGAAGGAGGACCATACTTCTTTGCAGCTACTCGTCTCTATATGTGGCCATGGATGATGAACTTTGTGTCAGAATGAGAAACCTTCACTTGGGTACCGGTATGGATCAGACTCTACTCCTTACCTTTAGATTACTGGATGCCAACGTCTTTAAAAGCTATAGGCAATAAATTAGGTCAATTCTTAAATATTTCAGAGGTAACTCTACAAGGAAAATATAACTCCTATGCACGTATTTGTGTGGAGATGGACCTATCACGAGCCCTTCCAGATGAGGTCATTCTAGAAGTCTATGATGAGGAATGGGTTCAAACAATTGATTATCAACATATCCCGTTCACATGTCACAAATGTCATGAGGATGGGCACCTATCTAGAGATTGTCCTCTTAATAGAAGGGAGGAATACTTAAACACCAGCAAAGGGAAAGATCAGACAGGTTTCACCAAAGTAGGAGGAAAAGGAAAAGGAGGAGGAAGGAAGACATAAAAGAATCCTACTGAGAATGATAACAAAACAAGAAGTTACAACAATTTTGAGATCTTAGGAGGAGAAGAAGTAGATGGAGGTGATCAAAAGAGTACAGAGAATCAATCAGCAAGGGGGAAAGGAAAATAGACCAGTAGGGAGTTCACTCAGGAACAGAATGAACACACGACGGACCCTTTAAGTACCATGGAAATAGAAAAAGACCAGGAAATGACTCAAAGTGAAAATGGTACAGAGGACCAAGACTTACAAGAGATCCTGGAAAGGGAGAACCTAGAGCTTGAAAGTTTCTAGAACAACGAGGAAACCTGGGAATAGACTCCATACCTCAGGAGGATGTGGACAAGGTACAACAGATATTCCTTAACAAGTCACATCAAACAGCTGCAGGAGTTAAAAGAGGACATGATAACTAGGAAAATAAAGGGACTTCCTCAATAGGATTAATAATAGGAAAATTAACAAAAAATCCAGGCAAGAGGAGGGGAAGGAGAAGATAGAAAGAACTACTGCTGGAGTGTGGAAAACTCATGATTCATTCAACAAGGATGAAGGACCTTTCTAGTTACTCCTTTTAAAACCCCACCTCAATGAAAATCACAACCTGGAACATTAGAGGACTAGGGAGTAGAAGAAAACTGAGGAATCTAAGTAAGAGGTTCAGAGAGGAAAAACCTGACATAGTATTCATACAGGAAACAAAATGCTCAGTGGAGATGATTCGCGACAAACATAGCAAATGGTTAAATAGATATGAATACCTTGAAGTTAAGGCAAATAAATCTACTGGTGGCATTCTCACTCTATTGGATCCATAGAAATTTGGTATGATTGATGCGGAGGCATCCAGACATCACCTTTCTCTGATTTTCCAACTACTGGGTGATAGGCAATGTTACATGATCTCCAATGTCTATGGTTCGCAGCCAATGGAGGACAAACTTCAACTCCTCACAACGCTGGAGGATATGAGGAAGAGATACCCAACTCTACCCTCGATTCTTGGAGGTGATTTTAACATGACAAAATCACTCATGGAGAAGAAAGGAGTAACTAGGAAACTTGGTAGGGATTCAGTTGCCTTCTAGAACTTCATCACCAATAGGAAATTGGTTGATATGGAGACTAGCAATGTAATCTTCACTTGGAATAACAAAAGAGGGGGCCCTACCTAAGTAGCCTAAAATTAGACAGATTTATTATTTCAGAGGATCTTCTTCTCATGGGAAGTAGCGTGACTATGCTCATCCTACCTTTTGGAGGATCGGATCATTGGCCTATCCAATTGGAAGCTTCTCTATTTGGTAAACCAAGGAACTCCCCCTTCAGGTTTGAGAACGCTTGGCTCACACATTCATATTTCCTCACAAACATTGAAGAATGGTGGAAGGAAGAGCTACACCTTCAAGGTAAAAAGATGTTCCTTCTACACTGCAGGCTCAAACAAATTAAAGGCAAACTCAAAGAGTGGAATAAAAAGGAATTTGGCAATATCTTCAAAGCTAAAGGAGATGTGGAAAAGAAATCAAAGGAAATAAACCATATTCTTATCACAGAAGGCTATACAGATGAAAGGAAACAGATAGCAGAGTCACTCCAGCATGAATTTGAAAACATATTTCTACAAGAGGAAATATTCTGGAGACAGAAATCCAGAGTACAATGGATTAAGGAAGGGGAGAGAAACACAAAATTCTTTCACAAATCCACCATAGCTCACAGAAACAACAACAGAATTGTGAAACTTACAGATCAACATGGAATAGAAAGAAACACTCATGAAGAAATGGAAAAGGTTCTAGTCCAGCATTTTCAGAACATTGCTAAGGAAACCTCAGAAGATAGATACCATTTTACGAAAATATATACTCAGTACATTCCTAAATTGGTTTCTGAAGAAGATAGTCACAATCTCAACAGATCAGCAACAGAGGAAGAGATTGAGAAAGTCATTAAAAAGATGCACAATGGGAAAGCACCAAGCCCGGATAGCTTCAATGTGGAATTATTCAAAACATGTTGGAGGATAGTAAAACAGGATATTCTGGAGGTAGTGGAAGACTCCCGAAGATTTAAGACAGTCTTGAAGGTGCTCAATGAATCTTTCATAGCCTTAATCCCCAAATAGGAAAAGGCCATCTCTCCAGACAGATTTAGACCTATAGATTTATGCAATGTGGTATACAAAATAATATCGAAAGTAATTTCCAACCGTCTCAAACAAATCCTCTCGACCCTAGTGTCAAAGGAGAAAACGGGCTATGTGGAGGGAAGACAAATTCTTAATAACATAATTCAAGCACATGAAGTGGTTCATTCACTCCTTACCAATAAACAGGTATGGATGATAATTAAGTTGGACATAGCGAAGGCCTATGACAAACTTAGCTCGGCGTACATAAGAGTAGTATTAAAAGCCTATGTCTTTGATTAAAATTAGATTAAATGGGTTATGGCGCTAGTTACGACCGCCAGCTACTCAATTCTTCTCAATGGCTCTCCCTCCAAAACCTTCAAGCCTTCTAGAGGTCTCACGCAAGGCGATCCTCTTTCTCCTCTCCTTTTCATTCTAATGATGGAAGGGTTAGGGAGAGCAATCAGAGCTGCTAAGAAGGAAGGGAGAATTCAAGGTCTGAGACTCACTCAAGGTGGGGAAATGATGACACATCAGTGATTTCTGGATGATACTATGCTTCAAGGCACACCCACTGTTAAGGAAGCCAAAGCATTTAAGAAGAGTCTGAGTGAGTTTGCTATGGCAGCAGACACAGAGGTAAATCTTACTAAATCAAAGATTTTCTTTTTCAATATAAATATTTCAATACAAAGCAATCTTTCCAAAATTTTGGGATTTCAAAGAAAGTCATTGCCCACAAAATACCTGGGAGTTCCCCTCATCGACAAACCACTACACAAGGAAATCTGGGAGCCTGTTCTAAATAAGCTAAAAGATAAGATTAGAAAATGGACAAATAGAACCCTAAATCTAGCAGGGAGGTTGATTCTAACTAAGGCTATCCTCTAAATTATCCCTATCTATATGCTATCAGCCATTCCGGCACCAACTGGTGTTATTAGTCATATAAGAAACATTCAGAGAGACTTTCTCTAGGGGAAAGGTGAAGAAAAGAAGAAATGGGCCCTAGTGGCATGGGACAAGATATACAAACCAAAGTCCCATGGTGGCTTGGGTCTTCATGACCCAGGAATTCTTAACAGAGTTCTTGGAGCCAAAATCTGGTGGAGATGGCTAAAGGAAATACAAGCCCCCTAGGAAAAACTATGGAAGCAAAAGTATGCAAGAGATTGGTAGGAGAAGAACCTCATAAGAATCACAAGACAAGTAAAAGGTTCTTCAATTTGGAATAAGGCATGGGAGAAGAGGGCCCTAGTCCAAAATCATAGTTTCTGGGAGATTATAAATGGAAATCTGGCCTAGTTCAGGGAGGATAATTGGTAGCAGAAGGACAATCTCAGCAGTGAAGAATTAGCAGACATTCACATTGATACTATCAACAAAGGATTAAGGAGGGTAAGTGACTATTGGGACCAATCAAGGAATAATGGGAAATGGAGAAGATGGAAACTTCCAGATTAAAGTGGAATAGGCATGATGTATACTCAAGTTATAGCCCTTAAAGGTATTTTAGAAAAGAGGCAAATCTTAAACTCAACCTTCGACAATCAATTAAGATGGGGAAAGAACAAGTAAGGTCTCTTCACCCTTAAGGAGGCCACAAGGATAGATTCAGGGCTTAACTTTCCAAACACTGATAAGACATGGAAAGAACTCTGGGATAATCCTCATTGGATGAAAGTCAAAATGTTCAAGTGGCTGGTCCAACAGGGCAAGATTCTGACATGGGATAACCTAAGGAAAAGAGGCTTTGTTGGCCCCTCAAGATGTCACCTATGTGGACAACAGGAAGAAACTACTAATCATCTCCTGAATAGATGCATATTCACTACAATACTTTGGAATTGGTTTGGAGAAGTCTTGGAGCAGACAGACAGACATGTAAATGACATCATTGCTACTTTGAAAATTTGGCGGATTTTTTTTTGATAATGAGATCATTAACTCTGCCTGGGCACTAACCCGAGGGTTCATAATCTGGAATGTTTGGAAGGAGCGCAACAACAAGATTTTCAAGGATAAGGCGAGCCTCGTGAGAAGCATCCTAAAGCTAATCCTTAAACAAATCAAAAAGGTTGTTCATATCCTGGGAGGTGTTGCTACTGGTAAACCCATAAGACAAAGAGAGGCCAGAATTCTGGAGAAGTTAGAGCTGAAGGTTAATCTACCTTAGTGTTCTATGCAAATCAATAAGAATACCTCAGCAGAAAAGGCTTCCTGGCAACCCCCTTCACATGGTTTTTTAAAATTTAACATAGATGGGGCCTCAAAAGGGAATTCGGGAGAAGCAGGTTGTGGAGGGGTCATGAGGGATGAGGATGGAAACATACAATTCATCTTGCATAGTTATCTAGGAAAAGCATCCAACAATATGCCTGAGCTCATGGTGATGGAATTATGCTTGGAAATATTGATCAAGTACAACATTGACAATGTCATCATTGAGGTTGACACAGAATTAGTGATTAATTCAGTGAAGCAGATAAATGATGGCGCTGCACCAGAGAAAATCTCAGTACACTGGCGGCTTCTGCAAGTCTACCAAAGAATCCAATCACACCTAAGAATGCTGAGAACTCTTAGGTTGGTGCATGTCCGTAGGGAAGCCAACAAAGTTGCAAACTAGCTTGCCAATGAGGGGGTTCGAAACAAGCATATCGACTTGTGCTGTTGGTGGGAGGAGGTAACGGATGACTCGCTGAAGGAGGAATGCTCATCTTAGGCCCTCAGTGACAGACAGAAGTATCAGGAAAAATCAAGAGAAAGAATTTTACTCCATGACAACGATGAATAAGTTCACTTCAGACGGCTTATCAGAGAATATGCATTATCGGTTTTCTAAGGGTACTTCTACAAACAAAGGCAGTAATCAAGGTAGAAGATATCTGATCACATGAGAAGTGATTCCATGGGAGACGAACGCCACAGAGGCCACCCTTCCAGCTATGTCCCCCTCCGACAATGCGTGGGAGGTCAAAGGAGGAGATTACTGGGGTCAAAAACTGCTCAAGATATACCACCGGCTTCGGGAACCCTCTGACCCGGGAGAGGTTTTCTCGGAGGACAAGCGATGCCATTTAGTAAGCGATGCGTGGAGGTGGATGAACAGAGATGATCGCCTTCATCGCTGGGTAAGCCGCGAGCAGATGTGCGATCCGATTTGGTTTGTGGTCGTTAGATCCGGAGAGGGAAGATCAACGACCAACTTTTGGTGTGCAAGTTGGTGGGCCCAAAAGGATAAAACCACTAATGGTTTACCACCTTCATCGGGCGCCATCCAAACCAAAGACAGTTTTAATGAAAGGCCAGTGATTCCACTCAAGAAGCAACATGTGTCAGAGGACCAAAATGGAAATCCGCCTTCATCATGCGGTATTTAGCGGGCTTGTAAGCCGCGTGATATGGATACCAGCCGTTGGATCAGAAGGAGAAGATTAACGGTCAACGTTGATCATGCAACTGAAGGGCTTTTGTGTGGGCTTCACCTCTGCGCGGGTTGAATTTTGATAGTTGGGTTGTTAGAAGACAGATCACCGGTGGGTTTTGGGGAGCGGACTTTGGATCCACTTGCGTGCTTTTGGTTCTAGGGTAGTCTAGGCCTTGTTTCGGTTTAATTTATTGATGGTTTTATGGGTACTTTGGGTATTTTCACTCTCCCTGTGGGGGAGTTTGCGCCTCTGTGCATCTGTTGTAACATGTGTAAAATATTTTTTTACCTAATTTAATAGAAGGACCGTAACTTGCTTAAGCAAAAATAAAAAAATATTTTAATTATTAATATTTTTTAAATGTTAGTAAAATGAATACAATTTAGCAATTAGACTTTTTAATTTTTAATTATTCTTTTCATATATATCAAGTTGATATCAAATTATTTTACATATAGTTAAAATTTCCAAAAGAAAATTAAAATCCACTGCTACATAGGAAACTGAAAAAAGTGAAAATTTAAGAATTTATTGTTGGGAGTAAAATAATTAATTGAAATGAACATGTGATTTCAATTAATTAGTCCATAGAACACATTGAGTGTGAGAATATTGTTCTTCTATAATCATAAGTATATTTCACAATTTTAATTTAATTATCAGTAGTTATTAGGTAGATGGTCAAAAATTAACATCTACTCAAAATTCTTATTTCTTACTCCCAATCTTTTTTCCAATTTAATTTATTCAATGAATGAACTTCTCACTTCACTTCCTCACCAATTTTATTGTTCTTCACTTCTCATCTCACCAATATTCTTCTTCTTCACCACTTTTCCACTTCTAATCTCACTAATGGTCTGCTTCTTCGCCACTTGTCCCTTTGATCTTTGAATAATGTTGCATAATCTCTTTTATCTATCTACATAGAGTAGTGTACCTACATCTAAGTGGTGGCATGTTGTTACTTAACCTCTCTTAATCAAAATTTGCTTCAATTGTCTCGACAATTGTTTCACTTCTTAGTCCTACGCTTACTTTGTATATCTACATGCTTAGGCCAAGGAAGCTTCTACAAGGCCACTAAAACATTGCTTTCACTTGTAATTTTAATATAGTTTTAAAAGTCTTATCATTAGATGATCAAGTGATTGACACAATAGAATATTATCTTTTCTACCTAGTTTCAAATTACATTGAAAGACATATTTGACCCATTATAATAAAACTCAAAAAATATCATAAAATCTCCACTTTCACTAAGTCATAAATTCCTAATATATATAATTGAAAAACTAATAAATATATTCCTAATATATATAATTTAAAAACTAAAATATACTTCTTAGTATTATAATGTTTAAACTCAAAAAAAACCTCCATATAATTTTAATACAACTTCATTGTAATTAATTCAATATGGTTGTGATATGCGTGTGATATACAAGCTCACTGTAATTTAATACCTTCAATATACAAGTTGTAGTTTTAATACATACAATATAAAAATACAAGCTCACTGTAATTTAATACCTTCAATATACAAGTTGTAGTTTTAATACATACAATATAATTTTATTTTTTAGTATTCCGTGTTTCAAAATATATTGAATGTTCTAGGTGTTTTAAAAATATATCTAGCCATGGCATTTGAATGTATTAAGTGTTGAACTTATTAAAAATAAGTATTAAAAGTGGTGTTTGAAATAATTTTGGTGTTTCATATGCAGCGAGGCTATTCTATTTGAATGTGTTAAAAATATGTTTTAATATTAAGTGTTTAAAATATATTTGCGCTTAAACTATATTGAAATTGAAATTGATTTGGATTGATTATTATATTTTTTATTATTTATTTTAATGTTTTTAGAGTGAAAAAATATAGGAATTAATATGGGAATTAGTTTTGATATATTATGAATGATTACTATAATTTTTTAGAAGATGTCATATTAGCCTTATTATTCATGGAAAATGGGTTAGCTACAAAGAAGATGTCACGTCAGCCTTATTACTTATGGAAAATGGGCTAGCCACATGAGAATGATAAAGAAGAATGTGCTCCTATTACTCATGGAAAATGAGTTAGCCACATAGGAATGATCAAGAAGAATATGCTCCTATTATGCATGGCAAAGAGGGCTTGCCATGGAAAAGGGGCTAGCCACATGTGAATGATAAACAAGAATATGCCCCTATTACTCATGGAAAATGGGTTAGCCACATGGGAATGATAAAGAAGAATCTTCCCCTGTTATTCATGGAAAAGAGGGCTAGCTACAAATGGGGCCATAGGGCTAGCCACATGGGAATGATAAAGAAGAATATGCCCCTATTACTCGTGGAAAATGGGTTAGCCACATGGGAATGATAAAGAAGAATCTGCCCCTATTATTCATGGAAAAGAGGGCTAGCCACATGGGAATGATAAAGAAGAATATGCCCCTATTACTCATGGAGAATGGGCTAGCCACATGGGAATGGTAAAGAAGAATCTTCCCTTATTATTCATGAAGAATATTCCCCTATTATTTATGAAAAAGAAGGGTGTCTAGCTACAAATGGGGCCACAATGATGTGGATGACCTTGTGAGACATTTCCCTCATAAAATTTCATTACCTCATATTTCTTGCAAATTTACCACAATGATATAGATGACGTTGTGAGGCATTTCACTCATTAAATTTCATTACCTCATATTTCTTGCAAATTTAAAACATACATGCCTCCACCTATACCTTCCTCTTTCTCAAACAATTCATTGCAAATTCATAACACCATATAAATATTCCAATTTTTTTTCATCTTAGCATGCGGTATAAATATTTTTGGAGATTAAATCAATGGACGAAAGTCATCCATGAAATTGATGAATGGTTGCTTAGTCACAACTTCTTGAGGCCATATCTTGTGTTCCAAGGCACCAAATCAGGCACATGAGAGCTTTTCGGAAAGTTAAGATTCAGGAGAAAAATATAAGAATGGTTTTTTTTTTTTTTTGGGTCAAATATACAAGTTTAATTCGGGAAAGGATGAACATAAAAATGGATCATCAAAATTATATTAAAGTGAGATCACTTTATTTATTTTAGGAATAAAACTGAATGTCAAAATGTTTTTCTATTTAATTTATGCTAAACAACATTGATTCTCATCAAGATGCTATATTTTTCTGGTAAATGTAAGAAAAAAAATAAAGTATTAAACATTTAGGCCAGATTTAAGAATTTGTATCTAAATTACAGGAATAAAGTTTTCTTAAAAATTAAATTTGAAAGATTTTTAGATGTTAATTTTAATAAAAATTAGCAATTTTAATATGGTTTTTATGACAATTTTTGTGAATATTTTGCAAAGGTTTTGAAATCCCACAAATAGAAAAGAAAACAAACCCCTATCTATTTTGAAGGTAATTACCAAGTGCTTTCTTCGGATTCAATATGAGAGTTGCAGGCCCTCTAAATTCTATCCTACATCCCATCAAACATTTTGGATTGAGATTCTTAAATTGATTAGGTTGAACATACCTGTACTTGTAATTAATGTATACTATTATTTAAGTGGCACCGAGGTTGCTGAGTAAGGGGTTTGATTCCATTAGCAGGAACTCTTGCATTATTGTAGAGCGCTTTTTTGAGGAATTTAGACGTGCATTTTCAGATAAGAAGGGAGATCAGAGAAGGTCATGCTATCATGAATTTTATTTAAATCGTTCACTACTACATGAAGGGGTGTTTAAGATGATTATCTAATACAATTATTATTTTGCTTTAAAATTATGATTTTACTTTAATTATTTATTTTATATAAATTGTTTAAAAAGCTCACTTTAAATTTGTCAGAACAACTTGAATCCACTGGGATAGAGCATAGTCCACCAAAATCGGCGTAGGGCAGTCATTATGTTTCAACTCAAGCTACTTGGAAGGCTTGATATTCACACCTCAAGAGCTGCTAGAGAAACTACTCGCATTGTAACTAAAAGGGCAAGTTATGGCTATGAAATTCACAAGGGCTCACTATGGGTGGGTGGAATAGGTCTTCGAGGGGAGGCATAGAGAAGCATCTATCTATTTTCTTTTGCAGTAGGCTCTCAACACCTATAATTTCAATAACTACAAGCATGTGGATTCGAAATAATGCAAGGTTGAAGGTCCCAGACTGGAAGTGGGGACGATCCTTTAGTTTTTTTAGGATGAATACAACCTTCCAGGGTTTGTCACCGATATGCGAATGGAAAGTTTATCAAATATTGCACCAAGGAATATGTCCTCTGCAGTATTAGACATGGAATGTGGAAAATCGTCAGTTGAAATTGATAAGTGGCAGGGTGATCATAATGGCTCTGGTTTTTATTACGATTTGAATTTATATTGACAACCATATTTATGGGTGGTGTGTGTTTGTGGTTGTAGCAGAGAATATATAGAGCAGGCTGCATGAGGGCATCCTGAATATTCATAACTACACAGGTTTTGCTCTTGATAACCATAATAATATGAGTATCCATTGTTATATACATATCCATATGCCACTCCATGCTCCTACGGTGGTTGTGTCAGCATCGCCATATTGGTGTTAAATCCATCTCCATATGACACTCGGTGCTGTTGTGGTTATGGTGTAATAGTGAAAGTTTCTCTTTTTCAGTATCAGTTTTTCGATTAAGGATAGTTCTCTAAAAACATTTAGATCTTCGAAAGAGAGCTTGCACTGTAGCTACTTCCAGAGTTTCCACCCCATAATGCTCAAAAGGGTACAGGGTTTTAAATATTGCATTCGGCTTTTAGACATATGAAGGATAAGGGTTTACAGTTTAAATACTTTTCCAGTTTGTAATTTCAATATTTTATTTTCTGGTTTCAGGTGATTCAATATTTTCTTTTTGGGTTTCATAAGACAATTTTTTGTCCGGCTAGGTACGCAACCCCTTTTTCCCTTCACTCTTTTTTTTAATGTATACTATGTTTTTCGGTTTTTATGTCCACAAATTTCTCTTCGACACCTCCAGACTAGTGACAATTATATATCAAAGTTGAATCCGCCACCAGAGCCAGAGCCATAAACATGAAAAACGCAACATTAATGCTACGCCCCACTAGTTCAATAACATGGACAGACCTTAATGCCATCCCCAGTTCCCTTCATGTTCACTATGTTTTCTAGCATCCCTTATAGTTCAAGACGCGAGTTTGTTTGATGATACTATTTATAGTTTGTTTGGTCCCATCCCACCCCCAAAAGGCAAGCATTGTTCGAAAGTCTAAGCTGCTTGAGTCGAAGTTGACTAAAGACGGTTTGCCCAACCTCATTAGCAGCCCTGATATATACACCTAGCCCACCTAAAGCAGGATACTTTTCCTCCATTTTTTGGCTTGAACATTGAAAGTCTAGGTTTCTGTTAGGTTGATTTCATCTGATTTTTGTTAAATAAGCATTGTTTTGGTTTCAATATTATTATTTTATTTGCAAGATTTTTATTCTAATAGTTATGTTTTTCTTATTTTTTCTTTTTTCTCACTATTTCAATTTTATGACGTTTTCCCCGATTGTTTAAATGCATTTTGGATGCTTGTGTATTTTTTTCTATGTTATGAATGTTTTCTTTTGTGATCACTTTGTTACTACTAGCTACTTAATTTTTTTTAGTTCATTGAGATTGCTTTTTGTTATAATCTGATGCTAGCTCAATGACATCCCTTAAAATCCCATGTGGACCTAGCTAAGGCCACATTTGCATTGGAAGTGCTTTTAAAAACCAACTTTCCATAACAATACCCCATAAAACTATTGAAATCCAAAACATTAGAAACTCTGTCTATACACCGGATCAATGATTAATAAAGACACGACCTTAGAAAAACTCAGAATACATGGAAAACCTGCTCTGAACACATAAAATGAACTTCAATGCATTAAAACCACATATACAAATCTCTCGAGTCCGATAATACCAAACCTTTCCATTTTATTCTCCACCGTCCTTCGTTATCTTCGATCTACGATTGGCTACTGCTTCATCGCACTATTGCAATATCGCTATTCCATCTCCGTCGTCCCATGACCTTTGTCTAATGCGATTTGCGATTAAATCTTGACAGTTAATCTGGCGCTCGATCTCATGGTTGTTGCTTACCCTGATCTGACCAAATAGTTCATTCGATCTCAACCGTTCAATCAACCTTGCTTGATCTAACGGTTGATATTGATATCAGGTGGATAACTTGCAAGAGGAATAACCACCCTATAAAGAAGTTTTCTCTCTCCAGTCTCCTGCCACACGTCAATCAATGAATGGTATCTGGTGACCAACCCTAAATACCACTTACCATTTTTTGGCTGCCCCATAATCTGCTCACTGCTTATGGAAACCCCTTTCGCTGATTAACGCCTGCACTCCTATGTCATGCGATGACCGTAGATCTCCTACCATCGACGCATCCTCCGGATTCCTCTTCTACTAAAGCTTAAAATCATCTCCACTGTTCATCTCTCAACTTAGTCCTATGCGACTTAATCTTAGCCGCTCAATTCCTTCTACCTTGTTCGTTGATCTCCAAGATCCAACAGTCACTGTGCATTGATCCATCTATGCCTCTTGGACTTGACCTCGCTTGTATTTAGTGAATTTACATTTTAACATAGTTTCTCTGCCATTCTCTGTTTCGCAACCATGACTCTGTATATAAACTCTTTGTGATATCTTTGATCAACGACTGGGTTTTAAAGCGGTTCAAACACTGCTATTGACACTAAGAACCCTAATTCTGCTTTGAATGCTGCGATTTATAACTTAAGACATAAAAACAGAGAAGAATGCTCAAATTGTTCCTCAGGAAAATATTTAGAGACAAGCGAAGGGTTTCAAGAGAATAATACATTTATGCACACAGAATTATTTATTCAATACAATAAAGCTATAGGGTCTCAGCCCTCTGGCTTGATTACAACAATAAAAAAACCCCTATGTCTATCTTGAAATCCTCACTCCTTCTTACTCGACTCCAATCTAGCTAACCTCTTTCTCCTAACATTTAGCTGATCTTTTCAGCTAACCTAGCTAACCTCTTTCTCCTAACCTTTAGTTGATCTTTTCAGCTAACCTAGCTAACCTCTTAATTATACAAAATACTATATTTATACAAAAGTGGATTCATGAACATCTCTTGCTCTCTCCTAAGGAATCTCTTCAACCCCACTCTTTTCTAAAACAAATGCTAAATTAAGCTTTCAAATCCCTCATATCCTATTCAAAACTAAATAAATCTAATTGCTTGGGGTGATCTCCACACAGGGAGGATCAATCAACCACTATGCCCTTTTCTCATATTTGACAATAAATAAACACTCTCACATATTTAAATAAACAAAATTAACTAATATCTTATCTTCCAACCCCTTGTTAGTCACAACATGTGATCATTCCATCACATTGTTGACTAGGTCCAAATGATCCTGCATCAGACTCCCAAAGTTGAAAGCTTTCATGATCTCATGGTCATGTGCTTCTGTTGCTGATCATCCAAGAAATTCATCTCATGGTCATGTTTACAGATTCATAAAAATAATTCACTTTAAAATCACAGAATTCCTGAACTTCTGTATCTGTCAACATCATCTTATATTCCTTCATCATTTCCATAGTACCTTCATTTTGATTCTTGACTGAAAATACTTCATTTTGGTTATCATCACAAACTTTCATTTTCTTATCTTCAACTTCTTTAATCATGACAATTTCCCTGTCAATACCATCATTCTCAAAATTATTAAATACATGCTCAAAGTATCTTTCTGTTTTAGCCATTTCTTCCAGTAATCTCACTTCTTCATCAACATGCATAAGTACATTGTCCAATTGTTGTTCATTACCTGTCAAACCTGAAAACGTACACAACATGTCAGTTTCAAAAATACAAGGCTCTTCATTTGAAGCCTTAGTGATCAGTTTCTCATGTTTCTATAAACTATTCTGATAGTTGATTAAGTTATTGAGAAATTCTTCCTCAACATCTCTAATGTCTTCCTCATCAAAGAAAACTTTTGGGACTGCAACTTCTTGACTATGCTTGGCAATTTCATCATAAGTTTGTAGAATACCTTCCTATTCTACACAATTTCTTCCAACACTCAGTTTAACCAAATAATATAACAATGTCTCCTCCTCTTCTATGATAAGACTTTGATCTTTCAAAGATTTCCTTGACTTAACTTCTTCAGTTGAGTTCTCTGTGTCAGCGTTACTTCTTTTCATTTCACAAATCTGCAATGCATTTATTTCTTTTCCTTTTTCCATTTCCCCTTGGTCTTCTATCCTTGCTAAAATTCCTTCTAACATGATCCAATAAGTTTTCACTAAGACAAGACACAACCATTCAACCATACCTTTTAATTTCTTCCACCAATTGAAGTCTTGAAAATCTTTATGCATCTCCTTTTATGGTTTTCTTGCCCCTGCCTCTTTCACCTTCTCATACACAGGTTCAAATTCATTAGGTTGTATACCTGCAATTTTACATTCACAGAAATAATTAGTCCCAAAAATATGGTATTCTCTTGTCTGCGAAGATGTTACCAACACATTCCTCTCATTCTAATCTGCATAGATTAGTTCTTCGTCATTGTCATCACTATCTCCTTCCCTAAGGAGAGATCCTTTCTCTACTTCACAGATGTATTCTACTCCTTCATTCTCAACTATTTGGAGTATTAATTTCTCAGCAAACAATTCTCTGCCAGGTCATTTAACTCTTTTTCTCACATAAAATCCTTGTTTCCATTTTTCTCTAATTCCTTTCAATACCAGCTTCTTCAAATGACTAAGTTCTATCTTCATCTCAACCAACTCTATTTTCCTTTCTTCTTTACTCATTCCTTTGATTCCAACTGCTTTGTCACTCTTTTTGCTCTACTTCTAACTTTCCTCTATACCCCTATCAACTACCAATAGTCAGTTCCATTTCTTCCTTTGGTGAACTTTCCTTGTTCACTAGTGAGCTGCAACTAGCCTTTTTCATCGGTAACAAGTCTCCTTTGTGCCTCACAAAACTTTTCTTAGTTCAGCCTTTTGGCACCTATTGGTTCTTTCCTCGAACCTTTCACTGACTAACTATTCTACCCAACACCCCTCTTGTTGGAATTGTCATCTTTAAGACAACTCTACCCACAATCACAATCGTGGAGCTCCCTCAACAACTTCTATCCAACCACAGCTGGAAGTTGTTCTCATCTCCTATTAAACACTCCTTACTCTAGGCTCTCCATCTTCAATTGCTCACTTCCTTCTTTCATTCAGTAATTTCATTTACTGTTGGGTACTGTCACCTTTACTCTTCTGAGAGTTCTTCTTGCTTTATCTTCTTTAACATAGCTCATATGCTATGATGCTGGTACAACTCATTCTATCTTTCAACAATTCCACTACTTCTATTGATCTGTACAATCTTATCTCAAGATACATGAAAGTAACATTTCAAACCTGCAACTTTTCCTTCAAATATGTCTTAAAACTAATTCCCATTCCATCAGTTAAATATTTGCCAAAAGATTCATCTGTTCACTATTTCATTTATACTTTCCATTTAAAAGACTCCATATAGCCAACAACTATTTCCCACTTTACTTTTCATAATGAACTCTTCATCTTTCAAGATCAATTAAGATTAGATCTGAATTTCAATTATTTTTTACCAATTCATGACAGACACTATCAATTCCTTCTGATAACTTGTTTATAAGAAAATCTTGTTTTTCTTCTACAAAATTCAAAATTCATTCCTTGTAATGACTCTCTTTCTAGATCTATTGAATCCAACCTTCAGTCTAACTATTGCTTTATCTATTGATATCATTGTCTTCAAAAATTCTTTAAGCAATCCTCAATCATTCTCAGTTTTCATAATTTTTTTCAAATTATTTAAATGACTTCAATGCCATAGCAAACCACTCTTCTATTTAGCTTTAACCTATAAACCTTCTACTTCAATTTTCCTTTTAATCAAACCAATCATTCAATCAACTTACATGGAAATTTCATTTTCTTGAAAGGAAAACATCTTCTCCTTTGAAATTTCAATCCCTTGTTGTTCTTTAGACATTCAAAACACATCTCTTCAAAATTATCAAAATAAACATTCTTACCAGACCTTCATCAGGAAATTCACTGTTTCCCCATTTTGATCTTAGTGCCCTTTGTAGTCTGATCCCCATCTGTATCAAATTCACTTCACTGCAATTGTACATATGCTAGAATTAAAATTCAGTCTCTCAACCAATCTCTACAGAGAATTGATCTAGCTCTGATACCAAAAAATGATGTGAGCTGACTGACATCCCTTAAAATCCCATGTGGACCTATGAGCTAAGGCCACATTTGCATTGGAAGCACTTTTAAAAACCAACTTTCCATAACAATACCCCATCAAACTATCAGAATCCAAAACATTAGAAAATCCATTTATACACCAAATCAATGATTAAGAAAGACATGACCTTACAAAAACTTGGAATACAAAGGAATACACGGAAAACCTGATACGAACACATAAGCCAGACTTCAAATGCATTAAAACTGCATATATAAATCTCTCAGGTCCGCTAATACCAAACCTTTCTGCTTTATTCTCCACCATCCTTCATTATCTTCGATCTATGATCAGCCAATGCTTCATCGCACTATCACAATATCGCTATTCCATCTCCGTCCTCCCCTGACCTTTGTCTAATGCGATTTGCAATTAAATCTTGACCATTGATCTGCTGCCCGATCCGAAGGTTGTCGCTTAGCCTGATTTGACCAAACATCTCACTCAATCTCAACCATTCAATCAAAATCGCTTGATCTGATCGTTGATATTTATATCGGGTGGATAAATTGCAAGATGAATAACTGCCAGATAAAGTGGTTTTCTCTCTCCATCTCCTACCATACGTCGGTTAATGAATGGTATAAGGTGACCAACCCTAAATACCACTTACTATTTTTTGGCTGCCCCATAATCCGCTTACTGCTTATGGAACCCCTTCCACTGATTAACGCCTGCACTCCTATGTCATGCGATTACTGTAGATCTCCTACCATCGACGGCTCCTCTGGATTCCTCTTTCACTAAAGCTTAAACTCATCTCCACCATTCATCTCTCAACTCATTCCTATGCAACTTAATCTTAGCCGCTCAATTCCTTTGACAGCGTCTGTTGATCTCCAAGATCCAACGGTCACTGTGCATTGATATGTCTATGCCTTTTGGACTTGACCTCGCTTGTATTTTGTGAATTTACACTTTAACAAAGTTTCTCTGCCATTCTCTGTTTCGCAACCACGACTCTATATATAAACTCTCTGTGATATATTTGATCGATGATTGGGTTTTAAAGTGGTTCAAACACTACTATTAAAACTAAGGATCCCAATTATGCTTTGAACACTGCGATTTATAACTTAAGACATAAAAACAGAGAAGAATGCCCAAATTGTTCCTCAGGAAAATATACAAAGACAAGCAAAGTGTTTCAAGAGACTAACACATTTATGCACAAAGAATTATTTATTGAATACAATAAAGCTATAGGGTCTCGACCCTCTGGCTCGATTACAACAATAAAAAAAACCTCTGTGTCTATCTTGAAATCCTTGCTCTCTCTTACTCAACTCCAATCTAGCTAACATATTTTTGCTAACCTTTAGTTGATCTCTTCAACTAACCTAGCTAATCTCTGAATTATACAAAAAGACTATATTTATACAAAAGTGTATTCATGAACCAATTTTGGTTTATATCCAGAAATCTCTCACTCTTTCCTAAGGAATCTCTTCAACTCCACTCTTTTCTAAAAAAAATTCTAAATTAAGCTTTCAAATCCCTCATATCCTATTCAAAACCAAATAAATCTAACTACTTGGCCTGATCTCCACACAGGGAGGATCAATCAGCCATTATGCCCTTTTCTCATATTTGACAATAAATAAACACTCTCACACATTTAAATAGATAAAATTAACTAATCTCTTATCTTCCAACCCCTTGTTAGTCACAACATGTGGTCACTCCATCAGATTGCTGACTAGGTCTAAATGCTCCCGCATCATAATCACATCAAAATTTATTTGTCGACGTGTTTCGAACCAGCAAGTGTGGTTCATCGTCAAGGCAAGATGAAAATCCAGATCATGGAAACAAGGTAAATAACTAGATCATGGCAACAAGGTAAATAGAGAGACCGATCATTCAAGGACTACTTTTGACTACAATGAACTCGGTAATTGAGTGGACCAAGTAATAGGGAAAATTTTATTAATTAGTTAATCAATTAATTGATTAGTTAGTTTGTTAGATCTGTTTTTTTTCATTTTAATCTATATGTAACATATAGATTTAAATGAAAAAAAAGATCTAACAAACTAATTAGAAAACTTTTCCCTATTTCTTGGTTGAGTCAATTGCCTAGTTCATTGTAGTTGTTTCCTTGGTCCAAAGTAGTCATTGAATGATCAGTGTGTCTATTTAACTTGTTGCCATGGTCTAGTTCTTCATCTTGTCATGATGATGAACCACACTTGCTGGTTCCAAACCCGTCCACAAATAAATTTGGATGTGATTATTGCCAAAAACACGTCTCTTGATATGTATCACATAAGCTTTAATTCAATAAAGTCCTTTAGTGTGAAAGTAAGGAGTTGAGTTACACTTTTTGAGAGAGGGTACATTTGGGTGGAAAAAACGAAGACTCGATTGAGCTCCTTGGATGCTAAAAAAATAGCTTGATCGAGGGTTAAAAACAAACCCTCGATTGAGTCATTTTTTGTTATTAACAGACTGTAGGTGATTTGAGAACTCGACCGAGAGTGTGATGGTAACTCAACCCAGAAATTAAAGGATGGAGCATTCAAATCAATTTCTCTAATGACCCCACCAAAGTCTTAAATGCTCCAACAAAGGTAGGTATCCTATCTTTTTTGTATTTTTTTTTTGGAAAAATAAACAAATTAATTATAAAAAAAAACCATGTACAAAAACCATGAAAACTAATTATTTAAGAAAAAAAAACCACAAAAAGGCCCTTCAAAAGAACTTAAAAATTAAAAAAACCAACCAAGAGAACCAAAACATAAAAATAAAAATAAAAATATTCAAACAACTCAGAAAACCATAAAACCAATCTAGAAAACCATAATAAAAGCCCTTCAAAACAACCTAGAAAACACTTTGAAACCACCAAAATACTATAATTCAAGTTTTAATTTTTTTTATTACTTGTAATGTTTTGTTTATTAAATGCATATTTTCTGAGTTACAATGGTAAGAACGTTTTTTTCCTAATTATTTTGGGTTCTAAAGTTTTTTTTTAGCAATTTTATGAAAGAAATTTTCAATTTTTGTATGTTTTTTAATTTAATTTGCATTTTAAATTTCTAACAAGTTTAACAAAAAATTATACCCAAAAAACATTAAAAAAAAAAAAAAAAAAACGAAAATATAACCATAGATAAGTAAATTAAGAGCTTAAAATTAAAACATGCATATAATTGCTCATGGTGAAGTTCTGTTTATAAAATAAGAAATCTTATTTTATTTTATTATTTTATATTTAAATTATTCTATATTTTAAGTATTTTTTTAATAATAAATATGTTACGATGCTAGTTTTAAAAATTATATATATATATATATATATATATATATATATATATATATATATATATATATATATATATATATATTGTAACTATATATATAACAAAACATTTAACTTTGTTATATATAATATTTAACTATATATAATAGTTAAATATTATATGTAACATAACTATATTTAACTATAGCATCACATCTAACTATATATTATAGATTTATATATAAAATATAACATAACATAGTTTTCTAACTATTTAACATAACATAAAATTATATATATATAAAACATTGCATGTTACAACATAATCATAATTATAGTTCATAACATAATGTGATTTAATATAACATAGAACTCTATATTTAACATGAATAAAAAAAATTTATTTAACAGACATATATATAGCATAACATAGCTATAACTATAATTCTAACTAGATAGCTCATAACATAATTATATAACTAGATATATAATTTAACTATTATAACATTTCACACACACACACACACACACACACACACACACACACATATATATATATATATATATATCATAACATAAAGTTATTTAACGGTAAGGAAGAGGAAAATGGCTATACGGTTCGGTGAAGTTTTGACCTTGCGGTGTTTGAAAGGGTTAGGTTAAGTTAATGAAAACTATAGTAGACTCAAGGCAAAGGTTTTTGCGGATGTAAGTTGGCGGTCGTGTCTAGTATCCCTCTGCTTGGTGTTCACGGTGAAACGAGAAGTGTTAACTATAGTGGTCAGGCTGTTCATTACAACTTTGAATCGATTTCTGTGCAAAACTAACGGTTAAGTTTCTTTGATGAGGTGGACAAGGAACTCATGGATTAATCCTTAGATTTGTTAGAATCAATGCTGATCTGGATAGAATATCCACCTCAACTTTCTAGAATAGTGCAACCGGTGTCAGAAGGATCATTGGAGCTAAAGGTTTTCACCCCTATGTCTTCCTCGGTGGAAGTCTTTGCAAACCCCAATATCCTAGGCATAGAAGAAAACCTCTTTTCAGCTGAAGAGAAATGCTCGCTAGGGTTTCAAAGGTTTGAAGGCTCAAAGAATCAAATCTAGAACTATGTGCAATTATTCCCAGAAGACGACTCAGTACCATCTCCGATGACCCAACAATTTCTTAAACATTATTTAAACCCTAGCACATTTGTTGGGTTGATTTCAGAAAACCCTAATAGGGTTATACTAGAGGGGGTTTCAGAACAGTATGCATGTTAGCATGTGATGCGGTTTAATTTGCAATAGACAGAAGTGAACTATCGAGGGATGATGCAGTACATGCCGAAAAAATAATTGTTGGATATGGTTTCTCAGCAACGGCTCAATCCTATGGATATTTCATTGGTATTATTGTTAGTGAACATGAGTTTTATTGGGGGGACATTAGCGTTATCAATACAAAAGTACATCCCTTGCATGTTTCAGAATCCCTAGATAGACATTGATCGAAGAAACAAGAGAATAAATCAAAGAGTACAAAAGTAAAAGAAAGAGGTTGGCTGCTGGTTTTAGGGGAAGTTGTTAATATCTACGAGGTTATGGATACAAAAAAATGTGTTCTAGTAGGAAATCTCAAGGGGAGGAATTGCTCATCAACACGATTGAAGAATTGGGTCATGGAGGTTTGGGGCCAAGTATTAGATGTCATGCAAACAATGGTTACGATGACTAGGGGTTGGTTTTCCCTTTGTTTCATGAGGGCCGAACATGCATCGTGGGTTCTTACCAAATATTGGCACATTAAAATTGCATCCATTATGATGAAAATATGGTCTTCCCTTTTGGACCTCGAGAGGGAACAACTGGGGGTGGGTCCAATATGGGTAAGGCTACCGAGACTACCCCTCCAATTCTGGATAGGGATGCTTTCAGGAGAACCAGGGATGATTTGGGGACTTTTCTAGATTATGATAAGTCATTCCATGAGACGGGTAAAATGGATTTTCCCCACATACTAGTACACCTTGACATTAGGGAGGGCCCAATAGAAAGTCTGATGCTTCAATGGAGGGGTTTTACTAGATTTTGAAAGTTGGATTCTCGAGTTTCGTTTAGGTGTAGGAAGTGTCATGAAGTGGGTCATATCTTTAAGGAATGTCCATTGCTTTCCAAGGAGAAGTTTGTTGGTGATGGTTCATGTAGAGATGATGTAATATTTTGAGATAGAGATGCCTCAAATGCTATGCTGCAAACTCCTCAAAAGAGCTTGGTTTGATAGACAAGGGTGACGGGTAGGGATGAAGGTCATCAAGCATCCACTCAAATTTGGACTACTGTTATGGTTACTCATGCGTGGGTGTCTGCATTAGCCACCCTCTTGGGCACCAATCTCTCTTCCCCATCCCCTACACCTATTATTTCATTGAATACATCACACTATTTTGCTTTATCTCGTCCTGCTATGAATCATGGGGTGGTTCTATCCTTATGCAATCTGAGTGCTATTACTTTTCCTATGGTCTCTATCCCTATATGTAGCCTGAGACCTTTCCCTATCAACACAGCATTGATCCTTGCTTTAGAAGTCTCGACGATGGAAATGTAATATGTACCTAACACTAGATATAGATAGAGTTTAAGATCATTATCAAAATTACCAAATGTGTCCGAGGGGGGTATAGGTCTTTCATCATCTCTTAAGATCCACAAAATTCCCAGAGGTGGAAAATTCAATATTTTGAAAGTCATTCATAAGGCCTGTATGGATGTAGTAGAGGGAAGACAATTATCATTAGATGGGGTTCTTACAGAAAAGTTCACCCCGATCGTGGTTTCTCGACGAAGTGGATGTATTTCAACTATCAAGGGATGGCTAGCACTTCGCAAAAACTGGCTCTCCAAAGATTATTTTAATATGAAAGGTTGGATGAAATTTTTTTACAAGAAACACTGGGGAATAGTGAGAAAATTGTATCTTTTCTCGAATATATGGTGAAGGGATGGTATTTTCATGCCCTGGATGCTAGAGGTTGATTTGGTGGAATTTTCATCTGTATAAATTGTAGAACAATGAAGCTTGTGAATGTATGGGGTAGGGAAGGTTTACTATTGGTTGATGTGATCCCTGAATAATTAGGTATAGAAGTTAGGATTGTAAATGTTTATGGTCCATGTCACAATTGTATTGAATTTTGGGAAGATATTATGGGGTTATCATTCATGCAAGCCGAGAATATAGTGTTAGGTGGAGACTTGAACTTTTCACTAGGTCATTGAGAGTTCTAGGGGAGCCATGCACAGGTGGACTCACTCACTATTTTTTTTGAGAAATTATTGGAGAAAAATAGTTTTATTGATATCGAAGTAGCGCGTCTCTAGCCCACATAGAGGAATTGTAGGACAAGCGATTCCATGTTAGCTATATGTCTAGATAGATTTTTTATTAAGGAAGCATTGATGGATAAGATATCATTGATTAGAAAATGGGTAGGACTAGAGGAATCTCGGGTCATTTACCTATCTTCTTAGAAGTGGATGGTATCTTCTAAATGTTGTATGGATTGTTCAAATTTAATGCAACATGGTTAAGAGGTGAGGAGTTTTAGGGGATAATCAAGGAGGTTTGGGAGCCCTGTGCTCTCAATGAGCATAGATTACTGGCTGAGAACCTCGCTAGAAATTTGTTTCAATTGAAGCAGAGGAATATTGAATGGGTAAAGAATAAGAAGAAAAAGGAGGAGGAGGCCCTTTGTAGAATCGATTCCGATTTGGTCCGTCTAGAGGACCCTGATAGTGGTGGCTTCGCCACTATGGAATCAAAATTACATATTACGCAATTGGAGGTTGAGAAACACAAATTATTAAAGGAAAAGGAGGAAACATGGAGGCTTCAAAATAGGGCAATATGGCTTCAATCAAGAGATGATAATACTAAATTATTTCAACAATTTTCAAGAGGATGGAAAGTTATCAACACAATATGATCCCTGGAGGATGAGATGGGATCATCAATTCATACATTCAGGAGTATAGAAAATATGGGTATTCAACATTTTGGGACTCTATTCAAAGCTCAGAGAGAGGCATCATTGGTGGAAATTATTAAGGTATCTAGTCTCTTCCCATGATTTGTTAGTAATGAAGTAAATGATGAATTGAATATCGGAGTCATCTTGGGAGAGCTTGAGGATATGCTGAAGTGGATTAAAATAGACAAGGGTTCTGGTCCGAGTGGATGGTCGGTTGAATTTTACCTTTCTTTCATCAATTTAATTGGACAAGATATACTAAAAGTGATTGAGGAATGAAGAACTAATGAAAGAATGTATGAAGCTTTCAATGCCACGTTTATAGATTTAATTCCCAAATCGGATAACCCCAGAAGCTTTAATGATTTTAGGCCTATATCTCTGTGTAATTGCATATATAAAATCATTGTTAAGATTATAGCAAATCGAATCAAGCCTATTTTATCACAACATATATCCAAGGAACAATTTTTTTTCTTGGAGAATTGTCAAATACATGAAGCTATTGGTATTTCTCAGGAAGGACTCCATTCCTTAAAAGTTAAAAATTTGAAAGGCATGATTCTTAAAATTGATTTATCAAAGGCATATGATAGGACCAGTTAGTTGTATATTCGGATGTTGTTGACTCACATAGGATTTCAAAATGCCTTTATAAATTGGATTATGTGTTGTATAACATTTATTTCTTTCAGCATTATTATCAATGGGTCAACTAGAATTTTTTTCCATGCGGAATGTGGCCTTCGGCAATGATTCCCATTATCACCTCTGTTATTTTTACTAGTTATGGAAGGACTTAGTGGGCTCTTATTCGTAGAAAGGAACCATGGGTGATTCAAAGGGGCAAAGATAGTTGAAAATATTATTTTGTCTCATCTACTTTTCGTAGATGATGTTCTCATTTTCACGAGTGGAGAAATCAATGATTCAACTGTTATTAATAGTACTATCCAAATATTTTGTAAATCTATAGGGATGGAGACTAATCAGGAGAAATCTACACTATCTTCTACAGGTTGTTCCCAATTTGAATTAAATTATGCTCATCAAAGGTTTCCCTATCACAAGTTGGAATTTGAAGAAGGATTGAAATATCTAGGTTTCCAGATAAAACCAAATAATTATAAAATTGCAGATTGGATGTGGCTTGTGGAAAAGATTGAAAGTAGGATTAATGTATGGTATCATAGATGGCTATCTAGAGCGGGTATAATGGTACTCATTAAGTCATTATTGGAGGCCATCCCTGTTTACTAGATGTCTTTATCATGGATACCTAAGGGAATCATTCACAAAATAAAACAGATTTAGTGTAGGTTTCTTTGGAGGGGAAAAAGGTAAGGAAGGCTTTTGAATGGGTAAAATGGGATCTCATTTCCATCCCTAAAAAGTGGGGGGGATGGGGGATGAAAAATTTAACTTGTTTCTCAAAGGCTCTACCAGCAAAAATGGGAAGGAAACTTATTACATTAATAATCTATGATTGGATGTGGTGATAAGAAAATACATTAGCCCTCTTCCAATACTGAAATGAATTCGATTAGCAACATGGAACCATTTAGAACTGTCTTCGATATGGAGAGGAGTCCTAAATTCCTTTAGTTATATTAGAGAAGGCCTGACATGGATAATTGGATCTGGCATGAAGGTTTGAATAAGAACATATGCATGTTTTGGAAGTTGTAATGCACATATACTCCCTCTAGATTTGATTCAATTCCTTGTAGACTCAGGGAGAAGCACCTTGGATTGGATAGCAGATCCTGATAATTCCACTTTATTTGGTCAAAGATAGAGGACTGCCCAAGAACTTCAGATCTAGGCACACTGGCATCAAGCTTTGGAACAATACACCAATGCACTCTTAGTTACGCATGTTAGAATTATGGATCGTGAAGATGAATGTATATGGTCTTTGGCCTCCCATGACAAATATTCCCCAAAAAATGGCTATTCATTCATATATATGAATCATGAACCTGAAATCATCTCCTGGTGATGGTGACTACTATGGAAGCTTAAGGGACGAACTAAAGCAAATATCTTTATGTGGTGTCTCTCATGTAACAAAGTTCCCACTGGGGACAACCTAAAGCACAAAACTTTTCAGGGACCAACATGGTGTATTTTATGCCAGGATAATGAAGAAACAATAAATCATTTGTTCTTTCAATGCCCATTTTCGATCCAAATATGGAATCAGATTTATCAATCATTGGCAATCAACATTATATGGTATGGAGAATCTATTGCAAATGCATGGGAATCATGATGGAATAAGGCTCACCCTACCAAGCTCAAGAATCTTCCCCTGTTCATTTGTTAGGGAATCTAGTTTGGTAGGAAAAAAATAAAATCAGGAAAAAGAAAAACACTGGGCCAATATTTGTGCACAAATAGTGGCAATTTATAACATTATCCTTCAGGTTGAGCAAATTTAGAGGCCTTGTAACATATGTGCAGAAGTTATCAACAAATCTCTCCCCTAGGCTTATTTTTATGTATCAGCACATCTGGAAGGATGTGGAGGGGGTGGAATATTACTTTTAAAAGAATATCATTATTTCAAAATGAAAATGGGTTTAGGGAGGGGCACAAACAATTATGTAGAGCTAAACAACCTTATACTTTTGCTTCTATTTTCCCTATAGAAAGATTGTTGACATCTCTAGATCTTTGGTGATTCTAAAATTGCTATAAACATGTTCAATCAATAGTGAAATTGTCACATGCACACACTCAGGAACTTGATGAAAGAAGTATTATCTTTAAAATCACAATTTGACTATGTGATATGTCATCATATTTACAGGGAAAGGAACAACATTTCCAACAGTCCATCCCAAGAAGCAGCACAACAATATTTTGGTATTTGGATTATCCATAAACATAATGGTCAAGACTTTTATTAGTACTTCCATCGCCCTTTCATTGATTAGTAGACACAAGATGAAACACAAACAAGAATCCAACTCAGCATATTTATGGACTCTTTTTGTTATTTTTTGACTATGTAGAAGTTCTGGAAAATGTATATATTTATAATTTTTGAACTATTACTGTAACCATTCATACTATATTATTTTTGGACACTTCATGGTATGTGGCCTGGTGTGGCCACCTTTTTTGAGATATTCTCCTTTGAAGCATTTACAACATGTAATTTTCAATATCTATATAATGAAAGTTAAGATTTTTCCCTGGGGGGAAAACATAAAGTTATTTGACTATTTATACACACACACATATATATAACATAGCGTAACATGTATTGTGTATAACTATAACATAATATAACCATAACTATAACATTTAACATAGCATAACTATTTAAAACATAATACACACACATACACAAACACACACACACACACACACACAGATATATATATATATATATGTGTGTGTGTGTGTGTGTGTGTGTATAACATTTAACATATAATTAGGGTAGGGGAGAGGGGGAAACCTCGTTTAACTCTGATGTTACACTTAATATCTTTCGACCACCCTTCATTGCTCTTTAGCTTGGCAATTACATTCTCATATAATCTTATAGCGACAGCTCTCAACTCAAGAGGAACCTTTAGCTCTTCTAATCTGTTCCAAAGGTTGTATCTAGGAACCGTATCGAAAGCCTTTCTAAAGTCCACAAAGCAACAAAATAAATTGGATTTATCATTATGACATTCCTCCGTAATGATCCTAAGTGTATCGTGGTGGTCTACTGTTGAGTTATGCCTTCTAAAACCTACTTGACCTTTAGCCCGCTTACCTTCACTTTCAAGCCATATGCTTAACTTATTTTCCAAAATACTACCATATAACTTGGCTAAGAGAGGGCTGATCATAATTTTCTGATAACTAGAGGGGTTATTTGTATCCCCACTTTTTAAAAATAGGGATAATGAGGCTCTCAGTCCAAGGTTTAGGGAAACCTTGCTTGATTGCTTGATTGAAAAGCTTATGGATGTGGGGGATGAGGACATGACCTCCAATTTTTAAGATTTTCACCTGGTAACCTTCAATGTCCTTAGCTTTCCCATTAGTGAGGCGACTAACCCCAAACTTAATGTCTTCTAAAGAGAAAAATTATTTCGTTGATGTTTCAACCATGCATCATTGATAGATAGATTAAACCCATCATGAAAAGTGCATTTGGTCTAGTGAATAAAAGAATTTAGATTCTTTTATAATTTGTACTATATAATTGTGTCATTATCTAGTGTGTTGTACAAAAAATATTGTCTTTGTGTGCTTGCACCTAGTACAGTTCATGTGTCAAAGCCAATCATTAGAAAATTAAAGTCTATTGGAGTATTTGGCTCGCATGATTTTTTTTTTTTTTTTTTTAATTAGGTTTGTTTCAATTTTTTACATATATCTTTATATATTTATGCGCTATGAATATAGTGCATTATTTCGAAATGAGAAAAAATGTGAAGGTAGATTTGAACACTTCTTTCAATTGTGTTTACATGGAATTCAATACTTTGGTTGATAAATTATAAAAAAATAGACTCTAACTTTAAGACTTCAGGCTACATTATTCTCTTGAATTTAGAAATCTATATTCTGTCAACATACTTTCTAAGTCAACTTTTTTTTCTTGGATTAGTTTATATGTATTATATGTAATACTTTAGTCAATATTTATTTCTTGGATTAGTTTATATGTATCAAATGTATTATATGTAATAGTCTAAGGCATCCCATATATGTTCCCCAACTGTAAGCCATCACAGAGCGAGGGATTCTCTTATACTTGGTCAGGCTTTTGATATATCACGTAGCCCATCAAGAGTTCATGCTCTACTCATATATCCTGCCTCTAATGCCATTTGGAGTATCAGAGGCAATTTTTATGTCTTTTTTGATGATCATGCTACTTCTACTAGACCTTCTTCGCCTGTTTTAGGTACACTTCTTGCATTTTTAAGTCCTCTTTAAAATTTATGTGTTTATGTCTTGAAATTGTCTTTAATTTTTAAATTGTATTCAATTGATGTGTTTGAATTTAATGTATATGTTATTATTCTTCTAGTTTGTTAATTATATATGTTAAATTATGTTTATGATTTGCAGGCCCTCAATAGGCCAAAACTGAGGATCAGAGTGCATCATCGATTCCTTTGTAGGATGATGTTACAACTCATATTACATTGGAGGATGGTATTACCCATCATATGTAGATCATATAAGAGCTACATAACATCCCTACCAATTCACTAACTCATCTTAGTTTGTCTTTGATGCTAGATAACATCAATAGATTGATAGAGACATACCAAATATCTCGTCAACATAACCACCTCCTACAATACATAGAAAGTATTAAGAGGCATGAGTTTAGAGGCCCAGATACTCTGGAGGTGGTGGAAGACGCCACCATGGACATTGATATTCATGGAGAGTTGTCGAAAATCCCTTCAGATTACCCCACTAAGCATATAGGTCTGATTCAACTAAAATATTTTAGGAATTTTGTTGCAACCCCTTTTGTGTATAATAGATTCGTTGGAGCTTGGGGCTGGTTCCCCCACCATGACCAGGTTGCCATTTATTTTGCTAACCATTTATATGCAAAGTTTGTGTTACATATGAGGCCAGATTAAACCAATATTGGATCTCCTTATTATGGAACCGACTTGGGAAGTACCTATGAGCGTGATGGGGCTTGTATGGACCCCGGCCATGTACCAGCACCTCCTAGATTCTTTGCACTATCGTCTCGGAGCTTGGTATTATTGACATAGCTAAAGGAGTTATCACAGCTCAGTGATGAGAAGACGTCATTGGCTAGTGCGCATGTTCCATTAGACGTATTGATGAGGAGACCACCACCATTTCCTCATGAAACTCCAGTGCCCTTATATGATGATGCATTTCTCGTGAGTTTACGCTTTGACCATCTTTTGGCATATGTGTGTATGTATCGTGATGCCATTCGTGAGACTTGGATGGTGCACTACTTGAGTGACACAGACCAAGTACTAAATATACATGAAACTATTGACTCTTATTATCAAATTATGCATAATTATTTATATTAATTTCTAGTTTGTATTATATTTCATTTATATTAATAAGTTCATTATAACATGTAGAGACATCCCAGGTACATGGATGAGCATATGAGGTCATCCGAGGGGTAGTTGATCAACAAGGCCATCCTTGACCAGAGCATGTTTCCATGTATTCTCCTCCACCTCCACCTCCACCTTATATGTTCACTAATGTGAAGGAGATTCACTATTTATGACCCCATGGACCAATAATTGAGGTAAAAAAGTTTATTCCTAAGATTTCAACATTTTCCTTTTTTCAGTTACACATATATGCTAGTTAATTTGTAGACTAATTATAAATTTTCCTTGTCATTGTGTACAAAGGCCCATATGCATAGTTCCATTGATGTTGTTGTTATGTGGAGACATGAGTGAGATGTTAGGTTTAGAGGCACTGATGATTTCAGCCCATAATTCTAGGCCCCAATCATTAAGCCATGGGGAGAGGAGAACCAATACTAGATTTTTCAAACCCCTATCCTATCTGACTTACATTTAGACTTGACTAAGGTCAATAGGTTCATGTGTGTGTAATTAAAAATTTGGTTCAAAATCATTTATTTCCATATTGTTTATTTTGTACAAATACTAATCTAATTAGTTTGAATTTGAATGTGTTATATTGCAAGACCAACTTATCGACACTTACTATACGTAGAGGAACTCACACAAGAGTTCTGGTGGTACTTAGAGTGTCATAGTTTGTATATTTTCCGGTTCATTTCATAAGGCACATTCACATGTGATACAAATTTTTTTTATTTTCATACACAGACAATTTATGGATGTACATCATGCACATTATTTTATTTTATGGATGATTATTATTTCAGTTTATGGATGCTTAAGTGAAGTTTGTAATTTGTGTATATTTTCATATGGATAGTTTATTGATACATGTATTCACTATTTCATTCTATTTGTATTAATATTGTTTATAGATGCTCATTAATTTTTGAAATTTATAGATCTGTTAAAATTATTTCGCTAATTTAAAAAAATGATATATACTATAACTTTTATTAGTAAAATATATGATCAATTTTGATTTCCAGTTTCATAGACTAAGAAAATAAGTACAATATTAAGTTATGATGCGAGTCACTTTGATACTTAAAATACACTAAAATATATCATGTATCAATTTAATATTGAATACGGAAAGAATTCCAATCATGCTACATATTGGCTTGTAGAAAGTGTCTTTTAGTGCACTCAACATCATGTATGTTACTATAATTCATTTTAAAAAATATATTATTTGAATTATAAAATCACCCATACATACATACATACATACATACATACATACATACATACATACATACATATATATATATATGAATTTTTTCTTGACCCACCCATAGACCATCACATGGACAACTTTTTTAAGTATTTCAATCAATTTCTTATCTCAAGGTTCAATTAAAAAACACAAATAGGATTGACTTAAGTTTTACTCAGTTTTAAAAGATGTCATGTAAAGAGAAAATAAGTTTTATTTAACACTATTTATTTTGAGATTATCTACAAGAGCTTAGTCATAACATGATATAAGTCAATCATATTGGAACTTAATCTATAGGTCAAAAAACAATATATGACAATGTTTCCATAATTTTATATAATGTTGTCAACTTTCCTAAATTTACAAGTAGTTATACAAGTATTTCAATCAATCCCTTATGATTGAAATAAGTTATATTCAATTTAAAAATATGTGGAGATGTAAAAGTTACAAATACAATTTTTATTCGATTATATTTTATTTGAGGTTAGCTACAAAAGATTAGTCATAATGCACATCATCAATATTTTTTTTGTGCTTACACTAAAATCAATGCATCTAATGCAAATAATCAAATAGGATTAGATATCAACATCTATACTAAAATCAATGCATCTAATTCTGCAAACAATCAAATAGGATTAGAAATCAACATCTACATTGAAATCAATGCATCTAGTGCTAGCAATCAAATGGTTTTAGGAATCAACATCTACATTGAAATTAATGCATCTAATGCAAGCTAAATCAAACAAGATTATAAATTAACACCTTTAATGAAATTAATGCATCTAATGCAAGCAATGAAACAAAATTAGAAATTAAAATCTATAGAGAAATCAATGCATCTAATGCAGGAAATCAAATAGGATTATAAATCAACATTTGTACACTAAAATCAATGCATCTAGTGCAAGCAATTTTCTTCCCTTTCTCTCCCCCTCCATCTATATCTATATCTCCCTCCATCTCTCCTTCTTTGTCTCTCTATCTCACCCTCCAATGCACACATGCTCTCTCTCTCTCTCTCTTCATATCTATCTATTTCTCCCTCCCTCCCTCTATCTCTCTCTTCTTCCCTCTCTCCTCCTTCCATCTATATCTCTATCTCCCTTTGTCTCTCTTTCATCATCCCTCTATATCGCCCCTCAAACATACACATTATTTCTCCATATCTATCTATATCTCCCTTCCTCTCTCTCCCTCTCCCTCTATCTCTCTCTTCCCCTTCTCACCCTTTGTCTCCCATTCTATCTCTCTTCCCTTCTACTCTCCTCACTCCCTCTCTCTTCATCTCCCTTGTCACTCCCTCTATTTCTCTCTACACCTTTCTCTCTTTATATGCCTTTATTCTTAGCTCCCTCTATCTCAACCCCTCATCTCTCTCTCTCTCTCTCTCTCTCTCTCTCTCTCTCTCTCTTGAGCTTCATCCTTCAACTTTGTTGACTATCTCCCTCCCCCTCTCATTCTCTCTCCCCCTTCTTTCCATTTCTCCTTATTTTTATTTCTATCTCACCCCCAAACATACACACACTCTCTCCATCTCTTCTTTGCCAGTCCCTCTCTGTATCTTTCCACCTTTCTCTCTCTATATGTCTTGAACTTCTTCCTTCCCTATCTTTTGCTCTAAATCCATCTCTTGAGCTCCCTCTCTTTCTAGGAGGCTCTATCCTCCTCTCCTACTCTCCATGTTTGTGTCCCCCTCTCTGTCTCTTACCCTTCCTTCCCACTCTCTCTCCTCTATATTTCAAAATTTTAAAAATACTTTAACAATTGAACTATAATGTTTAATTTTTTTTTTTTTTGATGTCATACAACAATTTAATTTTCTATATAATACATATTTAACATTCAAGATTTCAAATATGTGTTTTACGTTCACTTGGAAGGAAAATGATAGCTTTCCATGGAAATATTATCTAAAATTTTTGAACATATTAATGTTCCAACTACCTCCATCAAAGATACATAGAGAGTTTCATGTCTTCTAATTGAAATTATTTAGGCTTTATTTATTTAGGTAGCTTTAGGTTATGATTATTTCAGAATTTTAAGAACATTATATATTTTATTCTGTTGTATTTATATAAAAATATAGGTTAAATAAAATTAACATACTGAGTCAACTTCTATGACTCATTTTCTGTTAATGACTCTTTTTTTGATGCCTACAATGTATATCAACCACATTTATTAATGTGCTTGTGCTAGTAAATATTATAATATAATAGATTTTATATTATATTAAAGTTAATAATATTACATCAATCCAAAGTTAATAATAATTTATTTATTTATTTATTTATTTTTTTTGGTAGGTAAGCACCCATAAAGGATTTGAACCAATGACCTATCTCAAAGAGTGCCTTAACAGTGCACCCATTCACCGTCAATCCAAAGCCTCGTGGGCTCAAAGTTAATAAATATAATATTAACATTCAAATATATTAATATTAATTTTTTATATTAATATCATATTTCATAATTTAATTTAATAATAATAATAATAATAATAATAATAATAATAATACATTTTATAAAGTTTCTACATGACATTATAACAAAACTTATAATAAAATTTGGAATTTTAAAATGTGGTAAAATCTTAAATTTTAGATTTTAATTGGTTCTAAAATCTAAATTATGGGATTCAATTTTTTTAATTTTTTTTTTGTAAAGGCTGGATTGAGACATATACCCTGATTGAGCCTCTATTAACCATGTGTATAGCTCGATTGAGGGTTTCTAAAACCCTCAATCGAGTTATTTGAATTTGAAATTTAAATGCTCGACCGAGCCTTTGAAGTCTTAAACTCCAAAATTTGAGCACCCATTCCACAAAATTTCTTGCAACACCATTTTGTACCCTATCGGAATTAGGGAAAAATTTGTCCTTAGGTCGCTGAGTTGATCATGCTAGATTCACGAAAGAATCCTCTATCCAATGACATATGAGTTTGAAATTTTTGAATTCATATGATAATTTTCATCTAATTTCTTTTAAATATAATGCTTGAAAATGTTTTGAACAATTTTACAGCGGTTGAATAAAAATAAATATCATAAAATATACACAACGAAAAAATTTCAAAAAATACCACTATCTTAGTTTATGCGTCCTCTTCAAAACAATACCCTTCGTTTTTCAATTTACCTAAATAGTTGAAAAAAACCTTACGTGGACATGTGTCTACAAAATGAAATTTAAATCTTACTTCACCAACTTCGAAAAGTAACAAAAGTTACATTTTTTCATATAAAAAAATTAATATGAAAACCTTAGCTCTCCCCACGTAGATCACACACACACACACACATATATATATATATATTAAATTACACATTTTAGATTAAGTTATGCTACTTGAACACACATATACCTTTTAGTATGTGTGAAAAATTGCAAGGAAAATCATTTCATTTAATGGAAAATTGACATTATATGACACTAAATATTTTTGCAAAAAATACCATTACGACAACACTATAGTTCTGCATAATTTTTATTTTTATTCTAAATCAAAATTCACATTGCTTATATGAATTTTGAGGGCTTCAATTAAAAAGAAGAAGAAGAAAAACTTCAAATTTCATCACCACATTTGGCCCAAAAATATAACCCATATTCATACATTCACCCTATAATATTAAGAGACATATCATTCCTAAAATATATTAGTAAATAAGCTATATATAAATTGAAAGCGACTAGGGGCAATTGTATCTCTCGGAAGAATCTTGTGGTTCCTCTCCTTTAGCATAGTCAAAATAGTATTATATCAACTTTTGTACATTAAGATGAAGATTCTTTCACAATCGTCCAATTTGAGAGATTATTTGAGATGGGTAAAGATATTCACAAGAAAATCAAGGGGAAAATATCTATTTGAAACCCTCCAAGATCGTATTTATTCTGTTTTGTAAGGAAGGTAATCCAAAAACATTCGTAACATGAACCTATTCAAAATTAGAAGCACAAAGCACTATAAATGTAGCACTTCTATTCATTCAATTCGTATTACAAAGAAATGTCTAAACATAGTGAAGGGTCAATACCCTTCCTTCGCAAATTCTCGGTAAACTACACGAAAGAACTTGCAACCTTACACAACAAAGAAACACGTAATTATATTAATTGTATCTTCATAGCACATCCAAATTCTTTTCAAAGAATGAAGTGTTTTATAAAACTTCTTGCTCAACATAAGTACATGTTTATCATAATTTGTTATTCTATATTGCAAAACTTATGTGAAATATGTGCAGTTATATTTCAATATGATTTTCCTTGTGAACCACTTTCAGAATGTGTTGAAATTCATATATATGAAGCATACGTTCTTTAAGAATGAAATCACAAACTTTTAAATCCAAAAAAATTAAATTGGTTAAACTTGTGCAATTTTGGATTTAAACTTAATTGTATATTTTTATTTTGGAGGTTATCTATGGGATAGGGTTAATTGTGTTCATATTTCCTTCGATTTGTAATCATTATAGTATGCTTATACATTGAATTTTGATTTGGTAAAATCTATTTTTGGTTCTCTTTTTCACGTTCAAGTTGTGGATTTGAATCCATCAAAACCATATCATCTGCATATATCATTAGTTTCATCGTTATGAATCTCAACCCAGAACCTATGTTTATGCTTTGGACCAATTAGTTTGTGATGAAAGGGCTAATAGATTATATTAGTTGTATTTATTTGACCTTATTTTAAGCTATATTAGATTAACATGTTGCATGTGATTCACATATTACTTTTAGTTGTTTAATTAAATAAATCAAGGTTTTCTTTCATTATTTTGACTTGATTTTTATTTTTCAAACAAAAGAAGACAAATTAATTTATTAGGAAAATATGATAAGATAAGATAATTTTATTAATGTTAAAAAAATGACCACATAGGTAGGTCAACAAGACTAACAAACTACCTCTAAAAGTGACCAAATGTGTTCCATAGGACTGGATAAAGCAATTGATGGATACAATTCATCATAGGAATACCCAAAACAATCCTCATCTAAGTAAAATTAAAAAGCATGCACTAAAACAGTGATATGGGATTGTTGGAGATAGTGTAAGTCTAAATCTGTGGAATCTTCTTTTGTATTTGGCAATCGAAGATGGGGAAGGGATATTAAGAAGTAATTCATGATTTAATTTAACTATGCTACAATTTAAAACATTGAATTCCTTAATATTTCATTTGTCAATGTTATTACTGTAATAATTTACTTATACAACACATCTCTTGCTATGCTCCTAAGTTGTAACTTGTATATGTTATAGTGGAAAAACAATCATCTGATTTTTAATGTTAAACTAGGTTATATATTTGGGTTTGTGATAAGTTAGATAAATTCATATTCTTCTTGGTTTCTTGTTTATTGATCTTCTATATGACTATCAATGTAATATGGGGTTTATTTTTAATAAAGTGTAATGGACATCCATGTATTAACAAATTAAGGTTTTTGTAAGTGAAGATGAAGACAAATTCAAACATGAAAGAGTCTCAATTTCAACTTCCATAGTTGAAGTATATAAGCTAGAATAAATTTTGAAGAAGGCTTTAGGTATTGAGAAACAATGAATAGGTGATGTAAGGCCCCAATTCACCATTTTTGTACATGCAATTGTTGAAGATTGAGTGATATGGGTGGCTCCATAAATACTTAGAATGCAGAAGTGGCTTAGAATAGCTCAAAAATCAAATTTCTTGGATTCCACCCACGTAGAACTAAATCATAGTGCTCATCCTCCTGATTTCAATGGCATAACATCACTCAAATCTGAGTTTATATGCTCAAGATGTAACTGGTAAAAGTTCTAGTTAAACTAGGCCCAACGACAACCAGTAACGAGGCAATAATTTGGAACTTTTCTAGTTCATGGTTTCTAGCTACCGAAATGGGTTAATTTATCGTCTCGTTAACTTTTCCGACGACCCACAAAAACTAGTCATTTTTTTCAACTAATTAAGTTTATATAAAAACAAAATAATATAAAAAAGGGGGCAGTAGGTTGCCACAACCACCACCCAAAACCGTGGCTATTAGATGTGTAAAGATGGACGGGCCACCCGCCAGCAGACTTGCCACCTAACCAACTAACATGATATTATATGGGCCAATGACCACACTGCATATGGCAAATGACAGGGACGACGGGATTCAAACCCACACTGGCCATGTGGTCGGCTTGCACCAAGCGGAGGCCCCACTTAAACCAACAACACTATACCATAACCAGCCAAACAAAATGTGCCAATGTAATCGCCACTCCAACCATTAACATTTTCCCACATTTAAATAACAAAACATCATGTAATATTAAAACAAATGTGCCATATGACCACCAAAAAATAGTTAACTGCCAAATATTTTGGGGAGGCCACGAGATTGGAACCTAGGTCTACCCTAGGCTAATATGGGTGCCCACTAATGGCCCAAGTGGCCTCACATTAAAATATTTTCCGAAAAACTTATATAAGAATTGAACTCTGTCATTCGCAAGGGGGGACATTGGAGGAGCCCAAAACAGAGGAGAGAGGTTGGTGGAACCGAGCACAAGGGTTGAGGTGGAACCCTGACAGAGTGGCCGAGGTAGAACCATGCCTGGCATGTTTGTCGAGATAGAATCCTGCAATAATATTCTTTGATGCTTGAGGAATCTTTATATTCCCTTAGAGGCTAGTTTTCGACAGAGGCATAATGAAGCCAACTTTACAGTCATTTTTCACAAATTTTCACAAGGAGCACAATGGTGTGCTTATAATTTTCATCTGAGTAGCGATTTTGCAACCATCCCCGGGAAGGAGTCTTTGGGGAAATATTTGAGATTCCTGGGGGTCTAGATTTTGATGGTGTCATAAATGGGCCAAGTTTATAGTCGTTTGACACGATTTCATGCCACAAATCCAATAGTGATGTCCATTTTTGTGGCTAAGATTTTCATTTTTAGTCCATGATAGAATATGGAGGTATAAGGGTCATTTATGTAAAGTTGATTGTAATTCATTTTTATCGCCATTTAATAAAAGATGCCTCCCCACTTTGTGCAGGGCCTGGAGACGTAGCCCACACTGGGTGAACTCCGTAATCAAATCATTTGTGTTCCTTTAATCTCATGGTTTATTTATGATTTACGCTTCTTTTAATGGGTATAAGTTATTTGGTTACATGCTCCTTGAACTTAGAATATATGTATCAAATTTGGTTTTAGAGCAAGTCTTCTTGATGCAAGTTGCATGAGTGAATGCTAACCAAGAACAATATCCAAAGAAAAGAAATAAAACTCACATACTTTGATCCCGAAGCAGGGTGTGCCACACAAATACAGAACATGGAAGATGAGGAAGCTCGGATGGAGGAAGAGCACAATTATCCCAAGATCTTCTTCACCATGGTAGAGAATGTTGACAAGTTGCTTGCAGAATATGAGAAGACAATCAAGCCTGAGCAAAAAGAATCTGATGATCATGCATCGGTAAATCATGAGGGTGGAGGAGAAAAACCCCTTCCTCTCCGTCCTCCAGTGAAATTTCTTCTTCTTCCTCTTCTCATCATTCTAACAGGCATCATAGGAATGCATCTAAAAATCCCTTTTTCAATCTGGATGTCAAGTTTGATTTACTTATATTTAATGGAGAATCTAATGCATAAAAGGTAGATAACTGGATCAGACAGGTTGAAGTGTATTTCCCTATACAACAAATCAAATAGGATGAAGCGAAGATCCAAATAGCATCCCTTCCATTGAGTGGCACTTCTCTCATCTGGTGGGAAGGCAAGCTGCAATAAGGTGGTAATAATAGTCGCAAACTGCTTTCATCTTGGTATGAGTTCATTTTTTCTTTAAGAGGACAATTTTACCCAATAGGTTACAGACATAAGGCCATGATGGAATGGAAACATTTGAAACAAATTAAAGGTCAAACTATTCAAAATTTTCCAGAGGAGTTTAGAAAACAAGCATTAGCATTGAATGTTCCACTAAACACTTCTGAGATGTTCATGAAATATATTGACTCTTTTCATAGTTATTTATGTCATTCATTGTTATTATTTGAACCTAAGTCTCTTGATGAAGCTAGTGTGAAGGTTGTACATCTTGAAATTAGGGGGAAGAATGAGTAATATGAATTCCCGAAGAGGGAAGCATTAGCTAAGAGAAGTGATGAAAGGCACTCTTGTACTCATTGTGAGCAAGAAGGGCATGATGAGGAGAATTGTCAGAAACTGTGTCCACAATTCAGGCCTAAAAGGAACAATAGAAAAGAGAAGCAAAAGAAGTTGCAACTGTGTATCAAGACCAAGAATCTGAATTAGAGGATGATGAGAAGATAACAACTATAGGATTTGTAGGTTTTTGACCAATTTACCTCGGATTGGACACAGGTGATGAAATGAAGATCACATCTCTTGGGATTGTAGAAGAGGGACCTATGGACTCAGATTCCGATTCAAGAGATCAAAGAAATATTTTAGCATATGTTTTGCCAAAAATGAAAAGGGCACTAACTGCGACATGGCTCCAAGAACTCGAAGAAATCAACCAAAGCATTTGGGTGGAGAATTATGAACTAAGGAGACTCCTACAAAAACTAGTAAAGGAGAAACAATGGTTGCAACATCAGTTACAAGCGAAGGAAGAGGCCTTGGAAAAGTTACAGCATAACAAACCTGATGTAAAAGGTGATTCTTCAATTTCATGTACTGTTTGTGAGATGATTTCGCTGCTTTTGAGAAACACACTATAGGAATTGGACCAAAATTGTTGAATGAAAAGGGATATCAATGAAAGGGCCTCAGGATTAATTGCCAAGGAATTGTGAATCCCATTAAAGTGGAGTAATTTCCTCGTTGTTCTCCAATATAGACAATGACCAACCAACTACAAATGCTGAGAGAACTTCATCACATTCTAGTGATAGTGATGGTTCCAAGAGAGCTTATCACAGGCGCACCAAAAATAAGTTTTCCAAAATGATCTGGAAATTTTGGAGGAGGAAGAATCATTATAGTTACTACAACGAGGATGGACAACAGAGAGCAGCGCATCAGATACTCCATGCCCAGAAAGCACCATTGAAGAAACTAGCTGGTGAAGACATTCAACACGTGAATCCACCACATTCTTCGTGGTTCACTTGGTTGAGTAAGAAATGGCTTTATTAGATATGGTAGCTTGTCATGGTCACATTTTTAAATCATTTGTTGCAAATAATTGTAAAAGTTATGATATGTTTTTGAGCGCTTAGTAAAGCAATGATGATGTTTTAGAGTTTTTGTTGATAACTGGGGTATTGGTTTCTGTTATGATGTAAAATTAACCAAAGAGTGTGTTATAAACTCTTCACAAGTATGGGGTTGTTTGATTCATGTGTGGTTTTGTATATGATTGCAAAAAATGTACTAGATTTGCATGGAATTCAGATGTTCAAAGTATGGCTTGACAATGACACATGTAGATTGCAGAATGTGTTCATGCTTTTGGAGGACCAAACCCTCTTCAGTGGGGAGGAATGATCCAAGTGGTTCTAGAAATGCTAACAATGTAGATGTGGCTTAGATTAGCTCAAAAATCAAAGTTTTCAGATTCCATCCAAACTAGGACCAGATCATAGTGCTCATTGTCCGGATTCCAATGACACAAATGAAACTCAAATCCAAGTTCGCATTATCAAGATATAGTTGGTCAAAGTTCTTGTCAAACTCGGCCCAGTGGCAACCACTAATGAGGCAACAATTTGGAAACTTTCCATCACATGTTTTTCGGCCACCGGAAATGGGTGAATTTCTCGCCTTGTTAATTTTGTCGGTGATCCCCAAAAACTAGTCAAATTGTTTTAATGGGGTAGTGGGCCTCCACCCCAAACCGTGGCTATTATATGTGTAAAGGTGGGTGGCCCACCCATTTGCAAATCCATCCACCCAACCAACCGACGTGATATTATACAGGCCAATGACCACGCTACATATGGCAAACGATGGGGTAGGCATGATTTGACCTTGCACTGGCTATGTGGCCATCCTGCCCCAAGTAGAGGCCCCACTTAAACCAACAACATTATACCATAACCTGTCACACAAAACATGCCAACATAACCAGCACTTCAGCCATTACCATCTGCCCACATTTAAATAACAAAAACATCATGTAATATTAAAAGACGCACCATATGACCACCAAAAAGTAGTTAACAACTAAATATTTTGGGGAGGCCGCAAGGTTGGAACTTGGCCTTGCCCCAGGCTAATCTGGGTGCCGACCAATGGCCCAAGTGGCCTCACATTGAAATATATGTCCGAAAACATATATAAGAACCGAAATCTGTCATTTTCTAGGGGGGAATCAGAGGAGCATCGAACAGAGGAGAGAGAATGGCAGAATTGAGAACAAGGGTTGAGGTGGAACCCTAACACACTTGTTGAGGTAGAACCATGCATGATGTTGTACCTCTGAGATGATAATGGTCAGCTATCATACCAGAGCATATAAGATAATTATTTTGGGGGTTTTGTTTTAATTTGGAGGACCAATGAATGAAACAAATGTAACATTGTAATTCCTAACCTTTTGAATAATATTAATACCAAAGCAGAGGGCTGCTATAAAATTTCACACAATGAAATAGCTTGTATGGTGGTGAGTAGAAACAAAAAATAATATGATTATCACAGTTTTCAAATTGAAAATTAAATAATCATAAGTATGAAAACTCTTACCTATGTTCAGAAGGTTTAAGAGAATATGCTTAAGCTTACAAAATATGTTGATGATTTATTGATTCAGAGGGAACTAATTAAACAAACTGTCCATTAATTCATTCTCTTTATAGATTATCACTTTAGAAGCTTATAGGAATAAATTGAAACGAAATTATTCCTACCTGGTTATCTCTGTAAGACATAAGAATATGAAGAAAAACATAATGAGTAATACTGGAAAAACTTACAGGAAACAAAAACTATGTAAAACAAAATTCAGAATCCTTTTCTTGGTATTAAGGTTCCAGAAAAGTCAAGTACATCAAATGTTTAGAAATGCTTCATCAAGGGTGAAACTCATAATAACTTGTGAAGAGAGTTATTTATACAATAGTAGAACTATGAAAATATGCTAAACTATTTTTACAAAAATAGATTATTATAAAATCAAAATAATGACTGCTAGTTGATCTAGCACTATTTTGATGTTGTGATGTTGCTGACTATTGGTAAGAAAAACTAAAAATTGTTGAAGCTCGCTGACTGTTCCTCCAAAAGTTGAATGTTGTTCAATTTTCACATTGGATGTCATATTTATTTGTGACCTTTCATCTGATACACTTTATCTGCCTCCTCTGTTTTATCTTTTACCGTGTAAATTGTCTATTTTAACATTTATTTTGTAAATATTTTCCTTCTGCATAAATGATTTATTCTGGTGTGTTGATGTATGGAATCTTCTATTGAGGAAAACCATTCAAATACATTTCCTAAGAATCTAGAACAAATAGGTTTTTAACTAATATAAAAACTGTTTGTCCAGTTCTTATATGATCACCTGAAAAAATAAACCAGTAGTTAATGAAAACAAATGTTTGGAGGAAGGAGATAAATGGATTTATTTGAGTTGAGAGGTCTATGGATGGAACCATGGCAGTTTTTGGAAGGTAATCAGTGGTTGAATCGAGTTGCATATGTTCAGGGTGGTGCAGGAAGAGTTAGGCAGGTTTCACTATGTAAATGGGCGAAAAGAGCGGAAACGAGGGCCTTCGACGTTTTAACCGGTAAAGTTTAAAATTTGGCATGGAATTTGATAAGTAAATAGTGGATGGTTTCGGCCTACACAGGGAGGTGGTTTCGGAGGCCTTCACACTTCTTTTGATTGAAGGGCGGTATTTTTTGGAGAGCATGCGAGTTAACGTAAAGCTTCCACATAACCGCAAGGGGATCGAGAAAAAACATGAATCTCGTGTGCTCTCGGGTCAGAGGTCATAGATCGGGAGCACATGATATGGCTATTGGTCATTGTATTATGAAGTGGATGATCAGAGGGCTATCATGGGGTGGAGTTGCATAGAGGTGAATCAGTGGAGATTAGCGGGGCTTGCGGGATAGTTACAAATGATTTGTAATTAATTTAATGAATAAAGCGATGATTAAACATGTTGCGATGGGTTTAATAAGGTGGGATCGGAGTTAAAACATAATGAAGGTTTATTAACCACACCATGGGGGTGGGTTAAAAGGTTTTATATATCGGGAAAATGTGAATATCGTGGAGTTTTGTTAAGTAATGCGGGGGCCACACAAAACTTAGGATAAAGGGTTTTATGGGTTTTTAGGCGTTTCGTCAGGAAAAACATGAATGACGGTGCTTTAATTAAATAAAGTGGAGGGGGGAATAAAAGTTAGGATATGGGGTATTTATGTGTTTTTAGGGAAATTAATAAGGGGAAAGTGATTTTTTCAAGGGGAAAGGGTTTCACACTAGGAAAAATGGGTTTTTGGGTAGGGGAATGAATTTGGAGGGTAATTTGCTAGGGAAATGTGTGAAACCAAAGGGCAAGGGTGAAAATGAAGGGAAAAGGGTGTTTTAACAAAAAATGATAGGATAATGGGGAAATTAGTAACTACGTACTGGGGGATGAAATGAAATGAGGGGAAGTTAACCAAATCAACTTGTGAACATCTTTTCACTTTCATAACTACTTCTGCACAATAAAGCATTGGATTAAGCATGATAAATGTGCTTACGCTTCAATCAAATTTGTAATTTTGCAACCTTTCTTCTACCTACCCTTTACTTATCCTAAAATTTTTACTTGACTTAATTGGGTGCATTTAGGCTAGCAGACCCTTTTCTTTCCTTTTTCTTTTGAAAAGAAAACTATCTAATTCTAACCTTATAACATCCAAGGGCTCAGATTAAACTGATGAGCTCATTATTATTCTCTACCTAACTACTGATCTACCAAGATTAAACAGTTTGGCTAGATATTTATTATTTAACTATAAACATGAAATTTAAAGCATGAACTAGTCAAGATTAATCTATTTAACTATCATGGGTTGTGGCATTTATGATAAGCTGCACACAACTATTATTTTTCATAATAAAGTAAAAAGTAGTGGCACTTGGACTTGCATACTTTCATGATCTGTTTTTTTTCTTTTTGCTTTTCTCTCTAACCTAACATTTTATTTTTGCCTCCATTTTTTATGGCATATCTTCTAACATTTTCTTTGATATGGACATATTTATCAATAATTTTCCTAACATTTTTATTCAGTATTCTTTTTGTCATTATCCTAACTTAAATTTTTTTTGGAATAATTTATTTTAACTAACCAATACCAGAAAATGCTACAACACCTCGCATGCTTTTCAAGACAAAATCTTGTAGGAATATTCTTTAATGCTTGAGGAATCTTTAGATTCCCTTGGAGGATGATTTTTGACAGAGGCGGAATGATGCTGACTTTATTGTCATTTTTCACAGAATTTTGCAAGGAACATAGTGTTGTTCTTAGAATTTTTATTGGAGGAGCAGATTTTTCAGCCATCTCCAAGAAGGAATCCTTGGGGGAATCTTCAAGATTCCTTAGGGCCTAGATTTTGACGATGTCAGAAAGGGGTCAAGTTAATAGTCATTTGACATGATTTCACGCCACAGATCCAATAGTGATGTTTGTTTCTGTAGTTGAGATTTACATTTTTCATCCATAACTGAATATGGAAGTGTAAGGGCTATTTTTCTAAAGTTGACTAAAATTCATTTTTGTGCCATTTAATGAAAGATGCCTCCCCACTTTGAGCATGGCTCAGAGGCACAGCTCACACTGGGTGAAATCCATAATCAAATCGTTTGTATGCTTTGATCTCATGGTTTCTTTACGATTTTTGCATCTTTCAATGGGTTTAAGTTACTTGGTTACATGCTCTTTTATGTGCAATTTTGTATGCATCCTTGAAGTTAAAAGATATGGATCATTGATAAGGATTTACATGAGATGGGTGTTGAATGTGCTGAAATAATGTATATATCTAACAATAAACTAGAACAATATTATGAGATGGTGGACAATACTAAAGAAAATGTTTTTGTAGCTGAATCAAATTTTCATGCAAGAGAAGTCCCACAAGTAGAAGTCAATGGAAAAAAGGTTGATGCAAAAAGAAAATTACAAGAAGTTAAAGCTTGTGAAGATGTACTTCAAATAGAGTGACATACTTTCAAGTCTGGGTAATTAGGACAATATAGACAAAGGGTTTGTCTTTGTTAGCTACTCTAATAATTGAATTACTAGTATTTAGGAAGAGATGAGGGAATGGTTTGCCACACTAGCTCAATTTAGTGATGTATTCAACTTAGGTATTTAATTCTGAGGTGCTAGCCTTCATTTGCAGCTACAAACTCAATATTATTTCCTCTAAATTTTTTTTCATGTTTTGATCTGTAAGTTGGTAAGGAGTAGGGTCCACTTACATGTTCTTAATATAGATATTGTATCATAACAATTGAATATATATCCTATTATACAGTAACTAGGGGTCAATAATAAATATAATCATTAAGGCCTCTATTGTCACCTACTACACCTTTTTGGCAACTGTGTCAAATGATGTCAAATGGTGGCCAAAAAGGGGAGCCAAAGTGCAAAAGGGCCAAAGATGAGAGAAAATATCAGAGGCTGAAATCATGAGGAGGAAGCCAAAATCAAAATTCTAAGTCTCGAGGCCAAAAGGAAAGTTGAAATCCAAAAGAAGTGCCGAAATTTGGGACCCAATCACATCAAAACCCTGTTAAATTCCTTTCTGAAAAAACTCCAATGAGAGGGGCTTTGATATTATATGGCACCCAATCATGGAAAACAAAAGGTACCAAGGGCGCATAACTTGGTAGAGCACCTAAGTGCTAAGATGGAATTTTAGAGGATGGTTTCATCACAACTTTACTTTAATTCTTAACTAAAAAACTTCAGATGAGAGGAGCTCCAATATCATGCAATATTTGGGAATGAATATTGAAAAGAATCGAGGGAATAGAGCGAGCAAAGAACCTAAGTGAAAAAAAGGAATATTAGAGGTTGAAGGCATCAAAACTCTTCTTATTCATTTAAAAAAAAATACCGATGAAGAGGGGCTTTGATGCATACTAGCGCTTGGTCAGGAAAATACAAAGGAAACAAACACAAAAGAAAGGGCCCTAGGGAGCCTTGTCTCTTGATGCAGGGAAGCCCGATCACAAGGCAATTCCCCCTTCATTTACCAACTATTGATCGTGGAATTATGGTTATGCCCACAATCATCTATCGGAAGCATTGTTAATGCACTATTTCCTTAAAAATCCATCTATACAACTTTTTCGGAATACATGGGAAAACCCGCTCAACACACATAAGCTGAAATTCAAAATAATTACACCCACAATCATAATTATCGACGGGTCCACTCTCGGTCCATATCCTTTCCACTACGCTCTCCATTCTCCGATCTTCGATTGCGCTCGATCTCCACCGTCCATTTCATTCGCTGATCCAACAGTCAATATTCAGTTTGAAAATCAAACAGTCCATTGATCCCCCACCATCGATCTGCACTCAAATGTGTCCGACGGCTATCAAAGATTTCGAGTGCATAAATTACATGGGGATTAATTGCCCAAAAAGTGCTTTTACTCTCTCCTTGGCTGCTACCTATTGAACAATAGTGGAATTGAGTGCCCAACCCGAATTACCGCATACCACTTAGACCTCGCCCAAAATACCACTTTCTGTGTATGGGAACTGCCTTCTGCCGATTAACACCTGCGCCCCTTTGTCATGCAATGACGTAGATCTCCTTCAATCATCGATCACAACACTCTTGCAAGCGTTGACTTACGAGGTATTAAATGATAAAACATGCAGTATGTGCTTAAATTTGAGCCGTCCATCCTCCTTTTCTAATAATGCAATATAATCCTTACCATTTGTTCACCTTCACTGTTTCTTTATCATCCTTTAGGAATTTGAAATAAAAAAGCCTACGTTCCCCACTATAGAAGATATTCTCAATCTTCTTCTGGCTACTGTAAAACCCAATTGCACTCACTCCCGACTGATCCCTCCGTTCATTCAATAAGGAATCCCGATTTCTACATGCCTAAACATAGGGTTTATTAAACAATTAACTACTAATCCCGTAAAGGAAAATCCCATCATACATTCATGCTTTTCAACACAGGATTCACATTATTTCTCAGGTTCTCAGTGAATACACCATAGGGTTATTAAAACACATACAGATACAAATTATCACACATAATACGCACAAATTCACACTATTTGGTATTATAATATTTATGAGGAAACAATCACATTCGACTGTTTCAGTTCTCCCCTCGTTCATGCATCCTATATTTCCATTTGAATCTAACCTAGCTAACCTCTTGAATTATGCAAAAAGACTAAATTTATACAAGAATGGTTTCATGAACCAATTTTAGTTCAGATCCAGAAATCTCTCACTCTCTCCTAAAGAATCTCTTCAACTCCACTCTTTTCTAAACAAACGCTAAATCAAGCTTTCAAATTCCTCATATCCTTTTCAAACCAAATAAATCTAACCGTTTGGCCTGATCTCCATATAGGGAGGATCAATCAGCCACTATACCCTTTTTCTCATATTTTATAATAAATAAACACTCTCATACATTTAAATAAATAAAATTAAATAAACTCTTGTCTTCCAACCCCTTGTTAGTCACAACATGTGATCATGCCATCACATTGCTCACTAGGCTTGAATGCTCCTACATGAGACTCCCAAAGTTGAAAGTTTTCATGACCTCTTGGTCATGTGTTTCTTCTATTGATCATCCAGTATCCCAAACTTTACTTTGTAGCTGGTCATCACTTTCATCATGCTGTTGATTCAATTCTTTTACCACTGTCACTTATATTCCTCCAGGATTCCAAATCTTATTTTGCTGATGTCCTCTTTCCTTGGTGATACAAATTTCTTTTGATAATTTCTCTTTCTTGCTGTCCCTCTTCTTCACTGACTTCATCTTCCACAATTTCTCAATTTCCTCCTTACCATTTGTTCTTAACTGAACTCCTCTGACATTTGTCAGCTGTAAATTCTCCTTTACCATATAAATTATAAAATTTTTGTCCAATTCTTCTTCACCTCTATCAATTACAAACTGTTGTTTGTATTCTACAACTTCCCTTTTGTTATCATTAAAAATAATGCTTTCCTCTATGTTTTCAGTTTCATCTAATATAATTTCCAACAAAATACAGATTCCTTCATATTCAATAAGCATGTCAATTACATATGACTCCTCCTTCCTGTATAAAACAGAATTTTCATCACAATTGTCAGACTTAAAATAACTATGGTTTTCAATCTTCATGGGTAATTATGTCATCAAATCTTTATACCGTCCTTTTGTAAAAGTTATGAACTATCATCAATTCTCATTCCAATACTTTCCTCTACATGACACATTGTTCGTTGTTCTAACACAAGACTATCATTCAGCAATTCAGTAGCTAGGTTTTCTTGGAGCATATCATTATGAAGTACCCTTTCCTCTTCTATACTTATAATATTGCAACAAAATGATGTTGTTTCATCTTCTCCTACATCAGAAACAAAATTTTGGTTTTCTAAGACTTCTTCATGGTTTACAGATTCATAAAAATAATCCACTTTAAAATCATAGAATTCCTGAACTTCTGTATCTCTCAACATAATCTTATATTCCTTCATAATTTCCATAGTACTTTCATTTTGATTCTCTACTGAAGATAATTCATTCTGGTTATCATCACAAACTTTTATTTGCTTATCTTCAGCTTCCTTAATCATGACAATTTCTCTGTCAATACCATCATTCTCAAGATTATTAAATACATGCTAAAAATATCTATCTGTTTCAGCCATCTCTTCCAGTAATCTCACTTCTTCATCAACATGCATAAGCACATTGTTCAATTGTTGTTCATCACCTGTCAAACCTAAAAACATACTCAACATGTTAGTTTCAAAATTACAAGGCTCTTCAATTGAAGTCTCAATGATCAGCTCCTCATGCTTCTTTGAACTATTCTGATAGTTCACTAAGTTATTGAGAAATTCTTCCTCAACATCTCTGATTTATTCCTCATCAAAGAAAACCTCTGGGACTACAACTTCTTGACTATGCTTGGCAACTTCATCATAAGTTTATAGAATACTTTTCTGTTCTACACAATTTTTCCCAACACTCAATTTATCCAAATAAGACAACAATGCCTCCTTGTTACACTAAAAAATGTCACCTTGACTACTTACAGTTAGTATGGCTCAAATCAACAGTCATGCTACCCTCTTGGGCAAGTCTCATGCCTCTGTTATCCATCTCAAACTCAAAAAGAGAGAAAGTCTTGTAAAAACTATGTTTATCTCTGGGGTCGCAGGTTCTCTCTAGCCTTACCTGCGGGGACGCTGACCATGTTCACAAAATCTGCGTCCATGGACGCTCTGTATGTTAAGGGACAGGTGCGTCCCTCTGTAAAAGGCAAAATGCGCGAGTTTTATCTTGAAAAAGTTACTTGTGGTTACTTCTAGAACATTCTAGAGGTCGGTTTGATGAAATGGATGCGCCTCCAGTTGGTTCATGTATCTCTATTAAGGGGGAACTTATCCCATCAATAAGGGAGCTATCCCACCCAAAGAGGGGGATGATCCCATTGATAGTGGACCTGAATAACCTCTTTACAGCACTATAAATAAAGACATTGAGCCAGAGGGAGAGGAGGTTGGAGCTATACATTTTCTTTGGGTAAATGCTGCAGGATTTAGGTCTTCCATTAGAGCCTTTGTGAGGAGAGATTGTCTTTACTTGATTCTACTTGGAAGAGGGTGAGCTTTGTCAAAGTAGAGGAAAACCCTTGATGGACCCTGGGAGGAACTTGCACAACACCAAGGCCAGGTTGTAAGAGTTTCTTTGTTTCGTTATTAATACAAACTGGTTTATTTTTCTCAATAGCTTGTGTTAATGAGTTATTTCATGTGTTCCTTGGTCTGCATGTTGAATATATGTTTTATTATATGAAATGCAAGTGCTTGGTAATTGTTTGATTGTTTGTGGTTGCAGGAATTGACTTGAAGGAGGAGCTCATCCGGATCGTCAAGAACGGACTTCAACAACAGCGTTTTGGAATAAGGTAAGCCTAAACACTTGTAGTTTTCATGTTGTAAAAGGTGTATTTAGAGAAAGATCACTCCATTTTGTCTTGTTTGTCATTAGAATGTCTTAGACTTCTAGGAAGGTCAGTGTGTCCGCACCCTTGACCAATTCCGTGTGACAAATTGGCGACTCCGCTGGGGAATCCATTAATGAGAGAGTCTTTTCCTTTATATGAACTTTGCTTTGAGAAAATCATTTTTATTTTCTGGTTTTTGACTGTGAGAATTAGTATTTGGGTGGCTTAGCTTTAGATTTAGTTAGATTTGGTTTTTCTTCATTTTTCCAGAAGGACGCACCCTCTGAGTACTGCACAGTGCGTCTTTGGACGCGCTGTTTCCGTTTGCACAGAGCGGGGCCGCACCTGTGACAACGGGTTGCCTGCGTCTTCCTGTAAAATTTAGGAAAATTCCATTTTTGCTTTAATTGCTTTTAGATTTTGTTTTTCCTTAGTGTTTTCTGCCCAGATCCTTTAGTACCCTGTCAAGAATTTTCACCTGAACTTGTTTTGTGAGCTTTGAGTGTTTTAGTGGTTTTCAACGAAGTTTAGACCTAGGGTTTGATTTTTGGATAGGTTTTGTAGTGACTTTGATAGTAGAAAGTTGTCCAGCCTTAGATCTCTCTGGTTAGTCAACCTTCTTAGAAGTCGGGCCTGTCGTAAAGTCTCCTTGTGTGAGCAACTTGCCATTTGAGTTGTTTTGGGTCAAATTTCGAATTGCTTGTTTATAAAGTATTGATTTCCATTTTACAAAAAGAACAAAAAGATTAGAGTTTTGTTTTGACTAGTTTTTGGTTCTGCAATAAGCTAGTCCTTGATTTGATTGTGATCAAGTAAAACACCTTAGAAATAATCATTGTTAGTTTTGGCCTCGTTAAGATTGCTTAGAGTAAATTTGCCTTTAGTTTGCTTATGAGTGCATTTTCATAGATTTTAATAGTTGTTAAGATTGATTTTTGGTTATATTAGATTTATTTGCTTTATTAAAAGAAAAATACAAAAACATCTTCTTTAAAAGTCTTGTTTCAAGTAGCTTTTTGTTTTTGAAAGAAGAAAAGAGTTTTTTCGTGCATGTAAAGAGAGGTTATGTTTTTATGCTTGGAAAAGAAAAACGAATTGTTTCTTTGATTGTCTTCAATTAAGAAGTTGCTTTTATAAAGATTGCATTCTCTCAACTTTTTAGTTAAGCAATTCATCGAAAAAGTAAAGTAGTGGATAAATCATTCTAGGTGCATTTTGTAGTGGTTTCGAGTCGAGTCAACACACCACTGGTTTCACTTCCATCACCTTTTGACTTAAGAAACAACCTTAAAAGTAACGCTTAAATTAAAATCAATCTAGTAATCTTTATTTTTCTAGGGCTCTGAAGCACCAACATAGCTTAGGCTAGGGTCTTGGAGTAGGTGAGTACTTAACTCTCCAAGACTACAAAACCAAACAGATAGTCTATCTTGAGTAGAACAAATCCAATTGTTTCAGTTACATTCTGGGAAAGCTCCTCTTAAAGGAGAAGCACGAGCTCGTGTCCGAACCAGTGAGGGGATCATTCCTCCCTCGTTGGGAACGACGCCAGGCAGTACGTATTACAAACGGTAAACCTCGGATTAACCATTGTCGAGGAGCCAGGGGTCACTTATCGGTAAACCTTGGATTGTTGTCAAGGAGCCGGTAAGGGGATTGGAGCTTGCTACTCTGCCCTTGCGTGCTGTCGGAGTTTAGACTGTTCCCCCAGGTGTAATTGTTGTGATTGGTAACCTTAGTGGCCATAATATCTAGGATTCTACCCAAGGTGACGGTGGAGGGAAGGTCCCACTGTACCTGGAGCAGACGTCGGTTATACTCACTTGGATTTTCTGGGGGGTTCGCTTCACTTCGAGACGGTTAAAGTGGAGGAACTTGTCCAGTCTATTCATTAAGCAGGTTGCCGGGGTAACTGTTCCACCCGCCATTTCTGTACTGAATCCTGCGAGGTTGGGCCTAATCACCAACTAGCGCTTTTGGTCCGGAAGACTACTGTTTGTGTGTGGTTTGACGCTCTAGATTATTTAGGCGTGTGCTTCAAATTTGTTTGGTTCTTTAGAAGACTTTAGGTGGTTTGATTTGAAATTTTTTACTTTGTTTTCGTGTGTTGTAGTTAAAATCTTTAATTGTGGCGGAATTACCGAGAAGGTCCCGTCGAATTGCGGGCCAGTCTCCTGAAGTTGTTTCTGTGGCCGAATTGTTGAGAAGATCCCGTAGACTTAGGGGATCCCCTCCTCGAGACGACCCAGGTAATTTAGAAGGGTTAAAGGTCCTTGTAACTCCTCCTAGTGGCAGTAGAGTAGGTTCACCTGAAGAAGGAGAATCTTCCTTGGTAGTCCATCCAGATTACCAAAGTTTAGAAACAGGTTACAATCCCGAAGCTGTTACAGTTTCCGAGCTTGCTGGTAGTTTTTCATCTGCCAGTGAAACAGGCGAAGAACCTGAAATTTCCGAACCTGTTACTCCAACTCCTAGTGTTCCTGATTCACCAAGAATAGAAAGAATTATCACCGAAAATCTTCCTGTTGGATTAATTGCTATAGAAGAACTTGTTCCAGAGGAAGAAATAGGCGTTTCTGATTCTGAAGATCTAATTACCCTTGATCTAAGGGAGCGTGAATCCATCTTTTACAGTCCTCCTAGAAGTGAATCTTGGTACCTTGCATTAACCAATTTTTTAGACAACTCAGTAGGTTTTTCTACACCTCGTACTCCTTTTCCACCTAGAGGAATTCATTCTCCTGTAAATATGTCTGGTCAGTCATCTGTGTTTTCACAAAGTCCTGAATCATTTTTACATGGCGGTCCTTCTGTTCCTACTGGGTATCAATCACTTTCTGGTACCTTTGCGGGAGCATCTCCTCAACCCATTGATCATGGGTTATTAGTTGGAAACAGTGGTAATGTACCATTGAGTATAGGTGACGTTTATATGATGTCAGGTTCAACTCCCATTAACCAACCTCAAGGTGGCCAATTACCGCCTGGGGGGCAACCTTCGTTAATGCCTGGGGGGCAACCTCAAGGTACTTCATTCGTGACTGGGGGGCAACCTCAAGGGTATCAACCCCAAGGGTATCAACCCCAGCCTCAATATGTACCCCAAAGTCAACCTCAGTATCAATATCAACCTCAAGGATGGCAACCTCAAGGATGGCAACCCCAAGGGTATCAACCCCAAGGGTATCAACCCCAAGGGTATCAACCTCAAGGATACCAACCTCAAGGTCAAGGTCAACCCCAGTATTCGTATTTACCTCAAGGTTATCAACCTACGGGTCAATACCCTGGTCAAGGTTATCAACCACCTCAAGGGCAATCATATGGGACTGCACCTTACAGTTATCAACCCTATCCTCAATACGGCTATGGATCTCAGTATCCTCAACCTGTTACGAGTCAATACCCTGGAATGTTAACATGGGATCCGTCACAGGGTCAACAGATGTCGCAACCAAGTATACAGTCGGTACCTCAAGCAGGACAACCTGCAGTTCCTGGTCCACCCCAGCAACCGCAACCTGTCCAGTCAAGTGTTCAGACCCCTGTAACTTCCGTAGTTACTCAGCCGCCAATTGCACCTGGTACTCCACCTCACACGGCTGCAGCAACTACCGCTTCATCTACCATGCTTACTTCTGGAGTATCGGCAGCTCCGGTTTCTACTGTCCCTGTAACCACTCCTCAGACATCTGTACCGTTGTCTGGACCCACGGTTCAAACCACAGTCCAGATGCCTGCAGGCCAACCTGGTACAAGTACGGTTGTTACTACTCAACCTCAATTTGTTCAACCTCCGTACCAGGGACAGTATCAACCTGGGCAAGCTGCCCAACAACCGGTTTACCAGTATCAACCGTATCCTGGGTACACTTATCAACCACCTCAGCAACCCCAGTACGGTCCGGTTAATCCTGGTTTTCCAGGAGGATATAATATCCCAAATGCGACTCCTGTTCCTAGTTATCCTGGATATCCTCCTCCTGGGGCTGGTATTGTGACTCAGAGTTTTAGAGATCCTAACCGGCAGTTACCGTTTATTGCGACTTTAGATTTACCCGACTTGACGCGCCTAACGAACGATCCAATTCAATATCTTCAGTTCTGGCCGCCAATGCCAAATAAGTTGCCCAGCGATATACCCAAGTTCGAAGGTAAGTCTGGAGAGGATCCGTCTAATCACGTGATGACTTACCACCTCTGGTGTGCATCAAATTCCATCTCAGATGATTCCATCCGCTTACGTCTTTTCCAGCGTACACTCATTGGTCTCGCAGCCAAGTGGTACATTGAGTTACCACGGGCCTCTTTTTACAACTTTAGCCAGTTAGCTACCTCGTTCTTAACTCATTTTCAGTTACCAGTCAGATACGATAATGGTACAGAATTATTAACTTCGCTAAAACAATCGACATCCACGTACATTTCTGATCACATCCATGAGTGGAGACGTCGAAGAAGATTAGTGAAAGTTTTTATCCCGGACCAAATCTTAGCTGAATGGTTTGTCAAATCATTATTACCAAGAATTACTGAAGATGTAGCTAAGGCCGGAGTAGTTACTGAGGAGCAAGTCATTGCTCAGGCACAATACCTTGACTTAGTTTACACTCAGTCGGGTACGTTACACGAGAAAATTCCGGATCTTCCAAAGTCAAACCAAATCGCTGCTGCTCCTTCGGGATCTCATGCCGCTGATGGTATGATTGGTATCGTGACTACGAAGAGTAAGAAGAAGTCTTCCAAGGCCTCCAATACTCCAATTATCACTTTGCCTGATTCTCCGACAGGAGAGTCTTCTCCTCCTGAACTTACCGCCGACATTCACGCTGTAGAGTCATCTACGGCCAAATCAAAAAACGGTGGAAAGAAGAAAGGAAAGAAGAAGGCTAAAGCAGACAAGGCTCCAAAGGAGAAAACGGAAAAGTCGGAAACCAATGACGAAAAACGCAAACCTCGATATCCTTGTCTCATTTGTGAAGAAGATCATTTTACGAGAGACTGCCCTCATCGGGCCGAGGTAGTGAAAATAGTCAAAGGTTCTCCCACTCCTGCTGTGTTAAAAAATCCATTTCCAGAGCAGGAGAATAAGATGATAGGTTCTTCTTCGAATGCCAGTGAAGAACCCATTTTGATGATGTCTCATGTCAGGATTGCGACTCGATCGCAAGATTATGGTAGTAAGGCTCCTGTTGATGGTAAGGAAGCAGAATCTTCTCACTCTAACCCATCAACCTCAGCTCCTGGTTCCGATCCACTACAGATCGAAAAACCTAACCCAGACTTAGTGATTAAGCCGCCCGCCAAGGGTGTACTTCGAAGGTCTGCTTTCAATCCACATGCGAGAGCAGCCCAGAATTACAACATTGTTGAAGACTTAGCTGTTTCACCTTCAGCAATGTCGGCACTCGAAGTGCTGCAATCATGTCCAGCGCAACGAAAATTGCTTTTGTCGGCTATTGGAGCTGTCGATGTTCAGGACCCGAACCTAATGATCTTTGATCTAGAAAATAGTACACCGCGTCTCCCCCATCAAATGGCTTTCCAAATTCCAGTGATAGTCAAAAACAGGCCTATTCATCGGACTGTGATTGATGAGGGAGCTTCTACGTGTATTATGTCGATTCAATGTTGGAGATCGCTTGGTTCTCCTTCGTTGAACCAATCCCCCACCATCCTTAAGGCCTTTGATGGCCGTGGGTTCCGTCCGTTTGGTATTCTACAAGAATTGCCTATAGGGGTCGAAGGTAAAACCGTTAGTCTGGATGTGGAAGTGGTTGATGCCCCTCTAGACTACAACCTTCTTTTGGGTCGAAGTTGGTCATATGCTATGACAGCGGTCGTTTCATCGGTCTTCAGAGTCATTAAGTTTCCACATAACGGTAAGATCGTGACTATTGATCAGCTGACATACTTTTCATCCGACCCAACCTCTTCAGAAACTATCCAGCATGTTGGTAAAACGACAATCCCTTATAGGGACATTGGTGTAGGTTTAGTTAAGGATTCCGGTTTACTGGGAACTTTTCCTCTCCCTCCACTCAATGCAGACCCTTCGTTTGCAACAATTCATATGATCACGTCAGAAAACATTATTTATGATGATCCTTGGTATGTTCCATCTGACTCTGAGCTAGACTCACTCGGTGATGTTATGCCGTTGAGTCCGTATGAGATTGCTTATGAAGCTCTTATGTCTTTTACCGACTTTCATTCAACCGAAACCGACCAAATGAATGTGGTCAGTGAAGAGTCACTTTTCACCTCACCCTTAGAACGGATAACGTTTCCCGAAGAAGTGTCATCTGACGAACAACTTCGCGAAATCCTAAGTGTAGATGATCTACCATGGGAAGATCTCCATCACAGATCTTCGTTTTTACCTAAGGATGATGCATTTGAAAATGATTTTTCATCTATCTTTACCGCTGAATATGTCAAAGACGCTCAGGATCCAACGAAACATTCTGATTCAGAGCTGAATTTAGGGAATATTTCTCGTACTATTCCCATTGATATTTCAGTGAAGCCCGGAATCGAGGAGAACATTCATATAGGTGCCGCATGTACTGAAGAAGAAATCCAAACTTACAAGGCCCTATTCCAAGAATTCCGCGACGTGTTTGCCTGGTCTTACGAGGAAATGCCGGGAATTGATCCTGCCATTGTTGTTCATGAAATCAAAACCTACCCGGATGCTAAACCCATTCGGCAACGGTTGCGTCAGATTCACCCTCGAAAAGCGGCTGCGATTAAAGCAGAAGTCGAAAAGCTGTTGAAAGCAGGTTTCATTTATCCGATCCCGTTAACGGATTGGGTATCGAATATTGTTCCCGTCAATAAAAAACAAGGAACAATAAGAATCTGTATCGACTATAGGGATATCAATCGAGCTTGTCCAAAAGACAACTATCCTACGCCTTATATCGATCAAATTATTGATGATTGTGCCGGAAGTGAGATGTTTTCCTTCATGGATGGTTTCTCAGGCTATAATCAAATCAATATTCTACCTGCCGATCAACCAAAAACGGCATTCATTTGTCCATGGGGGACATTTGCTTATTGCAAATTACCTTTTGGGCTTAAGAATGCCGGGGCCACTTTTCAACGGGCGATGTCTTATGCATTTCATGACATCAAGCACATTGTGCAACCCTATCTCGATGATTTGCCTGCTCATTCTTTACATCGAGCTGATCACCTTGTCCACCTACGAGCAATCTTTATGAGGTGTAGGCATTATCGAATTCGGTTGAATCCCCACAAGTGTGTTTTCTGTATAGAAACAGGTCGATTGCTGGGATTTGTTGTTTCAAAAGCCGGCATTCGCGTCGATCCCTCGAAAGTCGAGGCTATCATCAAATTGCCTCCTCCTTCGAGTTTGCGCCAACTCCAAAGTTTGCAAGGGAAAGCGAACTTTTTACGCCGATTCATCCCAAACTACGCCGAGGTCACTAAAGGTTTTACACGGTTGTTGAAACAGAACGCACAATTCTTTTGGGACGAGATTGCCCAACAATCTTTTGATGCACTTAAACACGCGTTGACCCATGCACCGTTATTGCATCCTCCCAACTACAACCAGGACTACTTCTTATACCTCGCAGCTTCGCATTCCACCATTGGAATGGTGTTAGTTCAAGAAGATGAATTCAAAGCAGAGCATGTGATATATTATCTTAGTAGAACCTTAAATCCCACTGAGTTAAAATATTCGCATGTGGAGAAATTGGCCCTGGCAGCCGTTCAAGCTGTCCAGCGTTTTCGTCACTACATTCTTCTCCGCAAAACTACAGTTATTTCGGATTGCAACCCTATGATTTATATTTTGACAAAACAACTGCTAGGGGGCAAGTACTCTAAATGGATTGTTATCCTGCAAGAGTTCGACTTGGAGTTCGAGAAGTCCAAGTCTAAGAAATCTTTAGTTTTTGCGGAATTGATGTGTGATTTCCCGAGTGCTGACACAGAGACTGTGGCAGAGGAGTCCATTGCGGACGAATCTTTGTTTCTTATTAGCACTTTAGATCCGTGGTATGGGGATATAATCATCTATCTCCAAACCCAAACCTTTCGGCCTGAAGCTTCCAAGGAAGACCGTCGAAAAATTCGGTTTCGATCCCAGCAATACAGAATTATTGGAGATACACTTTATCGCCGGGGGGCAGACTTAGTTTTTCGACGTTGTTTAACTCACGAAGAGGCTGAGAGAGTTTTGAATGATTGTCACTCTGGAGCATGTGGCGGTCATATGTCTGGGTATGCCACAGCTCAGAAGGTGTTGCGCGCTGGCTATTTCTGGCCGTCTATGTTTAAAGATTGTATCCTTGCCGTCAGAAAATGCCACAACTGTCAAGTGTTTGATCGAAAGATGCGCGCTCCACCTGCTCCTCTCCACCCTATAATTGCCGCTGGTCCATTCGCCAAATGGGGCATTGACTTTATTACTTGTAACCCTCACTCGGCCGGGGGGCATGCGTATATCATCCTCGCGGTTGATTATTTTACAAAATGGGCCGAGGCGATGCCTACATTCGACGCAAGCGGCAAGACAGCTGCAGTTTTCGTATTCAATCATATCATAACTAGGTTTGGTGTCCCACAAGCAATCATTACTGACCATGGGAGCCATTTTCGAAACGTCATGATGACTGAGCTTACAAGCCAGCTTGGTTTGCGCCACGATAGCTCTACTCCTTATTATCCGCAAGCCAACGGTTTGGTTGAGTCAATCAACAAAGTTCTAGTCATCATGATTCGACGGATCATTGGTATCCATCGAACGAATTGGCATAACATGTTATTTTCGGCGCTATGGGCATATCGAACTTCAGTGAAAAATTCAACAGGTTTCACCCCTTTCCAGCTAGTTTATGGCTTAGAAGCTGTGTTACCTATTGAATGCGAAATCCCATCACTTCAAATGGCTGTCGAATTACTTCCAGCTACTTCCGAAGAGGAGAAACGGTTATTATACTTGGCTAAATTAGATGAGACTCGACGTGACGCTACTTTAGCTATCGAGACTCACGCGAAACGAATGAAAGCTCAGTACGATAAAAATGTAACCCCTCGAAGTTTTTCGGAAGGAGACCTAGTACTATTATATGATCAAGCTAACGATAAGCTAGGTGCCGGAAAATTCGTTCCCATGTGGCATGGGCCCTACATTGTAAAGCGAAAGCTAGCAAAAGGGGCTTATGAGTTAGTTGATTTTGATGGGGACTCTTTGGGTAAACCCAGAAATGGACTTTACCTAAAGAGGTATTATGCTTAAAATGATGGGTATGGAGAAATTTTTAGATAGGTTAGATTTCCTTTCTAGCTAGCAAGTGTGTTAGTTTAGTCAGTGTGCTTAGCTTAGCGAGTGTGGTTTTTCGTCATTATTCTGGCTTATCTTGGTTTTACTCTTGATATTGTAGATGTCGACGCCTCTCCAAACATACATTGGATTTGCTGATGGTGCTTGTCGTAATACACGGAATATCTCTTCCGCAGCTTGGGTTATCTATTCGCCCTCTGACGAGTTAGTTTCTATGCATGGGGTAAGCCTCGGTCAAACAACGAATAACATTGCAGAATACAGTGCAGTGGTTGAATTATTATCCGAATCTATTTCATTTGGAATTCGACGTTTGATAGTGAGGTTAGATTCTGAACTTGTTGTATTACAGCTTAATAGAGTTTATGCCATTAGAAATCCTGTGTTATTAAGGTTGTTTTTGAGAGTGCGTCTCTTGGAACGTGAATTTGATTACATTGAATATCAACATATTCCAAGGTCTTTGAATACATTAGCAGATGCAATTGCTTCTCGAGTGTTGGACAGACATTTATAATAATCATGCAAGTAAATTTAAAAACATTTCATCATACATGTTAAACAAGATAAGCCGGTAATAGTGATATATATAGATAGAAGTGTGTCAAAAAATATATACATCGTCTTCGATCATAGGTTGAAAACACCTTATGATCGGCAAAATGATAGTACAAAAAGTCAAAAATGTCACATGTGACTACAAAAGTGACTAGTCAATCACTGGTGGTGCTCTCTGTACGACACCACTGCGCGGGCTACCTTACGCAAAAATCTCCTAAACGGTCCAGGGACCGCGACTACGAAGCGCTGAAGCCTGATAGGAATGTCGTCCATAGTAGTCTCAGGTATATCTGCCGTGAGACGCTCTAGATCATGCTCCAACTCAGCTAGTACTTCTGCTGTCGCATCCTGTGGGGCCGGTACCGGTGCAGCTGGATGTAGTCTATCATAAGGCCGGAGGTTGGCTGGACGCTGTGGACCAACATCTGCATTTTGAAAAAGTTTTACTATTAGTTTTGAGACGATATATATAAAAAATACAAAAAATACATAACTAGAAAACTTGTGAAAATAAAAGTACCTCTGTCGTCCCATTGTTCTCCCTGTGGAAGAACCATGTCCGGATCACCTCTGAAATCCATTCCGGCATACGGAAAGTCCTGTATCACAAAAAGCTGGCCCTCTAACCAGTCAAAATAACTATCTGAGAATCGAACTACTGTCGCGCCCTCGTCAGGATGCCGGGCCATCACCGCAACCCATCGTATCAGCTTTGGCTGCCGAGGACCCAAGATATCAACAGTGAGTTGCTGAGGGATCAGCATTGGAATTCTCTCCAAGGCAAAGCTCACGACTATAGGCCCATATCCAAAAGTCTTTAGTCGTCCGTTCTTTGCCTTGGTCAGTTGGCTCTTCATATGAGCCGACACAGCTTCACACCAGTTGAAAATGGTGCCTTGGTAACAGTCAATTGCCATCCGCATTTGGGATCCGGAAGCAATGTGTAAAGCGGCCGCGCCGCAAATTCTGGTAACCGTGAACGCTATGACTTTGAGTTCCGGTAGAGTGATGTGTTTTATCTCTATGCCTTTTGAATGGTGAGCCCCACGTGTGCACCAATCCTCGCGGAGACTATCAAGGGATTGGCCACCCGGCCTAGTCCCCGCAAGACTGAGTTGCTCACCTCTGTTTGGCAAGCCAGTGAGAAAGTATACATCCGAGGGCTCTATCTCGAGCTGGTGCCCTCCTATGTAAAAGCATTGTTCTTGAACGTTCCATCGCTCAACCAGCCATTCCAAGAATCTTACCTGGCCCCTCATGCCCGGTATGGTCCAATATTTGTATAATCCGCATGCTCTTAGGGCATCCAGGGAAGGTTGATGATTTATTGCAGCTTCATCTTCCTCTACATGCTCTCTTTCTCTCCAGTCTAACATGATTAATGCCCTGCATATCAAAAATAGCAATTAGAAATTGATTTTGGAATTTTTGGTGGTTTTTTGAGAGAGTTGGGGTTTTGAAATGCGCGTTTCTCGGAAGACGCACCCCGGCTTTGTAGCACAGGGCGCCCGGACGCAGCTGGCCTGAAGGCGGGCTGCGTCTTCCGACCGTTTTCCCGTATGAGAAAAAGTCGGGGGACGCAGGTCACCCGAAGGGCACCTGCGTCCGCCGAGAGGCGCATTCCAAAACCAAAACCCTCCCAAAAAATGAAACTAAGACCTAAAAATTAATTCTAAACGGATAGAAATGCAGAGTAGGATGTGTAAAATACCTGGATGAGACGGCGTTCGATTCCGACGGTCAGATTTTCCGCAGCGACCACGGGAAGTTTCTTGTCAAAAGCTCCTTTTTCAACCTCAACAGTGAAACGGTAAAAATGACATGGTAAAAGGTCTTTTTATAGGTTTTTTGGATGAATTAGTTCATTTTTTACCATGAAAAGATGTTTTTGAATGTATTTTTGCCTATTTTAAACAGGTATGAGTAATGTGTTGCTTTTGTGCAGGACAAAGGGATTTCGAGGGAAATTGTAATTTTTCACAAACAAAAATATCAGAGTCATCTTTTAAGCCCTTTTCTGACTCCTAAAACATGAAAAGATCGCCGAGTGTTTCTTTTTCACTCGTTAAAACGGAATTAAAAGACGGTCCCCTTTTAGCTCTTTTCTGACCGTAAAATCAGGAAAAGATTGCCGGGTTTTTGTCGTTTCAAACTCGATAAGGAAATAAAACGACGTGTCCTTGATCGCTTTTTACTTTTCAGGTCAACGACACTATTATGAAAGTACTCCTTGGTCGCAAGATCAAGCGGTTCCCCCAGGTATTATTTTATACTTTTTCGGGCTTGAGGGACACAAATATACGAAAAAGTTCAACGTGGAGTCTCCTTTAGTTTTTTCAGACTCTCTAAAAATGAAAAACGCCGAGTTTCTCCTATACTGGGCTCGTTAAACTTTTACAGTAGAGGACCTGTTCAATTACAAACAGGAACGAACCACTCCTTCCTAGGGTTCGAATTTAAACTAGGTTGGACTCGTCCGAAGGATGAGCTTATAATCAAGCATATGTTATCCTCCTCAAGCTTGTTAAAAATAAAGAGGTACTTGCCAGAAATGGTGGGGGAAAAGAGAGAAGAATGAACCTGTTTGTCACCTTTTGTCTCAAAAGAAACTTTATTACCGCTCTTGAACACGACACTTTTTATTCACCTGGGTTGGGAAATCTTTTACCTCACAGTTGACCAAACCACTTTGAAAGTCTTTAACCGGGTTCCGGGGATTAACTTTGAGTTATTCGTCACCAAGCCATCTGTTGTGTCGTTATGTGTTCAAGAGGTCTGCAAGAAAAACTTTCATCTGCAAAATACTTGTCATCCATTTGACCATCCCTGAGTCAGTCCTTACAGCAACATTTCTTCAACTTGAACAATGATTTCGTGTTGTGGGCTTGCCTGCAACGGGTCGCTTTCTATCGACATCGACACATTATCTAGAAAGATGACTTAGGAATCGACAGTACCTTGAAGTCTGCATGCATCAATGGCAGGTTTCTCGCCTTTGACGTCAGTTTACATCATTGACTTTCGATCGAAGGATTCCGTGAAGTGTTCGACATCAAAACATCTATTCACATTTCACGGGTTGTGCTTGGTACTTTGAGAACCATTGACATTACTGGTGGTTTCTCTCACGCTTGTTAACAGTTTGCATCATCGACTGGTAATCAAGTGGTTTCTAACATGTTCGACATCGAATCATTTAATCACATGGCTAGAATCGTACCAATTCGGGAAGTAGAAGTGAAGACCCTGGATCTAGTTTCTACCATCCAGGCTGCGAGGAGTTTTGTATTCATTATCTATGTAGACTAATCATAAACAGATGGCTGCGTCCATACTGTGTCTACAAAAGTCTATAAAAATGATGTACTGCAAGATCATTCCTGTATCAGAATAGTTAGTCCATTAGTTAAAGTTTTGAATCTGAGTATGGGAATGCCTACCTCAGTGATGATATAATCTTATCCATGTATTTTGTGTTGAAAATTGCAGGTTCCAACCAGGCCATCCACAAGACAATCCTTGAAATGATAAAGCGCTTCACCCTTCCTAGAATTACAAAACCCTACTCTATTCCAGGCTTCGCACTTTAGGGGGCAATCTGTTACACTAAAAAATGTCACCTTGACTACTTACAGTTAGTATGGCTCAAATCAACAGTCATGCTACCCTCTTAGGCAAGTCTCATGCCTCTGTTATCCATCTCAAACTCAAAAAGAGAGAAAGTCTTGTAAAAACTATGTTTATCTCTGGGGTCGCAGGTTCTCTCTAGCCTTACCTGCGGGGACGCTGACCATGTTCACAAAATCTGCGTCCATGGACGCTCTGTATGTTAAGGGACAGGTGCGTCCCTCTGTAAAAGGCAAAATGCGCGAGTTTTATCTTGAAAAAGTTACTTGTGGTTACTTCTAGAACATTCTAGAGGTCGGTTTGATGAAATGGATGCGCCTCCAGTTGGTTCATGTATCTCTATTAAGGGGGAACTTATCCCATCAATAAGGGAGCTATCCCACCCAAAGAGGGGGATGATCCCATTGATAGTGGACCTGAATAACCTCTTTACAGCACTATAAATAAAGACATTGAGCCAGAGGGAGAGGAGGTTGGAGCTATACATTTTCTTTGGGTAAATGCTGCAGGATTTAGGTCTTCCATTAGAGTCTTTGTGAGGAGAGATTGTCTTTACTTGATTCTACTTGGAAGAGGGTGAGCTTTGTCAAAGTAGAGGAAAACCCTTGATGGACCCTGGGAGGAACTTGCACAACACCAAGGCCAGGTTGTAAGAGTTTCTTTGTTTCGTTATTAATACAAACTGGTTTATTTTTCTCAATAGCTTGTGTTAATGAGTTATTTCATGTGTTCCTTGGTCTGCATGTTGAATATATGTTTTATTATATGAAATGCAAGTGCTTGGTAATTGTTTGATTGTTTGTGGTTGCAGGAATTGACTTGAAGGAGGAGCTCATCCGGATCGTCAAGAACGGACTTCAACAACAGCGTTTTGGAATAAGGTAAGCCTAAACACTTGTAGTTTTCATGTTGTAAAAGGTGTATTTAGAGAAAGATCACTCCATTTTGTCTTGTTTGTCATTAGAATGTCTTAGACTTCTAGGAAGGTCAGCTGTGTCCGCACCCTTGACCAATTCCGTGTGACACTCCTCCTCTTCTATGATAAGTCTTTGATATTTCAAATATTTCCTTGACTTAACTTCTTTAGCTGAGTTCTCTGTGTCAACTTTTCTTCTCTTCATTTCACAAATCTATAATGCATTTGTTTCCTTTCCTATTTCCATTTCCCATTGATCTTCTATCCATTCTAAAATTCCTTCAAATATGATCCAATATGATTTTAATAAGAAAAAAAACAACCATTCAGCCATACCATTTTATTTCCTTCACTAATTGAATTCTTGAAAGTCTTTATGCATCTCCTTTTGTGTTTGTCTTGCCTTTTCCTCTTTCACCTTTTCATACACATGTTCAAATTCATTAGGCCGCATGGCTGCAATTTTACATTCACAAAAACAGTTAATCCAAAAAATATGAGATCCTATTGTTTGTGAGGATGATACCAGCACATTCCTCTCATTCGAGTCTGCATAGATCAGTTCTTCACCACTGTCATCACTGTCTCCTTCCCCAAGGAGAGATCATTTCTCTGGTTCACAGATGTAATCTACTCGTTCATCCTCAATTGTTCGGAGTATTAATTTCTCAGCAAACAATTCTATCACAAGCCATTTAACTCTTCTTCCCACATAAAATCTTTGTTTCCATTTTTCTCTAATTCCTTTGAATACCAGCGTCTTCAAATGACTAAGTTCTGTCTTCATCTAAGCAAACTCTATGTTCCTTTCTTCTTTACTCATTCCTTTCAGTCCAACTGCTTCGACACTCTTTTTCCTTTGTTTCTGACTTTCTTCTGTACCATTATTATGACTATCAATAGTCAATTCTATTTCTTCCTCTCGTGAACTTTCCTTGTTCACTTGTGAGCTGTAACTAGCCTTTTTCATCTGTAAAAGTCTCCTTTATGACTCACCAAACTTTCCCGAGTTTAGCCTTTTGGCACCTGTTGGTTCTTTCCTCGAACCTTTCACTGACTAACAATTCTACCCAGCGCTCCTCTTGCTGGAATTTTTGTCCCCCATCCACAATCACAATTGTGGAGATGCCTCAACAACTTCTACCAACCACAGTTGGAAGTTGTTCTCATCTCCTCTTGAACACTCCTTACTCTAGGCTCTACATCTTCAATTGCTCACTTCCTTCTTTCATTCAGTAATTTCATTTACTGTTGGGTACTGTCACCTTTACTCATCTGAGAGTTCTTCTTTCTCTATCTTCTTTAACATAGCTCATATGCTATGATGCTGGTACAACTCATTCTACCTTTCAGCGATTCCATTACTTCCACTAACCTACACAATCTTATTTCAAGATACATCAAAGTAACCTTTAAACCTGCAACTTTTCCTTCAAATATGTCTTAAGATTTATTCCCATTCCATCAGTTAAATCTTTGCCAAAAGATTCATCTGTTCACTATTTCATTTAGACTTTCCATTCAAAAGACTCCATACAGCCAACAACTATTTCCCATTTTACTTTTCATAATGGACTCTTCAGCTTTCAAGATCAATTAAGATTAGATCTGAATTTCAATTATTTTACCAATTCATGACAGACACTATCAATTCCTTCTGATAACCTGTTTGTAAGAAAATCCTGTCTTGCTTCTACAAATTCCAAAATTCATTCCTTGTAGTGGTTCTTCTTTCAGTCCTATTAAACCCAATCTCTGTTCTTTCAATCATCAATATCGTTGTCTTAAACAATACTTTAAGCAAACCTCAATCATTCTTAGTTTTCACAAACTTCTTCAAATCATTTAAACAACTTCAGTGCCATAGCAAACCACTCTTCTATTTAACTTTAATTTCAAAACCTTTCACTTCAATTTACCTTTTAAATCAAACCAATCATTCAATCAACTTACATGGAATTTTCATTTTCCTAAAAGAAAAAAATCTTCTCCTTTGAAATTTCAACCCCTTGTTGTTCTTTAGACATTCAAATCACATCTTTGCAAAATTATCAAAATAAACATTCTTACGAGACCTTCATTAGAAAATTCATTGTTTCCCCATTCTAATCTCAATGTCCTTTGTAGTTTGATCCCCATCTATATCGATCCACTTCCGAGCAATTATACATATGCTGATATTTAAAATTCAATTTCCAAACTAATCTGTACAGAGCATTGATCTAACTTTGATACCAAAAATGACGCAGGGAAGCCTAATCACAAGGCAATCCCCCCTTCATATACCAAATATCGATCATGGACTTATGGTTATGCCCACAATCATCTATCGGAAGCGTTGTTAATGCACTATTGCCTTAAAAACCTGGCTATACAACGTTTTCAGAATACACGGGAAAACCCACTCAACACACATAAGCCAGACTTCAAAATAATTACACCCGCAATCACAATTATCGGTGGGTCCGCTCTCGGTCCGTCTCCTTTCCACTACGCTCTCCATTCTTTGATCTTCAATCATGCCTGATCTCCACCATCCATTTCATTCATTGATCCAACGATCAATATTCACTCCAAAAATCAAACAATCCGTTGATCCTCCACCATCGATCTGCACTCAATGGATCCAATGGCAGTCATAGATTTCAAGTGCATAACTTACATGGGGATTAACCACCCAAAAAGAGGTTTTCCTCTTTCCCTGCCTGCTACGTGTCGAACGATTAGTGGAGTTGGGTGCCCAACCCAAATTACCACTTACCACTTAGACCTCGTTCGAAATACCACTTTTTGTGTATGGGAACCACCTTCCACCGATTAACACCTATGCCCCTTTGTCATGTGATGACCGTAGATATCCTTTGATCATTGATCACAACACTCTTGCAACCGTTAAATTACGAGGTATTAAATGATAAAACATGTGGTCTATGCTTACATCTGAGTCGTCCATCCTCCATTTCCAACAATGCAATCTAATCCTCACCATTTGTTCTCTTTCACTGTTTCTTTATCAACCTTTAGGAATGTGAAATAAAAAAGCCTACGTTCTCTGCTACTAAAGATATTCTCAATCTTCTTCTGGCTACTGTAAAACCCAATTGCACTTGCTCCCGACTAATCCCTCAGACTATTCATTCAATAAGGAATCTCGATTTCTACATGCCTAAACACAGAGTTTATTAAACAATTAACTACTAATCCCGCAAAGGAAAATCCCATCATACATTCATGCTTTTCAACACAGGATTCACAGTATTTCTCAAGTTCTCAGTCAATACACCATAGGGTTATTAAAACACATATAGAGACAAATTCTCACAAAATAATACACACAAATTCACACTATTTGGTATTATAATATTTACAAGGAAATAGTCACATTCGATTGTTTCAGTTCTCCCTTCACTAATCGATCCTATCTTTCCATTTGAATCTAACCTAGCCAACTTCCTCAATTATGCAAAAAGACTATATTTATACAAGAATGGATTCATGAGCCAATTTTAGTTCATATCTAGAAATCTCTCACTCTCTCCTAAAGAATCTCTTCAACTCCACTCTTCTCTAAACAAACGCTAAATCAAGCTTTCAAATTCCTCATATCCTATTAAAACCAAATAAATCTAACTATTTGGCCTGATCTCCACACAGGAAAGATCAATAAGCCACTATACCATTTTTCTCATATTTTATAATAAATAAACACTCTCATACATTTAAATAAATAAAATTAACTAAACTCTTGTCTTCCAACCCCTTGGTAGTCACAAGATGTGATCATGCCATCACGTTGCTAACTAGGCTTGAATGCTCCTGCATCATCTCTCCTCAAAACAAGACACATGGAAACAAATAGTTGGTTATGAGAAGCTAACAGGACATATTACATCAACATGGCGTGGATGGACAAGGATGCGTGGTAGGAGATTTCGGCATTTTGGAGGGGCGTAAAGGGACAGATGCAGGTGAAACATGTCACCACTAAGGCGGCACCACGTGGAGACGATGATGCCAAAATGACATCATTTCATAGATCTATATTTTAGAGGTGAGAGAAATCGAAACAATTTTATAAATAGGTTTTGAAAATGTTCCAATGAAGAGGGCTTCGATATTATATGGTGCCTGATCATGGGAACTCTAGAGAACCAAGGGTGCAGAGTTGGGTCTGAGCACCAAGAGATATGAGCTCATCGGAAGTGGGAGTTTTCGTAAGTCCAATTTTAATTCTTAATTTGAAAACTTTCGATGAAGAGGGCTTCTAATGTAGACTAATACATGTTCATGAGAGATTCATAGAAGACAGAGTCAAGGGAATATTTAACACCTAAGTGATATGGGCCATATCGGAGGTGTGAATATTGTAACACCTATGTAAATTCTGATTTGGAAAAGTTCTGATGGTGAGGTGGCTCCTTTATGTGCTGGCGCTTAGTCATTACCATCCAAAGGACCAAGGGTGAAGCATGAATTACAAAGGAAAATAGGCCCTTGACAAGGTCCCATGGGATACATAGGAAGTGGGCCAGTGGAATAAAATCTTGAAGGCATCAAAACTTCATGTTTTCGGAATTTTATTTCAAATAAATTACAAAGACAGAAGGATCCGATATTGAAGTGCCAATGAATTAAGCCGCTTGTCACAAGGAGTGGTCCCATGGTTGATAACCAATAAAGGAGAATAAGCATGAGGGGCCAAGGGAAATTGGAGTTCTGTGTTTTCATAACGATTTTTATTAGAGTTACAAGATGTATTGAATTCCAATAGTATAGTCTAGATTGTATGCAGGTGGGTCGGTCAATAGCTATGTCACAAGACATCCTCAACCCCGCTACAACTTATCATGGCTAGTTCCAAGAGAGGAGATTAAATAGTTAGGGTGACAAAGAGATAAGAATATTGGTTGGTAACCACGAAGAAATACCGTGGTAGAGACGTGGCCTAATCAGATGTGATCACAAGAATTGACATGGAGATTTTCGATGTAGCCATCATTCAGTTTTCCCATGTTTTTTCATTTTGTAATTTATGCGTTTTAAAGAAGGAATCAATATGTTATGTAATGATTTGAATATACACATGCTGAGATAGCTTGTCGATCAAACAATTGTAGCATTAGAAGATATTTGTAGTTGTTGATTTAGAGCTCCCCATCTACCCATAAATAGGGGGAAGAAACTCATTTGAAAGGTTCCTAGATCCTGTTCCCAGAGGTCTAAAATTTTTCTTTGCATATATTTTGAGTATTGTATACAGAAAGAGATTCCAACTCTTGGTTCAATCACTTTCTCATGAGGTTCTAATTCTTATACAAATGTCAACTGTGTTGGACCTATCATATGGACTCCATTTTCAAAGATTAATGAAGTAGAGCTAGTGGTTCCAAGGAGAGTAATGTGTAGTATGTGTTCCCCTCTATTTGTCATTTCATGTATGTCTCTCTTCCTCTGAAATTGTGTAAAGAGGATGTTCGTTTCCCTCTCAAAATATGGATTTACTTATGTTATAGGGTAGAAACGGTATATGTGCAATTATAGATTTACTAGTGATATATTGTAGCCAACAATATTGTGAGATCATAGATTTACCAATGCTATTTTGTGACGCAATGTACCCATAAAATATAGAGCTAGAAACCTTAAATGAGCTCCAACATTTATGCACTTTCATCTCCTTATTCTTCCATAGTTTTGCTGAGATTTCTTTCTTAAGATTATGTGTTATCCAACCCTCTACATTGAATTCCTTCCTTATTTCTCTCTCTCCATTTTTGCTCAAATGATAAATATTTAGGTGCATTTTACTATGTGTCAGCAACCATACCAAGACATTTATCCTTGAGATGAGATATTTGCCTACATAAATATTTGTGTATGTTTAATTCTAACTCGGCGAAGGGTGATTGAACGAAGTTCTGAATCAATCTAGTTCTAGTTATATTAAATACGGAATGCAACATGAAATCTCAACAAATCCTCAAACCACTCCTCTAAGATGTCCTAGACACTGACCCTTTCCTTAACCCGAGGGTTGTCTCTAGGAGTTACACTAGCTTCAATACTTAAAATTAACTCAAAATTGATCAATGTTAGCAAAAATGGTTAGATTATTTACAAGAGGGTTGATCACTACTTTTTTTTTTACTTATGGATATTTTTTCCTTTTTGGTCCCAACTCTCTAGCCATTTCCTATATTGTAGCTCTCACACATTCTTTCTTCCTTGTATGTTCTTTTTGGTGATGGAAATTTATATTCAAGCACCCTTATGTAGGTGTAAAATACTCTTCCTTAATGCTTCTAGCTCAAACTGGTACATACTTCTCTGTGCTAATTTTCCCTTATGGAGGATTTTATCCCTAAGAAAAATGTTTCTATGTGCTTCTACAATTTTCCCATCTAAAACGAGTTTTACTTAGATATGCTTGGGCCCCATATCTTGCATCCATATTGCAACACCAATATATGTTTGTTTGAAATTTGTTTTTGTTGATTTTCATGTTGCATGTGTATGTTGTTCTATATATATTTTGTAAAAGGAGTGTTTTCTTCAATCCTCCTTGAGGTTTCTTTCTGTGCATTTCTCCCAATTCAACCTACCATTAAACTATAGGCCCATGTAGTTGTAATTTTGAATGATTTCTAGTAGTTAATTTTTAACTTTATTTGAGGCTAAGTTGATTTTCTTTTAAGTGAGAATGTGATCAAGTTTGTTTTATTAGTGTTTACTTCCATATCCACTTCTATACAAAATGCTTCGAATCTTGATTTGTGTTCATGTATGCTATTTAAGGTTCTCTATGATATATTAATGATAGAACCATCTTTACTTTTAGAATATTTTAATTTCCTTTTGGTCCATAGACGAAACAATATGCATCCTTGCCACCTCCCTGACCCTGTTCAAAGTGTACCTTTTCTTCTATGGTTGGGCATCCATGCAACCCTATAGATATTTGTTGTGTGTGTAAAGGGAGAAGTATATGTTGTCTTTTTGTGTGTGTAAACAAAGTTGAATAGGGGTTCCTTATGTAGTTTCTAAACAAAGTTGCATAGAGGTGCTTTCACCTGTAGCTACACAGAAGAAAGAAGAGTAGGGTATTTTACCATGTTCGACTTTATTTTTGTGTGTGTAAACAAAGTTGAACATGGGTTCCTTCTGCAATTGGGAAATAGAGTTGCACATGGGTGCTTTCTCCTGTGGCTAAATAGGAAAAAGAAGAGTAGGGTATTTTACTATGTACATTTCTAGTAATGTGTGCACATTCTAGGAATAGATAAAATTTCCTAAGAGCTCCTACCTAGAGTTGATTTAGAACACAGTGATTCACAAAATGTTGAAGCTTACAATTAGAAGACATGTATAGCTTATGAGAATACAAGTGGTCTTAAACAAATATAAGATTCTATGAAATCAACCTCCTCCTATGAGTGACATGCATGTTCCTTCTTAAGCTCTTCACACAGAATGCAAAGGCATTCCTTAATAGTGGAATGTGAAAGATTTAAATCTACCAGAAATAAATATATCATATTCCATTGTAACAAAATAGTATAACATATCATATTCGAGCACTACAAACTAGTATAATATGAAAATTTATATTTTTCAAATGAAAGCACATCCAATCATAAATTATAGATGACAATGGAAATAATACCAACTACGACCTTCACTCTTTGTACTCTTTCCACTCCATGTGTATCAAGCAATCTTGTCACATATTTTCTTTTAAGGCTGAAACTACTCATAATTAAATGAAGTTTGATTGATGTACCTTTTGTTCTATGGCTGGGCATGCATGTAGCCCTGTAAATATTTGTTGTGTGTGTAAAGACAAAATTTTATGCTATCTTATCCTGTGTGTAAACAAAGTTGAATAGGGGTGCCTTCTGCAGATTGTAAACAGAGATGCACAAGGGTGCTTTCTCCTATGGTTAAAAAGAATAAAGTAGAGCATGGTATTTTATTGCATTAGAAAAAAATTCATAATTGTTCACAAATTGTTATTTTGCATGGTATAATGAAGGAGCAATTTATATAATATCTCCCATTTGATTCTTTGGATACAAGCTTGGTGAGATGTGATTGATCAAATCTAGATAATCCCAATGGGTTAAATATTACCTTTATCCTTGCTCAATTACAAGTGTTTTGGAGACTATGAAACATATGATTATTCTTGGGTCCAGGTGTCAAGGGTACAAATCTTATGTGGGTTAAGTTAATTAAGGTTAAGGAAAAAAAATAGCTAAATTCATTTATTTTTAATCATTTTACTTCAACGATATATACCTTAAATTCATGGATAGAGTATAATTTTTAATTAATTACTTAAAAATAAGTGAGGCTTCAAACCATGGCCTTCATGTCTTTGAGCTATTAAATATCAAGTTCTCTTATAAATTTGGAAAACTAGTTCTGTATTTTAGTTTTCCAACAAATACTCATTTTCAACAAAATAATACAAATTGTATCAAATAAAAGGAGAGGATATATCTTCCTTATTAATCTCTTCACACATGCAACGAAAAACAAACCACAAGATGTGAAAAATAAAAAGGAATTTTCTAGGGAGAGAGTAATATAGTATTCAAAAAGTTCCTAAAACCCGACTCGATAGAGAAGGTCAAAAGGGAATGTTTCATATTAGGAGTTTAAATCATGCGTAATTTATAAAAGTATGTTCATGATATGGTTAGATTATGAGTTCCCAAGGTATGTACAACCCCATTTCTCACACACAGCAAACCACAGGATACTCGAAACAAAATCAAAATGAAACAACTATGAACTTAAATGCAACATGACTTATTTGCATCATTCTCGAAGGTTCTTTCTTGGGACTGATTTTTTGATCATAAACTAATGAGAGACCTCATTGTATCCATTACACTTCACCTTCCATGGATCAATAAAATTAAAGTACCAGGCCCTTATCACTAACTCTCCCTCTTTTATTTCAAGTAAACTGATTATTCACTTCTCATACTCAGTTTGTTTAAGATCGTCATAATGTTTCTGCAACATAGTCATATTTCATTCCATTTTTCATGATTGTTTGAAAATAATTTTCAATAGGTTCTCAAAAATATCTTGTTTAGATTTTCAAATCATTGTTTCAATCATCACATGAATAGTTTATGTTTTTTGATAAGCACCAATAATTATTCTCGATAATGTTTTTTGGAATAATCTTCCTCTACCATTTTGTTTAATTTGGGTTGACAATGCATTTTATTCCAATATCATTTGGGATTTTTATCTTCTGAGGTGAATTCATCAAACATTTTTAGTATGTGTATGGGATCATTTTCTATAGCAGTTGCAAAATATCATAAAAACATTTCCCATTTTTAAAATTTATTATAGTTAGAAAACACATATAACTTGTTAGAAAACCATGGAGTAATAAGTGAGCAGGGTATTTGAGATCATTCTATGAGGTATTTTCTTCCACTCTCATCTTCTAGTTTTTGCTATTTTTATATTAATATATTATTATAAATTTGACTAGTCCTCCATGGACTTGTCTCCCACTCATTCTACTTATTTTATTTTTGATCTCTCTAACGCAGAATTATGATGTACATAGGAGAACTATTACTAATTATTGGATGCATAATAAAATGGCATCCTGTAACCTAAACTAATGCGAAATGGCTTCTAAAATAAACTTGAGAATATATATTTGGGATTGAAGCATGTATCTTAAGCTAAATGATTGTGATGCTTGCACGTTGGGTAGCCACAGGGATATGAAATTTCAAGGGATTATCTAAATAGAAATTTCAGAGATTTTCTCAAGAGAAATGTGGCATCAATGAAATAACAGAATTATACAATGAAGGCATCTTTAGTTTTGTAATTTCTAGATCCTTCAGAAATTGAGAGGTGAGAAATTCGAGACAAAGCTTATCCTTCCAATTGTCAAAGGAGAAACCTTATTATTAAAACCAAATTGAATAAATTTTATATATGCATGTTTGCCCAAGAGCATGAATTAGCAAAATATAAGAATGGGAATAACCGTGGAATAGAGTGTAAAATGGAAGTTTCTCCAAGGACCATGCAATCAAAATTTCTCTCTAACAATATGAGTAGATCAAGAAACAAACCAAATCACAATAAATGGGGCACAATGTACAATAGAATGGGTATAAAAATTTCATCTTTTTAGGGAATTCTAATAGATGTGATCTTGTTGATCTATCACAAATGATGAAAAGAAAAATTCCTGATGAAAAGTTGAATTAAATCCTTAAGTGAAACAGAGAAGGAAGGAAATAAATGAATATAGAAATGAAAGCAAATAAACCAAATTCATGTGCAAACAAGCATTCAAAGGAAACCTCGCAAAACTTCTTAACCAAACAAGCAATTAAAAGAACTCGACCCATATACTTTAAATAGATAAAATTTTAAAAGAAATTTGATCAAATGCATGTTCATGCTATGGTTAGATTAGGGTTATCTAAATAGAAATTTTAGATATTTTCTCAAGAGGAATGTGGCATCAATGAAACAATGGAATTATATAACAAAGGTATATTTAGTTTTGTAATTTCTACATTCTTCGGAATGGTTGAGAGGTGAGAAGTTGGAGACAAAGCTTGTCCTTCCAATTCCCAAAGGAGAAACCTTGTTCTTAAAATGAAATTGAAGAAATTTGATCTATGTGTGTCTTCACAAGAGCATGAATCAATAAAATCTAAGAATGGGAATAACTGTGGAATAGAGTGTAAAATGGAAGTTTCTCCAAGGACCATGCAATCAAACTTGCTCTTTGACACTATGAGTAGATTTCAAAAAGAATCGAAGTGCAATATACATGGAACACTGTATAATAGAATGGGTATAAATTTTTCATATTTTTAAGGAATTATAATAGATGTGACCTTGTTGATTTATCACAGACGATGAAAAGTTTATTTTTTATGAAAAAGTTGAACAAAAACTTTAAGGGAAACAGAGAAGGAAGGAAAATAAACGAATATAGCAATGAAAGAAAATAGATGAAATTCATCTGCAAACAATCATTCTGAGGAAACCTAGCAAAACTTCTTATCTAAATAAGCAATTAAAAGAACTCGACCCATATACTTTAAATATACACATTTGTAAAGGAAATCTGATAAAATGTATGTTCATGCTATGGTTAGATTATGAGTTCCCAAGGTATGTATAACCCCACATCTCACAGACAACAAACCATAAGATATCTGAAACAAACATTCTGGGGATCTAGTAACATAGTATTCCAAAAGAGAAACTAGGTATTTTGGTGTGGTTAAAAAAGGAGCAACAATTTTTGTTTTTGTAAAGAAAATTTCTTCTTTTCACTTATGTATAATTAGTTTTGATATATATTTTTTTTAATCAATCTTACTCTATTTTCTATTTTTATCCTCTACCTCTTCCTTCAGTTGGTATTAGATCCAAGGGTTATTAGAGTTTTACAAGGATTGGTGATAACTATGGAATTCATAACAAAATTTAAAAAATCCCTACAAAATGCCTAAATGTTGTTCACAAATTATTGTTTTGCATGGCATAATGAAGGAATAGTTGATATAATATCTCCCATTTGATTCTTTGGATACAAGGTTGGTGAGATGTGATTGATCAAATCTAGATAATCCCAATGGGTCAAACATTATCTTTATCCTTGATCAATTACAAGTGTTTTGGAGGCTATGAAACATATGATGATTCTTGATTCTAGGTGTCAAGGGTACAAATCTTAAATGGGTTGAGTTAATTAAGTTTAAGGAAAGAAAATAGCTAAATTCATTTATTTTTAATCATTTTCCTTCAACGGTAAATATGGTAACTTCATGGATAGAGTTTGATTTTTAAGTAATTAGTTAAAAATAAGTGAGGCTTTAAACCATGGCCTTCATGTATTTGAACTATAAAATATCAAGTTCTATTATAAATATGGGAAAATAGTTTTGTATTTTATTTTTCCAACAAATACTCATTTTCAACGAAACAAGTACAGTTTGTATCAAATAAAAATAGGGCATGCATGTTCCTTCTTAAGCTCTTCACAAGTAGCACAAAAATTAAACCACAACATGACCAATACAAAAAGGAATGTTTTGGGGAGAGACAATAACATAGTATTCAAAAATTTCCTAAAACCTCACTGGATAAAATAGGTTAAAAGAGAACGTTTCAGATTAGGAGTTCAAATCATGCATAAATTTTAAAAGTATGTTCATGCTATGATTATATTGAGTTCCCCAGATATGTAAAAACCTTCATTGTATGGTTACGCTATGATTTCCCGAGGCATGTAAAACCCCACATCTCACATACAGTAAACCATAGGATGCCCGAAACAAAATAAATATAAAATAACTATGAACTTGAATGCAACATGGCTTCTTTGCATGACTGTGGAAGGTTCTTGCTTGGGACTGATTTTCTCATCATAAACCAATGAGAGACCAAGCCCTTATCGCTAACTATCCCTATTTTATTTCAAGTAAATGATTATTCATTTCTCATACTTATTTTGTTTTAGAGCATGATAATATTCCTGCCGCATACTCAGATTTCATCCATTTTTTGTTATTGTTTGAAAATAATTTTCAATAGGTTCATGAAAATATCTTCTTTAGATTTTCAAATCATTGTTTCAATCATCACCCGAATAGTTTATGTTTTCCAATAAGCATCGTCAATTGTTCTTGATATTCCGGGTGGAATTATCTTCCTGTGACCATTTTGTTTAATTTGGGTTCATAGTGCATTTTTTTCCCAATATCATTTGGGATTTTTATCTTCTTAGATGAATCCATACAACATTTATTAGTATTTGTATGGGATTATTTTCTATAGAAATTTCAAAATATCATGAAAACATTTCTCATTTTAAAAACTTATTGTAGTTATAAAACACATATAACTTGTTAGATAGACAAGGAGTAAGAAGCGAGCAGGGTATTTGAGATCTTTCTATAATGTGGTTGCTTCCACTCTCATCTTCTAGTTCTTGTTGTTTTTATATTAATATCTTATTATAAATTTCACTAGTCCACCATGGACTTGTCTCCTACTCATTCTACTTATTTTAGCTTTGATCTCTCTAACACTGAATTGTGATGTACATAGGAGAACTATTACTAATTATTGGATGCATCATGAAATGACATCCTGCAATCTAAACCAATGTGAAATGCCTTCTAAAATAAACTTGAGAATATATCTTTGGGATTGAAGCATATATCTAAAGGTAAATGATTATGATGCCCGCATGTTGGGTAGCCATAGGGACATGAAATTTGAAGGGATTAGCTAAATAGAAATTTCAAATATTTTCTCAAGAGAAATGTGGCATCAATGAAACAACGAAGGTATACAACAACGAAAGTATATTTACTTTTTTAATTTATAGGTTATTCGAAACCATTGAGACGTGAGAAGTTGGAGACAAAGCTTGTCCTTCCAATGCCCAAAGGAGAAATCTTATTCTTAAAATGAAATTGAAGAAATTTGCTCGATGCATGTCTTCCCAAGAGCATGAATCAACAAAATCTAAGAATGGGAATAATCGTGGAACAAAGTGAAAAATGGAAGCTTCTCCAAGGACCATGCATTCAATCTTTCTCTATGACACTATAAGTAGATCAAAAACTAATCGAAGCATAATAAACATTGCACATTTTGCAATATAATGGGTAAACATATTTCATATTTTTAGGGAATGCTAATAGATGTGACTTTGTTGATCTATCATAGGTCATTAAAAGAAAATTCTTGGTGAAAAGTTAAACGAAACCCTTAAGTGAAAGAAGGAAGGAAGGAAAACAAATGAATATAGCAATGAAAGCAAATAAACAAAATTCATGTGCAAACAACCAGTCAGAGGGAACCTAGTAGAACTTCTTAGCAAAACAAGAAATTAAAAGAACTCGACCCATATACTTTAAATAGAAATTTTTTTAAAGGAAATTTGGTAAAGTGTATTTTCATGCTATGGCTAGAGTAGGGATTATCTAAATCGAAATTGCAGATATTTTCTCAAGAGAATGGTGGCATTAATGAAACAATAGAATTATGCAATGAAGGTATATTTAGTTTTTTAATTTCTAGGTTCTTGGAAATGATTGAGAGGTGAAAAGTAGGATACAAATCTTGTCCTTCCAATGCCCAAAGGAGATACGTTATTCTTAAAACGAAATTGAAGAAATTTGATCTATGCATGTCTGCTGAAGAGCATGAATTAACAAAATTTAAGAATGGGAATAACTATGGAACAAAGTGTAAAATGGAAGTTTCTCCAAGGACCATGCAATCAAAATTGCTCTCTAACACTATGAGTAGATCCAAAATGAAATGAAGCATAATAAACAGGGAACACTGTACAATAAAATGGGTATAAAATGTTCATCTTTTTAGGAAATTCTAATAGATGTGACCTTTTTGATCTATCACAGATGATGAAAACAAAATTCTTAATGAAAAGATGAAAAAAAACCCTTAAGTGAAATAGGGAAGGAAGGAAAATAAACAAATATAGTAATGAAAGAAAATAAACCAAATTCATGTGCAAAAGAGCATTCAGAGGAAACCTATATGAACTTCTTAGCCAAACAAGCAATTAAAACAACTCGACCCAGCAACAGAACAAGGCATAAGAGCATCCCAAAGAGAAATATGGGTATCTTTATAATGAGGCATTTATACAACAAAGGTATATTTAGTTTTTTAATTTATAGATTCTTCAGAATGATTCAGAGGTGAGAAGTTGGAGACAAACCTTTTCCTTCCATTTCCGAAAGGAGAAACCTTATTCTCAAAATGAAATTGAAGAAATTTGATCTATGCATGTCTTCCCAAGAGCATGAATGAAAAAAATATAAGAATAAGAATAACCATGGAACAAAGTGTAAAATGGATGTTTCTCTTAGGACCAAGCAATTAAACTTGCTCTCTAACACTATGAGTGGATCCAAAAATGAATCAAAGCACAAAAAACATGACACTCTGTACAATAGAATGGGTATAAAATTTTCACCTTTTTAGGGAATTCTAATAGATGTGACCTTGTTCGTCTATCACAGACGATGAAAATAATTTTTTTGATGAAAAGCTAAACGAAACCCTGAAGTGAAATAGAGGAGGGAAAATAAACGAATATAGAAATGAATATATGACACATAGATAGTAGCTTAGAGGAACTACCTTTCATGTTCGGGTTGACGTTGGAAACTTGCAACTATTTCCCACAGTGGAGAGCTACCAATGAACAACTTTAATACATTTCCCTGCGAAGTCGTGGTCAACGACGCTTTAGGAAATGGAAATTGTCATATCAAAACTTAACCTGCAACAGACTAAGGAAGCATTGTTAGGGAGGGTTTTCAACCCATAACAATCACAGTTACAAATGCATGAGAGAGCACAACCACAACTCTTTCAGCAAAAAGAGGGAAACGCAATGTGTCTTTACACAACTGAATTCATTCATGTATGCATTACATAAACACATAGCTTATTCATTGCATTGTTGGGAAAATATAGTAACAGTAAAGAAAAAAGCATGTTATGCAACAAAACTTCATTAAAAAAGGGTCGCGGACAAAATTACACAACATATTCAGTCACCGAAATCCATCCGTCTCTCAATTATTACCCTCAATTGCCGACAATTGCCGAGGCGGTGTCATGATGTCTGGAAAGAAGTAGCAAATAGACGAGAGAAATTACGAGGATAATTTGATAATTCAGTTGACAGTAAACAATTGATCGATTCATTTGACACTAAACATTTCATCTCGTGAATCATGGCAATGTAAAATTCAATTGACCTGGGTGCTGATGGGCATCTTGATAACTGACAAATGCCATTTTGGACAACAGGACATATGTCAACACATGATAAAAAGGGTAGACAATGGTTGGTCTCACCATATTCAATAAGGAAACGCCTATCAGCATAAATATGTTTCAATATTAAGTGTTTTAAATATATTTTAGTGAGAAAATTATATTGAAATTGATTTGAATAGATTATTATATTTTTTATTATTTATTTCGATGTTTTTAGAGTGAAACAAATTCGAGAAATCAATTTGTGGGATTCATTTTAGTGGTGGGAGAGTTGGGGTGTCATAAAATTTTTTAGTTCAATTTGAAGTTTTAAATGATTATTTTTGGAGTAAAAATATTTAAACATTATATTGCTTAATTCCATTCTATAAATAAAGACCTTTCCAATGGTTCAAGAAAGTTTATGCTTCTAAGAAGTTGGCATTCCATGATTGACCAGGGGCTAGCCACATGGGAATGATATATAATAATCCACAAATGGGGCCACAATAAAGTTGATGAAACAGCAAGGAATTTCAATCATGAAACTTCATTACCTCATAACAACTTCCATGATTGATCAGGGGCTAGGCACATGGGAATTATAAAGAAGAATACTCAAATGGCGCCACAATGAAGTGGATGAACTTGTGAGGCTTTTCACTCATGAAACTTCATTACCTCATATTTCCTACAACTTTGAAACTTTAACACACATGCCTCCACCTATACCTTCCTCTTTCTAAAACAATTCAGTGTAAATTCACAAGACAATATAAAGATTCTAATTTTTTTTCATCCCCTGCATCTGGCATAAACATTTTTGGAGTTTAAGCCAATGAACAAAAATCACCCATAAAATTGAACAATGGTTGTTGATTCACAACTTTTGGAGGCCATATCTTGAGTTGCAGGGCACCAAATCAAGCATAGGAGAGATTGTTGAAAAGCCAAGTTTGAGGAAAAAAATATGATAATGGTTATTTGGTTGAATATGAAATTTTAATTCATGAAAGGATGGGCATAAAAATGGTCATAAAAATTGCACCAAATTGAGATCACTTGATTTATTTTAGGAATAAAATTGAATGTCAAAATGTTTATGTTTTTTAATTCATGCCACAAAACATTGATTCTCATCCAGACGCTATAATTTTGTTGTAAATGCAACAATAAATGAAGTATTAAACAACAAAAAATAATTTGGCCCAAAATTAGGATTTTGTTTTTTATAGGAATAGGGTTTTCTTCAAATAATTAGATTTGAATAATTTTTAGATCATAATTTTAATAACAACTTGCGGTTTTAATATGGAACTTACATAGTGCTTCTCGGGAATCAATATGGGAATTGCAAGCCTCTAGATTCAATCCTACATCCCATTAAATATTTTGGATTGAGATTCTTAAATTGATTCTATTGATCATGCCTTTACTTTTAATTAATTAGTACTATTATTTTATAGGCACCAGTGTTGCTAAGTAGGGGGTTTGATTCCAACAGAAGGACCTTTTACACTATTGTAGAGCAGTTTCTTCGAGGAATTCGGGACCTGCAGGATCATATCAGAAGGGAGATGTTGGAGATCAGCAAAGGTCATGCTATCATGAACTTTCTTTAAATAGTTCACTATTATACGAAGGGTGTGTTTAAGACATTTATTTAAGATAAGATTACCATTTTGTCTTAAAAATATGATATTGTCTCAAATATTTATTTTATATTAATTTATTTTTAAATCCACTTTGACTTTGTCGAAAGAGCATGAATCCACTGGGATAAAGCACAATCTAACAAAATTGGCATAGGCTAATCATCGGATTTTAGCTCAAACTTCTCGGAAGGCTTCATATTCTTACCTTAATGTATGCTAGAGAAACTACTAGCATTGGAACTAAAAGGGCAAGTTTTGGCTCTAAAACTTGTAAGGGCTCACTATGGGTGGGTGGAATGGGTATTCGAAGGGAGGGAGAAAGGACCATCTATATATTTTCTTTTGCAGCAAATTATCAATCATAATCAATCTATTCTATTAAATACCACACCCAAACATCACCCTTATTAGAAGTAGATACAATTTCAAGAAATACGACACACGGATTCGAAATAATGCAAGGTTGAAGGTCTTAGATTGGAAGTGGGGGTAGATATTTAGTTTATTGGAATGACTACAACCTTCTAGTGTTTTCACTAGATATATGCATGTAAATTTGATCGAATCTTGTAGAAAGGATCATATCCTCAACAATATTAGACATGGAGTGTGGACAATTATTGGTTGAAATTGATAAGCATCAAGGTGATCATAATCGCCCTAGTTTTTATTCTCATTTGTATTTATATTGATAACAAGATTTATGGGTGGAGAGTATTTGTGGTGGTAGCAAAGCATATATAGAGTAGGGTGCATGAGGGAATCCTGCATATTCATAACTATGCAAGTTTCTCTCAAGATAACCATATTGGTATCCATTATTATGTCCATATCCATATGGCACTCCTTGCTCCCACAATGATTATATAAACATCACCATATTGGTGTTAAATCCATGTCCATATGACACTTCTTGTCGTTGTTGCGATTGTGGTGTAGTATTGAAAGTTTCTCTTTTGGGGTTTCAAAGTTTCAATCAAGGGTAGGGAGCTAACAAGGTTTATTTGTTCAAAAAAGAACTTGCATTGCATCCATTTCCAAGGTTTCGACCCCCATAACACTCGTAAGGTAATTTTCACATTTTTTGTTTTATTTTTTTCCCCTTCTGGAATACAAGGCTTTAATATTGCATTAGACGTTTTGACATATCAAGGATAAGGTTTTATAGTTTAAATATTTTTCTAGTTTTTAATTTTAATATTTTCTTTTTGGGTTTCAGATGATTCAAGATTTTCTTTTGGGTTTTTCAGAAGACAATTTTTTGTCTGACTAGGTGTTAGACCCATTTTTCCCTCTTGGTGTTTTTTTAATATATATTATGCTTCTAGGGTTTCATGTCCACATATTTCTCCTTGGCACCTCCATGAACGAACTAGTAACGATTATTTGTCAAAGCTAAGTATGCTACGACAGCAAGACACGAGAAACTTGCAAAACACACTATTAATGCTACAACCCCCTAGTTCGATAACGTGGATAAAATTTCATCCCTTCCCCAATTCACCTTGTATTCACTATGTCCCATAGCATCACTTATGATTCAAAATGTTACTTGGAAGTGGGAGCAAAAGAGGGGAGCATGGAGTGACATTTTCAAAAGCTCCCGATTTGGGAGCGAATTTTTGTATAATATATATTTTTATATATTTTGATGCATATATGTCAACATAATCATTTAGACTGATGAATTATATATAAAAATCATAAAAAATGGATTACACCATATGAAATCAATCATCTAGAAGTTATAATATTCATCAATCACATCCACAAGTTACCTGTTCTGTTGGGCCCCTATAATACTAGTGATTACCCCATTACTATTGTAGTTATACCCCTTATTTATATTGTTGTGCCCCTATTACCCCCATATTGTTATTTCTGTGCCTCATAGAATCCCTCTATTGTTATTTTTGTGGCTTTATATTATTATTGTTAGGTCGGCTGGATTATATTGTGACTCCTTAGACTCCTATATATAGAAAGGAGGTTTTGTCATTTGTATCATCCAAGAATTGTTCATTTATGTAATGTAAAGGAGGTTTCCCCCTCGAAGAGGCTGAATTCTAAGGCGTTGATCTATCTTTTCTATCTTTTCTTGAGCTGGTTTCATAACATTTGGTATCAGATCTTTGGATTCTAGGGTTTCGCTGCTCCAAACAGGTCATCGTGGCATTTTCGCTATAACGTTTTTTCTGTGACGTTTCAGAAGTCGCAAAAAAAACCCATTTGAGAAGAATTGACGCTGAACCTTGGGTGCGAATTTCAGAGCTTTTTACGCAATATTTTCGGAGATATGATCTGAGGAAGTTGGCCTTTTTGCAGACTCCTCAATTACATTCAAAACAGGTGACCTGGGGAAAATCGTCATAACTCTCTCTCTGAGGATCAGATTGAAATTTCGTAAAAAGGAACAGAAAGAGGACGGACTGTAGTTTCTTGTGTGTGTGTTTCAGATTCAAAGGTTGAAACAGTAACTCGTGGCACGTCGTACAAATTCACTCTACTGAACCAGTCTAAAAGCAAGTCACTGTGGGAGATTTCACATAACTCTTCCTTGGAGAATCCAATTTGGCTCAGACTTGTGGCAATAGAAAGAGGACACAGAAGGCTACTACAGGTAGCAATTTCAGAACTGGATGATCCGAAATTACAGAGATACATCAGATTCAATATCAGGCTTCTATAAAGTGAAAAAAGGTGTGTAGTTTTTTTTTTTAATTTTTATGTAAGCTTGGTTTAACGGAATTCAAAGGGCATAGTAAAGCTTTATTATCGGTAACTGATGCCCCGAGGAAAGAAAATGCAAACACCTAGTAAGGAACCTGAAAGCTCTAGCATGACTCATGAAGAAGAGGAAGAAATGCTACATGATATATCAAAATTACAAGAACAAGTGCAACAAATGTCACGCTCACAAAAGCTAACAGAAGCAAAGATAAGTGGCGTGGAATCTAAGATAAATGGCGTGGAATCTAAGATAAAGGGCATGGAAGCTAAGATGGAGGATTCGATGGTAAATTTGAAGATAGATTTGAAGACAGACATGGAAGAATTGAAGAACTTGCTACAAGAAAGGGTCACTAATGGCGAAAAGGTAGTAAAGGAAACTCATGATGAGAACAAAAGAAATGTTAATCATGATTCCATAGACTCTAATGTTGGATCGAAGACTCACCATGTTCCAAAAATCGATATGAGGAAGTTTGATGGCAAGGATCCCGCCACATGGATATTACAGATGGAGCAATTCTTCGATCTCAATAATGTGCAAAACACACAAAAGGTACGTATGGAAACTTTATATTTGGAACCAAATCAGTTTGTATGGTATCAATGGCTTTGTTCTCGTAAAAAATTTATCACTTGGGCAATTTTTACGGAAGAATTGATAGCACATTATGAGAATACAAAAAGCAACACTTTTTTTAGCCAATTGATAAGTCTCAAACAAAAGGGTTCAATAATGGAGCACATTGAGGAGTTCCAAAAATTGAACATAAGGGTAAAAGATATTCCAGAGGAGCATAGGATTGATGTGTTCATAGGGTCTTTAAAGGATAATATCCAACATGCTGTGCGCCTTTGGGAACCTGATTCATTAGAGAAGGCATTCAGGTTAGCAAGAAAAATGGAAAGCAAAATTATGGCAACTAGGAAGCATACCATTCACAACTATAAAGATGGAAGTGTTGTTGCCCATAGTCTTCCACAACCTACAAGGTTGACACCACAACAATTGGAAGAAAAAAGAGCAAAAGGGCTTTGTTACAATTGTGATAGCAAATACACAAAAGGTCATAAGTGTGCTGAGAAGAAATTATTCTACATAGATTGTGAAGAGGAAGAAGAAAAGGAGCAAGAAAGGTCAAAAGAAGAGGATATATTCAAGGAACAAAGCCTAGATGAAGAACAAATAAATCCGACCATATCTTGTAATGCATTGGCAGGAATTACCACTCCTCAAACCATCAAGATAGAAGGACAAATCAAGAAGAAAAAGGTAATAGTGTTGATTGATTCAGGAAGCACCCACAATTTTATTCATTGTAGGGTAGCAAAAGAATTGAATTGCTTCCTATATCCAGCACCAGAGTGTCAAGTGATGATTGCAAATGGAGGAACAATAAATTGTTCTGGAAAGTGCCATAATATCAAGCTATCCATGGGAGAATATGTATTGACTAGCCCAATGCTTTCCATTCCAATGGGAGGTGCTGATGTTGTACTAGGAGTCCAATGGCTACAATCCTTGGGTACAATAGCTTTTAATTTTCAAGAACTTTTCATGAAATTTTCTGTGGAAGGAAAGGAAGTTGAATTAAGGGGTATTGCAAGGAAACCAGGAAAGATAATCAGCTCTAATGGCATGACAAAGCTTCTAAAAAAGGAGCAAAGAGGTGTAATTGCACAATTATGTTCGCTAGATGTTTCCACATTGGAATCATCTATTTCTCCAGATCTCCAAAAAGTCCTGGACAATCATTCCAAGGTATTTGAGACTCCCAAAGGTCTCCCACCTATGCGTGATCATGATCATGCTATTCATCTGATTCCAGGAAGTGTTCCTCCAAACATCAGGCCGTACAGATATCCATATGTCCAAAAAAGTGAAATTGAACGTATGGTTGTAGAAATGCTAGAGGCTGGTATAATTCAACCGAGTCAAAGTTCTTTCTCAGCTCCAGTAGTATTGGTGCACAAGAAGGATGGATCATGGTGCATGTGTCCAGATTATAGGGAGCTCAACAAGCTCACTATTAAAGATAAGTTCCCCATTCCTGTCATTGATGAATTACTGGATGAATTGCATGGATCAATTTACTTCACCAAGTTGGATCTTCGTTCGGGATATCATCAAATCAGAATGAAGATTGAAGACATTCCGAAAACGGCATTTAGAACTCATGAGGGTCATTATGAATTTTTGGTCATGCCTTTTGGCCTTACCAATGCACCTTCAACATTTCAAGGTTTGATGAATTCAATTTTCAAACCATTCCTTAGAAAATTTGTGTTGGTATTTTTTGATGATATACTAATCTACAGCAAGTCTTGGAAGGATCATGTTGAACATGTTGACAAGGTGCTACAACTATTGGAGGAGAAACAATTATATGCAAAAAGATCCAAAAGTTTCTTTGGAGTCCAGGAGGTGGAATATTTGGGTCATATTGTATCTCATGAAGGAGTTAAGGTAGACCCTAGCAAAATTAAAGCCATTAAGGAATGGAAAATCCCCACATCCATAAAGCATCTGCGAGGATTTCTTGGGTTGACAGGGTATTATCGCAAGTTCGTTAAGAATTATGGGAGAATAGCAGCACCTCTAACAACATTATTGAAGAAAGATTCATTTTCATGGACTCCGGAAGCAACAAAGGCCTTTAAACATCTTAAAGAGGCAATGTGCCAAGCACCGGTCTTAGCTACACCGGACTTCACAAAAACCTTTATTGTGGAATGTGATGCTTCAGGAAATGGAATTGGTGCTGTTCTAATACAAGATGAAAGACCCATTGCTTTTGAAAGTCGTCCAATCAAGGGAAAGTTTTTAAGCAAAGCTATTTATGAGAAGGAAATGTTGGCAATACTCCATGCACTTAAGAAATGGCGACCCTACCTAATGGGAAGACACTTCAAGGTAAAAACGGATCATGATAGCCTTAAATACTTTTTAGAACAAAGATTATCCTCTGAAGAGCAACAAAAGTGGGTCACAAAGATGTTGGGTTATGACTTTGAAATCATCTACAAAAAAGGGAAGCAAAATGTGGTGGCAGATGCACTCTCAAGAAAGGATGAGGATATGGAAGCATTGTTGTGTGTCATTTCTATTATCCAACCAGATTGGATAAACGAAGCAAAAGAGGAATGGAAGAATGACGAAGAAGTGTGGGCACTTATTCGAAAGCTACAACAAGATTCCAGTACTTCTGATACATTTAGCTGGCAAAATGATTCATTATGGTACAAAGATCGCTTATACCTCTGTAAGAATTCCCAGCTAAAACAAAAGATTCTTATGGAATTGCACACTTCTCCCTTAGGAGGGCACTCAGGATTTTTAAAAACTTACCACAGGGTTAAGAAGGAATTTTTTTGGGATGGCCTTAAATCAGATATTCAAAAGTTTGTGGCGGAATGTTTGGTTTGCCAACAAAATAAAGTTGAAACAATTAAGACACCGGGTCTATTACAACCTTTATCCATTCCAAGCCAACGTTGGGAGGAGGTTTCAATGGATTTTATCACAGGTTTACCCAAGTCTGAGGGAAAGAGTGTCATCATGGTGGTAGTTGACAGACTTACCAAGTATGCACACTTTTGTGCATTATCACATCCATTTAAAGCCAGTACAGTTTCTACTGCATTTATGGAAACAGTTCAAAAGCTACATGGAAACCCAAAGATTATTGTAAGTGACAGAGATCCCATTTTCACTGGAAATTTTTGGACAGAATTATTTTCTTGTCTTGGTACTCAGTTAGCTCATAGCTCATCTTATCATCCTCAATCTGATGGGCAAACTGAGATAGTAAACAAATGTTTGGAAGGATATCTTCGTTGCTTTGTATCTGATAAACAGACACAATGGGTCAAATGGTTGCCTCTGGCTGAATGGTGGTATAACACTTCCTTCCATACAGCAACAAAAATGACCCCATTTATGGCACTTTATGGGTACCAACCACCATCAATCACATCATATTTAAGAGAAAATTCTAAGGTTCAGGCAGTGGAACATCACATCGAACATCAACAACAAGTCCTCCAACTCTTAAAGGATAACCTCGTGTTGGCACAAAATAGAATGAAACAACAGGCAGATCAACATCGCAGTGAAAGAAGTTTTGATGTAGGTGATTGGGTATTCCTACGGCTACAACCATATAAGCAAATGTCCCTAAAGCAAGCTAAGAAGGATAATAAATTATCACCAAAGTATTATGGTCCGTACAAGGTGTTGGAAAAGATTGGTACTATGGCATACAAATTAGAGCTTCCTGCAGCTTCTCGATTGCACCCAGTTTTCCATGTTTCATGTTTAAAGAAGGTTATAGGCGACAAGCTCCCAGTTCAAACAATATTGCCAGAACTTGACGAAGAAGGAAAAATTATATTGGAACCGGAAGCAGTCACAGAAACAAGAACTCGACAGCTACGAAATCGATCAATTTCAGAGTATCTTATCAAGTGGAAGAACTTATCCGCTAAAGATTCCACATGGGAGGATGAGAATTTTATGCACAAGTATCCAGAACTGCTCAAGCGTTGAGGACAACACTTTTTTGAAGGAGAGGGGCATGTTGGGCCCCTATAATACTAGTGATTACCCCATTACTATTGTAGTTATACCCCTTATTTATATTGTTGTGCCCCTATTACCCCCATATTGTTATTTCTGTGCCTCATAGAATCCCTCTATTGTTATTTTTGTGGCTTTATATTATTATTGTTAGGTCGGCTGGATTATATTGTGACTCCTTAGACTCCTATATATAGAAAGGAGGTTTTGTCATTTGTATCATCCAAGAATTGTTCATTTATGTAATGTAAAGGAGGTTTCCCCCTCGAAGAGGCTGAATTCTAAGGCGTTGATCTATCTTTTCTATCTTTTCTTGAGCTGGTTTCATAACATGTTCTCATTTATATATCATGTAAGGGTGCACATAAGCAAAATAACATCAAGTGTAATCCATCTCTGAATTTAAAATACATCAACAAATTGGATCTAGCATCCAAAAAAATCATGCTACGAAAAATAGCTACATATAATCAAAACCATTTCATATCTTGGGATATTTTTCATTTATATCAGCCTCTAAGCAATCAACATAAGATAGAAAAAATGTAGCATGTCAAGTCAATATTTGGTTTGAGTGATGGGTACATTTTTAGTAGGGTGATGATATAGGAGTTCAACAACCAATGTCACTAACATGAAGGTACATTGAGGGCTTGGCGCCCTTGATTAAATACAGGTCCCATGCCATAGTACATGAAAACATCCAATTGAAAGATTGCAAACCCCCAATCTTGAAGTCTTGAAAAACTGATAAGTATACTCAATTTTGAGTGAGATCTAAAATTCTACTTTCTCCATATGAAATCCAATATTATTATGTTTTGTTGTTTTGGTATTTTATTATGTGGAGTATGAAGTATGTGCGAGAGAGCAGTGCATAGAGATTTTGATTTTAGAGTTATGAATCTTTGCAAAATGATTAATATCAGTAATTTCCATTGTGTGTGGTTGTGCGTTGGCATTGTTTAACTATTGATGTTACATTGAGCTGAGATAATTTTACAAATTTTCAAATAAGTTGCGTAGATCTTTTGATTTTATAGCTATGAATCTTTGTGGAATGATCAATATTGATGTTTCTATTATAGGGGTGGTGCATATGGAACTGTTAAATGATTGATGTTAATTTTTGGGATTCTTTTGCGTTGAGTGGATAATTGGGTTATATTGGAGGCATATTTTATTTCTATTATGGAAAATGGGGTATGTGTAAGAGAACGGGGGATGTTTCTTATTTTCCTTTGTTTTTCATGGAAGAAGGAATAACAAAAGTGACCTTAATAATATTGAAAATAATAACGGTGCATGTATGTATGCACACCATGGATATTTTGTCAAGAGAAAGTGTTTTGTCCGTACTTCTGCATAATAAACTCTTTGCACCCAATAAAACAAAAATAAACAACATAGATTACTAATGATTAGTCTATTTGTATAATAATCACAATATGTATTTTTTTGTGAATTGAGAGACTTAATATTACTTATAAAAATTACATAAATATCACTCAGCACATAGAGGAAGCACCAAAATGCATCCCTCAACCTATACCACTTAGATGAGGCACTAAGCATGCTGTAGACAAAATACCTATACATTAGGGCCTTACAAGGTGTGGACTCCCCATTATACAAGTTATGCACGGATGCCAAAGTACAAGACCTCACAAGAGCATCCAACCATAATCCCATTCCATTAAACAACTTGGAATACATAAGAACATTCAGTGGGCCATCACAGAAGAACCCAAAAAGCATCATTGAATCCATCAAGCCACTGATAAGGAAACCGCAATCACCAGCCCAAAAGAAACCAAACCACCTCCATAATTTGCAACAACCACATATCACTCGATGTGTCAAAACACCATAAGAGAAAGGAAACACCAAAGATGGAGGCAAAGAAACATACCCAACCATAGAAAAACACAACCATGACTCTAATATGTCATCCTAATCTGTAGGTCTAAAGGCCATCCAAGGGCCTACGAGAGACAGGACCAGAAGCTTCATAAGAAACCTAAAATTTTCCACTCTCCATACTCAAGCATTGATTTTTTTGAAGACGACACCATTATCAGAACCCTTTCATTGGAGCTAAGGGGATCTTGCATGTCCCTGCCATTAGATTCACAAGGAATGTGGCCCTCCACATGCATGAAACATGCATACAAATTTTCCACATTGAACCTAAAATTTCTCAACATACTTTAACATCCTCGAGCGAGAATAAAATGTTGTAATTCTCCACCTGCTTATCCCTCAGAACCAAACCCAACAATGTCTTCATTTTTCAATGAAGCACCACTAAGTTTAGATATTGCTTCTTACTACACCTAGTGTGACCAGGGTCTAACACCCACCTTGACAATTCATTTGACAACTCAAAATCTAACATCAACTATCTTTCCTCTCCAACTTAAGTCTCAATTTGTTGGATTTATTGGCACATTTCTGGTGGAATTTCAATGATGTAAGATGCCACGAAGTCATGGCCAAAGAGCCTTACCCTCTCTATCATAGCTAGGCTCTACCATCATCGCCCCTTCTATTCCTCTACCTCTGCCGAGGAAACATCATCAAGTCACAGAGTGGAATTTCAATTTCCTTATTGGGACTTCCCCTACATGTAAAATAGCACAAAGACCAACCAAAACCACCCTCAATAAATCCTATATACAAACAAATTATCTCGTCATGGTAGCACCATATGTAAGACTGAAGCTTGAGCGAAGACCCACTAGAAAAGGAGAAGGATGACACTTAACCACAACCTTTCCTCCCTCAACCATTTAACAACAATAATGCCACGCATTGAACAAGAAACCTTGGTGAGTAAGAAACCACAAATAAATATCCAATTCCCACTCGCAACGCGAGCATATATACCAAAATAAACATACCCAGATGAACCCACTCCAAGATTTCAAGTTATAACCACAACCATAGAAATAAAACTAATACAAACCCCTACACCAAGTTACCTTAATAGACTCGTTACACTTTCCAGACTTCAAGAAACAAAGCACACATAAATACTGAGACACTTAACCCTTAAGACCAGATTTACCAAAGCAACACCACAATACACCCGCAAAAACAAAGGGAGGACCAAAGCAAGTGAAATTGACTTACAAAAATAAATCTCCAATGGAAACTTTAAAGAACCAACCTCCACCAGCCACTGAGACGAGGCTGTGAAGACAACGACCACCTCCAAACTCCAAAAATAGAGAACATTATGAATTTCTCCTTGCTCTACCCAACCCACCGCTTCCTTCAACACAAGAGTCTCTACCCACATTGAATTAACAAGAGAGTAACTCTAAGAGTCCAAGGTATTCCCCTCAGTTCTCACTTGTGCATCACAAATGAATTTACCAATGCTAAACTTCATAACAAATGACTTGTGCCATGTATGTTTCATGCATGTGTGACATCAACCACATACCATCGTCATTAATAACAAATTACCAGCTTGAGGGTGGTGGGCACAATTCCCTAAACCTTGTACCATTTGCCATAACACCCCATCCCAAAATAAAAATAACAGTATGTTGCGACATATATTTCTATTATTTTAATAAAATATATTACAAATAATTAACCTATTTGTATGAAATTCACAATATGTTAAGACTTATTATATACTAGCATTTGCACCACATGTTGCAAAGGAAATTCCATAAGGCAATGGCATAAGAAACAATAGCATAGAAGAAAGAAGTCAAACTTTATGCAATTTTGTTTCTTTATTCGTGTTTCTTTTTTATCATATGTTATGTTTCAGGGTCAAAGTGAAGGATTTATGAAAATGCTCTTCATTAAGATTTTGGAACCTTTATAGGTAATCGATTTAAATCATACATTTCATAGCAAATTAATCTCATATCACCTTAATTCACAATGCAATGGATAATAGTTTTTATTCATTAGAAATTGGTCTAATTTTATGAGGAAAACTTAATAGAAAGACTTTAGCAGTAAGGGGAACATTAATGAACTCCCTCATCATTTGTTATATGACATTGTTAATTTAGTTAGTTGTTGCTTCTTATCCTTATTTCACTCGTGTAAAATGTCCAAACTATAAAAGAATGGTATTATTTGTTGTCTCTTTGGACCATCGTATTTTATCTAACTCAATCATTTCCAAAGCCTCAACTAGGTGCCCATCATTCTCTTTCCATAGTGACTCAATGTCTTCAAATGCATTTCATAAATTTGGTTTAATAAATGTTAGTGGAAAACCAATATATTTCACTTTGTAGAAAGGAGTGTACATTGGTTGGGGTAAAATTGTATTACTCTTACCATGTGATGATGGCATATAAATCTTGAATCTTTCTCCCCACTTATGAAATTCTCCATTCTAATTGTTGTTTGACCATGATGATATTGCCATCATAATCCTTTTCGTGAGAATATCATTTAAGAAGTCAATGACAAGTGGCACAATTAGGTCCTCACAATTGTGAAATTCCACATTCTAATTGTTATTTGACCATGATGATATTGGCATCATAATCCCTGTCCATGAAAATATCATTTAAGAACTCAATGATAAGTGGCACAATTGGTTCCTCAAACAAAACACTAAAGTAAGAAGACAACATTATTTTATTGAACTTTGAAGATAAACGATATCAATAACTTGTCATTAACTTTCCACATGAGTAGAAACATCTTTGCTCAAAGCACCAATCATTCTTATAAACTTTCTTCAAATCTTAAATCTTATATTTTAGATTCAATAAATTCTATCCTTAAAGTAAATATGATCACCCTAAAATTTTCTCCAATTAAGTATATTGTATCCTAGCATTGTTAAAAAAAAAACTTTATTTAATCTTATCAAAATGTTATTCAAAATCTATCAAAATTCTTGACAAAATCTATCAATACTAAAGCAACATTGTAATCAAAATTCTTCACTTAATACATTTCCTCTTAACTTGGAATTAGAGTTCCTAAAAGAATAATCTCATAAAAACAAAGCCACTTTGACAAAAAATAATCATTGAGGGTTACACACTTGAAATTTGTAAGAAACATTAACTAATCCATCATATGGCTTGGGAATATATTTAGTAAAACCTCTAGTCAAAGTGCCACCAAATATAGTCTCTTCCTAGAATTTCAATATATCCTCTTTGATAGAATACTAAAATTTTATAAGATGACATGAAGCAACGTAATGGCTATGCAATTCACAATAATTTTTGAGTTGGATTTAGAACAAATTTATAAGATCTGTAATAGGGGTTACATTGAGTTTAGTGTTGTCAACAATTTGCATAATGCAGCGTTGTTGGGTGGTATGCCAATGGTGACACAACATGTGATCATATAACACTGACATAGATGATATTTCGAGCATAGTTATTTAAGGTTGTGTGTAGAATATTTCAATAGATGCTATGCATGACAGATTCTACATGCCCTAACATAATTCACCCAAAAGATACAAAGTTTATCTGAGAGGTTGATTTATCTTGGACAAATGTGATTGTTATATGACAAGGCATGCATTGGGCTTAAGATTGTAAAATATCTCATAACCTTTTCCAATATACTATAAATCAAGGTCTTGGAACACTAACATAGGGAATAATAAACATGTGTGGAAGCTATGAAATTCATATAAATTTGATGTCTAACTACCGAGAACATATGCTTCATAATCTATTTTGTCACATTTTTCTCATTTCATTGAATTAGAACTTGCCACAACCCTTTTGTCGAGGCCTAAAAAGAAAGGGATACCTAGAAATTTAAATATCTACCTAAATTGAATCTACAACCAACTGACATTAATTAATTTAGAAGCTCGTTAGCATTATTTATATGATATAGTTTTGGTCCATGGAATCTTCAGACCCTAAGGACATATGAAAGATATCTAGGAATTTCATCACATTTTTTAAACACTTAATCTCCTTTTTCTTATGAGGAAGGGGGGCCATCTGCAAAGTGAGCATGACTTATGTCTTTGACATTTGACCCAAGAAATAGATATTTGTTCAGCTTACCTAGTGAACTTTCCAATCTAACAAGTATCCAAGAGCCTTTCTCGAGAAAGGTCATGACCCAGAAAATTGGAACAAAACAACCCAATTTTAAATAAAATAGTTCATTAATATTTTTTCAAAATGACCATAATGAGAACTGTTGATTTTTAAAATGACAAATTCTTAGAAACCAAAAAGAATCACAATTGATATCCAAAGCTTATAGGACTTCTAGACATGCTTGAAATCTTTATGCCACTTAAAAAACCTTTTAATGGTATTAGTAAGTTTTGTATCAAATTTCTTAAATAAACAATTATAGGCATAATATATAGAAGGGTAATCCATTTTTATCTAAATTAGTAGGGGAGGATCTCTTACTAATTAGTTAATAATAAACTTGGGCCCTAAAAATAAATCTCTTGTGACATAATGTGGAGCTTCAACATATGAAACAAAACACTAAAATAAGAAGACAACATTGTTTGATTGAACTTTGAAGATAAACATTATCAATAACTTGTCATTAAATTCCAAATGAGTAGAAACATCTTTGAACAAAACACTAATCATTCTTATAATATTTCTTCAAATCTTAAATCTTATATTTTAGATTCAATAAAGTCTATCCTTAAAGTAAATATGATCACCCTAAAATTTTCTCGAATTAAGTATATTGTATCCTAGCATTCAAAAAAAAAAATATTTAATCTTATCAAAACGTCATTCAAAATTTATCAAAATTCTTGACAAAATCTATCAATACTAAAGCAACATTGTAATCAAAATTCTTCACCTAATACATTTCCTCTTAACTAGGAATTAGAGTTCCTAAAAGAATAATCTCATAAAAACAAAGCCAATTTGATAAGAAAATAATCACCAAGGGTTACACACTTGAAATTTGTAGGAAACTTTAACTAATCCATCATATGGCTTGGGAATATATTTAGTAAAAGCTCTAGTCAAAGCTACACCAAATATAGCCTCTTCCTCAAATTTCAATATATCCTCTTTGATAGAATACTAGAACTTTATAAGATGACATGAAGCAACGCAATGGATATACAATTCACAGTACTTCAGAATAAAATTATAAGATCTGTACCGACAAATATAGCCTCTTCCTTAAATTCTAGTAGACCATTTATAATTAGAACAAAATTTGTTCGATAAACCCCTAAGTTTCCTATAGGATGCTGGAAGTGGACACTTATGTAGATATAACCAGAGTGATCATTCAGAAGAGTTGTAGATGCATACTTCTGTAGGATCCTGTAAGAGTTAAGAATATGGCTTGGAATGAAATGGATGACAGCTAGAAGTGGTGGTATGGATAGAAGGTAGATGGTAATATATGAATATGGTGAATGGAGATTTAGGGAGTGAGTGTAAAAGCGGAAGATTGTATGTGGAAGAAGGATGTAAGAATGCTAAAGACAACCTTTAGCACTCAATTTTCTTCAATATTTTTTGGGCCAAAGCATCGAGTGCATATTGAAGGAATGACCTAATTGCATTTCACTTTGACAGATTACTCAATCTAGCATATTGTATTGTAGCCTCCCTATTGATACCTTACACTTATATATTGATGAACACTCCTAACCAAATTGTTCGGTACAAGAAATTGTCTTTCTTTGAAACCAAAATTGCCCTTCTAACCTGCTCAGTCTTCCAGAGAAAGAGAGTCAAAAAAGGTCTTCAAATGAAAAGGCTATCATTTGGAAGAATTTGAATCTGCGGAAGTGCCAGAAATTGAAATGTTTGAATCAGTTGACCAAATTGACAATGGATAAATTGCTTTTTTGTAGTACACATCTAAGCTCACTCGATCGAATAAAAAATGTGAAAGAAAATACCATATAATGCTTTGATATATTACCCATATAATTCTTTGATTTCTCAATATGCTAAGTCACTCTGTTGACTCAAATATGTAATATGTAATAAACTAATCAATGATAGAGAAACTAAAATGTCAAGTTGAGGCGAGACCAGTTTTGCAAAGGAGTCTGCTATGCCTGTATAGAGAGTGTCCAACCTTTTTGTTCCAAGGTCCCAAAAGATGGTCCCAAACAATAGGGCAACAAGTGGAGTGAAGAAAAATCACACAACATTATTGTGTGGATTCCACCAATATGACCAATGTTGCTTCAAAAGGCATGCCACGTACTGAACCTTAAAGGATCGTGCATATTGTGTTGGAAAACTCAGATCCTACGAGCCAGGAGCAGGGGTGCTTAGCTCTTGAATAAGGGCTTGATTCCATCTGAAAACAGAACAAAATAACAATCAAATAGGGATTTAAAAAAATTACAGTTTCTTGGGAGAAATTATGTAACTAAATATAGGGTAAAAAAATTAGAGATGCACAATAAAAAAGCTTAAAGTTCTCAAACAGATTCCTAGAATTATATTATACATACTCACAGAGTGTTGATTTTTTGTAGATCTCAGCAAACTCTACACCAAGTGTTTCCTCAACAACTATGGAACTCACTTCCAGTGCCCATGTCGCTAGATTATACCCTTCACTAATCTGTGGTATTCCTGGAACAACCTGGCCAAACAACCAAGAATCAGAGAAGATCATTCTTTCTAGCCATGGATTGATAATGACAAGCGCAATCGATTACTAAATAGCTTATAAAACATGGAATAAAATATCACTTATACCTCAAAATACTCGATGCTTATGAGAATAATGACCCAAAGGACCCGTATAGGTGGTTTATCCAACCCTTTTCAGGAGCAAGAGCTGCAGTTTAGCAAATCAATAAAAATGAAAATTGAGCAATTATTCCCTGACTTGTTCTAGCCCTTTGCAACCCTTCATTTTTGTTAAGCCAAGCAAAGAAACATAGAGTAGGCCTTTTGTTTCACATTGCATAGATTGATCATGAAAGTGTTTGAATTCACCTCATCAAAAGCTTCAAAGATATCAATGTTGGGCTGATGGATGGTACAAACAACAGTTCGACCTGTATTGACTGTGTTGCGAACAATACGCATAACAATTGCTGCAGCACGGGCATCTAGTCCTGAAGTTGGCTCATCCATGAAGATTATAGAAGGGTTGGCAACTAGTTCCACTGCTATGGTAAGTCTCTTCCTTTGCTCTGTAGAAAGACCTGTCACTCCAGGAAGCCCTACAAGAGCATCTCTCAGAGGAGTGAGCTCTACGAGCTCCATGACTTCTGTCACAAACATCTGCACTTATTGTAACAACAAAAATATGTGAGTAAAAGTTGCTTGCAGAGTCTCATTAATAAGAAAGATCTTCACTCTGAAGAACTGCATGCAAAGGGGAGAAATTTAGACCAACCATTCTAGTTTTCTCATCAACCTCGCAAGGAAGACGGAGCCATGCAGAATACACAAGTGATTCAAAGACTATGACATTTGGAGAGTGGATATCATTTTATTCACAGTACCCTGAGATGCAAGCAAATGTTTCTTGCTTCTTGGGGAATCCAGAGATCGTTGTCGGCCTGCGTGTGCTTGAAGCCCCAGCGGAACCAAGAAACCTCCATGAGCTGCAGAACGGTGATCCTCCTCAGAGAGGGTTAGGGTCTAGCAGCTGGATAACCAGACGTCAAACTTCAGAGGAAAACCAGGGCATGCATTTGAAATCCCTTGTAGATCTTCTTATACATCACTATCAGATTCAAATCCTGGAATGACAGGTAGCCCACCAGGAGCACGAACAGTATGCCTCCGCACGACCAGATGTCGGCCTTGGCTCCGTTGGTGACTTTCATATCGCCATTTTCATCTAATAACAGGTTCTCTGGCTTCAAATCCTGGTGACACACACCCTGCTCTGGCTATGGCAGAAATCGACCGCGCAAATCAGCTGCTGAAAATACTTTCTTGCTTCCTCTTCCTTCAGTATCCCCTTTTCGACAACCAGATTGAAGAGCTCACTGCTGGAGTTCACAGATGGGTTTTTACCTATGTGAATCGAATACCAGGGTGCAACGAATTCGTAACTATTTTCTAGTGATCAAACGGTTCACCTTTTCTCAATCATCTAACATATAATCTTAGGGTGCATATAGATGATAGATGGGCAAGAAGGGAAGTTGATTTCAAAGAATAATGCCTTACAACATAATTATTAATTCGTTAAAACTTATTATATATTATTATATTGTTATATATAATCAGTTACGATAATTTCTAACCTGATTTGGTTATTATATATTATTATAATGTTATATATAATGAGTTACAATAATTTCTAACGTGATTTTGTTATTAAAAACTAATTCAATTAGATAATTTAGAAAATCATTCATTTTCTAGAAAATAATTTAAATTCACTACTGCAAATGAAAAAATCACATTTTTATAAATATATTATATTATAAATTTAAAAAACACCAATAAATTAAATTAAAAATTCAAAACTACCAAAAATTTGAAATGAAAAAATAGACAAAACCAAAACTTAACCCAATTGAAACCCAAAAAATGATATCTAATATAGTGCAATGTGAAAACCCCTTAATAGTTAATTCAAAAGAGTGAAGGGAACTCTACTTGAATGGTTCATGAGGCACAATACTTGCTACCCTTTACAATACTTGCTAACCTTTTGCAAATAAGATACCAAGCTAAGTGGACTTTATTGTGGAGAAAATTCTACACTTAAAGACACAAAAAAGATCTCGGATGGCTAACCTCCTATGCACTCACGAAATATTATTACTATTATAATACAACCTCCTTTGGGCTAACCTCCTACGCACTCACGAAATATTATTACTATTATAATACAACCTCCTTTGCATTTCTGAAAACGTGAGAAACTTCGCATATGCCAAGCTTCGTAAAGAAATAATCATAGTCTTGATTATATGGTGTTCGAATCCCACGAAGTAATCTGAAAAATGTTTATGTGCATGATTTGCGAAAAAATTGGGGTCAACCGCCATGCCTTGCGTGGGTCCAAGACGTCTTCCACGTCCAATTAAAAGGTTAAAAGGGGAAAGAAAAGGGGGGTTGGCAGTAAACTTATCTTGCCGACAGTGAGACGCCAATCCCAAGCAATCGAAATCACGCGGCTCTTTCGGTTTTTTAATTTGTATAAATCAATATGAATATACACACACAGACTCGTACCATCTATCTTCTATTTTCTTTGGTCGTGGGGCAGAGTGAGCAACATTTGTGTAGTCATAAAAGCAAGGCGCAAACCCTAACCCGCTCTTTGCAGCCTTCCCATACATTTTTCTTCCATTCGCCAGATTGTTAAGAGAGGAGATTAAGGTAGGCAATGGAGTCTGAATTTGAGACTGCAGTACGCATGGAGGAGACTCCTGATGCTCGCATAGTCATCGTTGATGTTCCAGGTACGTCATTTCCACCAAGATCTATAGTTATACCTTTTTATTGAAATAAACAATGCGTTGCTTCCATGTGTCTGTACAGTATTTTTTAGAGAATAGAATCAACTATTTATGTTTGCAGGTTTTAGAAAAGAAAATCTGAAAGTGCAGTTGGATAACCGTGGAAATCCCATCATCAGCGGAGAACGTACTGGTGTGAAGGAAATGGAGGAAAAGGCGAAGGTGGGAGGAAGATTGGAGAAAATGCAAAGATTCAGAAAGGCTATTGTCATTCCCAAAATTTGAATAATGATGGGCGCATCAGGGCCAAGTTTAGGGATCAAACGCTGCGTATCTCCTTGCCTTTGCGTCACATCTCCGAACAACAGAATCAGAATGCCATTTGTGCCAGCGGAAAGCCAGTTCAACCCTCACAGTCAAAGGACGAGAGATCGTGTCCCGCAGGACAAGAAGATTCGATTCAGGAGCAATCTGGGGTTGCACAAGATGTTCAAAGAGAAAGGCATCCAGAGGCGAGTCGACATGATGAGGATAAAGCAAAAGGTAATGCGGCCGTGGTAGAATTGAAAGAATTGGTGGAAGGGAGAAAAACAGAAGCGCCAAAGCTTGGCCAAGGCTTTGCTCATGGGGAACCACCAGTACCAAAAGACACGCACGCCGTGTCTGCAAAGCCCGGCGCTGGAGACGAATCGCAATTTATACACTCAAAAACGAAGCATGAAGAGGAAAAAGAAGTGGATAGAGCCGAAGAAGAAACCTCTGAAAACAAAGACAAAGGTGAAGATGAAGGTGATGAACGCACTAGTTTACGTGCATCCCCAAATGACGAACTTCCGGAGAAACAATTTCAAATTCCTTCTTCCGCAAGACGCTCACGGTTTTTCATTAGATGTTGTATTGTTTTATAATCATACGCTCTTCACACCATCTTATACCTCTTCATCTTGTATTGTTTTATAATCGTCTTCTTCTATTGTTTCATCTGTTGGGTTGTATTCTCTATTGGACTAATAAAGAGGATTAAATTATTATTATTCTGGTTTTAATTAATTTATAAAACAGAAAATCAACATCCCTAAAATAAAAATAAACTATCAAAAAATTATTTAAATATAAAACAGGAAATCAACATTATTAAAGCAAAAATAAACTCTCACAAGAATTACACTGAAACAGAAATTTACCAACCAAATCTAATAAGTCTAAAAAAAAATTATATCGTCAAACGTTCGTTAAAATATTAACCTTCATAACCATCAACTCATTAATAATACTTTTCTTAAAATATTTTAAATACAAAAATTAATTTTAAAGTTGTTAAGCTAATTTCTTGCCATTAAGATTGATCTCATTAAATAATTTTTTGACAACTGATTCATTAATATTTTTTAAAGGTTATATTTGGAGTAAAATAATATTTTTTTAGTAATGAGATTTTTTAATTTTTAATTACACTTTGTTATGTATATCAAATTGATATAAAATTATTTTACATATAGTCAAAATTCCAAAAGAAAACCAAAACCCATAGATCCTGAAAAAGTTAAAATTTTAGAATTTATGGTTGAGAGTAAAATAATTAATTTATGGTTGAGAGTAAAATAATTAATTGAAATGAATATGTGATTTCAATTAATTGGTCCACACGACAAATTGAGAGTGAGAGGATTGATCTTTTACAATCATAAGTGTATTTTCCAATTTTAATTGAGTTATCAGTGGTTATTAGGTAGATGGTCAAGATTTAACCTCCACTCAAAATTCTTATTTCTTACTCCCAACTTTTTTTTTCAATTTAATTTATTTAATGAATCAACTTTTCACTTCCTCACTAATTGTATTCTTCTTCACTTCTCATCTCACCAATATTCTTCTTCTTCACCACTTTTCTATTTGTAATCTCACCAATAATCTCACCCATGGTTTTCTTCTTCACCACTTGTCCCTTTTGTCTTTGAGTGATATTGCATAATCTCTTTCATCTATCTACCTAGAGTAGTGCACCTACTTCTAGCTAGGATGTTGTTACCTAACCTCTCTCAATCAAAATTTTCTTGAATTATTTCGACAATTTTGATAATCAAATTAATGGATTGTTTCACTTCTTAGCATTACAATTACCTTATATATTTACAAGCCTAGGCCAAAGAAGCTTTTACAAGGCCACCTAAACATTGCTTTCACTTGTAGTTTTAATATAGTTTTAAAAGTCTCCTCATGAGACAATCAAGTGATTGGCACAATAGGATGTTATCTTCTCTACCTAGTTTCAAATTCCAATGGTAAACATCTTTGACCTATTATGATAACACTCAAAGAATATCATGAAATCTCCACTCTTATAATATATATAACTTAAAAACTAAAATATACTCTTAATATTATAATAATAAAACTCAAAAACTTTCAATATAATTTTAATACCATATAATTTTTAATACGACTTCACTGTAATTAATTAATTACAATATAGTTGTGATATGCTTGTGATATACAAACTCACTGTAATTTTAATACTTCAATATACAAGTTCCAGTTCTCATACACAATATAATTTCAATTTTTTTAATATTCCATGTTTCAAAATATATTCAATGTTCTCAATATATTAGGTGTTTTAAAAATATATCTAGCCATGCATTTGAATGTATTAAAATATGTTTAAACAAATGCATTAAAATATGTTTAAATATTTCGTGATATATGTATAAATATGTGCTGAACCTATTAAAAATATGTATTAAAAGTGGTTTTTTAAATATATTTTTGTGTTTCAGTATGTAGCTATACTCTATTCCTATTTGAATGTATTAAAAATATGTTTCAATATTAAGTTACATTCAAATATGTTTCAAGTGTTTAAAATATATTTTGGTGTTTAAACTATATTGAAATTGATTGGAATGGATTATTATAATTTTTATTATTTATTTTGGTGTTTTAAGGTGAAAAATTATAGAAATTAATTTGTCGAATTTGTTGAGATATATCATGAATGACCATTATAATTTGAGAAGATGTCACATCATTTTTATTACTCATAGAAAAGGGTCTAGCCATATGGGAATTATAAAGAAGAATATATCTCTATTACTAGTGGAAAAGGGGCTAACCATAGAGAAAATGTCACATCAGCTCTATTACTCATGGAAAACACCTAGCCACATGGGAATGAAAAAGAAGAATTTGCCCCTACTACTCGTGGAAAATGGGCTAGCCACATATGGGGCCACAATGATGTGGATGACATTGTGAGGGAGAGAAGATGTCCCATCAGCCCTATTACTCATGGAAAATTTGCCAGCCACATGGGAATGATAAAGAAGAATTTGCCCCTATTACACATGGAAAAGGGTCTAGCCACACATGGGGCCACAATGATGTGGATGACATTGTGAGGGAGAGAAGATGTCACATCAGACCTATTACTCATGGAAAAGGGGCTAGCCATGATGGCCCAACCCGCCAACGTGGCGTAGTTTGTTTCAATCGTGTGGAACTTAATGTGAACGTAGTTGGTAACCGTGCCAAGGTTACAGGCCCCTCTCGACCCTTCGGTGATTAACCTATGGTTAGGTTAGTTGTCATGTTAATATGCGATGATATTAAACCCTCCGTGGATTTGGACTCACTTGCAATCTGCTTGTATTGATTGCTGTCCCTCCTCACCGGTCATGGGACGCCACCTGTCGGTCTTCTCGGTCTGGCCGCTCCCGCCTTTTGACAAACCCTACCCTCGTTTATTGTCACTTTCGTTTGTTCACTGTGCTCGACTCTTAGCTCTGCTCCGTCGAGGTTTGTTGGTGCCTGCGGGCCTCCTCTGTTCTGTGCGTTGAACTCTGCTCTGCCGAGGTATGTTGGTGCCTCCGGCTTCCTCCGTTCTGTGCGTTGAGCTTCGTTGGTGCCTCCGGGCTTCCTCTGTTCTGTGCGTTGAGCTTCTATGAGGGCGACAGCACCGTCAATTCCCGGCCCCGTACTATGGTATATTTGCTGTTTCTCTAGACAATTTCTATCGCATGGGTTCGTTTCTCGACTCTGTCAACTTGTTGGCTCATAACTATTCTCCGGACCGCTCTTCCTCTTCCTCTTCCTCTTCTGCCAACCTCCATTTGCTCCTATTCGGAAAACCGGCTCTGATACCACTTCTGATGGTCCAGCCCTCCAACGTGGCGTAGTTTGTTTCAATCGTGTGGAACTTAATGTGAACGTAGTTGGTAACCGTGCCAAGGTTACAGGCCCCTCTCGACCCTTCGGTGATTAACCTATGGTTAGGTTAGCTGTCATGTTAATATGCGATGATATTAAACCCTCCGTGGATTTGGACTCACTTGCAATCTGCTTGTATTGATTGTTGTCCCTCCTCACCGGTCATGGGACGCAACCTGTCGGTCTTCTCCGTCTAGTTGCTCCCACCTTTTGACAAACCCTACCCTCGTTTATTGTCACTTTTGTTTGTTCACTGTGCTCGACTCTTAGCTCTGCTTCGTCGAGGTTTGTTGGTGCCTGTGCGCCTCCTCTGTTCTGTGCGTTGAACTCTGCTCTGTCGAGGTATGTTGGTGCCTCCGGCTTCCTCCGTTCTGTGCGTTGAGCTTCGTTGGTGCCTCCGGGCTTCCTCTGTTCTGTGCGTTGAGCTTCTATGAGGGCGACAACACCGTCAGTTCCCTGCCCTGTGCTATGGTATATTTGTTGTTTCTCTGGACAATTTCTGTCGCATGGGTTCGTTTCTCGACTCTGTTAACTTGTTGGCTCGTAACTGTGACAGGGTACCCTCCAGTTCCGCGCTTTTGGCTCGGTTCGTTCGACCTTGCCTCCGAGGTATGCACTGGTTCTATGCCATACTCTTCTTTCGCGCCTGTTTCAGACTCTTACAATCTCATTCCTTGTCTTCAGGCTCTGGTTGTCGGGTTCGGTTTCGCAATGCCGCCTTATCAACTACAGGTAAGAACCAATGTATTTTATGGCTTGTTTCGTTTGCTGGATTAGCTCGTTTTCTCATTCCAGTTCTGCACTAACCCTCATCCACCTCTCTCTGCAAGTTGTTTAAGGTGGCTGGCCGCCGAGGGTTTGCTCTCTCTGCAATCTCTGGGGAGTAGTTCAAAACCCGCCCAGTCTCACACAACGGGTAGGGTCTTTCCGACCATGATTCGGTTGTTAATTTATGAAGGGTTCTGATGTTCCTGGTTCTTGTTCCTTTATAGTTGCAGTCACCTGAGTTGTAGATGGGTTGTGCTCCTCCCTGTCCTTTGTGGCTCGTATAGCCCTGTTCTGTTGTATTTAGCTTAAGAGGTTTCGCTTGAAAGAAAATTTGTTTTAGGTGAGCGCTATCTGCTCAGAAAATCCTTTTGTGCGCTCTTGTTTGTAATGGACGGTGGTTAACTGGTTAATTAAATTAAACTGTTTCACATTTGCTTTCAGCACTTGTATTATTTTGTAAATGGTATGAAGGCATCATATTTTGTTACCTGGTCGTTCGTCGGTGACTGTTGGTTGGTTCCCCCTTCTTTACAGGAAATGGTTTCATGTAGCAGCACTTTACCCTTCTCGACTCCTGTTAGAGCTTGCTGTCTTATTGTTTCAGATGCATTTTAATCACAGTAGAAAGTAATATGAAATGGACATAGGACTCAACGTATGAAACAATTTAACAATGGATTATTAGTTGGGAAGGTAAATAATTTGTTTTCTTTATTACAGAGGACTCTATTTGTTTCTTCGTTCAGGAGGTTCTTCTCCTCTAACTATTTTCACTTTGTTTTTAATACTTGGAAAGCATAACTGCTTCTGTTTTCAGTTGAACTGTTCAACCAAAATTTGTCCAACTGTTAGCCAGTTTTTTTTTTTACAAAAATGATAACTAACTGCTAATTATTTCCTAAACTAAAACAATTCACAACTGTAATCCTACGGTCTCTAACGGCCTTCTGGAAAATGAAACAAATAATAAAAAAAAACCAAAAACGACAAGTCTAATAACCTGTCCAGCATTACATGTAGTCTTTGGCCTCTTCTTGTTTTCTTTTCGAGATAGTCAACCACCTTCTGTCTCCTCGGAGCTGGATGCTCCTGCATCAGGCTCCCGGGGTGGCAAAAAGTCATGGCTCCGTTCCATGAGGTCGTCGACAGAATAGCCTGCTTTCTGTATCTGCGTTGCGTCGAGCCACGAACTGTCCTCTATCAGACGGTCCTTCCACTTGACCAAGTACCGCAGATATTCTTTCCTGCGTGTGCGCCTAGCTACCTGTGTGTCAAGGATCCTCTCGATCTCAAGGGGTTGTGCCATTGGCATCTGTCTCATCCATGAACTTTCCTCACAACTGGTGTCCCGCGGTGGCTTTGCTGCTGCACTGTCTTCCGGATCAGCGACATAGGGGAACAGATCTGCCACGTTAAAGATGGGAGAAATACCGATCCCTGGTGGCAACTGTAGCTCATAGGCATTTGCAGAAAACTTGCGAATGATTTTGCAGGGACCGATCTTTTTATACTTTAACTTGTTGTACTCCCGTTTTGGAAACCGTTCCTTACGTAAATACGCAAGGACTTCATCTCCAACGTTGAATTGAACTTCCCGACGCTTTGAATCAGCTCGCTGCTTATACTTTTGACTGCTGTCCTGTAATTTCAGCTTTACCTGCTCATGTAAGTTGCTCATTGCTTGGGCGAAATCTTCCCCATCAGCACTTCGTTTTTCGAGCTTTCCCAAATCTCGTAATTCATGCACTCCGCGTGGATGCATGCCGTATAAAATCTGGAAGGGACTATAACAGGTGCTGTGATTAGGTGAATCATTATATGCGAATTCCGCCTGAGCAATTACACAGTCCCACATCCGTGAATTTTCGCCTATTAAGCTCCGTAGGAAATTCCCCAGACTCATGTTTACCACTTTAGTTTGTCCATCGGTCTGCAAGTGGTAAGCAGAGCTGAACTGTAACTGGATGTTCAACTTTTTCCACAGGGTTCACCAAAAATGTCCGGTGAACTTTACGTCCCTGTCAGAGATGATGGACCTTGGGAGACCATGCAGTCGAACGATCTCGGTAAAAAACAAATGTGCTACATAAGTAGCATCATTGGTTTTCTTGCAAGGTATAAAGTGCGCCATCTTTGAAAATCGATCTACCACTACCATTACTGAATCGAAACCCCGCTGTGTCTTAGGCAAGCCCAGAACAAAATCCAAGCTGACGGAGTCCCACGGTATGCTCGGAATGGGTAATGGTAAATAAAGACCTGTATTCTGACTGTGACCCTTTGCTAGTTGACAAACCTTGCACCTACTTACGTACCTCTGTACATCCCGTTGCAACTTTGGCCAAAAATAGAAATGCCCTACCTGTGAAATTGTCTTGTCTATACCAAAATGTCCAGCCAGACCCCCATTGTGTTTTTCCTGAATAATGTTCTCTCGCATAGAGTAGTTCGGAATACATAACTGTCCTCCCTTAAACAGCAACCCTTCCTGTAAATTGTAGTCCAACCACGGACTACTATTTCTCAACAGAGGGTTTTGGCAAGGCTCATAGGCCTCCTTAAAATCTGCATCTGCTTGATACAGTTCCCTCAGGTGCTCAAAGCCTAAAACCTGCATTGTACTTTCCTGTAAGAGTAGGGTCCTCCTACTCAGCACATCTGCCACCTTGTTCGCTTGCCCACTAATATGTTTCAGTACAAACGTGAAATTCTGAAGATACTCAACCCATGCTGCATGCTTATGGTTCAATTTATGTTGCTGCATGATATACTGTAATGCATAATTATCCGTAAATAAAACAAACTCATTACCCAACAGGTAATGTCTCCAATGCTTTAACGCTTGTATTATTGCGTAGAACTCCTTGTCATAGGTTGAGTATTTCTGTCTACTCTCGTTCAGCTTTTCACTGAAATACACGACTAGTCTATCCTCCTGACTAAGTACTGCCCCAATGGCTGTACCACTGGCATCACAACGAACTTGAAAGAGTTTGTTGAAGTCAGGCAGCCTCAATATCGGCCTTTCGGTAATCTTCCTTTTCAAAATCTGAAAACCATTTTCCGCTGCTTCGGTCCAGTGAAAAGGCTGATTTTCCTTCTTGATCGTATCCAGCATAGGTGCGCAGATCTCACTGAAATTCCTGATGAATTTCCTGTAAAAACTTGTTAGTCCGTGAAAACTTCGGACTTCAAATAAACTTCTTGGAGAAGGCCAGCTAACTATTGCTGCCACCTTTTCTGGGTCCATCTTCAGTTCATTTTCCGCAATTACAAAACCCAGGTACACTAACTCCCGCTGAAAAAAGTACACTTTTTCAGATTGATCAGCAACTTGTTTTGTTGCAGCTTCCTCAACACACTTCGAACATGCTTGAAATGTTCTTCCTTAGTTTTACTAAAAATCAGAATGTCATCCAAGTAAACTATTACGAATTTCCCAATGAATTCCTTCAGCACCTCATTCATCAGGCGCATGAAAGTACTGGAAGCGTTGCTCAACCCAAATGGCATCACGAGCCACTCATACAGACCTTCATTTGTCTTGAAAGCTGTCTTCCACAAATCTCCTTCCCGAATTCGGATCTGGTGATATCCACTCTTCAAATCAATCTTCGAGAAATAAGCCGCCCCACTCAAACAGTCCATCATATCGTCCATTCTCGGCAAGGGAAACCTGTACCTAACAATAATTTTGTTAATGGCTCTAGAATCTGTGCACATTCGCCACTCTCCTCCTTTCTTTGGAGCCAGAACGGTCGGTACTGCACAGGGGCTCATGCTTTCTCTAATCAATCCTTTGTCTAACAACTCCTGGACCTGCTTCCTAATTTCTTCATGGTCCTTAGGGCTCATACGATAAGCTGCTTTATTTGGCAGACTGGCCCCTGGTATAAAGTCAATACAGTGACTAATACCTCTCCTGGGGGGTAGTTCATCCAGAAGGTCATCCACCACGATGTCTCCAAATTCCTGCAACATATTTTGGATTTCCTCAGGAAAATCTGAAATCTGTGTATGCAGTATCACTGCCTTTGGCCTTCTTATGACAGCAAAATTTACATCACTGTCCTCAATCTGTTTTATAAATTCTTTTCCGCCCATCAACAATGCTTTTACCCCACTGGTTTCAGCTGCACTCTCCTCTTTGATGGGTACAAGCATGTGCTTGATCCCATCTTTGACAAACTTATAACAGTTTGTTTTCCCGTCATGAACTGCGCTCCTGTCAAACTGCCAGGGTCGTCCTACTAGTATATGACAGACATCCATTGGCATAACATCGCAGATAATTTTATCCTTATACCTGCCTATCTGAAACTCCACCTCACACTGTTCATCAACTAACAGTTGATGTCCTTTCTGCAGCCATGACAATTTGTAGGGAGTGGGGTGCCTCAACTTTTTCAATCCCAGTTTCTCCACCATCTCTACAGCCACTAAATTGTCGGTACTTCCACTGTCGATGATCAGCTTGCAGCACTTACATTGTGACTTGCAAATTGTTCGGAACAAAGCCTTCCGCTGGTCAGGTTCTGCAATTTCTTTTGCTGGTTTCAATAGCACCTTATTCAACACCAAAGCTTCACCCGTCTCTGGTGCGTTCTCCACTTCCTGAGGTGTTGCCTCAGCATCCTCTGGCTGAGCAACATAAGCTCCTCTTCCACCTACCGGTTCACCTTCAGGACAGTCATACGACTTGTGTCCCCACTTGTGGCAACGATAGCACTGGACAGTTCCCCCGCCCCGACGATTTCCTCGCCCTTGCTGAGCCGGTCGTCCTCCTCTATTGTTATTGTCCTTCTCTGTTGTGCCTGTAGACTTAGAACTGCTGCCTTCTTCACTGGAACCGACACCTCTGCCTCTGCCAAAAACCTTACCTTTCCCTCTACCAGTTCCGCCTCCTCTCCTGGCATTTTGTTTCCTGTTAATTTTCTCCTTCGCCTTTAGTGCAAATTGGTATGCTTCATCCAAAGTTCTGGGTGAGAGGATACCGATTTCATCCAATATTTCCCCCCCCAACCCATTCACAAATCTGGCTATTTTTTCTGGGGTATCTTCCACATACCCTGCCCGCAGATTCAACTTATAGAACTCTTCTGTAAATTCCTTAACGGTCATCCCTCTTTGCTTCAAGTTCTATACCTGCCTATACAACATGATCTGATAGTCTTTCGGCAGAAACTTCTCCTTCAGTTTTGCTTCCATCCTGGTCCACTTCTTTATAGGCTGTTTGTGTAGCCTTTTCCTTTCCGCCTGAACGCTGTCCCACCACAAGGACGCATGTCCTTTCAGCTTTGTGGCGGCGAACTTCACCTGCTTGTCCTCGCTGGTTTCCTCAAACTCAAAATATTTATTTACTTCACTCAACCAATCCAGTAACACATCTGCAGACAAACTTCCATCATAAGTGGGTAGCTCGTGCTTTGGCTTATGACTGGACAGCAAAACTGACTTTAATAACTGGAATTCCAGTGTCACCCCTTCAAACTCGTCTTCTGGTTCTGCCACATCTTCATCACTATCATCTGTTGGGTCTCTCCTTCCCCCAGCTTCTACTACTGCCAATCTTTCACGCAAAACGCGAATCTCCTCACGGAGTCCCTCTTCTGCTATTCTCCGGACCGCTCTTCCTCTTCCTCTTCCTCTTCTGCCAACCTCCATTTGTTCCTATTCGGCAAACCGGCTCTGATACCACTTTTGATGGCCCAGCCCTCCAACGTGGCGTAGTTTGTTTCAATCGTGTGGAACTTAATGTGAATGTAGTTGGTAACCGTGCTAAGGTTACAGGCCGCTCTCAAACCTTCGGTGATTAACCTATGGTTAGGTTAGCTGTCATGTTAATATGCGATGATATTAAACCCTCTGTGGATTTGGACTCACTTGCAATCTGCTTGTATTGATTGCTGTCCCTCCTCACCGGTCATGGGACGCCACCTGTCGGTCTTCTCCGTCTAGCTGCTCCCGCCTTTTGACAAACCCTACCCTCGTTTATTGTCACTTTTGTTTGTTCACTGTGCTCGACTCTTAGCTCTGCTCCGTCGAGGTTTGTTGGTGCTGGCACGCCTCCTCTGTTCTGTGCGTTGAACTCTGCTCTGCCGAGGTATGTTGGTGCCTTCGGCTTCCTCCGTTCTGTGCGTTGAGCTTCATTGGTGCCTCCGGGCTTCCTCTGTTCTGTGCGTTGAGCTTCTATGAGGGCGACAACACCGTCAGTTCTCTGCCCTGTACTATGGTATATTTGCTGTTTCTCTGGACAATTTCTATCGCATGGGTTCGTTTCTCGGCTCTGTTAACTTGTTGGCTCGTAACTGTGACAGGGTACCCTCCAGTTCCGCGCTTCTGGCTCGGTTCGTTCGACCTTGCCTCCGAGGTATGCACTGGTTCTATGCCATACTCTGCTTTCGCGCCTGTTTCAGACTCTTACAGTCTCGTTCCTTGTCTTCAGGCTCTGGTTGTCGGGTTCGGTTTCGCAATGCCGCCTTATCAACTACAGGTAAGAACCAATGTATTTTATGGCTTGTTTCGTTTGCTGGATTAGCTCGTTTTCTCGTTCCAGTTCTGCACTAACCCTCATCCACCTCTGTTTGCAGGTTGTTTAAGGTGGCTGGCCGCCGAGGGTTTGCTCTCTCTGCAATCTCCGGGGAGCAGTTCGAAACCCGCCCAGTCTCACACAACGGGTAGGGTCTTTCCGACCATGATTCGGTTGTTAATTTATGAAGGGTTCTGATGTTCCTGGTTCTTGTTCCTTTATAGTTGCAGTCACCTGAGTTGTAGATGGGTTGTGCTCCTCCCTGTCCTTTGTGGCTCGTATAGCCCTGTTCTGTTGTATTTAGCTTAAGAGGTTTCGCTTGAAAGAAAATTTGTTTTAGGTGAGCGCTATCTGCTCAGAAAATCCTTTTGTGCGCTCTTGTTTGTAATGGACGGTGGTTAACTGGTTAATTAAATTAAACTGTTTCACATTTGCTTTCAGCACTTGTATTATTTTGTAAATGGTATGAAGGCATCGTATTTTGTTACCTGGTCGTTCGTCGGTGACTGTTGATTGGTTCTCCCTTCTTTACTGGAAATGGTTTCCTGTAGCAGCACTTTACCCTTCTCGACTCCTGTTACAGCTTGCTGTCTTATTGTTTCAAATGCATTTTAATCACAGTAGAAAGTAATATGAAATGGACATAGGACTCAACGTATGAAACAATTTAACAATGGATTATTAGTTGGCAAGGTAAATAATTTGTTTTCTTTATTACAGAGGACTCTATTTGTTTCTTCGTTCCAGAGGTTCTTCTCCTCTAACTATTTTCACTTTGTTTTTAATACTTGGAAAGCATAACTGCTTCTTGTTTTCGGTTGAACTGTTCAACTAGAATTTGTCCAACTGTTAGCCAGTTTTTTTTTTTTACAAAAATGATAACTAACTGCTAATTATTTCCTAAACTAAAACAATTCACAACTGTAATCCTACGGTCTCTAACGGCCTTCTGGAAAATGAAACAAATAATAAAAAAAAACCAAAAACGACAAGTCTAATAACCTGTCCAGCATTACATGTAGTCTTCGGCCTGTTCTTGTTTTCTTTTCAAGACAGTCAACCACCTTCTGTCTCCTCGGAGCTGGATGCTCCTGCATCAAGCCACATGAGAATGATAAAGAAAACTCTTCCTTTACTACTCATGGAAAAAGGGCTAGCCACAAATAGGGCCACAATAATGTGGATGAATTTGTGAGTCATTTCCCTCATAAAATTTCATTACCTCATATTCCTTGCAAGTTTAAAACATGTATGCCTCCACCAATACCTTCCTCTTTCACAAACAATTCATTTTAAATTCCTAGGACAATATAAATATTCCAAAAATTTTCCATCCCCTTCATGTGGTATATATATTTTTGGAGTTTAAATAGATGGACTAAAATTACCCATAAAATTGATGAATTCTTTCTTAGTCACAACTTCTAGAGGTCATATCTTGAGTTCCACGGCACCAAATCAAACACTTCAGAGTTTGCTGGAAAGCTAAAACTGAAGAGAAAAAGAGAATGGTTATTTGGTCAAAAATGAAAATTTAATTCATAAAAAGATAAACATAAAAATGGATCATCAAAATTATACCAAATAACTGAATGTCAAAATGTTTTTGTTGTTTAATTCATACCACACAACATTAATTCTCATTAAGATGCTGCAAAAAGGGGTTGAAATCCCAAAAATAAAAAAGAAAACAAACCCTATCTATTTTGAAGGTTGAAAGGTAGTTACCAAGTGGTTTTTCAGGATTCAATATGAGAATTATGAGAATTGCAGGCCTCTAAATTCGATCCTACATCTCATTAAATATTTTGGATTGAGATTCTTAAATTGATTATGTTGAAAATACCTCTAGTTTTAATTAATGCATACTATTATTTAAGAGGCACAAGGGTTTCTGAGTAGGGGGTTTGACTCCAATACGATGAGCTGTTGCATTATAGATAAGAAGGGAGATGTTGATCAGAGAAGATCATGTTATCATAATTTTTCATTATTACATGAAAAGAGTGTTTAAGATATTTATTTAAGAGAAAATTATCATTTTTCTTTAAAATTATGATTTTTTTCAATTATTTATTTTATATTAAAATATTTTAAAAGCCACTTTGAATTTGTTGGGACAACGTGAATCCACTGAGATAGAGCAGAGTCCACCAAAATCAGCATATGTCGGTCATTGGGTTTCAACTCAAGCTACCTGGAAGGCTTGATATTCACACCTCAATGGATACTAGAGAAACTAATAGCATTGTAAATATAATTCCAAGTTATGGCTACGAAACTCACAAGGGCTCACTATGGGTGCGTGGAATGGGTCTTCTGGGGGAGTCAGAGAGAAGCATCTATCTATTTTCTTTTGCAGTAGGTTCTCAATCGCAATCAATCATGTTGATTAAATACCACACCCCCAACGTCTCCCTTATTATCAACACCTATAATTTCAATAACAACCAGCAAGAGGATTCGAAATAATGCAAGGTTGGGGATGGTCCTTTAGTTTTTTGGGATGAATACAACCTTCCAGGGTTTGTCACCGATATGCGGATGGAAATTTTATCAAATCGTGCACGCAAGGAGCACGTCCTCTACAGTATTAGACGTGGAATGTGGACAATCGTTAGTTGAAATTGATAAATGTCAGAGTGACCATAATGGCCCTGGTTTTTGTTACCATTTGAATTTATGTTGACAACGATATTTATGGGTGGAGTGTGTTTGTGGTGGTAGAAGAGCATATATAAGTAGGGTGCATGAGGGCATCCTGAATCTTCATAACTATGCAGGTTTTTCTCTTGATAACCATATTGATATCCATAATAATTATGAGTATCCATTGTTATGTACATATCCAGATGCCACTCCATGCTCCTGTGGTAGTTGTGTCAGCATCGCCATATTGGTGTTAAATCCATGTCGATATGACACTCCTAGGTGTTGTTGTGGTTATGGTGTAATACCAAAAAGTTTCTCTTTTTTGGTTTCAAAGTTTTGATAAGGGTAGTGGTCTAAATAAGTTCCGCTTGCATTGCAGCCACTTTCAGGGTTTCCACCCCCATAACGCTCGGAAGGTAATTTTCACCTTTTCAGTTTTTTCTTTTTTCTGGTATATAGGGTTTTAAATATTGCATTCAATTTTTTAACATAGGAAAGATAGGTGTTTACAATTTAAATACTTCTCAGGTTTGTAATTTCAATATTTTGTTTTGTGGTTTCAGATGATTTAAGATTTTCTTTTGGGGTTTTAGAAGAATTTTAGATATCCAGCGGCTTTTTTCTTTCTTACTTTTTTTTTTTAATGTATACTATGTTTTTGGGGTTTTGTGTTCACAAATTTCTCTTCGGCACCTCCATGACCGAACTAGTAACAATTATATTTCAAAGTTGAATCTGCTACGAGAGCTAGAGCTAGAAACATGAAAAACACACCATTAATACTACAGCTCCCTAGTTGGATAACATGGACAGACCTTAATGACCTCCAGAGATTCCTTATTATTCACTACGTTTCATTGTTACCAGAGCCATAGCTAGAAACATGAAAAACAGGTCATTAATGCTACAGCCCCGTAGTTCCATAACATGGACTAACCTTAATGACCTCCCGAGTTCCCTTATTATTAGTCCCTGCCTACGGCAGAGGATGACCTATTAGTTCTTTTGTTGACCATAAATTTTCACTCTTTAAGCAAAGTTTATTGCTGGCTATTTGGCTCCAAAAAATTTTAACCAAACTTTCGAATTCACCCTCTTATTGCAAGCGTCTCTTGCCCCAATGTGATTTTAGTGAGGGCAAGTTATTTTATCCTAAGGTTTTTCTTGCCCAAATGTGATTTTAGTGAGGGTAAGTTATTTTATCCTAAGGTTTTTAAAACAAAGGTCGAGCAAGCTATTTTATGCAAAGTACGAACAAGATATTTTATGCAAAGTAATAAGGTTCAGAGAAGTTATTTTATGCAAAGTTTTTGTAATGTATCTAGCTTACACTTGTTTACACTTGTCACCATTTCCTGCTGACATGATTGTTTACAGTTGTTGCCACTTCTCTTCTTATCTATCTATTCCACTGCCTTCTTGCCCCTCTTCATTCCATTGCAAACAGATTGTTCATCCACTCTTCATTCTAGTGCATGTTAGCAAAAGATTTAGCAAAAGATTAAGATGTTTCAGGAAGGACCATAGTTATTGCAATTCATCCATGACTAGAGTTATTGCAGTTCATCCACTCTTCATTCCCATGTTCGCCTAGTCAGTCTATATCTGCTTTATAATGAATTTGATTACTAGAAGGGGTTGGCCATTCTATATCTTTCTATCTAGCAATAAAATCTTTCATTTTCCTTGTATAATCCTATGTTTATATGCATTGTGACAAAATTTGCAGATTTCAGATTTGGAGGAAGGTTGAACAGCTACAGGGGTGGTTAAGTCGATGGATAAGCATAAATTAGGGTTTCATAGATATATCTTTATTAGGTGTTTGGTATATGCAAATGGTGGCTATTTATTATTGAACTCGTCCCTTGATATAGATATCCCCAGGTGCCATTATTGTCTGCCTTTGCATGATATAGGTGATAAGTTTCAATTGTTCAATTCAATATAGAAGATCTAGAGGTTCATCTAACGCTGATTAAATATATTTTAATTCAATATTTTTCATAATTCAATGAAATATAGAACGTTAAGCGATTCTTCTGATCTCAACCAAAACAATTTTCACTAGGAGATTAGGAGGTATGTATAAGTTCAATACGTGTGACTCCACACCATAGGCTGGACTAAAATGATCGATAGTCAGACCTAATTAAACACCCCTAAATTTGGGTGAGAGATCCAGTAACGAAAGAACCTGTTTTAATTTTATTGAAATATCTTGCAAGGTTTGTGTTGTCTTTGTTTAATTAGATTTATCATGGTGCTGGATGATAATGTTCTATCTGAATTTCCATGGACAAGGTTAATTTTTGTAGAACTCTATTGTGGAAGTAACTGTATTCTGAATATAAGGTAATTGCATTTTCACATGCCTCTCGCTTTCCCCTGAGATGTACTTTCACATGCCTCTTTCTTTCTGGGCTAGGAATTCCAGGGTTTAATAGGGATTTAGTAATAATAAAGTTGTTTTATTTTTCTGGATGTAATGAGATGGAACTCACACCAATGAGAACAAATGTGATTAAGAAATTGAATACATTAATCCTCCCATTAAAATGCAATATTTCGTAATACCAGCTATACTCAGAGGATAGAGTAAAATGTGATTAAGAAATTGAATACATTAATCCTCCCATTAAAATGCAATATTTCGTAATACCAGCTATACTCAGAGGATAGAGTATTGTTTTGACTGCAAAACACCACGTTCTAGTATTGTTTGATTAAATTGATTTTGACTCTAGTGTTATTATAAAATGTTGGTATCCAATCATACCAGCACCATTTGAGTACCTTTTGGCCCTTCTAACCTCTCATAAGCACATGGATTACCTTAGTTATATATCAAAAGACTATGCTTGTCTACTTCTCTCTATCATTTTTCTATATATTCAAGAATTGGGGTTTTAATTCCCATATTTTTCATAACTACATTTTTTTCAAATTAAAATACGTTCTTCAAATTCCGCATCTTATTAATGTTGAACACTATAGACAGATCTATGACATTCCTTATTCAACTTTTCCTTCTAAAGTATGATCTACTCATTTCTTTTCAGAAAGAAGTGCAAACATGAAAGGACTAAAGCAGTTAAATGCCTTAATATGCTAGATGGACTTGCAGCCAAACAAATTGTAGTCAAAATACTTGAGAGAATGTATTATGTCTTAAGTAGCCAAGCTGCCAGGAATTTCAAATTTGAATTTTAGTTAATAAAAATTTTGACTTTAACTTTGGTAGAGTCCATATTACTGGAAATGAAGTCAACATTCATTGATTTGTTTGTGCAATGTTGGACTACTCTTAAAAAAAATTATTCCAATTTCAGCGATGTGGAGGTTACACATAATTTGTGTATCAAATGTTGGAAAGAGGTGTATTTTTAAGAATGCAATGGTTCCCAAAATTGCATGTTGCGCCCATCTCATCCAGCTTGATTGAAGGGATCAACGGTAGTTGAGGTGGTTTCAACACTTATTGGAAGGGCCTTGAGTTGTCAAAAGGCAAGGAATTTCATGTTTTTAGTTATTGCAAACTTTACCTTTTATTTTTTGTGGAGTCCATATTACTGGAAATGAACTCCACAGTTATTAATGTGTTTGTGCAGTGATCCTTAAAGAAATGATGCAAAGTTCAGCATTATGGAGGTTGCACAAGTTCTATGTCAAAAGGTTGGGAAGATGTGTTCTTTTACTATACAATCTTTTTGGAGTGTAATCCCTTGTTCCAATAGAAAATTAAATTTTCTAGGTAGATAGAAAATTAAATTTTCCAGATAATTCTACGACATATGACAATAAGCTGACAACATGGATTCAAGATTGCCTTCCAAGAATTCCTTCCACCTGTTTACTGGGTCCACCTGTTTACTAGGTGCACTAGAGGATGCTGAAGTTGGGTGAGCCATGGCCAGGAAAGCAATAGAATCAACAGGGGGTGAGGAACCATTCTCACTGGCTCCTACCATGGAGGAGGGCTCTAATATCAACCTTGGAAGGAGGACACCAGCCATGGTGGCCAGATTGGGGCTTAGAGGAGTCTGTCAGGACATATAGAATAGAAACCTAGCCTTAGCTACCTGGTTCTATTGTACAAGTGCCATTTTATTAACCTACAACACAACCATATGAAATTTTTTACTCATTTGTTTCTAAATTTTGTGATATTTATCCCTAGTGACTATGTATATGTTCGGGCCATTCTAAAATTCACCAGTTCTGTGATCTTTATCCCTGGTGACTACGTATTTCTAAAATCCATGAATCTATCCATCTGTCCATCTGGGAATCTATATTTCTCAGGTTTGCAAGCTTCAAAGTGCAATAAGGTCAGATATTAGAAATTCATTAACCATTTCTTTGTTGAAGATACTAGAAATGCCTTAACCATTTCTTTGTTTTCAAGTATCTCACTGCAAGCAAGAGAGTGATTTATCGACTACTGAAGGTCTTCAATCAACTAAGACTCACCTGCTGACCATGCTAAGATTGCAGTTTCATTTAGAACATTTGGCTGTTGAAGGTCTTCAATCAACTGAGACTCACCAGTTGAGCATGTTATGATTGCAATTTTATTTAGAACATTTTATGTGGTTGGTTAAACAATCAATTTAGCTAGCTCAAGAAACTACTAGTCATTTCTATTCATCTTTAAACTTATGAAACATTATGAAATATTCCACTCTTCCAGTATGCTAAACAATAGTTTTACATATATCAAAATATTATAAGTAATGATGCTATATACACCTAGCCCACCTAAACCATGATGCTTTTCCTCATTTTTTGGCTTGAGCATTGAAAGTCTAGGTTTTTGTTAGGCTAATTTCATCTGCATTTTGTTATATAAAATTTGTTTTGGTTTCAATATTATTATTTTATTTGACAGTTTTTTATTCTAATGGTTATGTTTTTCTTATTTTTTTTAAATGTTTTCTCATGAATTTTTTTTTTATATATGTTTTCTCATGATTTCAAATTTATTTTTTAGCATTTTTGCCAATTGCTTAAAGGGATTTTGGATGCTCGTGTATTTTTTTCTTTTGACCTGATGTTGTATGTTCTTATTTTTTTAGTGATCACTTTGTTACTACTAGTTACTTAAAAAATTATTTAGTGTGAAAGCATGGAGCTGGGTTAAATTTTTTGGTGAGAGAGTGTCTATTTGGGTGGAAAAAACTAAGCCTAGATTGAGCTATTTAAGTGCTCAATCAAACCTTTTTTAAGGGCTCTAACCAGTTGTTCCGGCCCTAAAAAAGTAGCTCTATCGAGGGTTAAAAAAATCCTCAATAGAGCTATAACACTAGACTGAGCCATTATTTTATTATTAAATAAAGCTCTTGTGGTTTGTAGCCATTTTCACAAATTGATGGTAATTTCAAAGCTCAACCAAGAGTGTGAGGGTACCTCGAGTGAGAGTATTGGAGTTGATAGAGCAATTGAAGCATGGATCATTCAAATCAATCTTGCTAAAAACCCTCCCAATGTCCTAAAGGCTCAAAAAAAAGTACGTATCCTATTTTTTGTGTCTTTCTTATTTAATTTTTTTTTGCAAATATAAACAAAATAATTTTATAAAAACAACTATGTACAAAAACCTAATTGAAAAACAAACCATACAAAAGCCATGAGAACCACTAAAATACCCTTCAAAAGAACTTAGAAAAAAACCAACTACTTAGAAACCATAAAACCAACTTAGAAAACCATAATAAAAACCTTTCCAAACAACCTAGAAAACACTTTCAAACCACCAAAATACTATAATTTAGGTTTTAAATGTTTTCATACTTGTAATGTTTTGTTTATGAAATGCATATTTTCTGAATTTGAATGGTATTTTTTTTCTAATTATTTTAGGTTTTCAAGTTTTTCTTTAAGAATTTTATGAAATAAATTCTCATTTTTTTTAAGTTTTTGTTATTTAAAATGCATTTTTAATCTCTAACAAATTTGACCCAAAATACAACCCAAAAAACTGGGTTTTAAAGTTTTTCTTTAGGAATTTTATGAAATAAATTCTCATTTCTTTTTAAGTTTTTGTTATTTAAAATGCATTTTAAATTTCTAACAAATTCTACTCAAATATACCCCAAAAAACTCAAAACAGAAAACAATGAAAATATAACAAATAAATAAGTAAATTAGGATGAATATAGTTTTTCATGAGGAACTTCTATTTATAAAATAATAGATCTTGTTTTATTTTATTAATTTATATTTAAATTATTTTATATTCTAAATATTTTTTAATAATAAATATGTTGTTATTCTAGTTTTAAAAATAAAATATTAATCTTAAAGAGGCACAAAAACAGGGGAGGAAAATATGCAAAACCTCATGCATGCATATAGTGGGGGAACTCCAGCATGGGTCAAGTCCCTAATTTCATCATGGGAGGCAGAATTGAATGTCAAGGTTGTGATAAAGCCTATTCCAGCGGAGGATTGGAACCCCTTCTCTTAGACCTGGGACACACCCAAGGTAGGCAAAATCTCTTCAAATAGACAATCTAGCTCTACTAGGTCATGAAGAACCTATTGGAAAAAGAAATGACAACAACCACGAATTTTGAAGATTCACCACAAACCCAACAAGAGGGGCCTAGCTTAAAATATATTCAAAGGGAGATCCAGGCAGTACAGGTGCAACAATACCACCAGAATGTCCACTTAGGCCGAATGGAAAAATAAATTCAAAGCATGTTGCAGAACGAAATGCCAGGGTCAAGTGCTAAGGAGTTAATTCCCATAGAATCGTTAGATGACTGAATGCTGAAAAGTTAGGAAGTAATGAATGTTTTTGTTGTTTTGTTACAATGAGCTGGTGAGATAGCATTTACAATGATAGTAGTATGTTTAAACATATAGTAGACACAATAGCTTCTTTAGCGTGGATGAACTGTTTAAGTTTTGGACAACATATGATGATGATCGGTGGCCAACAGACTTGGTTTCCTCCGGGCAGGTTGAGGCCTTTGGGCAGGTTGAGGCCACTCGACACATATTTGTTACCTTCCTTATATATGGTTAATAGAAAAGAAAAACACTGCCAAGCTTAAATTTTTTTTTATTATTAATCTTTAAAGTTAAAAATCTAATATATATATATATATATATATATATATATATATATATATATATATATAAATAAAACATCATGTCACTATATATAAAACAAAACAATTAACTTTGTTATATATAATATTTAACTATATATAATTATAACATAACATATATATAACTATATAACATAACATAACTATATTTAACTATAGCATCGCATCTAACTATATATTATATTTATATATATATATATATAATATAACATAACATAGTTTTATAACTATTTAACCTAACATAAATTTATATATATATATAGCATAACATGTTACAACATAATCATAACTTTAATATAACATAACATAGAACTCTATAATTATATAACATGTATAACAAAATTTATTTAACATAACACATATATAACATAGTATATAACAAAACTATAATTATTTCATAACTATGTAACTACATATATTTAACTATAAAGTTATAACATATCTCCCCCTCCCCGCGCCCCGCACCCCCCCACCCCCCCCCCTCCCCCCCCACAGACACACACATATATATCATAAGATAATTCTATAACTATTTATCATAAAATAAAGTTATTTGACGGTAAGGAGGAGGAAAATGGCTCTACTATTCGATGAACTTTCAACCTCGCGGTCTCCGAAAGGGTTAGTTTAAGTTAATGCAGACTATAATAGACTCACGCAAAAGGTTTTGGTGGGTGTAAGTAGGTGTTCATGTTTAGTAGCTCTCTGCTTGGTGTTCACAGTGCAACGGAAAGTGTTAACTGCAGTGCTCAGGCTGCTCGTTACAACTTTGAAGCAATTTCTATGCAGAACTAAAGGTTAAGTTTCTTTGCTGAGATGGAAGAGGCACTGGTGGATTACTCCTCAGATCCATTAGAGTCAATGCCGATCTAGACGAAATATCCACCTCAGCATTCCAGAATGGTGCAACCAGTGCGAGATGGATCACCGGAGCTAAAGGTTTGCACCTCTATGTCTTCCCCGACAAAAGTATTCGCAAACCCCAATACACTAGGTATAGAAGAAAGCCTCTTTTCAGCTGAAGAGCAGTGATGCCTAGTGTTTCAAAGGTTCAAAGGCTCAGAGAATCAAATCTGGGACTATGTGTAGACATTCCTGGAAGACCACTCAGTACCATCTCTGGTGACCCAACAATTTCTTGAACACTGTTTAAACCCTAGAACATTTGCTTGGTTGACTTTAGAAAACCCTAATAGGGTTATACCAGTGTGGGTTTAAGAGTAATATGCATGTTAGGACTTTGATGCGGTTCAATTTGCAACAGATAGAAGCCAACTATTAAGGGATGATGTAGTACATGCCGAAAGAATAATTTCTAGATATGGATTCTTAACAGTGGCTTAGTCCTGTGGATATTTCGTTGGTATTCATATTAACGAACATGAGTCCTATCAGGGGGACATTAGGGTTATCAATATCGAAGAAAATCCCTCGCATGTATCATAATCCTTAGATGAAGGCTTATCGAAGAAACTAGAGAAGAAATCAAAGAGTACAAAGGTAAAAGAAAGAAGTCAGTTGCTGGTTTTAGGGGAAGGTGTTAAGTTGGATGAGGTTATGGATATAGTAGAATGTGTTCTGGTAGGCAGAGTCTAGGGGAGGAATTGTTGATCAAAACAATTGACGAAAACAGTAATTGAGGTTTGGGGCCAAGTATTAGATGTTATGCCGATAGTGGTTACGATGCCAAGGGGTTGGTTTTCCCTTCATTTCATAAGGGCTAAGCATGCATCGCGGGTTCTTACCAAATGTTGGCACATTCAAATGGCACCCATTATGGTGAAAACATGGTCTCCCCTTTTTGACCCTGAGAGGGAACAATTGGAGGCGGGTCTGATATGGGTAAGGTTGTCGGGACTACCCCTCCAATTATGTATAGAAGACGAGTTTAGGAGAATAGAGGATGATTTGGGGAATTGTTTTGGATTATGATAAGTCATTCCATGGGATGGGTAAAATGACTTTTGTCTGCATACTAGTAAACTTTGACACTAGGGAGGGCTTGGTGGTAAGTATGATGCTTCAATGGAGGGGTTTACCAAATTGTAGAAGCTAGATTATGAAGGAGAGTCGTTTAGGTGCATGAGGTGTCATGAAGTGGGTCATATCTTTAAGGAATGTCCATTGCTTACAAAGGAGAATTTTGGCAGTGATGGTTTGGGTGGAGATGATGTAGTATCCGGAGATAGAGATGCCTCAAATGCTATGCTGCAGACTCCTTAAAAGAGCTTGGTTTGACACACAAAGGTGACAAGTAGGGATGAAGATAATTGAGCATCCACTCAAAGTTAAACTACTATTATGGTTACCCATCCGCGGGTGTTTGAATCAACCCCCCTCTCAGGTACCAATCTCTCTTCTCCATCCTCTAAACATCTTACTTCATTGAATCCATCTCATTATTCTGCTTTATCTGGTCCTGTTATGAATCACGGAGTGGTTCTACCCTTATGTAATCTGAGTGATATTACTTGTCCTATGGTCTTTGTTCCTGTATGTAGCCCAAAAACTTTCCCTGTCATCCCCGCATTTACCCTTGCTTCAGAATTCTCAACGATGGAAATCTAATATGAATCTAACAGTAGCTAGAGATACAATCTCAGAACATTATCAAAATTACCAAATGTGTCCCCGGGGAGGTATAAGTCTTTCATCATCTCCTAAGATCCCTAAAATTCCCTTGCGGTAGGTGCGCAAGCAGGCATGACTGTAACGGAGAGGTGTCGTAAAGGCACTCGACTGTAAGGGAGAGGAAATGGTGTGATGAAACTAGGCATTCTAATGACCCTACCATGTTAAGGTATGGGGTTTGAGTCCCCAATCGAGGATCCAAATACTCAAAATATCAACCAACCTAAAGACTCGAACCTTGCATTAGTAGATGCATTCCAATGGACAACCAACTAGAAAAGGGGAAACACACTGGAAAGTGAATCCCAACCTAAGAATAAGAAATACCTAGACTCTCTACTAAGAGAGGGAAAATCAAGCCTAAGGAAATCCACTCTAGGAGATAACCTCTGAGGTGGACGAGATCACTCACAAGATGGTAATGGTAAAAAAACCCCTCATAGAGCCTACAACTATAACAATGCTATAAATGAAATACATAGTAGAAATTGTTATGATAATATGTTAAAATTGGAAACCAGGGCAAAAATTCATGTGGGTCATCTTATTCATGGCTGATAATATTTTTATTAGATTCCTCTCGTCGAGAGGTGTAGGATTGATATAAAGATCAGCCAATTCCGATAAGTATTCATGGAGATATGAATTTATTTTGATTATGGAATTATTATCAAGCCGACCTATAACTCATGTAGGCTCACAAGCCCAACAGTCGCATCTATTCACCCACAAACGTTGTGTATAAATATAAGAGGACTTTTCCTCATTTGGACTCACTCATCTCATCACATCTCTCTCTCTCTCTCTACTGCGCAGATATGAGTCTCTTCTCTACTGCGCTGAAATGGGTCTCTCTCTCTCTCTCACATGTGAAGCCGGAAGCTGTTGAATTTGAGGCTGCAACTGTAGAAGTAAAGATTGACTTGCATGGCCTAGAAGATCTCCTCTTTGGAACTACGTTGTAGGTTCATCTGAACCTCCTTTGAAAGCCGCAACTTTTGGTGGTGGAATGAAGTCAATCCGACGAAAGGTTTGCAAGATATCGACTGCCCTAGTTTGAAGCCGGAAACTGCTGAAACTGAAGCTGCAACTGTAGAAGTAAAGATTGACTTGCGTGGACTAGAATATCTCCTCTTTGGAACTGTGCCGTAGGTTCATCTGAACCTCCTTTGAAAGCCGCAACTTTTGGTTGTGGAAGGAAGTCAATCTGACGAAAGGTTTGCAAGATATCGACTGCCCTAGTTTGAAGTCGGAAACTGCTGAAACTGAAGCTGCAACTGCAGAAGTAAAGATTGACTTGCGTGGCCTAGAAGATCTCCTCATCTAAACTGCGCTGTAGGTTCATCTGAACCTCCTCTGGAAGCCGAAACTTTTGGTGGTGGAATGAAGTCAATTCGACTGTCGGTTTGTGAGATATGGTCTGCCCTAGTTTGATAATGAAGCCGCTAATACTGATGCTACTGATCTAGGGTTTGCTACTGCTTATATGAATCAGATTTATTGTACTATTTCTCTCTGCTGAATTATTGAAGATAAAAGAAGATTTGATGAAAGGTTTTCCCCACACATTGTGGAGTTTGTCCCTGGCTAGCCGCCACATCTTGTGTCTCTTGTCTTGGCTTATTTTTTGTCGATCGTTTAATGTTCTATCTGCGCTTTACTTTATGTACATGTGATTGCTAATCGGTGGAATATAATAAGAAAAAGAAGTAAACTATTATAAGCATAGAACATACCATAACTTAACATGGTATGAGAGCTGAGGTGAAGACAAAGCCCGAGCAAGAGCAAGAGCAATCATCGAAGAGAATATTGGCAAGGCTATCCTAAAAAGAACTATGGGGTCCTCAACACTCTTTCCTGCTGAAGACAAGCTCCGTGAGAAAGCTGACTATCACGGATGGAAGATGTCTATCGATCTAACCCTTGAGAATCAAGGAGTGTTGGATCATGTGAGAGGCAATATTTTTGAGCCTCCATCAAATGCATCCGCTGCTGCCTGGAACAAATGAAAAAATGGAGAAGTCAAAACAATAGAAGATCATACGGGACTCTATCGACAAGCACTTGGTGGCCTACATCTCTGAACTGGACACCTCCAAGGAAATCTACGATAGACAGGTGAGTTTATTTAAAGTTAATGATGCAAATCAAGTTTTGTTTCTTAGAAATAAGCTGAGGGAAATCAAGAAGGGTAAAGATGAAAGTATGCAAGCATACTTCTTAAGAATCACCGAGATCAAGAACGATCTCCTATCTATTGGGGAAACTATTACTGAGAGAGAAATGGCACTCACAACTCTTGGAGGATTTCCATTTGAATGGTATGTGTTCAGGACTACTCTTTTGAACTATAATGTAATTCCTGGTTTCGAGGAATTTATGGCTAGATGCATTCAAGAAGAAACAAGGGAAGAAGTGCAAGAAATGCCCATGCCTAAAGGTCCTCCTGCTGCCTTTTCTTCTCATGCAAAGAAAAGAAATAAATCCGGGACTAAATCAAAAGGAAAGGCTGGACCTAAGGCTAGAAGAAAATGACGATGTTACATTTGCGATAAAGCAAGTCACTATGTATGAGATCATGAGCATCATGATGAATGAGATCATGGACATAAAGGGCAACATGAGATCATGGACATATAGGATAGCATGATGATGATGCACACTAGTTTGAGCAGCATTATGATGGATAAGATCATGGACATGGTCAGCATGATGATAATCATGATTAAAGAAGCATGGTACAGTATGCAGTTGTGCAACTCGAAATCCCTCTGATGGAAATCAAAGGAATGAAAAATTCAACAGCAAAAGTAAGAGGAGAGTTGGGAATCAAGGAAGAGGACAAGCATTCAATAAGGCTAGAAATTCCAAGATGTATTAAATGCACCTGACCTCAAAAAGAACCTAGTGTCCATCTCGGCAATGGAAGACAAAGGCTACAAGATAACCTTCAGTGATGGCAAGGTATGTATATGGAAAAATAATGTTAAAGATGCCTTTACTCTTGGGTTTAGCGTTGATTCATTATATCAGGTCAATGGAAGTCCGCTAGGTGTCATGTCTTGTGACACAACTATTTAGTCCGAACTTTGGCATCGGAGGTTTTCCCACCTTCATTACAAAGCTCTACCCGATGTAAGACAGATGGTGACAGGGATGCCCAAATTCTGAGTAGAGAAAGAAGGTGTATGTCCAGGATGTGCCGAAGGAAAGCTCAAAAGAGGACCATTCCCCTCAAGCCAAAGCAAGACCTCCGATATATTACAATTGGTTCACTCGGGCATATCTGAGGTTGGCATTAAGAGGGAGACTACTACACCACATACTCCTGAGCAGAATGGTGTGGTGAGAAGGAAGAACCGCACGATGATGGAAGCTATTCGGGCCATGCTACATGATCAAAGACTTCCGAAGTTTCTATGGGCTGAAACTAAAATCACCGTTGTATATGTACAAAATCGATGCCCTCATCAAGCATTGGGTTCCTAAACTCCTGAAGAAATGTTCACCATCGGTCAAAGGGAAGTCGTGATTAGTCATGATGTCACATTTGACAAAGATATGGACCTCAACAAGGTGGACAATCTGCTGACTTTGAGTAGCTCTCAAGAAGCCGACACCAGGGAACCGTAAGAAAAGGATGATGAATCAATGCCTGATGTAGAAGAACCCATGGATCCGATTGATCCTCATCCACATGAGCCTTCCTCTTCTAGGAAGAGGCCTTCGTGGCTTAGGGGGATACTTGATGATGCTGAAGGACACGCTGCACCCTGAGGAACCTTCCATCAAAGTAAGAAACTTAACAGGTATCAGGGATACCTGACCATCATGAGCACGATCATACAAAATAAACCTTCATCATTCTCAGATGTCATCAAGCATTAACTATGGAAGGATGCTATGACCATAGAATATGGGTCTATTATGGAGAATGATGTCTGGGAAGTAGTTCCCAGACCCTGGACAAGACAATTGTTACTTCAAAATGGATTTACAAGATAAAGCATGTAGCAAATGGAAGTATGGAAAAGTATAAGGTTCATTTTGTTGCTCGTGGTTTATCCCAGAAGGGAGGTATAGACTATGATATTTGCACCTGTTGCCAGATATACGACCATCCGCTTGATCATAGCCCTTGTGGCTTCACAAGGATGGAACCTACATCAGATGGATGTCAAGATCGCGTTCTTACATGGTTCTATCAAAGAAGAGGTCTATGTGGAGCAACCTGAAGGATTTGAGATTTATGATTGAAAAACTCATGTATTCTGGTTGAAGAAGGCTCTCTATGGGCTGAAGCAAGCACCTCAAGCATGGTATGAGAGGATCGATAGCTACTTGATGAAGCTAGGATTCACTAGGAGTGAACTTGATTCTAACCTTTACTTTAAGGTTGAAGATGACAAGCCTCTCATATCGGTGTTGTACGTGGATGACCTCTTTCTAATAGGTGCAAACCCTCTCATTCACAAATGTAAGGGGGAGATGGCTTCTGAATTTGAAATGAAGGACCAAGGAATTGAAGTATGGCAGAAGCCAAGGGAGATTTTCCTATCTCAAGGAAAATATGTGGTAAAGATATTGGAAAGATTTGGTATGATGGACTGCAAGCCTGTGACTACCTCGAGGATATTAACTTTTAGAAGTTATATGGTAGTGATGTCAGATCAGACTTGGGAAATGCCTCTGAGTTTCAAAAACTCATTCACATTGATGTTCTTGGTGAACCTCCGTCCGAACATATGTGTTGCAGTTAGCATTGTGAGCTCATATTTGGTTGAGCCTCACTGGATTGATTCCAAGAACCTTCTGATATGTCTTCAGGACACAATCTCTCATGGATTAAGATACACTACCGGAGATGTGAGACTACTTGGATATACTGATGTTGATTGGGCATGCAGTGTGGTGGACCGTAAGAGCACTTCCGGGTACTGTTTCGCCTTGGGATCTGCCTCGATATCCTGGATGAGAAGGAAGCAGAAGTTGGTGGCTTTGAGCACCGCCGAAGCAGGATATATTGTTGCTAGCATAACCTCATGTGAGGTAGTCTCGTTGCGAAAGCTCTTCAGTGAGCTGTTTGGATTTACATTGGATACCACTGTGATTCTATGTAACAACCAAAGTTGGGATTCGATTATTGAGGAATCCTGTATTCGTCAATTGCTCCAGCAGATAGACATCATGTGGGATATGGTAAGTCTATGAGCAAGGAATCTCCATCACATTAAGATGATGTATAGGTTGATACACCTTGTCAAAGCCCCGAGGAAAGATCTAATCTATGATTTTCCCAAACGACTTGGAGGCGGCAAGAAACCCTTGTACAAGGGTCCTGCATGTTGCATACATTGAGCTCTGGGAGCTCTGAGGGCTTGCGGTTCCTACTGGAGCAACATATGACCACAGGGTGACTCACCCTCCCCTAGTGGTGCACACTGGAACAAGATGATTCGCTCTCTTGTGGGACAAGATGATTCGCTCTCTTGTGGAACAGGATGGTTCGCTCTCCTGTGTAGAAGGATGATTAGTTCTCCTGTGAGGCCTGGATTGATGTGTTCTCCATGGCAGCCTGGATTGATGTGTTCTCCATGGCAATTGTAGTAGGATTGATGTGTTCTCCTGTGAGGCCTGGATTGATGTGTTCTCCATGGAAATTGTAGCAGGATTGATGTGTTCTCCTGTGAGGACAGGATTGATTAGTTCTCCTATCGAGGCATCCTACCCATGCAGTCTGGGACTCATGGGAAGTACCTCTCATCTGATCAATGAGAAGGGAAATGAAGTTAGGGACCATAGTAGTACCGATGGATGCATCGTTGTAACTACCATACTCCCTACGCTAGGATGACCTCCATTGATCTGGGATCAATGATACTGGTCTAGGACTAGTGGTAGGAGTTGTACCATACTATGACGCTGACTTCGGGTCGGTTGAGACTGGTCTGGGATTAGTGGTACATACTCTGAGACTGACTTTGAGTTAGTGGAGGATGATATTGGTCTGGGACCATTGGAGTTGTACTCACTATGATGCTGACTTTGGGTTGGTTGAGACTGGTCTGGGACCAATGGTACATACTCTGAGATTGACTTTGAGTCAGTATGATACATCCTCGATCATTTCTTCTTCTTCATAATTCGGACAAAAGAAAAGTAGAACAGAACAAAACAGTACAGATCAGTGCAGGGCAGAACAAGACAAAGTAGAATAGGCAGAATAGAGCAGAGCAGGGCAAGGGTCAGGTTGTACAGGGCAGTGCATTTGATGGATGAATAGTAACGACTGATAGACAGATTGCAGATGAAGTTCTCCATGGTTGAGAGGGAGTGTTAAAATTGGCAACCAGGGAAAAACTTCATGTGGGTCATCTTATTCATGGCTGATAATATTTTTATTAGATTCCTCTCGTCGAGAGGTGTAGGATTGATATAAATATCATCCAATTCAAATAAGTATTCATGGAGATATGAATTTATTTTGATTATGGAATTATTATCAAGCCGACCTACAACTCATGTAGGCTCAGAAGCCCAACAGTCGCATCTATTCACCCACCAACGTTGTGTATAAATATAAGAGGACTTTTCCTCATTTGGACTCACTCATCTCATCACATCTCTCTCTCTCTACTGCGCAGATATGAGTCTCTTCTCTACTGCGCTGAAATGGGTCTCTCTCTCACACACATGTGAAGCCGGAAGCTGTTGAATTTGAAGCTACAACTGTAGAAGTAAAGATTGACTTGCGTGGCCTAGAAGATCTCCTCTTTGGAACTGTGTTGTAGGTTCATCTGAACGTCCTTTGAAAGCCACAACGTTTGGTGGTGGAATGAAGTCAATCTGACGAAAGGTTTGCAAGATATTGACTGCCCTAGTTTGAAGCCGGAAGCTGCTAAAACTGAAGCTGCAACTGCAGAAGTAAAGATTGACTTGCATGGCCTAGAAGATCTCCTCTTTGGAACTGCGTTGTAGGTTCATCTGAACCTCCTTTGAAAGCCACAACTTTTGGTGGTGGAATGAAGTCAATCCGACGAAAGGTTTGCAAGATATCGACTGCCCTAGTTTGAAGCCGGAAACTGCTGAAACTGAAGCTGCAACTGCAGAAGTAAAGATTGACTTGCGTGGCCTAGAAGATCTCCTCATCTGAACTACGGTGTAGGGTCATCTGAACCTCATCTGGAAGTCGAAACTTTTGGTGGTGGAATGAAGTCAATCCGACTGTCGGTTTGTGAGATATGGTCTGCCCTAGTTTGATAATGAAGCCGCTAATGCTGATGCTACTGATCTAGGGTTTTCTACTGCTAATATGAATCAGATTTATTGTACTATTTATCTCTGCTGAATTATTGAAGATAAAAGAAGATTTGATCAAAGGGTTTCCCAACGCATTGTGGGGTTTGTCCCTGGCTAGCCGCCACATCTTGTGTCTCTTGTCTTGGCTTGTTTTCTGTCGATCGTTCAATGTTCTATCTACACTTTACTTTATGTACATGTGATTGCTAATCGGTGGAATATAATAAGAAAAAGAAGTAAACTATTATAAGCATAGAACATACCATAACTTAACATAATAGGTCTAGAAATGAGTAAAGGACAACCTCAAAGGAGGTAGGCTCCCCTTAAAAGTCCAAATCTTGGCCCAAATAAGGACCACGCGAATTTATGCAAGGTTTGCATGCGATGAAAACACAGATTCAAATTCCAATAGGAAGATTCAATATTTTGAAAGCCATTCATAAGTCTTGTATAGATTTAGAAGAGGATAGATAATTATCATTAGATGGGGTTCTTAGAGAAAAGTGCACTCGAGTCATGGTTTCTTGATGAAGTGGATTTCTTTCAACTGTCGAGGGATGGCTAGCCCTGCCAGAACACTAGATCTTCAAAGATTATTTGAATTTGAAAGGTCGGATGCAATTTTATTACAAGAAACACTGGGGAATAGTGAGAAAATTGTATCTTTTCTAGAACTTTGGTAAAAGGGTGGTCTTTTCATGCCCTAGAAGATAGTGATTGATCTAGTGGATTTCCATCGGTATAAACTATAGAACGATGAATCTTTTGAATGTATGGTGTAGGTAATGTTTACTAGTGGCTGATGTGACCCTTGAATAATTAGGTATCAAAGTGAGGATTGTAAAAATTTATGGCCCATGTCATAATACAACAATTTTTTTGTAGGCTTCTTTGGAGGAGAATAAGGGAAGGAAGATATTTTGCATGGGTAAAATGGGATCTCATTTCCCTCACCAAAATTTGGGGGGCATGGGGGATGAAAAACCTAACTACTTTCTCAAATGCTTTCACAGCAAAAAAGGGATGGAAACTAATTACATCAAATAGTATATGGTCGTAAGTGGTGATAAGAAAATACATTAGCCCTCTTCCAATAGAGGAATGGATTCTATTACCAACATGGAACAGGTTAGAAGTGTCTTCGATATGGAGAGAAGTCTTAAATTCCTTTGGTTATATCAAAGGAGGTCTGGCATGGAGAGTTGGATCTGGAGTGAAGGTTCAGATAGGAACAAATGCATGGTCTGGAAGTGGTAATGTGCAAATACTCCCTCCATATTTGATTCAATTCCTTGTAGAATCGGGGAGAAGGACCTTAGATCACATAGCAGGTCCTGATAATTCCACTTTATTGGGTAAAAAATGGGGGAGTGCCCAAGAACTTCATATATCACCACATTGGCATCACGCTTGCGAACAATACGCCAATGCACTCTCAACTGCCCATGTAAGAATTGTGGACGTGAATATGAAATTATATGGTATTTGTCCCCCCATGGTAGATATTCCCAAAAAAATGCTTATTCATTCATATACATGGATGACGAACTTCAAATCATCTCTTGGTGGTGGCGACCATTATGGAAGTTTAAGGGCCTAACTAAAGAAAATCTCTTTATGTGGTGTCTTTTGCATAAGAAAGTTCCCACTGAGGACAACTTGAAGAAAAAAACTTTTTAGTGACCAACATGGTGTATTATATGCCAGGATAATGAGGAAATGATAATCATTTGGTTTTACAATGCCCATTTTCGATCCAAGTATGGAATCAGATCTATCAATCAATGGAAATCAACATTAGATGGTAGGGAGACATCTCACATATGCATGGGAATCATGGTAAAATAGGGCTCACCAAATCAAGCTCATGAATCTTCCCCTCTTGGTTTGTTGATGAATCTGATTAGGCAAGAACCAAAATAATTTTTAGGAAAAAGACAAACACTGGGCCACTATTTGTGCACAAATAGTGGCAGTTTATAACATGATCCCTAAGGATGAGAAAATTCACAGGACTCGTAACATATGTGCAGAATTTATTGACAAATCTCTCCCTGGGGTTATTTTGATGGATCAGCGTGACTGGAAGGATGTGGAGGGGGATGCATTATTTTTTTTAAAAGAATATCATTCTTTCAAGATGAAAATGGGTTTAGGGAGTGGCACACACAATTATGTGAAGCTAAACAACCTTAGACTTTTGCTTCTATTTTCCCTAGAGAAAGGTTGTTGGCATATCTCGGTCTTTGGTGATTCTAAAATTGTTATAAGCTGGTTCATTCAACAGTAAAATCGTCACATGCACACACTCAAGAACTTTCTAGAAGAAGTATTATCTTTAAAATCGCAAATTGACTATGTGAGTTGTCGTCATATTTATAGGGAAAGGAATCATATTTCCGTCAGTTTACCCCAAGAAGCAGCACAACAATATTTTGGTATTTGGATGATTCATGAACATATTGTTGTTGATTAATTTCATTTTTTTACATATATCTTTATATATTTATGCGCTATGAATATATTTCATTATTTAGAAACGAAAAAAAATGTGAAGGTAGATTTGATCACTTCTTTCGATTATGTTTACATGGAATTCAATACTTTGGTTGATAAATTATTAAAAAATAGACTCTAAAGTTTAAGACTTTAGGCTACATTATTCTTCTTGAATTTAGAAATGGATTTTTTATCAACATTATTTCTAAGTCAACATTTTTTTCTTGGATTAATTAATATGTATTATATGTAATAGTTTTGTATTATATATAATACTTTAGTCAATATTTTTTTTCTAGGATTATTTTATATGTATTATATGTAATATGCTAAGGCATCCCATATATGTGCCACAACTGCAAGTCATCACACTATGAGGGATTCTCTTATACTTGGTCAGGCTTGTGATAGATTGTGTAGCCCACCAAGAGTTCATGTTATACTCATATATTCTACCTTTGATGCCAATTCAAGTGTCAGAGGCAGTGTTTCTGTCTCTATTGATGATCATGCTACCTTTACTGGACCTTATTCACTTGTTTTAGTTACACCTCCTGCATTTTTAAATCCTCTTTAAACTTTATGTGTTTATGTCTTGAAATTGCCTTTAATTTTTCAATTGTCTTCAACTGATGTCTTAAAATTTAATGTAATGTTATTTTACTTCTAGTTTGTTAATTATATATGTTAAATTATCTTAATGATTTGCAAGCCTTCAACAGGCCAAAATTGAGAATCAAAGTGCAACATCAATCCCTCCCTGGGATGATGTTACAACTCATATCACATTGTATAATGTTAGTACCCATCATACGTGGACCATGTAAGAGCTACATAACATCCCTACCAATTCACTGACTCATCTTTGTTTGTCGTTGATGTCGGATAACATCAATAGGTTGATAGAGACATACTAGAGGTCAGGCCAACATAGCCACCTCCTACAATACATAGAAAGGATTAGGAGGCATGAGGTTATAGGCCTAGATACTATAGAGGTGGTGAAATATGCCACCATGGACATTGATGTTCATGGAGAGTCGCTCGATATCCCTTCGGCTCACCCCGCTAGACATAGAGGTTGAATTCCACTAAAATATTTTAGGAATGTTGTTGCAACCCCTTTTTTCTATGATAGATTCATTGGAGCTTGGGGCTGCTTCCCCCACCATGACCATGTCACCATTTATTTTGATAATCATGTATATGCAAAGATTATGTTACATATAAGGCTGGATTAAATTGATATTGGATCTCATTATTATGGAACTAGCTTGGAAAGTACCTATGAGCATGATGGGTCTTGTACCACCTCCAAGATTCTTGCCACTACTTTCTCGCGGCTCGGTATTAACGACAAATCTAGAAGAGCTATCATGGCTAGGTGGTGAGACCAGGGAGACTATTGCAGATAACATGAAGACATCATTGGCCAGTACGCATGTTACATTGGATTGAGAGATGAGGAGACCACCACCATTTCCTAGTGAACCGCCAGTGCCCTCATATGATGATGCATTTCTCGCGAGTTTACCATTTGAACATATTTTGACATATACATTTATGTATCATGATTCCATTCATGAGACTTTGAGGGTGCACGACCTGTGTGACATAGACTGGGTATGTCCATATCTACATATATATATATATATATATATATATATATATATATATATATATATATATATATATATATATATATATATATATATATATACACGAAACTATTGACTCTTATTATCAAATTATGCATAATTATTTATATTAATTTCTAGTTCATATTAGATTGCATTTATATTAATAAGTTCATGATAACATGAAGAGACATCCCAGCTACATGGATGAGCTTATGAGGTCATCTGAAGGGCATTTGATCAGCGAGGCCATCCTCGACCAAAGCATGTTTCCATGGATTCATGTCCACCTCCACCTCCACCTCATATGTTCACTAATGTGGAGGAGAGTCACTATTTACAACCACATGGACCAACATTTGAGTTAAACCTTTTTATTCCCAAGATTTCAACATTTTCCATTTTTAAGTTACACATGTATGGTAATTAATTTGTACACTAATTATAATTTTCCCTTGCCATTGTGTACAAAGGTCCATATACAGTGTGCCATTGATGTCATTTTTATGTCGAGACATGAGTGAGCATTAGGTTTAGAGTCACTCATGTTTTCAGTCCATAAATGTAGGCCCCAATCATTGAGCCACAGGTAGGGGAGAACCAAACCTAGATTCATCAAACCCCATCCTATCTGACTTACATTTGGACTCAACTAAGGTCAATAGGTTCATATATGTGTAATTAAAATTTTGGTTCAAAATCATTTATTTCCATATTGTTTACTTTGTAAATATAGTAATCGAATTAGGTTGAATCTGAATGTGTTTTATTGCAGTACCATCTTACGGACACTTAATTTAAGCGAAGGAATTCACACAAGAGTTCTGGTGGTACTTAGAGTCTCATAGTTTGCAGTTTTTCTGGTTCATTTCATAGGGCACATTCACATGTGATACAACTGAATTTGTATATTTTCATACATAAACAGTTTATGGATGTTTATTATTTTAGTTTATCGATGTTTAAGTGGTATTTGTAATTTGTGTATATTTTCATATGGATATTTTATTGATACATGTATTCACTATTTCATTTTATTTGTATTAATATTGTTTATAGATGCTCCCTAATTTTTGAAATTTATGGATATCTTAAAATTATTTCGCTAATTTAAAAACATTTCTATATACTATAACTTTTATTAGTAAAATATATGTTCAATTTTGATTTCCAATTTCATAGACTAAGAAAATAAGTACAATATTAAGTTATGATGCAAGTCACTTTGATACTTAAAATGAATTAAAATATATCATGTATAAATTTAATATTGAACATGGAAATAATTCCAATCATGCTACATATTGATTTGTAGAAACTGTCTTTTAGTGCAATCAACATCATGTAAGTTACTACAATTCATTTTAAAAAATAAATTATTTGAATTATAGATTCACCCATATATATATATATATATATATATATATATATATATATATATATATATATATATATATATATATATATATATATATATATATATATGATTATTTTTTGACCCACCCATATTCAATTTGATGGACAACTTTTTTAAGTATTTCAATCAACTTCTTATCTCAAGGTTCAATTAAAAAGCACAAATAGGATTGAAATAAGTTTTATCCAATTTTAAAAGATGTCATGTAAACAACAAATAAATTTTATTTAGCATTATTTATTTTGAGATTATCTACAAGAGCTTAGTCATAACACTATATAAGTCAATCAAATTTAAATTTAATATATAGGTCAAAAAACAATATATGACAATATTTCCAAAATTTAAATAATATGATCAACTTTTCTAAATTTACAAGTAGTTATCCAAGTAATTCAATCAATTCCTTATGATTGAAATAAGTTATATTCAATTTAAAAATGTGTGGAGATGTAAAAGTTACAAATACAAGTTATATTCAATTTTATTTTATTTGAGGTTATCTAAAAAATCTTAGTCCTAATGCATGTCGTCAATAATTTTTTTGTGCTTACACTAAAATCAATGCAAAATGTTAAACTAATTACCTTGAAATTAATGTACACCTTATATCTAGTTACATCAAATCACAAATCAACATCTTCACAAAAATCAATGCATCTCATGCAAGTAATCAAATAAGATGAGAAGTCAACATCTACACTAAAATCAATGCATCTATTGAAAACAATCAAATAATATTAGAAATCAACATCTACACTGAAATTAATGCATCTAATGCTCCAAGCAATCAAATAGGATTGTAAATCGACATCTACACTGAAATCAATGCATCTAGTGCTAGCAATGAAATAGGATTAGGAATCAAAATCTACACTAAAATTAATGCATCTAATGCAAGCTAAATCAAACAAGATTAGAAATTAACATCTTTAATGAAATTAATGTATCTAATGCAAGCAATGAAATAGAATTATAAATGAACATCTACAGAGAAATCATTGCATCTAATGCAAAAAAATCAAATAGGATTAGAAATCAACATTTATACACTAAAATCAATGCATCTAGTGCAAGAAATTTTCTTCCCTTTCTATCTCCCCTCCATCTATATAGATTTCTCCCTCCATCTCCCCTTCTTTGTCTCTTTATCACACCCGCATACACAAACACTCTCTCTCTTCATATTTATCTATCTCTCCTTTTGTCGCTCCCTCTATCTCTCTTCTTCCCGCTCTCCCCCTTCCATCTATATCTCTATCTCCTTATGTCTCTCTTTCGTCATCTTACTATATCACCCCTCAAACATACACATTGTTTCTCCATATCTATCTATATCTTCCTCCCTCTCTCTCCCCCTCCCCCCTCTCTCTCTTCCCATTCTCTCCCTCTCTCTCCCATTCTATCTCTCTTCCCTTCTACTCTCCTCTCTCCCTCTCTCTCCATCTCCCCTGTCACTCACTCTATATCTCTCTCCACCTTTTCTCTTTATATGCCTTTCTTCTCACCTCCTTCTATCTAAACCCCTCGTTACTCTCTCTCTCTCTCTCTCTCTCTAACTTCATCCTACAACTATGTTGACTATATCCCTCCCTCTCATTCTCTCTCCCTTCTCTCCACATCTCCCTCTTTTTGTTTCTATCTCATCCCCAAACATACACACTCTCTATCCATCTCTCCCTTGTCACTCCCTCTCTCTCTCTCTCCCCACCTTTATCTCTCTATAAGTCTTCAACTTCTTCCTTCCCTATCTTTTCCTCCAACTCAATCTCTCGAGCTCCCTCTCTTTATTGGAGACTCTCTCCTCCTCTCCTTCTCTCCATATTTGTGTCCCCCTCTCTGTCTCTCACCCTTCCCTCCCACTCTCTCTCATCTATATTTCAAAAATTTTAAAATACTTTAACAATTAAAATATTATGTTTATATATATATATATTTATTTATTTATTTATTTTGATGTCGTACAACAATTTAATTTTCTATATAATACATATTTAAAATTCAATATTTCAAATGTGTTTTTCACATTCAGTTGAGGGAGAATGATAACATTCCATGGATATATTATCTAAAATTTTCCAATAGATTAGTGTTCCAGCTACCTCCATTAAAGATACATAGAGTGTTTCATGTCTTGTAATTGAAAATTTTCAGGTTCTATTTCTTTAGGTAGCTTTAGATTATGATTATTTCAAGATTTTAAAAATATTATATATTTTATTATGTTGTATTTATAAAAAAAAAAGAATAGGTTAAATAAAATTAACATATTGAGTCAATTTGTATGACTCTTTTTGTGTTAATGACTCTTTTTTTGATGACGATAAAGTATATCAACCACAATTATTAATGTGGTTTTGCTAGTATATATTATAATATAACAAATTTTACATTAGATTAAAGTTAATAATATTATATTAATCCAAAATTAATAAATTTAATATTAACATTAAAATATATTAATATTAAATTTTTATATTAATATTAGATTTCATAATTTAATAATAATAATAATAATAATAATAATAATAATAATAATAATAATTTAATATTAATATTAAATTTAATAAATTTTCTACATTACATGATAACAAAATTTATAATAAATTTTGGAATTTTAAAATGTGGCTAAAACTTAAATTTTAAATCTTTATTGATTCTAAAAACTAAATTATGGGATTCGATTTATTTTTTTTTTTTGTAAAGGCCTGATCGAGCTATATAGCTTGATTGAGTCCTTGTTAACCATGTGTATGGCTTGATTGAGGGTTTATGAAACCCTCAATCAAGTTATTTGAATTTGAAATTGGTCGAGGGTTTTAAGCGCTCGTTTGAACCTCTGAAATCTTAAAATCCACAATTTCAGCAACCATTCTATTAAATTTCATGCAACACCATTTTGTACCCTATTGGAATTAGGAAAATAATTATCTTTAGGTGCTTGAGTTGATCATGTTGGATTCATGAAGGAATCATGTATCCAATGGAATATGAGTTTGAAATTTTTGAATTCATATGATACTTTTCATATAATTTATTTTAAACATAATGATTGAAATGCTTTTGAACAATTTTAAAGAGGTTGAATAAAAATTCAATATCATAAAATATACATAACAAACAAATTTTAAAAAATACCACTATCTTAGTTTATGTGTCCTCTTTAAAAGGGTGCTCTTAGTTTTTCAATTTCCCTATATAGTTGAAAAAAACCTTACGTGAACACATGTGTCTACAAAATGCAATTGACATACTCCTTCACCAACTTTGAAAAAAAAAAAAAAAAAAAATGTTTTAATATGAAATCTTAGCTCTCTCTGTGTAGATCATATATATATATATATATATATATATATATATATATATATATATATATATATTAAAATTACACATTTTAGACTAAGTTATGCTATGTGAACACACACGTACCTCTTAATATGTGTGAAAATTTGCAACGAAAAGCATTTCATTTAATGGAAAATTGACATATTATATTACACTAAATATTTTTGCAAAAAATATCATTATGACAAAACCATAGTTCTCCATAATTTTTATTTTTATTCTGAAGCAAAATTCACACTGCTTGTATGAATTTTGAGAGCTTCAATTCAATAAAAGAGGAAAAACATGAAATTTCATCACCACATTTGGCCCAAAAATGTAACCCATTTTCATGCATTCGCCCTCTAATATTACGAAGCATATCATTTCTGAGATGTATTACTAAATAGACTACACATAAATTGAAAATGAGTAGGGGCGAATGGTATCTCCAGGAAAAATATTGTGGTTCCTCTACTTTACCATAGTCAAAATAATATTACGTCAACTTGTGTACATTAAGATGAAGATTCATTCACAATTGCCTAGTTTAAGAGATTATTTGAGATGGGTAAAGATATTAAAAAGAAGATAAAGGGGAAAATATATGTTTTGAGCCCTCCAACATCGTATTTATTGTGTTGGGTATTGTGTTGGGTAAGGAAGGTAGTCCAAAAAACATTTGTAACATGAACCTATTAAAAATTAGAAGAACGAAGCACTATAAATATAGCACTTCTATTCATTCAATTCTTATTACAAAGAAATGACTAAATATAATGAGGAGTCAATACCCTTTTTTTTCCTAAATTCTTGGTAAACTACATGAAAGAATGTGAAACTTTAAAAAACAAAGAAACACATAACTATATTAGTTAGATATTCATAGCACCTCCAAATTCTTTTGGAATAATGAAGTGTTTTATGGAATATAAAACTTATGTTGAAAGACTAGCTCAACATAAGTAATGTTTATCATAATTTGTTATTATATATTGCAAAACGTATGTGAAATTTATGCATTTATATTTCAATATGCTTTTCCTCAGGTTGAAAATCATATATATGAAGCATACACTCTTTAAGAATGAAATCACAATTTTTTAAATCCAAAAATTTTAAGTTTGTTAAACTTGTACAACTTTGGATTTAAACTTAATCGTATATTTTTTTTGGATGTTATATATGGGATAGGGTTAATTGTGTTCATATTTCCTTTGATTTGTAATCACTATAGTATGCTTTTGCATTGAATTTTGATTTGGTAAAGTCCATTTTTGGCTTTCTTTTTCACTTTCAAAGTGTGGTTATGAATCCATAACATATGGATAAATCATTAGTTTCATCTTTATGAATGTAAGCCCAAAAACCATGTTTTATGATTTTGACCAATTAGTTTGTGATGAAAGGGCTAATAGATTATATTAGTTGTATTTATTTGATCTTATTTTAAGTTATATTAGATTAACATGTGGCATGTGATTCATATGCTATTTTTAGTTGTTTAATTAAATAAACCAAAGTTTTATTTCATAATTTTGAATTAATTTTTATTTGTCTAACAAAAGAAAACAAATTAATTTACCAGGAAAATATGATAAAATAAGATAATTTTATTAATGTTCAAAAAAATGACCACATAAATAGGTCAAAAAGACTAACAAAGTACATCTAAAAGTGACCAAATGTGTTCCATGGTACTGGATAAAACAATTGATGAGATATAATTCATCATAGGAATACCCAAAGAAATACTCATCTAAGTAAAATTAAAAATCCTACACTAAAACAGTCACTTGTGATTGTCGCAGATAGTTTAAGTCTAAAAGTGTGGAATCTTCTTTTATATTTGGCAATGGAAGGGGGGAAGGGATATTAAGAAGTAATTCATGGTTTAATTTAACTATTCTACAATTTAAAACAATGAATTCCTTAATATTTCATTTGTCAATGTTATTACTGTAACAATTTACTTTTACAACAACTCTTTGACTACGCACTTAAGTTGTAACTTTTATATGATATAGCGGAAAAACGACCATCTAATTTTTAATGCTAAATTAGGTTATATATTTGGGTTTATGATAAGTTGGATAAATTTGTATTCTTCTTGGTTTCTTGTTGAGTGCTCAGCTATATGACTATCTATGTAATATGGGGCTTCTTTTAATAGAGTGTAATGGACATCCAAATATTAACAAATTAAGGTTTTTGTAAGTGAAGATGAAGACAAATCCAAACATGAAAGTGTTACATTTTTAACTGTTATAGCTGATGTAAATAAGCTAGAAGAAAGGTTGAAGAAGGCTTTAGGTTTTGAGAAGCAATGAATAGCCTATGTAATGCCCCAATTAACCATTTTTGTACATGCAATTATTCCATATTGAGTGATCCAGGTGGCTCTAGAAACGCTTAAAATGTAAAAGTGGCTCAAAATAGCTCAAAAATCAAAGTTGTCAGATTCCACCCAAACAGAACAAGATCATAGTGGTCGTCGCCCTGATTCCAGCAAAGGGAACAACACTCAAATCTGAGTTTGTATGCTCAATATGTAGCCAGTCAAAGTTCTGGTCAAATAGTGACCCACTAATGATGCAACAATTTGGAAATTTTTTGGTACATGATTTTCGGCTGCAGAAATTGTCAAATTTGTCACCTCGTTAATTTTTCAGTGACCCCCAAAACCGGTCAAGTTTTTTTAAATAAATAAGTATATAAAAAAACAAAAAAATATTAAAAAGGGGGTGGCAGACCACCACCATCGCTACCGAAATTGTGGTTGTTATATGTGTAAAGGTGGGCAGGCCACTCATCGGTAGACCTGCCACCTGACCAACTGACATGATATTATATGGGTCAACGGCCACACTACATATGATAAACGATGGGGCCGACGAATTCGAACTTGTGTCGACCATGTGGCTGGCCTGCCCCATGCGATGGCCACACATAAACCAATAACACTATACCATAACCCACCACACAAAATGCACCAATGTAATCACCACTCCAACCATTACCATCTTCCCACATATAAATAACAAAAATATTGTGTAATATTAAAACAAACATGCCATATGAGCACAAAAAATAGTTAACTACCAAATATTTTGGGGAGGTGGTGGGGTTCGAACCTGAGCCTGCCCCAGGCTAATTTGGGTGCCCACCAACAACCCAACTGGCCTCACATTGAAATATCTGCCAGGAAACTTATATAAGAACCAAACTTTGTCATTTTCCAAGGGGGGCATCAGAGGAGCACAAAATGGAGGAGAGAAGGCAACGAAACCGAGCGCGAAGGTCGAGGCAGAACCCTGACATAGTGGCCAAGGTAGAACCCTGACATAGTCGCCGAGGCAGAACCCTAATATCCTTTTCGAGATAGAATCTTGCAGGAATACTCTTTAATGCTTAAGGAATCTTTAGATTCCCTTGGAGGTTGATTTTTGATAGAGGGGTAATGTTGTCGACTTTATAGTCATTTTTTACAGAATTTCGCAAGGAGCACAGTGGTGTGCTCAAAATTTTCATTCGAGCATCGAATTTTTTGGCGATCTCCAAGAGAGAATCTTTGGGGGAATCTTCGATATTCTTGGGGGTATAGATTTTGACGGTGTTAGAAAGGGGCCAAGGTTATAGTCGTTTGACACAATTTCTTGCCATGAATCCAATGGTGATGTTCGTTTCTATAGTTGAGATTTGTATTTTTCATCCATGATCTGAAATGGGGCACTAAAGGTTTCTTGTCATGCTTACAAGAACCTCTCCCATACCAAATCTTGTATATATTCCCCAGATCTATGCTTATGACTGATAATTTGCGGAATAAGTAACTTGAAATAGGTGTATGCTTGTGTTTGTACTTTAATTGTTAAGTGCTTTAAGTTTATTTGCTTGAACTGATATAAAACATATAATAGCAAATACAATGCAGCAATACACAATCATACATAACAACAATATAATATGTAGTTCACCCAAACCTCTTGGGCTACGTATCCTTCAGCTCTAATCAACTCAATTAGACTCTTTAGGATTATGGTTGAATTCGTTTACAAGTTCCACACTCAACTCCAATAGACTACAACTGAACCATTGGGCTTAGAATACCATTTTTATCCCTGGACATTCGGCTCTCTGGCTCTCAGCTCTTGGCCCTGGCTCTCGGCTCTGGCTCTCACTATCACTCTAGCTCTCATCTGGCTCTAGCTCTGGCTCTGGCTCTGGCTCTTGGCTCTGGCTCTCACTCCGACTTTGGCTCTTGGCTCTCTAGCTTTGCAACTCTGCTTTGCTCAATCTCTTTGGCTCTGCAACTCTGTTGCGCTCAGCTCTCTGGGAAATCACCCCTTTGCCATGTTAGCTACCTGTACTAATAGGTTTCATATTTCATGATTGGCAAAGAGAGGTCCAAATATGCTCTGCTTTGATGATGCAAAGGTCCCATATTTCCAAGAGAAAACAATGTGGGTACATAGCTTGAGGTTGACTAAATGTTGATGGATGGTCCAACAGCCTAATCTGGACCATGCCATGTTTCAATTTTTGGTTGTAAAATAGAGAAAGAAGTCTGTCCAAACTGTTTAATCTTGGCAGACTAGTAGCTTAGGTAGAGAATTAAGGTTCCCAACTGCTTAATATGGGACCTTGGAAGTAATAAGGGTAGTTCTAGATAGAAAATCAAAAGAAAAAGCCAAGAGAAAAGAAGAGGCAAATAAAGGGTCTGCAAGTCTAAGTGCACCCTCCAAGAAGAAACAAAAAATGCTAGGTAAGTACATGGGTAGGCAGATGGGGTTGCAGAAATGCCATTCCTTACAATTGAATATATGCTAACCTATTTACAAAGGAACATCAATGGATTGAGAAGCTCTTCTTCTCCATCAGGTGGCAGCAAAGCAAAGGAGCATGTCTAACATTCCATTTTCCCCTTTTCCCACTCATTACTAACATCCCTTCATCAGTTGTGTTCATGAGAGAATTTGAGGTTTTGTGCTGGTTCTTATTCCCTTAAAAGCCACATTTCTTGTCTAAAATTCTTTTCATTTTGATCTACTCCCTAAACTAAGTGATTTTCAAATAAACTTAGTGATGTCACTCCTCATTCACCTTTTTCATCCATATTAACCCCTAACTTCTATTATCTAAATCCCCTATGTTACCCTTTCCCCCTACTATAATAACACCATGGTGTATAAATCCCAAACATTGTATAAATATCCTCCCTCTTTAGCACTATAGCTAAGTAAGTTAGTCTTGGGGGACTTTAGTCCAACAGGGACTATGGTCAACCCTGTAATGGAATTGCTTCAACCTCTGGTTGGAGTGATAACCTCCTCCTAAGCCCTCACCTTCCCTCTGCTCAAAAATGCCATAGAAAACCCCCTTCCCCCTGCTAAACCCACTCTTAACCTCTTTTTCCTAATAAAAAACCCTTGAAAAACCCAAAAATCCTGAAAAACCCACCAAAACCCTTTTATCCTAAAGTTCCGCGCATTTAAATTAAATGGAATATTTTAATAATGGGCGGGACCCAACCCAGAAAGCTGCGCGACCGTCGGCATTACCCGCCAGCCGTCCGATCTCCGCCGCCCAGATCTAACGGTGGGCGGTCGATTTCGCTCCCCGACCTGCCTCCCTTTAACGTCCGGGGAAAGGCGGTATTGGGCGCCGTACCCGGGACGCGTGGCAGGCGGCGGGGTTGTTCGGAGCCCCCCTCCCCGATACCGCCTTCGCCCAAAGGTGGTGCGGGGAAACCGCTTACCACCATCCCCGTTACCACCTCCCCCTTACGTCATGCATACGTCATCATGACGTAGCACCCTCCCCCGCCCCTGCGCCGTGTGGCCCTCCACGTAGCCCTGCCACCCTATCCGCCCGCCACCGTGTCAGTCCACTCTGGCCGCCAGCTCAGCGCCCACGTCACCTCCATACCCGGGCCTGCCATGACGTCATGCTGACGTCATCGGCGGAAAGGCGCCAATTACTCTATTTTTCCGAATTTGTCGTTAAAAGCCGCGGTTTGGGCCGTTTTATGTCATTTTCGAGCGAAAAAGACATAGCCGTTGCCGCTGGTTCACTGCCAAATCGCCTCCGGACCTCCAAATTCAAACTTGCGGCCGTGCCAACTCGTCAACCAAGCTACATTCAGCCTTCACAGTTCGGCCCGCAGGCTTTCTAAGCGATTTTTACAGGTATTCACCATAATTCCCCATTTCGCCCATGCATACCATTTCTCTGTAAATTCGCCATTAAAACACCTGTCAAGTTCCACAATTAATCATTGTCTGCTAGTTAAATGAGAGCTAAAGAAACCTACATTGCCACAGCCCTGTAATTCGACATTGAAACAGTCAAATTCGCGCACCAAAATTGCAAATTCGTCCCCAAGGTGCCCAACATTGTTCCCTTTTGCTGGGTGTAGACCAGCTGCAGCTTCTTACCAGAATAAACCTTACATACCCTCTGCAATTTACCCCTAGCAATTCACAAACCCCTGTGAATTTACCAAAAACTGCAAAAGCAAGCTTGTTCTTCCACTGTAAAAAACATTTCAGACTTTGTCTACAGTTGGCCTATCATTTAAGCTCTTAAGAACTTTGCAAACCACTGCACTCATCTTATTCAAAATCAAATCATACAATGGCTGCCCCTGCACCCACAGCTCTCAGTGTTGCTCCATTAAATCCACCCAATAAAGACCTGCAGTCCTTGCCTCTTGCTGACAAGGACTACCTTATTGAAGACTATGTGGGAAACAGGGACTTTCTGCAGACCTTCAGGCAGTTGAGAGAGGACTACCTGAATGGTCATGACACATATGGGATATGGGAGTCAAACCTGCCATACTATTGTCTCCCATCTGTAAATGTCTTTCCTGAAATCATTCACCTATGTGCTGAAAACTATGATGTGCAGCACAGAGCTATTAGCACTCCATCTGGGAGGATCCTCTTCTACATTAATCCTGAATCCATCAACAAAATGCTACATTTTGATCAGACAGAGCTGCTAATCCCATTCTCCATGAACTATCTGCTGGACACTGGTGCCAAGATGACCAGTGACGAGATTCAAAAGGTCACCAGGACATTCATGAGACCTGAGTGCCAGCCTGCAGGGCCACCTCCTTATTTGGATGTCTACTTCACTAAAGTAGGCAGATTACTCCTGGACATGATTGCTTATGTGCTGGGATACAGAACCAGCGAACATGTGGATGAGACAATGCTAGTATTACTAGCTGTTTACAGCCCAGGCGAACCCCCTGCCCGCAAATATAACTTTGCCAAGTTTATAGCTAACAAAATCCATGATCAGTTGGGTGCAGTGGATAGACAGGGGGTCTTCAAGTACTCGGTCTATATCTATCACCTCTTTATGTACTATCAGTCTGAGGCTTTTCCATGCTATATCAAAAAGCTGGATTATAGAGGGGAAAGAAGATCTGTGATCTTCTGGACCTCTGTCTATCACAAAGTCACAAACTCACCCTATTCCTATTGTGAGTTTGTTGACCAATTTGTGTATCCAGTCTCTTGCCTATTGATGAGGTCCCCTCCTCCCAGAATTTCAACTGAGATACAGAAGGCTCTGCAGCTTTCCAAAAAATGTAAAATAGGTGATTGGTACCTATATGAGGATCATACAGTCATCAGAGTCTATGGCTGTGAGCTTTGTCCATACAGGCTCCCAAAATATGTGCCTATGAGGTTGTTTGCCTTGGAGTATTATAGGCAGCTGATTCAATCCGACCTCACCCACTTCCACAGCGCCAAAAAGAAGGCCCACCTCAAGTTCAAACACCAGTTGGGCCCCTTCATCATGAATCAGAAAGAAGGGTGGGAATATGCTGACCTCATCCTCAAGGACAAATATAAACTATCATATAGTTTTTGGTGGGTCCCTTATGACCCTAAGGGCTTCATTACTGCCAGAAGAAAAAAATACAGGCTTCTAGGTTATAGGCATTGTCAATACCCACACATTGAAAGATATGCCAACCAGCAAGAATGGAAGCAGGGTACTCTAGTTGAAAAGCTAACTGAAGAAGAGATAATGCTAAAGAATATGAAGGAGCTTCAAAAAACCATTGACCTAGACTTTGTGCAGCAGGTACCTTTCAAGCAGCCTTATTCAACAGGAGAAGGGACCTCGGCCTCAAGGACTGCACCAGTCACACAAGCACCTTCCACAGCAGCACCAGCTGCAGACAAAGGAAAAGGGATAATGGGTGCAGAGGAGGAAACAGTGAAAGAAAAGCCTGCCCCTGCAAATGAGCAGCATAAAGAGCCCCAACAAGGGCAGCAAACAGAACAACAGCAAGAGCAGACTGCCCCTCAACAAACGGAGCTACCAGCAGCTCCAGTAATGCAAATTCCACCTCCACAGATTGAGCCATTGACTGCTCCAAGTTTGCAGACCCCAGCACATGAAGAAAGGGGTATGAAAAGAGATAGAGAAGAGTCCACTCCAATTAGTGGATCCTCCCAACAACCAGGAGCCAAAAGGCAAAGGCTAGACTCCCCAGAGGTAGAAGACATCATTGAAGAATTTCTTGATAGCTCAAGGAAAAACAAGGAGGGAAGCCAGCACACAGGGACAAGATCCTTTTAGCAGGAGCAAGGATTGCAACTTGGTTTGGAGGTGTCTTCCTCCTCCCAGCAGAGCAAGAAGCCCAAGAGCACTAAGGCTTCTTTCAAACAAATAAAAGCTCAGAATGATCTGCTGAGGGCTGAGGTCTACAAGCAATTTATAGATGCAACACCAGCCCAGCAAGAAAGGCTAATGTCTGTGTATGACATTAAAGAGGAAAAAATAATCCTCAGTCACTTTAAGCCTACAATACCGCAGCCTAAGTCAGCTGCAGATTTTGTGAAGACAAGGGTGGAGGTCATGGCCAAAGACATCCATCCCATGGACCAAATCGAACTCCACAAGCAAGCTGGAGAAATGGTTTATGCCACCTTGGTGGAGAGGGCAACCATGGCCCATGAGCTAAAAGAGTCCCTGAAAAACACCAACACACAGTTGGATTTTGAGAGAATGTCCTCCTTGGCCAAAGACAATAGAATAAAGTCTCTTGAGGACATCATCATTGATCTAGGACATGATCCTAGTGATCCAAAGGGTGTAAAGGCCCTTCTGAAGAAGAAAGAGGATGACCTGAATGCATTAAAGAAGAGGTTGAAGCTGCTGCCCACAGAGCACCCTCAAACTGTAGAGCTTCAAAAGCAAAAACAGGTTGATGACCAATTGGACCTCATAATGTAGCTAGACCAGAGGATCATGGATTTGGAGAAAGAGCTGGAAGGAGCATTACAAGATAAACAGGGAGAATCCACTTCCCAAGCTCCTCCAACTACTTCAACAACAACAACAACTTCAGGGGCAGCAGTGGCCCCCACAACAGAAGCAGCAGGAACAACAGCAGCTCCAGATGCCAACGCAAGTGTAGAAGAATTGACTAAGGCCATCAAGGAAATGGAGCTCCAGGCAAATGAAATAAAGAAGGCCAAGGAAAAATTGGCAGAACTGGATGCCAAATATGACAAGTCAAAGGTAACTGTAGCGGAGCAGGGCAGAGAAATAAAGGCCCTAAAAGACAAGATAAAGGCCTTAGAGAAGGAACTGAATCTAGAGACTGCCATGGCCGACATAAAGAGGATTCTATGGGCCAAAATTGGCCATTCCATCAGTCAACAATGGAGGTCAATCAAAACAATACATGAATAGATGGACTTAATGGGCCAAGCACAAGCAGAAATCCACAAGGCCAAGACAACACTGGGAGACAAGCCAGAACAGGCCAACAGGATGATAGACTTCATGAACAGGCAAGAAAAGGAGGAACTGGCAGCCATAGGCATTGCCAACAGAACCGAGGCTATCCTCACTGCTAAGAAGGTACTAACTCTCAGGAACTATGTACAAACTGTGGAGAGGAAGTGCTATGAGATACAAGCTGAGGTGGAGGAATATAAAGTCAAGATGGCAGCGCTGCAAGCAAAGGGACTGCCCAGCCTCCTAAGTGGTGCAGGAAGACTGATCTCTTGAGACCAATTTGCCAACAGAATGGCAACCACTATTGAAAATCAGATTATTGCATCTGGCAGTACATCTGAGCAAACAGGGCCCCCCACAGGACAGAGCTTGTATGATAAACTTGAAGGCCTGTTCTTCCCCGATACCGCCTTCGCCCAAAGGTGGTGCGGGGAAACTGCTTACCACCATCCCCGTTACCACCTCCCCCTTACGTCATGCATACGTCATCATGACGTAGCACCCTCCCCCGCCCCCGCGCCGTGTGGCCCTCCACGTAGCCCTGCCACCCTATCCGCCCGCCACCGTGTCAGTCCACTCTGGCCGCCAGCTCAGCGCCCACGTCACCTCCGTACCCGGGCCCGCCATGACGTCATGCTGACGTCATCAGCGGAAAGGCGCCAATTACTCTATTTTTCCAAATTTGTCGTTAAAAGTCGCGGTTTGGGCCGTTTTATGTCATTTTCGAGCGAAAAAGACATAGCCGTTGCCGCTGGTTCACTGCCAAATCGCCTCCGGACCTCCAAATTCAAACTTGCGGCCGTGCCAACTCGTCAACCAAGCTACATTCAGCCTTCACAATTCGGCCTGCAGGCTTTCTAAGCGATTTTTACAAGTATTCACCATAATTCCCCATTTCGCCCATGCATACCATTTCTCTGTAAATTCGCCATTAAAACACCTGTCAAGTTCCACAATTAATCATTGTCTGCTAGTTAAATGAGAGCTAAAGAAACCTACATTGCCACAGCCCTGTAATTCGACATTGAAACAGTCAAATTCGCGCACCAAAATTGCAAATTCGTCCCCAAGGTGCCTAGCATTGTTCCCTTTTGCTGGGTGTAGACTAGCTGCAGCTTCTTACCAGAATAAACCTTACATACCCTCTGCAATTTACCCCTAGCAATTCACAAACCCCTGTGAATTTACCAAAAACTGCAGAAGCAAGCCTGTTCTTCCACTGTAAAAAACATTTCAGACTTTGTCTACAATTGGCCTATCATTTAAGCTCTTAAGAGCTTTGCAAACCACTGCACTCATCTTATTCAAAATCAAATCATACAATGGCTGCCCCTGCACCCACAGCTCTCAGTGTTGCTCCATTAAATCCACCCAATAAAGACCTGCAGTCCTTGCCTCTTGCTGACAAGGACTACCTTATTGAAGACTATGTGGGAAACAAGTACTTTCTGCAGACCTTCAGGCAGTTGAGAGAGGACTACCTGAATGGTCATGACACATATGGGATATGGGAGTCAAACCTGCCATACTATTGTCTCCCATCTGTAAATGTCTTTCCTGAAATCATTCGCCTATGTGCTGAAAACTATGATGTGCAGCACAGAGCTATTAGCACTCCATCTGGGAGGATCCTCTTCTACATTAATCCTGAATCCATCAACAAAATGCTACATTTTGATCAGATAGAGCTGCTAATCCCATTCTCCATGAACTATCTGCTGGACACTGGTGCCAAGATGACCAGTGAGGAGATTCAAAAGGTCACCAGGACATTCATGAGACCTGAGTGCCAGCCTGCAGGGCCACCTCCTTATTTGGATGTCTACTTCACTGAAGTAGGCAGATTACTCCTGGACATGATTGCTTATGTGCTGGGATACAGAACCAGCGAACATGTGGATGAGACAATGCTAGTATTACTAGTTGTTTACAGCCCAGGCCAACCCCCTGCCCGCAAATATAACTTTGCCAATTTTATAGCTAACAAAATCCATGATCAGTTGGGTGCAGTGGATAGACAGGGGGTCTTCAAGTACTCGGCCTATATCTATCACCTCTTTATGTACTATCAGTCTGAGGCTTTTCCATGCTATATCAAAAAGCTGGATTATAGAGGGGAAAGAAGATCAGTGATCTTCTGGACCTCTGTCTATCACAAAGTCACAAACTCACCCTATTCCTATTGTGAGTTTGTTGACCAATTTGTGTATCCAGTCTCTTGCCTATTGATGAGGTCCCCTCCTCCTAGAATGTCAACTGAGATACAGAAAGCTCTGCAGCTTTCCAAAAAATGTAAAATAGGTGATTGGTACCTATATGAGGATCATACAGTCATCAGAGTCTATGGCTGTGAGCTCTGTCCATACAGGCTCCCAAAATATGTGCCTATGAGGTTGTTTGCCTTGGAGTATTACAGGCAGCTGATTCAATCCGACCTCACCCACTTCCACAGCGCCAAAAACAAGGCCCACCTCAAGTTCAAACACCAGTTGGGCCCCTTCATCATGAATCAGAAAAAAGGGTGGGAAGATGCTGACCTCATCCTCAAGGACAAATATAAACTATCATATAGTTTTCGGTGGGTCCCTTATGACCCTGAGGGCTTCATTACTGCCAGAAGAAACAAATACAGGCTTCTAGGTTATAGGCATTGTCAATACCCACACATTGAAAGATATGCCAACCAGCAAGAATGGCAGTAGGGTACTCTAGTTGAAAAGCTAACTGAAGAAGAGATAATGCTAAAGAATATGAAGGAGCTTGAAAAAACCATTGACCTAGACTCTGTGCAGCAGGTACCTTTCAAGCGGCCTTATTCAACAGGAGAAGGGACCTCAGCCTCAAGGACTGCACCAGTCACACAAGAACCTTCCACAGCAGCACCAGCTGCAGACAAAGGCAAAGGGATAATGGGTGCAGAGGAGGAAACAGTGAAAGAAAAGCCTGCCCCTGCAAATGAGCAGCATCAAGAGCCCCAATAAGGGCAGCAAACAGAACAGTAGCAAGAGCACACTGACCCTCAAGAAATGGAGCTACCAGCAGCTCCAGTAATGCAAACTCCACCTCCACAGACTGAGCCATTGACTGCTCCAAGTTTGCAGACCCCAGCACATGAAGAAAGGGGTATGAAAAGAGATAGAGAAGAGTCCACTCCAATTAGTGGATCCTCCCAACAACCAGGAGCCAAAAGGCAAAGGCTAGACTCCCCAGAGGTAGAAGACATCACTGAAGAATTCCTTGATAGCTCAAGGAAAAACAGGGAGGGCAGCCAGCACACAGGGACAAGCTCCTTTCAGCAGGAGCAAGGATTGCAACTTGGTTTGGAGGTGTCTTCCTCCTCCCGGCAGAGCAAGAAGCCCAAGAGCACTAAGGCTTCTTTCAAACAAATAAAAGCTCAGAATGATCTGCTGAGGGTTGAGGTCTAAAACCAATTTATAGATGCAACACCAGCCCAACAAGAAAGGCTAATGTCTGTGTATGACATTAAAGAGGAAAAAATAATCCTCAGTCACTTTAAGCCTACAATACCGCAGCCTAAGTCAGCTGCAGATTTTGTGAAGACAAGGGTGGAGGTCATGGCCAAAGACATCCATCCCATGGACCAAATCGAACTCCACAAGCAAGCTGGAGAAATGGTTTATGCCACCTTGGTGGAGAGGGCAACCATGGCCCATGAGCTAAAAGAGTCCCTGAAAAACACCAACACACAGTTGGATTTTGAGAGAATGTCCTCCTTGGCCAAAGACAATAGAATAAAGTCTCTTGAGGACATCATCATTGATCTAGGACATGATCCTAGTGATCCAAAGGGTGTAAAGGCCCTTCTGAAGAAGAAAGAGGATGACCTGAACGCATTAAAGAAGAGGTTGAAGCTGCTACCCACAGAGCACCCTCAAACTGCAGAGCTTCAAAAGAAAAAACAGGTTGATGACCAATTGGACCTCATAATGCAGCTAGACCAGAGGATCATGGATTTGGAGAAAGAGCTGGAAGGAGCATTACAAGATAAACAGGGAGAATCCACTTCCCAAGCTCCTCCAACTACTTCAACAACATCAACAACTTCAGTGGCAGCAGTGGCCCCCACAACAGAAGCAGCAGGAACAACAGCAGCTCCAGATGCCAGCGCAAGTGTAGAAGAATTGACTAAGGCCATCAAGGAAATGGAGCTCCAGGCAAATGAAATAAAGAAGGCCAAGGAAAAATTGGCAGAACTGGATGCCAAATATGACAAGTCAAAGGTAACTGTAGCGGAGCAGGGCAGAGAAATAAAGGCCCTAAAAGACAAGATAAAGGCCTTAGAGAAGGAACTGAATCTAGAGACTGCCATGGCCGACATAAAGAGGATTCTATGGGCCAAAATTGGCCATTCCATCAGTCAACAATGGAGGTCAATCAAAACAATACATGAACAGATGGACTTAATGGGCCAAGCACAAGCAGAAATCCACAAGGCCAAGACAACACTGGAAGACAAGCCAGAACAGGCCAACAGGATGAAAGACTTCCTGAACAGGCAAGAAAAGGAGGAACTGGCAGCCATACGCATTGCCAATAGAACCGAGGCTGTCCTCACTGCTAAGAAGGTACTAACTCTCAGGAACTATGTACAAACTGTGGAGAGGAAGTGCTATGAGATACAAGCTGAGGTGGAGGAATATAAAGTCAAGATGGCAGTGCTGCAAGCAAAGGGACTGCCCAGCCTCCTAAGTGGTGCAGGAAGACTGATCTCTCGAGATCAATTTGCCAACAGAATGGCAACCACTATTGAAAATCAGATTATTGCATCTGGCAGTACATCTGAGCAAACAGGGCCCCCCACAGGACAGAGCTTGTATGATAAACTTGAAGGCCTGTTCTTCATTGAAAATGAGGTAAATCATCTGTTTGAAACTCCTCCTAACTTTTATAGGTATACAGAGGCCGATGAGACCTTGATAAAAATTCGGAGACATCAAATGTCTAAGGAGGATTGGTGGCAAGCGATGCTTCAGATTCTGCCACGGTAGCCTCAGTTGTTCGGACACTGCCAGCTCGAGGTCACTACAAAACAAACAGCTTGACAAAGTCAGTAATAAAGGTAGCTGAAAGGGTGACTCAGCACAAGGACAATGACAGCTAGCCTAAAGGATAAGCAAATGCGCATATTTGGACAGCTTAGCCTCAGCCGACTTCGACACCCACGAAGTCATCAATTTCTGACTATTTTTGACAGCTAAAGCAATAAAAATTTACTACAGCTTTTACTTTCTCAGCTACCAAGCTCCAGGAGTTGGCATAACATGCATGAGCCATTAACTCCTTTTCTTGATATTTTTACATGTAAATTTTGTATAAATACTCCCCTTAGTAACGCATAAGGGGTTGGTGATTTTTGACTCTAAGGAGAATCTATTGTATACTTTCAGTTTATCTAATACAAAGGGCTGGACCAGCTCAGTGATTTCCTGAAGTATTTGATGTATGGATGATGCTAGATGTGCTGATGCAGAATTCCTGTGCTGTCTGATGAAATAACAAGTTTTCCTCAATCTCTGTTCCTTGTCTTCTTATGTTTATCAAACCATACTCATGTTGTACTAAGCTAGCAGTGAAGAAAAAGAATAGTACAGGATTTGTTTTATTACACCTTGTGCTCAATTTTTACTGCTGTGAATGTTTGTCTTCAGGATTAACGATGTACATGAATTCTTAACTGCTCATGTGTCTATTAATTCTATATGTGTCAATGTTAACTGGAAATTCTTCATTGCTTCTAGATTGATATTCTTACCGTATTTTCTTTAGCAGTTTTCTGTGAGATTCTTAATTGCCTCACATAAACTGGGTACACCCCACTTAATAACTATTATGAACGTTTTTCCTCAGACACAAATCTGGCTCTGCGGCATCACTAAGGTATCACACAGTATCAGACAAACTAAAGGACCACTGACCCCATGCCCAATGGACTAATACATGCTAGTAAGTACCTATATATATTAACTGGAATCATCACCAAACACATTTAAAAAAAAAAACCTTGAACATCATAGCTAGCCTAAAATACTATCAAAACAGAGCAAAACTTTAAAGAGAGAGCCCTCTCTGATTACAGCTTGGCTAGAAGCTGCAATCCAAAGACTGGTTAGTGGTTACCTCGGCCGTATTCCCTTGGGAGTCATAGGGAACAACCTGGGTGTTAACATGCCATTGGCCCAACCTCTAGTGGCTTCTCGGCTTTCACGAGCTTCTAGTTTTTCCCGACCTCCAAGCGACCCCTTCTCAATTCTGCTCTCTGTGTTATCTCTCAGCCTCTGCTCGGCGCTTTTTCAATTCCGTTCTCTTTATATTTGTAACCATTTGGTTACCGTCCTCTAATGCCTGGAAACCTAATTGTTTCACAAAAGAATTAGTTTGCAATTGGAATGAACCAGCGGGCACAGGGAACTCAGTCATTTGGCCTTCCTATGCAGAAATCCCGAATTAGGCACATAACGAAAATACACAGGTGAAACTCACGAAAAAACATCATGAGTCTTTAAGTCGGATCTCAAATTATATGAAATCGTGCTTATAATCCTATCAGGTTTGCCTCTGTTACAAATATCACAATCACACAGGTATAAGCCCAAGAAACCCAAATATACAAAAATACAAAGAAAATCCGCAAATCTGGATTTCAAATTATATTCAATGGCATCCATAAAACCTTTTGGGTCTGATCTCTTTATCGCATATTAGATCTAGCACTGCCCCAGAGTCATGGTCCATCTTCCATGCCTTTTTGCGATGCGATCAACTATCATCGATCACTTTATCGGCATCTCGCAATCAATTTATCGGTGCTATCGCAAGTCTCTCTATCGCATATGTGACAACCCTTTTTATTTGTGTGATCCAATTGCGGATCGTTGATCACATCAGTGTATCGCAATCATTTTATTGGTGCTAGCCCTATCGCATATGTGACAGCCCCTTGTATTTGTGTGATCCGATTGCCGATCGCTGATCGCATCGGCGTATTGCTATCGCTTTATCGGCCTATCGCAATCACTGTGTTCAATGGCCAAAGGCCTGAACAACTTCCCTTTCACTGTGGTGATCGCCGATCCACTGATCCACCGATCGCAATCGCAAATCGCTTGCCCAAGGTTCCGATATCGCATGAAGGCCTTTCTCCGATGCGATATATTGGAGATCGCTATTGGGGAGTCCTTTCGCCTTTGGTTAAGTCCTCCCTTTGAACCTTTCTGATGTGATTTTCTTTGAGCCATTATGTCCCTTTTTATAAGGATTTGCCTCCCTTTCTAAGGATAATGGGCAATCTTCTTTTTGCTTTAACGCCTTCGTTCGAAGTCTATTCTAGTCCATTCAAATTGCAGTAGATTCAGATTGAAAACATATACGCAATGAGGCTATTCCCAAGAGCATCCTTTGACTTTCATTTTCCTTTGTGAGGAAGACTTTTAGACTTAGAAGTCTATTCTAGATCCATTTTGGATCACGCCTTCCCACTAAAATGCTTTTGGACTCCAAAAGACTAATATATTGATCTAAATAGCAAAATGAGAGTACCTCGCCCTCTTCTTTCAGCCTCCATACACTTGCCTTGTATAGTGCCTCTGAACCAAAGCCTTTGAACTCTCCCTCTTTGGATGTGCTTATCCTCTTGGGAAGAACTGTATTCCTCCTTGACTTCCTGCAGAACTCCTGATGAGAAGGTCATAGAAGGTAGTTTGAACTTCTCTGCCTTGATCGTTGATCCAAGGTGGCTCAAACCAATGTGAAGTTACATCTACTTCACAAAATTTTCATTTGTACCTGTTTGACATACTATCAACAACCACTATTAACAACAACAAGATTACAAACAACAACAGGATGGCCAAAACTCCTGCTTCAAAAAAAGAAACAGATTTCACATCTTGTGAATTACCTCCATGTCTTTACATCTGCATACAAATGATTGACTAGATAACAAGCCAACTAAACATGCCTTTAAAACAATTGACCCTTCAAGTCAAGCATGTAGAAAAAGAACTTTAGGATTCTTTTTCAAGGATGAAACACTTGATCATTATCTCCATCTTGGAGACCACATTAAATTTTTCCAAGTCAATATTACATGCATGTTTACAACAAAGTAATCAACCCTTCATGTTAATCACACATACATGTTTAAATACAAGGAAATCATCAATATCCCTGTGTTCATGCATATCATGCTTATGCATGCATTTCACCTTTCAACTTTCGCTTAAGCACAATATACTTTCAAAGCTGAAATGAATATAATGTTGCAGCAACAAAGCGAGTCTCCTACTCAACTTTTTCCATTCACCTTCTTGGTAAAATCTTGCAACTTGCATCTCATTAACAAAGAAATGCAAATAGATGTGATCCATTTATGTTCACATCAAAGATATGCAACTTTAATCGGATAAGAATTCTAGCCATTTCTTTCCAATCCATTTCAAAGGTCCTTCCTTTCTCTACACATCAACAACAACATGTGAATCATCTTGAAATACATCATTTATGGAAACTTCCTTTCCATTCCTACCATTCTCTCTTTCCACCTTCTTCAAGTTTCGTGGAAACATTGTTGGATTCAAAGTCCAACACTTTTCAGCAATATGTCCTTGCTTATGGCAGTAAGTGCAACACATGTGCATCCTCTTGACAACATGATTTGCCTTGTCCAATGGATCTTTGGCTCTTTGCTTATTTTCCTTCAAAAGTTTCCGGTATGTGGTCATTCTCTTCCAACATCTGGAAACATTATAGTTAACCAAACCACAAAAGGAACATGCAATTCTTTTCCCATGCTTATATATAAATTTATCATGCTTAACATAATCAAAAGGAATATGATTAGAACCAAATTTATACCTTTCTCTTTCACCTATTTTACCTTCATGAGGAGGTGAATTGAATGAAGAAGTGGCTCCCTTTGGAACACCATCACTCCAATGCTTTTAGAGTTTCCACAACTCTCTGGTTCAAGTGAACGCTGATATACACCTTCTTTCTGCAAAGAATGCTACACACTATTACATTCCCCAAGAATACGATCTTCACACTCTTGACGTAGAAGACCTGAAATGAAACTACTTAGGCATTTCCTCAACCATTATTGGCTCAACAATACCCTGTGCATGTTTTCCCAAGCCTTTTCCTTCATAGCCCATTTTGGACATTAACTTGGAACCTATGCCTTTGGTATGTTTTTCAAAAGAAACAATATAAATATTGTTAGAGGAATTTGAAGAAAAACAAGAATTTTTTACCTCTTCTTAAAGTTGATACTTGACCAAGGCTTCTTTGGAAACAAAGCTCTGTGTCTCCAACTCATGCATCCTTTTCAGGTTCATATTTTCAATATGAAGTTGTGTCTCCATTTCCTGCAATTTTTCAGAAAGAAACTGCTTCTCTTCGTTCATGGAATTCAACTGATCTCTAGGTATGATGCTCTTCCTTCCATCCTCATACATTTCTCTCACCATATCCATCATGGTGAACAAGTCTTGCTTGTTGTCTTCATCAAAGACTCTTGTGAAAAAAGAAGAATTTGAGGACTCACTTGTAGAAGTTGTCATTATCAGAATGAACAAAAGAACTCCAAACAAGATTAACAAAGATCTTATTCAAGAAACCTTTTGCAGCAAACCTCTTGTGCTTCAAGGATTGCCTTGAGGTCCTTTGGGATAAGAAGAATGCCTTCAAGCCTTCTTCCTTCTTGTCCTCTCCTGGACTTAGCTATCAATAGATTTCCCTTCACCTCTGTAAACTCAAACAACAATCTGTTGGCATTATGATACAAGTGTTGTCCTTGATGGCAACTCACTCAGAGGTTGATACAGGTGATGGCAACTTAATCAGAGGACAGATCTTAGTACAGCAGGTCAAGAAAGAGATATACGCAGGTTCATTGTGACAAATCAGCGTATACATGCAGGTTGGACGTGCCAAAGACGCGTATGCGTATACATGCACTTTCACGCAAGGAAAAGCGCGTACAGGTGGGAAAACTTATGTCTTGGTCCGTGGTAGTTAGTCCTCGGTATTTGAACCTATGGTTTTGGACCATGGTATCTCGACAAGTGTGTTGAACCCAAGTATTCGGCTCTTGGTATTGATTTATTATGGTTTTGGACCGTGGTATTGAGCAAGGCCTAAGACTATAAAAGGAGGAGAAGATCATTAGGCAAAGGAAAGAGGCAAGGAATGGATGTCTGACAAAGTGGGAAGATCTAGTATTGCTGGTTATCTGTGTGTGACGCTTGGTTAAGGTTGGATCTGACAACGAAGGTATAAGTAATTATCTTTAGATCTGTACGCGGGTTGTCTCTGGTGAAAGCGCGTACACATGCGGTTTTGATGTAGTCAAGTAGCGTATGCATTATGAGATTTGGTGTTTCAGGTTGCTGTTGATTCTAGTGGTTGTTGCAGAGTTCTGGGCTCTGGTTTGTGCTATGTGTTTTTGATGACAGGGTTTCAGTGATTCAGTATTGGGTGATTTAGAGATTTATGATGCAAGTATAAGTTGATGATTGTATTGCAGCAGTGATTGTTTTGTACTCATGGATCCAGTCTGAAAATTAATGAAAAGTGGTCCCTGAAGAAAAGAAGGTTGTAGCCTTCTATAGGTCAGCACCTACGTACTAGTATATTAGCTAGTACAAGAGCTGAGGGGGTTGTAGCTCCCTTCCAGAAGTAGCTGGAAAACGAGAGAGGGTTGTAGCCCTCTGTAGGTTGAAGCCTGCGTACTGGTAAAGGACTGCACCAGTACATTGTAAAAGAAGTTTCTTATTAAAGGAAGAAAGAGATGAATTGCAGCAGGTGGTTTTCACCCACATTGGGTTTCCACCTTATATCTTGTGTTCATGTGTGCTTCTTATGTGTGATGATCTATTCTGTTTTACTGCACCTGATTATTGTTATTATGGTTAATAATGTTCTGATGAATTTACTGAAGATAAGCTAAATGATTCATAAGATTACTGCATGTACGTTAGTTGCATTTAACACAGTCGCTTATATACGCTGATATACTGAACTGAAGCCGCGTATATGATTCTGAGTATGAAATTGAAAAGTATCTGAGTTGATAATACTGATTCACCCCCCCCCCCTCTCAGTATTATTTCCAACAATTGGTATCAGAGCAGGTCCTTCAGAGGTAGCTTGATTGCTTGAAGGAAAAGATCCATCACAATGACCAATCCAGAAAGAGAGGCACACATCAGGCCACCAATCTTTGACGGGAACAATTTTACCCACTGGAAGATAAGAACCACTGCATATCTACAATCACTTGGAGCAGAGGTTTGGGGAATTGTAGAAGGAGGATATAAATTCCCATCAGCAACTCCTACAGATGTAGCAGAGAGAAAGCAATATGAGCTCAATGCCAAAGCTGTTACTGTCTTATTGGGAAGTTTGACACAATCAGAATTTATGAAGGTCATGCATTTCAAATCAGCTAAGGAAATATGGGACAAAATCATTCTGAGCTACGAAGGAGATGATCAGGTAAAAAGAGCAAAGCTTCAAACTCTCAGAATCTGGTATGAAAATCTTAAGATGCATAGTAATGAAAGCATAGCTAATTACTTCCTGCGTATGGATGAGATTGTAAATTGTATGAGGGATCTGGGTGAAGAATTTAAGGAAGTTGTCTTAGTTGAAAAGGTTTTGAGATCTCTATCTGCTAAATTTGATTCCAAAGTGTCTGCCATAGAAGAAAAGGAGAATCTGCAGAAAATCACCATGTCACAGCTTCACGGAATCTTAACTGCTTTTGAAATGCGAAAAGAGGGACCATCAGAAGCCGCATTTGAAGCGTCAGGATACATGTCAGAGGAAGAAGATGAGGTAAATTTTGTCAAGAATCTTGAACGGGGAACTAGATGGTTCAAAGGTAAGCTACCTTTCAAATGTTTTTCATGTGGTAGAGTTGGTCACTGTGCTGCTAGATGCCCTCATAACAAAGGAAAGATGTTTGAAGAAGGTAATAGAAGCTATTATACCCATGTTAAAAGTAATGACTCATTCAATGGTAGTGAAGACATTAGAAGTCTCATGGCATATGAAAAGAAGAATGCAGAAACTGAGGAAGTTACCAAATTAAACGAACAATTGGAGACAGTAACCAGGGTAAGGGAGAAATTGCAGGATATAGTAAATGATCAGAGCATAACAATTCAGAGACTTGAATCAGAGATCCTCTCTCTAAAAGAAGATCTTGGAAAATCAAGAGAGCAGAACAAAGAAGCTCTTGAAGATCAAGAACATGAAGTGATCAAATTAAAGCAACAAGTGGAAGAAGGAAGAAAAGCTGAAGAAGGCCTAAGGAATCAGTATCTGGAAAAGGAAGAACAACATCAGGTTGAGGTAAATATCTTAAAAGGTAAATTAGAAGAAAAGGATAAATTGTTGCAATTTCAAGATAGTACTAAGATTTTGGATGACATTCTTGGTAGTCAAAGATCCCCTATTATCAAAACTGGTCTTGGTTTTTATGAATCCGTTGAAGGTGAATCTAGCTCACAAGGTGAGGCAAGAAACTCTAATGAGAAATCTGAAATGCTCAACAAGGAACAACCAAGGAAAGAAATTCCTCAAGGAAAATCCTTTACTCCTAACTATGGAAGTGATAGACGATTATTTCCTCCACTGAATAATGTTGAATGTTATGTATGTCATAATCTTGGACATGTTGCAGCCAGATGTAAAAGTAGAATGGTTCAAGACCATCACAAAAGATCATCGCATCCCAGGTATTTCAGAGGATATTGCTTTGCCTGCAATGCATATGGACACAAAGCAATTGATTGCAATAGAAGGAACATGAAATATGTAAGATGTTATACATGCCACAAACTTGGACATAAAGCAAGGGAATGCAGGAGCAAATTTCAAAATTCAAAACAAGAGGACCATACATCATCACAGTTCCAGGAATTGAAGAAGACAGAATTAGAGACAGAAAGGTGTGACATAACTCAGTTAGCTGACATAACAGACACAGGGGAATCTGAAAGTGAAGAAATTCAGTATTCCATCTTGCATACGCTGATATAATGAAGATAAGTCGCGTATATACACGAGTTACAGGCTGCAGAGTCGCGTATATGGAGATCAGAAGAAAGGGCAGCATAACAGACTCAGGAAATGGTTCGGTCATGGTTGGCTCAGGCTCAGGGGGAGCATATACTTCAAATAATGCATTGTTGGCATTATGGTTAGAAGTTGTTGATAAAGCTAAATGATACAATTTGCTGTTTGATCAAAGGAATGGTATTGCAGGTTTGGATGCTGATGCTTATGGTGCAGATCATATGATGAATGATAGTCATGGTATTGAATGAATTTCTGGTCTTAGAACTTGCATCTGCTCAGGGGGAGCATGAATGGCTTGATACAACTTGGCATATACAAAGGGGAGCTCAATCAGAAACTTCAGCATGTACTCAGGGGGAGTATGAACAGCAAAAGGTATACCAAGGAAGAGAATATCTTGGTCCGCCCTTTGCCCTTGATGTCAAAGGGGGAGAGTGACTTGGTGTGGTGGTTGCCATCAAGTCCAAAGGGGGAGATTGTTGGCATTATGATACAAGTGTTGTCCTTGATGGAAACTCACTCAGAGGTTGATACAGGTAATGGCAACTTAATCAGAGGACAGATCTTAGTACAGCAGGTCAAGAAAGAGATATACGCAGGTTCATTGTGACAAATCAGCGTATACACGCGGGTTTGACGTGTCAAAGACGCGTATGCATATACACGCACTTTCACGCAAGGAAAAGTGCGTACAGGTGGGAAAACTTATGTCTTGGTCCGTGGTAGTTAGTCCTCGGTATTTGAACCTATGGTTTTGGACCATGGTATCTCGACAAGTGTGTTGAACCCAAGTATTGGGCTCTTGGTATTGATTTATTATGGTTTTGGACCATGGTATTGAGCAAGGCGTAAGACTATAAAAGGAGGAGAAGATCATTAGGCAAAGGAAATAGGAAAGGAATGGATGTTTGACGAAGTGGGCAGATCTAGTATTGCTGGTTATCTGTGTGTGACACTTGGCTAAGGTTGGATCTGACAACGAAGGTATAAGTAATTATCTTTAGATCTGTACGCGGGTTGTCTCTGGTGAAAGCGCGTACACACGCGGTTTTGATGTAGTCAAGTAGCGTATGCATTATGAGATTTGGTGTTTCAGGCTGCTGTTGATTCTAGTGGTTGTTGCAGAGTTCTGGGCTCTGGTTTGTGTTCTGTGTTTTTGATGACAGTGTTTCAGTGATTTAGTATTGGGTGATTTAGAGATTTATGATGCAAGTATAAGTTGATGATTGTATTGCAGCAGTGATTGTTTTGTACTCATGGATCCAGTCTGAAAATTAATGAAACGTGGTCCCTGAAGAAAAGAAGGTTGTAGCCTTCTGTAGGTCAGCACCTACGTACTAGTATATTAGCTAGTACAAGAGATGAGGGGGTTGTAGCTCCCTTCCAGAAGTAGCTGGAAGACGAGAGAGGGTTGTAGCCCTCTGCAGGTTGAAGCCTGCGTACTGGTAAAGGACTGCACCAGTACATTGTAAAAGAAGTTTCTTATTAAAGGAAGAAAGAGATGAATTGCAGTAGGTGGTTTTCACCCACATTGGGTTTCCACCTTATATCTTGTGTTCATGTGTGCTTCTTATGTGTGATGATCTATTATGTTTTACTGCACCTGATTACTGTTATTATGGTTAATAATGCTTTTATGAATTTACTGAAGATAAGCTAACTGATTCATAAGATTACTACATGTACGCTAGTTGCATTTAACACAGTCGCGTATATACGCTGATATACTGAACTGAAGCCGCGTATATGATTCTGAGTATGAAATTGAAAAGTATCTGAGTTGATAATACTGATTCACCCCCCCCCCCCCCCCCCCCCCCCCCCTCTCAGTATTATTTCCAACACAATCAATTTACAAACAAGCAAACAATCAATCCTCGACTGTTTAAACACCTTTCAAGTTAAGCAAGCAAATAGATTTCTCTTTCAATCAGGCATTCTAATCTGATACCACTTGCATTATGATACCATCTGCTTCATGATACCACCTACTCCATGATACCACCAGCTCTAGTATAACTTGGTCTGATATAACTAGTTCTGATATCACCTTCTTTGAAGGTGGGGTTAATCAACCTAAGGTTTTGATAACACCTAATCTAAAATGGTGCACTAAAGGATTTTTGTCATGCTTACAAGAACCCCTCCCACACCAAAGCTTATATATATTCCCTAGATCTATGCTTGTGATTGATAATTTGCAGAATAAATAACTTGAAATAGGTGTATGCTTGTGTTTGTACTTTAACTGTTAAGTGCTTTAAGTTTATTTGCTTGAACTGATATAAAACATATAACAGCAAATACAATGTAGCAATAAGCAATCACACATAACAACAATATAATATGGAGCTCACCCAAACCTATTGGGCTACATCTCCTTGAGCTCTAATCAACTCGATTAGACTCTTTGGGATTATCGTTGAATTCTTTTACAAGTTCCACACTAAACTCCAATAGGTTACGACTAAACCATTGGGCTTAGAATACCATTTTTATCCCTGGCCATTTGGCTCTCTGGCTCTCGGCACTTGGCTCCGGCTCTCGACTCTGGCTCTCACTCTTGCTTTGGCTCTCAGATTTGGCTCTAGCTCTAGCTCTAGCTCTTAGCTTTGGCTCTGGCTCTGGCTCTAGCTTTGGCTCTAGCTCTGGCTCTTGGCTCTGGCTCAGGCTCCGGCGCTGGCTCTTGGCTCTCTGGCTTTGCAACTTTGTTGCGCTCAAGCTCTCTAGCTCTGCAACTTTGCTACACTCAACTCTTTGGGAAATCACCCCTTTGCCATCACCCCAACCTCTGGTGGCTTCTTTGCTTTCACGAGCTTCTGGTTCCGCTCAACCTTCAAGTGACGCCTTCTCAATTGTGCTCTTTGTGTTATCTCTCGGCCTTTGTTCATTCCTCTGTCAATTCTATTCTCTATGTATTTGTAACCATTTGGTTACCATCCTCTAATGCTCGGCACCCGACTGTTTCACAAAAGAATTAGTTTGTAATTGGAATGGACCAGCGGGCACAGGAAACTCGGTCGTTTGGCCTTCCTGTGCAGAAATCCCGAATTAGGCATATCACGGAAATACACAGGCGACACTCACAAGAAAACATCATGAGTCTCTAAGCCGAATCTCAAATTATATGAAATCACGTTTATAATCCCATCAGGTCCACCTTTGGTCGCAATATCACAATCGCACAGGCATAAAGCCAAGAAACCCAAATATACAAAAATACAAAGAAAATCCGCAAATCCAGATTTCAAATTATATTCAATTGCATCCATAAAACCTTTTGGGTCCACACGCTTTATTGCATATCACATATCGCGCTACCCCAGATTCATGGTCAATATCCTACGCCCTTTTGCGATGTGATCAACTATCGTTGATCGTTTTATCGGCATATCTCAATCACTTTATCGGCCCTATCTCAAGTCACTCTATCGCATATGTGACAACCCTTTGTATTTGTGTGATCTGATCGCCGATCACCGATTGTCAATCGCATCGGTGCATCACCATCGCTTTATCGGCATATTGCAATCACTGTGTTCAACAACCTAAGGCCTGTACAACTCCCCTTTGACTGTGTCGATCACTGATCCGTTGATCCGCCAATCGCAATCATAAATCTCTTACCGAGGATTCCGATATCGCATGAAGGCCTTCATCCGATGCGATATATCAGAGATTGCTATCAGGGAGTCCTTCCACCTTTTGTTCAGTCCTCCCTTTGAACCTTTTCGATGCGATTTTCTTTAAGGAGCCCTTAAGTCCCTTGTTGGAGAGGTAAATCCCCTCTACGGATAGAGGCGATCCCTACTAGCCCAGAATGGGTCTAGCAACAATCAGTCAATGCTACCATGCAGTTTCCTAATTGCAAATAAAATAGAGGCAATAAACACCTACTTGGATTCCAACGCTATTGTTTGATGAAGAGACGTCGTTCTCGCTCCTTCGCTTTGGCCGGTCACGATCTTCCATGATCCCCGTAGATAGATACCTGCACACACGAAGAGAAATACAAACACAAGCGTGAAATCTAATAAATGCAATTATACATCTTCAGAAAGGATGTAATTCACATTAACCATTACAAAGACAAATGAGAATGGAACCATAACAGTAGTCATCTATTATTAATCAATAACAGAGAAAGGTACAACCAAAGTTCTGACGTTGAGTCCTTCTCAAGAGGGTCCAGCCAGCAAGTCTCTTAAGAATTCACCCTTGGAGGTAGATCTCCTAAGACAAAAACTCTCTCTCACACAAGCAATACTCACAACCTTCCTTAAGCTCTCTAGCAAATCCACACTTGTCACACCAACTACCTACTAGTAGCAGCACTCTAAGCACTATGAATTCCACACTATCCAAACTATCCAAAAAACTCCCTGCTCATGGCAATGGTAGAGGCTTAAATAGGAAGGAGTCTCCATGAATGGTGGGAGGATGAGCTTATCTCCAAGGAAGGTGGCTCAAATGACGAAACAGACATGCCAGAGAAGGGAGGGCGACATTTACAAGGTCAACAACCAGGTCTGGAGTCATTTGGAAGGCCGACTGTTAGAACAAACTCGCCCAAACTGGATCAGCGTGGGTCCATAACTGCACTGGAGCGCTGACATCGCAGCTGAATAACAAAGAAGGTCATGTCAGCGTGATCAGATATGAATAACAAACGCGCTGGCTCATGAAATTCGATCAGCGCGGGAAACACGTGTGCTTCCGCGCTGGCAGCGCATTCGGTCTGTTATGGAGCGCCCATCAGTGCGGTTATTTTGACAAAAGTCGCGATGATAGTAAAACTTTGGCAAAGTGGGTCATTTTGCAACATTAGAGAGCATGAGCATGATTAATTTGAACTCATGACACAGTAGGAAGATTGTCAGGGAGGCAGTGACAAATTACTGTGTAACAAATGCCCCCTAAAGCATGAAGCCCGAGAGAGTGGGAGGGGTGAAATGCTTTACAAAACTCGCTGAACTGGAAGACCACCAGGAAGAAGCTGCACATGTGTACAACTGATATCTCTATTACATGTAGTCTAGGCATGGGCGCAGCCATCCAAAAGACATACGAAGAAGGTCTGTGGTATGGACGCAGCCACCTAGCTGAAGAGACCATGATGATAATAAGGTATGGTCGCAGCCATCCCAAAAGACTCAGGTATGGGCGCAGCCATCCATCAATGAGTCATGTAATAATAATCCACAAAATCACAACTTGGTTTGCAACAGACAAAAACCAGGGTCTTGCGCTCCAACCTGACCCGAACAAAGTACAAGTCCAAGCATGTGAATACATGAGCTGAAGTCGAACATGCATGAACATTGTCTGATTACCAGCTAATAATGAGAACTGTTAACAGATGCGAGAGGTACCACCAATAATGACAATGGTCCTCAAGGTACTTATAGGTACAATCCACGGCGTGTGAATCAATGAGCTGGTGTCGAACACCCGCAGAATCATTCAATCGGAGGCCAATGATGAAAACCTCACGTCGAACACGAAGAACCTGCCATTGAGGCATGCAGGCTCTAAGGCACCTGAAGGGAGTCTCTAAGTCACCTTCCTGGATAATGAGCTGAAGTCGACAGGAAGTAACCTTGATCGAAGGTGGGCCATAATGTTTCCCACATCATCGACACGAGATAGAGAAGGATATGATATTTTGTGTGAGGTATCAGAAGGAGGTTGTAAGGATGCAGAGGTCAACTTCTCTTGAACATATCGGCGGCACGACAGTGGATTTGGCAGTATCTGACGTCAAATGAGCAGAGGTCATGGTGACAAGGCAATGAGCAGATGAGAGGTCAAATAGGATAACCCAAACCCACAGAGGCTAGTGTAAAACAAGATGAGAAATCCCCACCCAGACACGAATGCAGACTAGTGCCATGTTCAAGAGCGACATACTGCCGACATGACGATTATTACAGTTCCATTTTCCCCACCATTTCTGGCAGGTAACCCGATTATTTTTAGACGACAAGCTTGACGGGGATAGCATATGCTTGGAAAGTGTCATTTCGACGGTGTCCGATGTCATCAAGTTTTAACGAGTTTGACAAAGGAAGAACTCGGCGTCTTTTCCTGTTTAGAGAGTCCGAAAAGATAGCAGAAAGAAAACTCCAGGGGGGTCCTTTTTCGTAAAGTTGTGTCTCTCGAGCCCGAAAAAGTATAAAATAATGCTCGAAAGAACCGCCCGACCAGTACGATCGAGGAGTACTTTTCGTAAATAGTAACTTCGACCCGAAAAAGTAAAAAAGCGGTCAGAAGTACGTCGTTTTGGAGCCAATAACGAGTTCGAAACGACAAACACCCGACAATCTTTTTAGTTTAAGCGGTCGAAAAAAGAGCTTTCAAGGCGATTGCCTCTCATTTACATTTAACGAGTCGAGAGGAATAACTCGGCGATCTTTTCATCTTTAAACGGTCAGAAAAGAGCTAAAAGAAGACCTCCATTTTTATTCTCTTTCACGAGTCAAAAAGGGAAAAATACTCGGCAATCTTTTCACATTTTACGAGTCAAAAAACAGCTTAAAGGTGACTTGTCCTAGAGGAACGAGTGGTATAAAAGGTAGCAACTGGTTCCAGCAATGGTGGAACTGCTCAAACATATAATGGTCAAGAGGCTGGCTAATAAAATCACTCATCACCGCAGTTCCTCAGGAAAGGATAAACAACCAAGTGAGAGCATATGATCAGCCAAAGAGATGGTAGCAATGGAATGAAACAACCAAGGCTCATCTAGCAGAATTCAGCGGATAAAAATGGCAATCACGAGATGTAAATCGGGTATGGGTTCATTTTTACACAAGCTTGAACCATGGAGAACTCTACTTGGATTCGGTTTCATGTTTACACAAGCTTGAAACAAAAAACTATGCTTGTTATAAGTTCGCATGCCCCGAGCATAATAACACAAATCGAGGTACATGCCCCCAAGCTTCATTGCATTCAACAAAGTGGATGGAATGAAGGTTCACTCTCGAGATCGATGAAAGACTCGACTTGTATTTTACGAGATCTGAATCAAAAGACTCGATTTGGAAAGGGAGTTGTTTCATTTTTTAATGAGGTTGACACAGTAAAAGAACTATCCTCATAACCCTTGTTTCATTTTTTAACGAGCTTGACACAAGATCAGGAACTATGCTCGGCCACCTTGTTTCGTTTTTTAATGAGGTCGCCACAAGATCAAAACTATCCTCGGACTAGGCCTAGTTTCATTTTTTAAGGAGCTTGACACTGGAAAGCGAACTATGCTCCGATCAGACCCAGTTTCATTTTTTAAGGAGCTTGACATAGGAAAGTGAACTATGCTCCACCTGAACTTCATCATAATGAACAGGAAGTCGGTGCTTCCAAGAGTGTTACTCCCGGTGAAAGGACCACATCTTGGAAGTCAGGACTTAATGCCCCCAGGACACTATGCATGACGGTGTCATCACTGGATACAGGCACGGGGTAGGTGGCCACGTAGTTGATCTGCGGTGGGGCAGATACAACTGGTGGATAAAAACTACGAGGGGACGACAACTGCGCAGGAGGCATTGGGGGACTCACGAACGACAATTGATTGATAGTCACAATTCTTCCATCGTGTGGAAAGAAAACCACACGGAAAAGCGAAGAAACAAGGGCCCCCATGGCGTAAACATAGTCGTGACCAAGGAGAAGACTAAAGTCTAAAACACCTTGGGTAACCAAGACGTCTATATAGGCGGTTTTGCCTCCCAAAGTAATAGGGAACTTCGGGAGAACTCCTAGAGATGGACAAGCTCCTCCGTCGAACGCCAACAGATTCTGAGTGACTGGCCCAAGCTGCGGGGAACCTAAAGCTTGCCAAGTAGTGTACGGCATAAGACTGACAGATGCCCCCTCATCCAAAACAGTGTCAGGTACTGCCTTAGCACAGGCATGTACCGTGATCTGGAAAGGCATATGGGATGGAAGGCAACCGGCGATCAGGCGATTCTAATCAAAGGAAGCGACCAGACTACTTGGTGGGGGAATCGTATGATTGCCCCCATGTGCTAAAGGAACCGAAGGAGAACCTTCGGGAGCAGCTGGGTTAGGAGAGTCATTTCGGGACTCAGGAGAATCTGAAGAGACGAGAAGAACATGGGCGTGATTCTCTTCCGAAACAGAGTGAGCGAGCGGCGGACTCGAGTCGACACTCTTTTCGACCAATGGTTGGTCTGGAACAGGCTGGACACAGCCGGGTTCGGGAAGAGGGGCATGGACAAGAGAATAATGTGAACCAATCTCATTGTCGGGAGGCGGATGATCTGCAGCTGCAGAAAGACGTTGATATCCAACAGGGAGTTGGGGTGAGGGAGTTGGGAGACTTTCCAAGACACTAGAGGCTTCATCCATGAGTGGACAAAGGTGAAGGGGATGATTTCCTTCACAAAGTCTACAGGGGACTCGAATCTTCCCTTTTCCCTTACCATTTCCAACTGATACGGTAGCATCGCCGTGAGCTTCAGAGAACGATGAGGGGTGGGCCGGATCGCGAGACCATACTTCTAGTACCCTGGGAATGCCAGGACAATCGCGAAGAAGAAGGTCCTCCTTGCATAATCGACAAGGAAACTTAACCTTCCGCGGAGGAGCGGAAGGGGGCCCGACTTCAGGTGTACTCGAAGGAGTAAGAGCTGTACTTCTAGCCTCTCCTTTGGGAGCCTTCTTCTTCTTCGTCTTCTTCTTCTTCTTCTTAGTCACCTGGTTATTCGAATCGAGACTTTCACCAGGTGAAGTACAAGAGGAAGACGTAGAAGTAGGCGTCGAAGGGGAGAGATCCACCTTAGGATCAACATGATGTTGTTCAGGTGGAGGGACTGATGGACTAGCAGCCGATACGGCATGGACCAAAGAGGTTGAAAAAAACCAAACAGGCAACCAGACAGTTAACCCCGGAAGGGATAACGTTGCCATATAAGGAGCACCAACATTCCCGAGAGGAGGGAAATGACCAGGATTCCCATCAGGAGGGGAACTTGGGTTGGTGAACCCCGGAAAAGTTGCCATTGCAAACAAAAAAAAACCTACTCAAGCTAACACTCACAAGATCTAACCAGGTAACGTTAATCGTGGCCAAATAAATTTTAAGACGCAAAGACACAACTTGACCTTTTCATGTTTTAAGAGTCGAGAAAAGGACGAAAAGATGGCTCTAGTCTCCTTCGAATGTTTAATGAGCACGGAGTGACAAGACGCTCACTGGCACCTTTTATTTTAAGGAGTCCGAAAAGGATCAAAAGTGACTACTCTGGAGACTCTAGGCAAAGGGTTTACCAGACAATCTGTAAAACTGCTTATACACCTTGGCAATCGTACGAAAACCAAGGACTTTCCGTACTGCAATCAATCTTCCCAAATGCTGTGCTCGGTGCGTTACGGCTCGCAAGGCGGCAGACTCGGCTTCCTATGGATCAAGGATAAAAGCCTAGTGGGGTCTCCCTATATACACGACGGTGCGTGGGAGCACAATCCGTGTTAGACCACTATCGAGCCACAGAAGGAGGAATCACCCAACCGTAATGTGAAACAACAGTGACTAGGTTTAACGATGCCGGAGCACGTCTCTAGCCTAGACTTCTAAAATATGAGCGTTATGTTCCAATGCGTTTTTAAGTTTATTCAGTTTATTTTATGGTTGATTTTGAATTAAGTTTCGGTTTCAGGCCCTACCGTATGTAATCTCTCGCAATTCCCTAAATGCAAGCTATAATGAATGAAGTATCCTTTTCTTAGATGAACACCTACCTATGGGAGGGTAGAAATATCATTCCCGAACCATGACAAGCGAATGCAAACACTAAGAAACACAATGCATCAATACACTAATCTCACGATGCATAGGTACTACTAATGAAAGATTTAAATTTTGCTTTTCAATTTCTCAAACATGAAAATTCGTAATGCAAATGCACTTTCACTTTCGTATGCTAAATGAATGCAAATTTTTTTTTTTCAATTCAAGAAGACAAACAAGCAAGTGTGAACTAATTGATCCAAACAATTGTGATCTATGCTTGGTAGTGAAGAAATCGAATCAACATAAAAAAGTGGTTCAATAATTGACACTAAACATCAACCAGCAACAAGCAGTGAAAAAGCCTCAAGTAAACCAATAAGAGGGTTGTGGATGAACCTTGAATAGACAAGTAACCCAAGCAAATGGTTTCTCGATGAAACTTCTAAAGGGCTAGGTCACATGGTCTAAAAAGCACAAGACTCACTCGAATGAAATCAAAGAGAGAGTGCCCCTAACCAAAAGTAATCAAAACAAGCTAATTGAGGGACAAGAAACAACAGGGGATAAGAAAGATTGATGAATTCAGGAGATAAAGTTATAAAAAAAACTTTTCAGGAATCAGCACAAGTTACACACTGAGAACCCAAGATGATCACAATGTTAGCGCAATTTTTACACAGACCACCTAAGATGTCAGCGCAATTGTTACACAGACCACCCGCACTGATCGCGATTTCAGGAGTCATCGCGGGAATTAAGCTAGCAACCCAAGGTCATCGCGGGTAAAAAGCATACCAAGTGGCACTGACATCGCGACTGTACACGTCTTTTCCGCGATGATCCGATTTCCAGGATCGTCGCGACTGTTAGGCGTAATTCCGCGATGAACAGGATGTTGCAAAAGGGTGAGCGCGATGACAGCGCGACTGTTAAAATTAAATCCGCGATGGAGCTCAAAAATAGTGACAGGCAAATCAAAACTCCCAAATCAAAACAGCCAATCTTTCAATCAAACAGGGGCATTTCCCAGATCAACCCAGGAAACGTAAAAGACTGATAATTAATCCCCAAAGCTTCAAAAGAGACCAAAACAATCAAACTCAAAGCAAGAATGAACAAAAAAGGACAAAGGCTATGATCCCCAGCGGAGTCGCCAAATTGTTGGAGAGGTAAATCCCCTCTACGGATAGAGGCGATCCCTACTAGCCCAGAATGGGTCTAGCAACAATCAGTCAATGCTACCATGCAGGTTCCTAATTGTAAATAAAAGAGAGGCAATAAACACCTACTTGGATTCCAACGCTACTGTTTGATGAAGAGACGTCGTTCTCGCTCCTTCGCTTTGGCCGGTCACGATCTTCCACGATCCCCGTAGATAGATACCTGCACACACGAAGAGAAATACAAACACAAGCGTGAAATCTAATAAATGCAATTATACATCAGTCAGAAAGGATGTAATTCACATTAACCATTACAAAGACAAATGAGAATGGAACCATAACAGTAGTCATCTATTATTAATCAATAACAGAGAAAGGTACAACCAAAGTTCTGACGTTGAGTCCTTCTCAAGAGGGTCCAGCCAGCAAGTCTCTTAAGCATTCACCCTTGGAGGTAGATCTCCCAAGACAAAAACTCTCTCTCACACAAGAAATACTCACAACCTTCCTTAAGCTCTCTAGCAAATCCACACTTGTCACACCAACTACCTACTAGCAGCAGCACTCTAAGCACTATGAATTCCACACTATCCAAACTATCAAAAAAATACATGCTCATGGAAATGGTAGAGGCTTAAATAGGAAGGAGTCTCCATGAATGGTGGGAGGAAGAGCTTATCTCCAAGGAAGGTGGCTCAAATGACGAAACAGACATGCCAGAGAAGGGAGGGCGACATTTACAAGGTCAACAACCAGGTCTGGAGTCATCTGGAAGGCCGACTGTTAGAACAAACTCGCGCAAACTAGATCAGCGCTGGTCCATAACTGCACTGGAGCGCGGACATCGCAGCTGAATAACAAAGAAGGTCATGTCAGCGCGATCAGATATGAATAACAAATGTGCTGGCTCATGAAATTCGATCAGCGCGGGAAACACGTGTGCTTCCGCGCTGGCAGTGCATTCGGTATGTTATGGAGCGCTCATTAGCGCGGTTATTTTGACAAAAGTCGCGATGATAGTAAAACTTTGGAAAAGTGGGTCATTTTGCAACATTAGAGAGCATGAGCATGATTAATTTGAACTCATGACACAGTAGGAAGACTGACAGGGAGGCAGTGACAAATTACTGTGTAACATCCCTTTTTATAAGGATTTGACTCCTTTTCTAAGGATAATGGGCAATCTTATTTTTGCAATAACTCCTTTGTCCGAAGTCCATTCTAGTCCATTCAAATTGCAGTAGATTCAGATTGAAAAGATATACGTAATGAGGCTATTCCCAAGAGCATCCTTTGACTTTAATTTTCCTTTGTGAGGAAGACTTTTAGACTTAGAAGTCTATTATAGATCCATTTTGGATCAATCCATGACAAAATATGGAGGTATAAGGCTCATATATAAAAAGTTTATTTTAATTCATTTTTTCCACCATTTAATGAAAGAGCCCTCCCCACTTTGAGCAAGGCCTAGAGACGTAGCACACACTGGGTGGACTCCGTAATCAAATCGTTTGTGTGCCTTTGGTCTCATGGTTTATGATTTCCACTTCTTTTTATGGGTTTAAGTTACTTAGTTACTTGCTCTTTTATATGCAATTTTATATCCTTCCTTGAAGTTAAAATATCTAGATCAAGTTTGGTATCAGAGCAAGTCTTCTTGATTTGAGTTGCTTGAGTGAATGCTAACTAGGATTAAGCTCCAAAGAGGAGAAGGAAAACTCAAATCCTTTGATCCCAAAGCTGGGTGTGTTGCACAAATATAAAACACGACAGATTAGGAAGCTCAGATGGAGGAAGATCAAAATTATCACAAGATCTTCTTCACCATGGCAGAGAAAGTTGACAAGTTGTTTACAGAATATGAGAAGACAATCAAACATGAGAAGAAAGAATCAGATGATAATGCCTCGGTAAATCATAAGGGTGCAGAAGAAGAACCCCCTTCCTCTCCGTCGTCCAGTGAAAGTTCTTCTTCTACCTCTTTTTGCCATTCTAACGGGCATCATAGGAATGCATCTAAAAATCCATTTTTCAAGCTATATGTCAAGTTTGATTTATGTGTATTGAGTGTAGAATCTAATGAAAAAAAGCTAGATAACTGGATCAGACAAGTTGAAGTGTATTGTCGCATACCACAAATCAAAGAGGATGAATCCAATATTTAGCTAGAATCCCTTCGTTTGAATGGCACTTCTCTTGTCTGGTGGGAAGGAAAGTTGCAGCAAGGTGGTAAGAATAGTTGTAAACTTCTTTCATCTTGGTCTGAGTTCATTTCTTCTTTAAGAGGACAATTTTACCCATTAGGTTACAGAAAAAAGGCCATGATGGAATGGAAACATTTGAAACAAAGTGGTGAGCACCAGTATTGCAACAATAATGCTGCAACTTCTGGGGCTTCCTACTTTACTTTTATATACCCAGCAGTTCATAACAAACTTGGAAGCGACGGTGTCGTATGCACAAGTACTAGTTCTTACTGTAGACTGTTGCTTGGTCAGTTGGTGCAAGATCACTAGGAGCTCAAGCCAACTTCTATGAATTCCAGAAGAAGATTTAAATGTGATGAAAGAAAGGAAAACTTACTCTATAGAGGCTATTCTACTTGCAGAAAGAGAAATAAGACTAGAATGTAAAACAAAGCCTAGCAAACCCTAATTTACCAACTAACCCTACTTTTACAAAGAAAGAGATGAGAACCTATGAAATGAATTCCATTACCTACTGAGGAAGTAAACTACCACTATTCAAGCTATTTCTAGAAGTGAGGAAAATTTGTCTTTTTTGGATTTTTATGTATTTTATGTGAAATTGTTGTGCATGTGATCCATTCGTTTGTGGATGTGGCAATGATTAGGTGGTAATGGAGGGCGACCTTGGGATTTGTAGAGGTGTAGGAAGGTGTGGAGGGGTCCTAAGAGGCCTCTGGAAACCTTCTGGAGGCTTTCCTTGCAATCGGACTTCAAAACGTCACTCACAGGAAATTCTACAGGAGGTTGCAAGGGATCTATAGGAGGTTCTACAAGAGGATCTACAAGAGGATGCCGAGGGCTATTTTAGAGGTTTTAAAGGTGGAAAAATGGTGCGAAAGGGTAGCTGAAGACTAGAGGAATGAGCTGAGGTGTCTGTAGTTCATCAAGGATGGTTAGGAAAGAAAATGATGGTTGGATTTGTTCAAGAGATGAGAGGAAAGCTTATGAGAAAAGTGCAGATATTAGGGTAGATTTGTGAAGGGCTGTGAATGACCTGTGAAAAATGTAGCAAAGGAGATGGTGATGGCTACTTTATTGACTTATCATGAGCAGAGATGTACTATAAGAGAGCTGCAAATCAAAACACTGAAACTGAGCAAGAAAAGAACTAGTTGCACCAAAAACACAGAACTATATCTCATGTTAACCTAACTTCTAACCTAGGAAAATGAAATGTTGAATAGTGGTATATGGAAAGGAAAGCATGGTAAGAGATTTATTGTAGAAACATAAATGAGTATGGAAAAATGGATCTGAAGAAAACATTAACCTCTGAATCAAATTGTGACACTAGAAATTGCATGGAGGAAGCAAAACTGTGCTTTTATGACACCAAGAGTGTCTTGACCTCAGCTCATGGTCCCAAAGGGAAGAAAGGAGGCCAAGGATTTGTTGATGGCCTTTTTGTATCTTTTCCTATCACTATTTAACCTACTTCAACAACTTGAAATGGAAACAACTATGGAAATCACCAGAATCAACCTATTCTAACCAAGAGAAAAGAAAATTTATCTAATAGCACTAATTCATGAATTGAAGCAGAAAATATAAATACAAAAAGGAGGTGTGGGGTAGCTTGGGTTGGGCCCTAACCCAAGAGATTCATGTCACACGGAATCTGTCAAGGGTGCGGACACGACTGACCTTCCTAGAAGTCTAAGACATTCTAATGACAAACAAGACAAAATGGAGTGATCTTTCTCTAAATACACCTTTTACAACATGAAAACTACAAGTGTTTAGGCTTACCTTATTCCAAAACGCTGTTGTTGAAGTCCGTTCTTGACGATCCGGATGAGCTCCTCCTTCAAGTCAATTCCTGCAACCACAAACAATCAAACAATTACCAAGCACTTGCATTTCATATAATAAAACATATATTCAACATGCAGACCAAGGAACACATGAAATAACTCATTAACACAAGCTATTGAGAAAAATAAACCAGTTTGTATTAATAACGAAACAAAGAAACTCTTACAACCTGGCCTTGGTGTTGTGCAAGTTCCTCCCAGGGTCCATCAAGGGTTTTCCTCTACTTTGACAAAGCTCACCCTCTCCCAAGTAGAATCAAGTGAAGACAATCTCTCCTCACAAAGGCTCTAATGGAAGACCTAAATCCTGCAGCATTTACCCAAAGAAAATGTATAGCTCCAACCTCCTCTCCTTCTGGCTCAATGCCTTCATTTATAGTGCTGTAAAGAGGTTATTCAGGTCCACTATCAATGGGATCATCCCCCTCTATGGGTGGGATAGCTCCCTTATTGATGGGATAAGTTCCCCCTTAATAGAGATACATGAACCAACTGGAGGCGCATCCATTTCATCAAACCGACCTCTAGAATGTTCTAGAAGTAACCACAAGTAACTTTTTCAAGATAAAACTCGCGCATTTTGCCTTTTACAGAGGGACGCACCTGTCCCTTAACATACAGAGCGTCTATGGACGCAGATTTTGTGAACATGGTCAGCGTCCCCGCAGGTAAGGCTAGAGAGAACCTGCGACCCCAGAGATAAACATGATTTTTATAAGACTTTCTCTCTTCTTTGAGTTTGAGATGGATAACAGAGGCATGAGACTTGCCTAAGAGGGTAGCATGACTTGTTGATTTGAGCCATACTAACTGTAAGTAGTCAAGGTGACATTTTTTAGTGTAACAGATTGCCCCCTAAAGTGCGAAGCCTGGAATAGAATAGGGTTTTGTAATTCTAGGAAGGGTGAAGCGCTTTATCATTTCAAGGATTGCCTTGTGGATGGCCTGGTTGGAACCTGCAATTTTCAACACAAAATACATGGATAAGATTATATCATCACTGAGGTAGGCATTCCCATACTCAGATTCAAAACTTTAACTAATGGACTAACTATCCTGATACAGGAATGATCTTGCAGTACATTATTTTTATAGACTTTTGTAGACACAGTATGGACGCAGCCATCTGTTTATGATAAGTCTACATAGACAATGAATACAAAACTCCTCGCAGCCTGGATGGTAGAAACTAGATCCAGGGTCTTCACTTCTACTTCCCGAATTGGTACGATTCTAGTCATGTGATTAAATGATTCGATGTCGAACATGGTAGAAACCACTTGATTACCAGTCAATGATGTAAACTGTTAACAAGTGTGAGAGAAACCACCAGTAATGTCAATGGTTCTCAAAGTACCAAGCACAACCCGTGAAATGTGAATAGATGTTTTGATGTCGAACACTTCACGGAATCCTCTGATCGAAAGTCAATGATGTAAACTGACGTCAAAGGCGAGAAACCTGCCATTGATGCATGCAGACTTCAAGGTACTGTCGATTCCTAAGTCATCTTTCTAGATAATGTGTCGATGTCGATAGAAAGCGACCCGTTGCAGGCAAGCCCGCAACACGAAATCATTGTTCAAGTTGAAGAAATGTTGCTGTAAGGACTGACTCAGGGATGGTCAATGGATGACAAGTATTTTGCAGATGAAAGTTTTGCTTGCAGACCTCTTGAACACATAACGACACAACAGATGGTTTGGTGACGAATAACTCAAAGTTGATCCCTGAACCCGGTTAAAGATTTTCAAAGTGATTTAGTCAACTGTGAGGTAAAAGATTTCCCAACCCAGGTGAATGAAAAGTGTCGTGTTCAAGAGCGGTAATAAAGTTTCTTCTGAGGCAAAAGGTGACAAATAGGTTCATTCTTCTCTTTTTTCCCCCACCATTTCTGGCAAGTACCTCTTTATTTTTAACAAGCTTGAGGAGGATAACATATGCTTGATTATAAGCTCATCCTTCGGACGAGTCCAACCTAGTTTAAATGCGAACCCTAGGAAGGAGTGGTTCGTTCCTGTTTGTAATTGAACAGGTCCTTTACTGTAAAAGTTTAACGAGCCCAGTATAGGAGAAACTCGGCGTTTTTCAATTTTAGAGAGTCTGAAAAACTTAAGGAAACTCCACGTTGAACTTTTTCGTATATTTGTGTCCCTCAAGCCCGAAAAAGTATAAAATAATACCTGGGGGAACCGCTTGATCTTGCGACCAAGGAGTACTTTCATAATAGTATCGTTGACCTGAAAAGTAAAAAGCGATCAAAGACACGTCGTTTTATTTCCTTATCGAGTTTGAAACGACAAAAACCCGGCAATCTTTTCCTGATTTTGCGGTCAGAAAAGAGCTAAAAGGGGACCGTCTTTTAATTCCGTTTTAACGAGTGAAAAAGAAACACTCGGCGATCTTTTCATGTTTTAGGAGTCAGAAAAGGGCTTAAAAGATGACTCTGAAATTTTGTTTGTGAAAAATTACAATTTCCCTTGAAATCCCTTCGTCCTGCACAAAAGCGACACATTACTCATACCTGTTTAAAATAGGCAAAAATACATTTGAAAACATCTTTTCATGGTAAAAAATGAACTAATTCATCCAAAAAACCTATAAAAAGACCTTTTACCATGTCATTTTTACCGTTTCACTGTTGAGGTTGAAAAAGGAGCTTTTGACAAGAAACTTCCCGTGGTTGCTGCGGAAAATCTGACCGTCGGAATCGAACGCCGCTTCACCGAGGTATTTTACACATCCCACTCTTCATTTTTATCCGTTTAGTTTTTTGTTTTTGGTCTCTGTTTCATTTTTTGGGGGGGTTTTGGGTTCAAAATGCGCCCCTCGGCGGACGCAGGTGCCCTTCGGGTGAGCCGCGTCCCCCGACTTTTTCTCACACGGGAAAAAGGTCTGGGGACGCAGTCCGCCTTCAGGCGAGCTGCGTCCGGACGCCCTGTGCTAAAAAGCCGGGGTGCGTCTTCCGCAAAGGGCGCATTTCAAAACCCTAACTCTCTCAAAAAACCACCAAATTTTCTCAAATTAATTTCTAATTGACTCTTTTGATGTGCAGGGCCCAAAACATGTTAGACTGGAGAGAGAGAGAGCACGTAGAAGACGATGAAGCTGCGATTAACCACCAACCCTCTCTGGATGCCTTAAGAACATGTGGATTGTACAAATATTGGACCATACCGGGCATGAGGGGCCAGGTAAGATTTTTGGAATGGCTAGTTGAGCGATGGAACGTTCAAGATCAATGCTTTTACATTGGAGGGCACCAGCTCGAGATAGAGCCCTCGGATGTATACTTTCTCACTGGCTTGCCAAACAGAGGTGAGCAACTCAACCTTGCGGGGACCAGGCCGGGTGGCCAATCCCTTGATGATCTCCGCGAGGAGTGGTGCAGACCAGGGACTCGCCATAAAAAAGGCGTGGAGATAAAGCACATCGCTCTGGCGGAACTTAGAGTTATTGCATTTACGGTCACTAGGATTTGTGGCGCGGCCGCCTTGCACATTGCCTCCGGATCCCAAATGCGGATGGCAGTTGACTGTTACCAAGGCACCATCTTCAACTGGTGCGAAGCTGTGTCGGCTCATATGAAGAGCCAACTAACCAAGGCAAAGAACGGACGACTAAAGACTTTTGGATATGGGCCTCTAGTCGTGAGCTTTGCCTTGGAGAGAATTCCTATGCTGATCCCTCAGCAACTCACTGTTGATGACTTGGGTCCTCGGGAGCCAAAGCTTGTTCGATGGGTTGCGGTGATGGCCCGGCATCCTGACGAGGGTGCTGCAGTGGTTCGATTCTCAGACAGTTACTTCGACTGGCTAGAGGGCCAGCTTTTTGTGATACAAGACTTTCCATATGCCGGAATGGATTTCAGAGGTGATCCGGACATGGTTCTTCCACAGGGAGAACAATGGGATGACAGAGGTACTTTCATTTTCACAAGTTTTCTAATTATGTATTTTTTATTTTTCATATATATCGTCTCAAAGTAACAGTAAAATTTTAAAAATGCAGATGTTGGACCACAGCGTCCAGCCAATCTCCGGCCTTACGACAGACGACATCCAGCTGCACCGGCACCGGCCTTACAGGATGCGACAGCAGAAGTACTAGCCGATTTGGAGCATGATCTAGAGCGTCTCACGGCAGATATACCTGAGACTACTATGGATGATATTCCAATGAGGCTTCAGCGCTTCGTGGTCGCAGTCCCTGGACCGTTTAGGAGATTTCTGCGCAAGATAGCCCGCGCAGTGGTGTCGTACAGAGAGCACCACCAGTGATTGACTAGTCACTTTTGTAGTCACATGTGACATTTTTGACTTTTTGCACTATCATTTTGCCGATCATAAGGTGTGTTAAACCTATGATCGAAGACGATGTATATATTTTTGGACACACTTCTATCTATATCTATATATCACTATTATCGGCTTATCTTGTTTAACATGTATGATGAAATGTCTTTAAATTTACTTGCATGATTATTATAAATGTCTGTCCAACACTTGAGAAGCAATTGCATCTGCTAATGTATTCAAAGACCTTGGAATATGTTGATATTCAATGTAATCAAATTCACGTTCCAAGAGACGCACTCTCAAAAACAACCTTAATAACACAGGATTTCTAATGGCATAAACTCTATTAAGCTGTAATACAACAAGTTCAGAATCTAACCTCACTATCAAACGTCGAATTCCAAATGAAATAGATTCGGATAATAATTCAACCACTGCACTGTATTCTGCAATGTTATTCGTTGTTTGACCGAGGCTTACCCCATGCATAGAAACTAACTCGTCAGAGGGCGAATAGATAACCCAAGCTGCGGAAGAGATATTCCGTGTACTACGACAAGCACCATCAGCAAATCCAATGTATGTTTGGAGAGGCGTCGACATCTACAATATCAAGAGTAAAACCAAGATGAGCCAAAATAATGACGAAAAACCACACTTGCTAAGCTAAGCACACTGACTAAACTAACACACTTGCTAGCTAGAAAGGAAATCTAACCTATCTAAAAATTTCTCCATCCATCATTTTAAGCATAATACCTCTTTAGGTAAAGTCCATTTCTGGGTTTGCCCAAAGAGTCCCCATCAAAATCAACTAACTCATAAGCCCCTTTTGCTAGCTTTCGCTTTACAATGTAGGGCCCATGCCACATGGGAACGAATTTTCCAGCACCTAGCTTATCGTTCGCTTGATCATATAATAGTACTAGGTCTCCTTCCGAAAAACTTCGAGGGGTTACATTTTTATCGTACTGAGCTTTCATTCGTTTCGCGTGAGTCTCGATAGCTAAAGTAGCGTCACGTCGAGTCTCATCTAATTTAGCTAAGTATAACAACCGTTTCTCCTCTTCGGAAGTAGCTGGAAGTAATTCGACAGCCATTTGAAGTGATGGGATTTCGCACTCAATAGGTAACACAGCTTCTAAGCCATAAACTAGCTGAAAAGGGGTGAAACCTGTTGAATTTTTCACTGAAGTTCGATATGCCCATAGTGCCGAAAATAACATGTTATGCCAATTCGTTCGATGGATACCAATGATCCGTCGAATCATGACGACTAGAACTTTGTTGATTGACTCAACCAAACCGTTGGCTTGCGGATAATAAGGTGTAGAGCTATCGTGGCGCAAACCAAGCTGGCTTGTAAGTTCAGTCATCATGACATTTCGAAAATGGCTTCCATGGTCCGTAATGATTGCTTGTGGGACACCAAACCTAGTTATGATATGATTGAATACGAAAAGTGCAGCTGTCTTGCCGCTTGCGTCGAATGTAGGCATCGCCTCGGCCCACTTAGTAAAATAATCAACCGCAAGGATGATATACGCATGCCCCCCGGCCGAGTGAGGGTTACAAGTAATAAAGTCAATGCCCCATTTGGCGAATGGACCAGCGGCAATTATAGGGTGGAGAGGAGCAGGTGGAGCGCGCATCTTGCGATCAAACACTTGACAGTTGTGGCATTTTCTGACGGCAAGGATACAATCTTTAAACATAGACGGCCAGAAATAGCCAGCGCGCAACACCTTCTGAGCTGTGGCATACCCAGACATATGACCGCCACATGCTCCAGAGTGACAATCTTCTCCACATGCGAATATTTTAACTCAGTTGGATTTAAGGTTCTGCTAAGGTAATATATCACATGCTCTGCCTTGAATTCATCTTCTTGAACTAACACCATTCCAATGGTGGAATGCGAAGCTGCGAGGTATAAGAAGTAGTCCTGGTTGTAGTTGGGAGGATGCAATAACGGTGCATGGGTCAACGCGTGTTTCAGTGCATCAAAAGATTGTTGAGCAATCTCGTCCCAAAAGAATTGTACGTTCTGTTTCAACAACCGTGTAAAACCTTTAGTGACCTCGGCGTAGTTAGGGATGAATCGGCGTAAAAAGTTTGCTTTCCCTTGCAAACTTTGGAGTTGGCGCAAACTCGAAGGAGGAGGCAATTGGATGATAGCCTCGACTTTCGAGGGATCGACGCGAATGCCGGTTTTGGAAACAACAAATCCCAGCAATCGACCTGTTTCTATACAGAAAACACACTTGTGGGGATTCAACCGAATTCGATAATGCCTACACCTCATAAAGATTGCTCGTAAATGGACAAGGTGATCAGCTCGGTGTAAAGAATGAGCAGGCAAATCATCGAGATAGGGTTGCACAATGTGCTTGATGTCATGAAATGCATAAGACATGGCCCGTTGAAAAGTAGCACCGGCATTCTTAAGGCCAAAAGGTAATTTGCAATAAGCAAATGTCCCCCATGGACAAATGAATGCCGTTTTTGGTTGATCGGCAGGTAGAATATTGATTTGATTATACCCTGAGAAACCATCCATGAAGGAAAACATCTCACTTCCGGCACAATCATCAATAATTTGATCGATATAAGGCGTAGGATAGTTGTCTTTTGGACAAGCTCGATTGATATCCCTATAATCGATACAGATTCTTATTGTTCCTTGTTTTTTATTGACGGGAACAATATTCGATACCCAATCCGTTAACGGGATCGGATAAATGAAACCTGCTTTCAACAGCTTTTCGACTTCGGCTTTGATTGCAGCTGCTTTTCGAGGGTGAATCTGACGCAACCGTTGCCGAATGGGTTTAGCATCCGGGTAGGTTTTGATTTCATGAACAACAATGGCAGGATCGATTCCTGGCATTTCTTCGTAGGACCAGGCAAACACGTCGCGGAATTCTTGGAATAGGGCCTTGTAAGTTTCAATTTCTTCGTCAGTACATGCGGCACCTATATGAATGTTCTCCTTGATTCCGGGCTTCACTGAAATATCAATGGGAATAGTACGAGAAATATTCCCTAAATTCAGCTCTGAATCAGAATGTTTCGTTGGATCCTGAGCGTCTTTGACATATTCAGCGGTAAAGATAGATGAAAAATCATTTTCAAAGGCATCATCCTTAGGTAAAAACGAAGATCTGTGATGGAGATCGTCCCATGGTAGATCATCTACACTTAGGATTTCGCGAAGTTGTTCGTCAGATGACACTTCTTCGGGAAACGTTATCCGTTCTAAGGGTGAGGTGAAAAGTGACTCTTCACTGACCACATTCATTTGGTCGGTTGAATGAAAGTCGGTAAAAGACATAAGAGCTTCATAAGCAATCTCATACGGACTCAACGGCATAACATCACCGAGTGAGTCTAGCTCAGAGTCAGAGGGAACATACCAAGGATCATCATAAATAATGTTTTCTGACGTGATCATATGAATTGTTGCGAACGAAGGGTCTGCATTGAGTGGAGGGAGAGGAAAAGTTCCCAGTAAACCGGAATCCTTAACTAAACCTACACCAATGTCCCTATAAGGGATTGTCGTTTTACCAACATGCTGGATAGTTTCTAAAGAGGTTGGGTCGGATGAAAAGTATGTCAGCTGATCAATAGTCACGATCTTACCGTTATGTGGAAACTTAATGACTCTGAAGACCGATGAAACGACCGCTGTCATAGCATATGACCAACTTCGACCCAAAAGAAGGTTGTAGTCTAGAGGGGCATCAACCACTTCCACATCCAGACTAACGGTTTTACCTTCGACCCCTATAGGCAATTCTTGTAGAATACCAAACGGACGGAACCCACGGCCATCAAAGGCCTTAAGGATGGTGGGGGATTGGTTCAACGAAGGAGAACCAAGCGATCTCCAACATTGAATCGACATAATACACGTAGAAGCTCCCTCATCAATCACAGTCCGATGAATAGGCCTGTTTTTGACTATCACTGGAATTTGGAAAGCCATTTGATGGGGGAGACGCGGTGTACTACTTTCTAGATCAAAGATCATTAGGTTCGGGTCCTGAACATCGACAGCTCCAATAGCCGACAAAAGCAATTTTCGTTGCGCTGGACATGATTGCAGCACTTCGAGTGCCGACATTGCTGAAGGTGAAACAGCTAAGTCTTCAACAATGTTGTAATTCTGGGCTGCTCTCGCATGTGGATTGAAAGCAGACCTTCGAAGTACACCCTTGGCGGGCGGCTTAATCACTAAGTCTGGGTTAGGTTTTTCGATCTGTAGTGGATCGGAACCAGGAGCTGAGGTTGATGGGTTAGAGTTAGAAGATTCTGCTTCTTTACCATCAACAGGAGCCTTACTACCATAATCTTGCGATCGAGTCGCAATCCTGACATGAGACATCATCAAAATGGGTTCTTCACTGGCATTCGAAGAAGAACCTATCATCTTATTTTCCTGCTCGGGGAATGGATTCTTTAACACAGCAGGAGTCGGAGAACCTTTAACTATTTTCACTACCTCGGCCCGATGAGGGCAGTCTCTCGTAAAATGATCTTCTTCACAAATGAGACAAGGATAACGAGGTTTGCGCTTTTCGTCATTAGTTTCCGACTTTTCCGTTTTCTCCTTTGGAGCCTTGTCTGCTTTAGCCTTCTTCTTTCCTTTCTTCTTTCCACCGTTTTTGGATTTGGCCGTAGATGACTCTACAGCGTGAATGTCGGCGGTAAGTTCAGGAGGAGAAGACTCTCCTGTCGGAGAATCAGGCAAAGTGATAATTGGAGTATTGGAGGTCTTGGAAGACTTCTTCTTACTCTTCGTAGTCACGATACCGATCATACCATCAGCGGCATGAGATCCCGAAGGAGCAGCAGCGATTTGGTTTGACTTTGGAAGATCCGGAATTTTCTCGTGTAACGTACCCGACTGAGTGTAAACTAAGTCAAGGTATTGTGCCTGAGCAATGACTTGCTCCTCAGTAACTACGCCGGCCTTAGCTACATCTTCAGTAATTCTTGGTAATAATGATTTTACAAACCATTCAGCTAAAATTTGGTCCGGGATAAAAACTTTCACTAATCTCCTTCGACGTCTCCACTCATGGATGTGATCAGAAATGTACGTGGATGTCGATTGTTTTAGCGAAGTTAATAATTCCGTACCATTATCGTATCTGACTGGTAACTGAAAATGAGTTAAGAATGAAGTAGCTAACTGGCTAAAGTTGTAAAAAGAAGCCCGTGGCAACTCAATGTACCACTTGGCTGCGAGACCAATGAGTGTACGCTGGAAAAGACGTAAGCGGATAGAATCATCTGAGATGGAATTTGATGCACACCAGAGGTGGTAAGTCATCACGTGATTAGACGGATCCTCTCCAGACTTACCTTCGAACTTGGGTATATCGCTGGGCAACTTATTTGGCATTGGCGGCCAGAACGGAAGATATTGAATTGGATCGTTCGTTAGGCGCGTCAAGTCGGGTAAATCTAAAGTCGCAATAAATGGTAACTGCCGGTTAGGATCTCTGAAACTCTGAGTCACAATACCAGCCCCAGGAGGAGGATATCCAGGATAACTAGGAACAGGATTCGCATTGGGGATATTATATCCTCCTGGAAAACCAGGATTAACCGGACCGTACTGGGGTTGTTGAGGTGGTTGATAATTGTACCCAGGATACGGTTGATACTGGTAAACCGGTTGTTGGGCAGCTTGACCAGGTTGATACTGTCCCTGGTACGGAGGTTGAACAAATTGAGGTTGAGTAGTAACAACCGTACTTGTACCAGGTTGACCTGCAGGCATCTGGACTGTGGTTTGAACCGTGGGTCCAGACAACGGTACAGATGTCTGAGGAGCGGTTACAGGGACAGTAGAAACCGGAGCTGCCGATACTCCAGATGTAAGCATGGTAGATGAAGCGGTAGTTGCTGCAGCCGTGTGAGGTGGAGTACTCGGTGCAATTGGCGGCTGAGTAACTACAGAAGTTACAGGGGTCTGAACACTTGACTGGACAGGTTGCGGTTGCTGGGGTGGACCAGGAACTGCAGGTTGTCCTGCTTGAGGTACCGACTGTATACTTGGTTGCGACATCTGTTGACCCTGTGACGGATCCCATGTTAACATTCCAGGGTATTGACTCGTAACAGGTTGAGGATACTGAGATCCATAGCCGTATTGAGGATAGGGTTGATAACTGTAAGGTGTAGTCCCATATGATTGCCCTTGAGGTGGTTGATAACCTTGACCAGGGTATTGACCCGTAGGTTGATAACCTTGAGGTAAATACGAATACTGGGGTTGACCTTGACCTTGAGGTTGGTATCCTTGAGGTTGATACCCTTGGGGTTGATACCCTTGGGGTTGCCATCCTTGAGGTTGCCATCCTTGAGGTTGATACTGATACTGAGGTTGACTTTGGGGTACATATTGAGGCTGGGGTTGATACCCTTGGGGTTGATACCCTTGAGGTTGCCCCCCAGTCACAAATGAAGTACCTTGAGGTTGCCCCCCAGGCATTAACGAAGGTTGCCCCCCAGGCGGTAATTGGCCACCTTGAGGTTGGTTAATGGGAGTTGAACCTGACATCATATAAACTTCACCTATACTCAATGGTACATTACCACTGTTTCCAACTAATAACCCATGATCAACAGGTTGAGGAGATGCTCCCGCAAAGGTACCAGAAAGTGACTGATACCCAGTAGGAACAGAAGGACCGCCATGTAAAAATGATTCAGGACTTTGTGAAAACACAGATGACTGACCAGACATATTTACAGGAGAATGAATTCCTCTAGGTGGAACCGGAGTACGAGGTGTAGAAAAACCTACTGAGTTGTCTAAAAAATTGGTTAATGCAAGGTACCAAGATTCACTTCTAGGAGGACTGTAAAAGATGGATTCACGCTCCCTTAGATCAAGGGTAATTAGATCTTCAGAATCAGAAACGCCTATTTCTTCCTCTGGAACAAGTTCTTCTATAGCAATTAATCCAACAGGAAGATTTTCGGTGATAATTCTTTCTATTCTTGGTGAATCAGGAACACTAGGAGTTGGAGTAACAGGTTCTGAAATTTCAGGTTCTTCGCCTGTTTCACTGGCAGATGAAAAACTACCAGCAAGCTCGGAAACTGTAACAGCTTCGGGATTGTAACCTGTTTCTAATCTTTGGTAATCTGGATGGACTACCAAAGAAGATTCTCCTTCTTCAGGTGAACCTACTCTACTGCCACTAGGAGGAGTTACAAGGACCTTTAAACCCTCTAAATAACTGGGGTCGTCTCGAGGAGGTGAACCCCTAAGTTCACGGGATCTTCTCAACAATTCGGCCACAGAAACAACTTCAGGAGACTGGCCCGCAATGCGACGGGACCTTCTCGGTAATTCCGCCACAATTAAAGATTTTAACTACAACACACGAAATCAAAGTAAAAAATTTCAAATCAAACCACCTAAAGTCTTCTAAAGAACCAATCAAATTTGAAGCACACGCCTAAATAATCTAGAGCGTCAAACCACACACAAACAGTAGTCTTCCGGACCAAAAGCGCTAGTTGGTGATTAGGCCCAACCTCGCAGGATTCAGTACAGAAATAGTGGGTGGAACAGTTACCCCGGCAACCTGCTTAATGAATAGACTGGACCAAGTTCCTCCACTTTAACCGTCTCGAAGTGAAGCGAACCCCCCAGAAAATCCAAGTGAGTATAACCGACGTCTGCTCCAGGTACAGTGGGACCTTCCCTCCACCGTCACCTTGGGTAGAATCCTAGATATTATGGCCACTAAGGTTACCAATCACAACAATTACACCTGGGGGAACAGTCTAAACTCCGACAGCACGCAAGGGCAGAGTAGCAAGCTCCAATCCCCTTACCGGCTCCTTGACAACAATCCAAGGTTTACCGATAAGTGACCCCTGGCTCCTCGACAATGGTTAATCCGAGGTTTACCGTTTGTAATACGTACTGCCTGGCGTCGTTCCCAACGAGGGAGGAATGATCCCCTCACTGGTTCGGACACGAGCTCGTGTTTCTCCTTTAAGAGGAGCTTTCCCAGAATGTAACTGAAACAATTGGATTTGTTCTACTCAAGATAGACTATCTGTTTGGTTTTGTAGTCTTGGAGAGTTAAGTACTCACCTACTCCAAGACCCTAGCCTAAGCTATGTTGGTGCTTCAGAGCCCTAGAAAAATAAAGATTACTAGATTGATTTTAATTTAAGCGTTACTTTTAAGGTTGTTTCTTAAGTCAAAAGGTGATGGAAGTGAAACTAGTGGTGTGTTGACTCGACTCGAAACCACTACAAAATGCACCTAAAATGATTTATCCACTACTTTACTTTTTCGATGAATTGCTTAACTAAAAAGTTGAGAGAATGCAATCTTTATAAAAGCAACTTCTTAATTGAAGACAATCAAAGAAACAATTCGTTTTTCTTTTCCAAGCATAAAAACATAACTTCTCTTTACATGCACGAAAAAACTCTTTTCTTCTTTTGAAAACAAAAAGCTACTTGAAACAAGACTTTTTAAGAAGATGTTTTTGTATTTTTCTTTTAATAAAGCAAATAAATCTAATATAACCAAAAAACAATCTTAAAAACTCTTAAAATCTATGAAAATGCACTCATAAGCAAACTAAAGGCAAATTTACTCTAAGCAATCTTAACGAGGCCAAAACTAACAATGATTATTTCTAAGGTGTTTTACTTGATCACAATCAAATCAAGGACTAGCTTATTGCAGAACCAAAAACTAGTCAAAACAAAATTCTAATCTTTTTGTCCTTTTTGAAAATGGAAATCAATACTTTAAAAACAAGCAATTCGAAATTTGACCCAAAACAACTCAAATGACAAGTTGCTCAAACAAGGAGACTTTACGGCAGGCTCAACTTCTAAGAAGGTTGACTAACCAGAGATATCTAAGGCTGGACAACTTTCTAAGCTCAAAGTCACTACAAAGCCTTTCCAAAAATCAAACCCTAGGTCTAAACTTCGTTGAAAACCACTAAAACACTCAAAGCTCACAAAACGAGTTCAGGTGAGAATTCTTGACAGGGTACTAAAGGATCTGGGCAGAAAACACTAAGAAAAAACAAAATCTAAAAGTAATTTAAGGCAAAAATGGAATTTTCTTAACTTTTACAGGAAGACGCAGGCCAGCCGTTGTCACAGGTGCGGCCCCGCACTGTGCAGTCGACAACAGCGCGTCCAAGGACGCACTGTGCAGCACACAGAGACTGCGTCTTTCTGGAAAAAGGAAGAAAAACTAAAGCCAACTAAAGCTACAGCTAAGCCACCCAAATACTAATTCTCACAGTCAAAAACCAGAAAATAAAAATGATTTTCTCAAAGCAAAGTTCATATAAAGGAAAAGACTCTCTCATTAATGGATTCCCCAGTGGAGTCGCCAATTTGTCACACGGAATCTGTCAAGGGTGCGGACACGACTGACCTTCCTAGAAGTCTAAGACATTCTAATGACAAACAAGACAAAATGGAGTGATCTTTCTCTAAATACACCTTTTACAACATGAAAACTACAAGTGTTTAGGCTTACCTTATTCCAAAACGCTGTTGTTGAAGTCCGTTCTTGACGATCCGGATGAGCTCCTCCTTCAAGTCAATTCCTGCAACCACAAACAATCAAACAATTACCAAGCACTTGCATTTCATATAATAAAACATATATTCAACATGCAGACCAAGGAACACATGAAATAACTCATTAACACAAGCTATTGAGAAAAATAAACCAGTTTGTATTAATAACGAAACAAAGAAACTCTTACAACCTGGCCTTGGTGTTGTGCAAGTTCCTCCCAGGGTCCATCAAGGGTTTTCCTCTACTTTGACAAAGCTCACCCTCTCCCAAGTAGAATCAAGTGAAGACAATCTCTCCTCACAAAGGCTCTAATGGAAGACCTAAATCCTGCAGCATTTACCCAAAGAAAATGTATAGCTCCAACCTCCTCTCCTTCTGGCTCAATGCCTTCATTTATAGTGCTGTAAAGAGGTTATTCAGGTCCACTATCAATGGGATCATCCCCCTCTATGGGTGGGATAGCTCCCTTATTGATGGGATAAGTTCCCCCTTAATAGAGATACATGAACCAACTGGAGGCGCATCCATTTCATCAAACCGACCTCTAGAATGTTCTAGAAGTAACCACAAGTAACTTTTTCAAGATAAAACTCGCGCATTTTGCCTTTTACAGAGGGACGCACCTGTCCCTTAACATACAGAGCGTCTATGGACGCAGATTTTGTGAACATGGTCAGCGTCCCTGCAGGTAAGGCTAGAGAGAACCTGCGACCCCAGAGATAAACATGATTTTTATAAGACTTTCTCTCTTCTTTGAGTTTGAGATGGATAACAGAGGCATGAGACTTGCCTAAGAGGGTAGCATGACTTGTTGATTTGAGCCATACTAACTGTAAGTAGTCAAGGTGACATTTTTTAGTGTAACAATTCAGCCCCCCTGGAAGAACTCAGTTCTGGCTCGAAAAATATTTCATCCCCATTATCAAAATAATAGTCAAATTACATGAAACTGTTCACAAACGTAAGCTCGAAAACGAGCTGAGAAAGAGCTGCAACAAAAGTGTGAAAATTTTGAATAATCATCTGACTAACCTACTGAGGCCCTAAGCCCCCCTATTTATACAACTGGAGCCCCAACAGCTCTCCTAATGTTAAGGAGGCTTGGCTCCCAAGACTAGAGATAGACAACAATTCTTCTTCAGTTGCTCGGCTGCCCTTTTGATGCATTGATGTGGCTACTTGTGCTTCGAGTCTTTTGAGGGAGGATTTGAAGTAGGGGGTCATAAATGAGGGGGACACCCTCCTACAAATCCTCTCCCTTGTTTTTGTCGAATATTGGCTGCTAAATGCTCATTAAACCTTTGACTTTTTCTCAAAATTGACCAAAAATCTGCATAAAGCACACATTAGACTTCATGGCATAATGACTAACCCAATTCACTCTATTAGCATAAATATAATAAAAAGCATGCAATAAACTAATGAGAATGGTGGATTAAGTTGAGTTAGGAGGAAAAATGAGCCCATATAATTACCCATTTGTGGGGCTAATCATCACCCCCATACTAAATGTGTTTCTCATCCTCTGAGCAACTAGTCCATCTCTTCATCTTTGATGGCCCTAATGACCTCCCTGACATCCCATGCCTCTGATGTGAGATCCTCTTCCCTATCATGGAATCTAACCTTTCTGTCCACCTCTTCCCACTGCTGTCTTTCTGTTTCCTCCTTTGTGCCCTCTAACAGTCCTAGCAACAGTGGGGGACTCAACTTGAGGCGAATCTAATTGACCTTCAAACTTTGTATAGAGTGCTTGTACAGTGGCACTCTCCTTAATGCATCTTTCATCCTGTTTGGGGAGTGACACTCCCTGATCTATAGGCTGTGTGGTAGTGTGTTCCACCTTCTGATACAGGCATGAATGTAATCATCTCCAAGAAATCTCTCCATGTCCTCAAAATGTGCAATAGCCTGGGCCTGATCATTGATGTACTTAGGGGCACTTTAAGGATCAGCTGCAAGTAGCTAGTGTCTGCTAATGAGAGCCATAGGGTCTAATGGCTTGTTAGGATATTCCGACACATAGGAAATAGTTAAGTTCAACTTGGTCTAGTATAGAGTTAGGTAAAGTGTGTTTCTTTACCGTTGTACATTTTGTAACTTATAATCCGACGGTCACGATATGTAGTGATCCGACGGTTCACTCTCTCCTCGGTATTACCGACACTTGATCTGTGGCTTGACACTCGATTGGTCCATGAGTTCTATTTAAAGCGCATGGAGGGTCATTGTTCGGGTAATCCGTGCATGAGAGAAGCTTATGTAAATTTTCATTCTTTGATTAATAAATTGTCTGTAGTAGCCACGTTGGCGCAGGCCGTGGACTGTTTCCCTCTTTGAGGGTTTTAACCACGTCAAAAATACTGGTGTATTGATCTGTGATCTGGTTGTGAGCGGTGTCCTTTTGGTGTTCTTTCTGAGGAACTTACCCTGTAAATTCCTACATGGTATCGGAGCTATTTGAGGGCCGCGTCCGTTGGTGATCCAAATATGAAGCCGGTAGAACTGCATCCGACTGCCATTTCCTAGATCTGTTGTTTCTGACTGCTTTCGGGCCGAGAGAACTGCTCTGTTGTGTTCGGAGCATCTGTTCCAGTGAGGAACCCCTTTCGTTTCACGCGAAAAGGTTTCCGGTAGCCCTAGCTGCGTCATTTTTAAGATCTGGAGGTATACAGTCTTTATTTGCAGTTTACTGTTATTTTCTCTCTGCTTATTTCGGTTTCGATTTATTTAGCTTTTTTTTTTAACCGGATCTATACCTTTCATTTCTGTGTATGCTCTTTGCCCTGCGACTCTGTGCGATCTGGGCAAATCAGAAACAGAAAGGAAGGATTTTTCTCATGCGTATGCTCTTTTCCCTGCACCTTAGTGTGATCTCGGAAAATCAGAAACATTGAGAAAAATATTTAGTTTTTCGGCTAAAGCTAAATTTGAGCCGCAAGGTTCATTTTTGAAAATATCTAGTTTTTTGGCTAAAGCTAACTTCGAGCCATAAGGTTCGTTTTCTTTGCATGTCGGTGTTGGGTTTTGTGTTTTGTGTTTTGTGTTTTGTGTTTTGTAGGGAAAAAGAGCTTTTCAAGGCAAGCACGCAAACCAAGCGCCCCCCCCCTCTCTCTCTCTCAATTTTTTTGTATAGATCAATTGGTTCAAAGCTATTTTAAGAGGGTAGAGGTCTTGGGTTCAAGTCTCCATTTTGTGGGGGCGGATTATTTTCATTCCCGCACATTCGCGCACTTTGCTGGCAACTTCAACAATTTTTTTTCAAAAAGCCATAACTTCTTCATCCGGAAGCCTTTTTCAGAGCCGTTTTTTTTAAAACAACCTAATTTTTCGAGATCTATCCATTGGAACACTTACTTTCAGCATCTTCAGCTTCAGTTTTTTTTTAAAATGGAAAGTCCATGCCAAGTCATCCTTGACAGCACTAACTACTTCCAATGGATATCCTACATGGAAGATTTACTTAGAAGTAAAGGTCTCTACAGAATAGCCACAGACCAAGAGAAGAAACCAAAAGATGAAGACAAGGCTGCAAAATGGGAAAATAGACAAGATCAAGCACGTGGTTTGATAGGGATGTCTATTTCTCCTGATCTTAGATTCCATATTGCAGAACTTGAAACTCCTCATGAAGCATTGGAACAAATCACTAAAGTTTTTGGGATTAAAAATGAAATTAGAGCCCATCAACTTGAAAATGAGTTGCTTACATTGGATGCTAATAATTTTTCTTGCATTGAATATTTCTTGTCCAAATTCAAGACCCTTAGATATCTCTTGGAAGGTGTTAATGTTAAGAAAGAAGATAGTAACCTTATTTATTCCATCCTTACTAAGTTGGGACCAGCCTACTCTGTATTTGTTTCCACCTTCCATTCTACAAGGGAAGCTTTCATTTGTCAAGGAAAAGACTACAAGGCCCCTTCCTTTGACTCTTTTTGTGATTCTTTAATAAGAGAACAAGAAAAACTCTTACACCTTGGTCTTCTTAATCTTGGAAACTCTTCCAAGAAAGCATTAGCCGCCCAACAACAACCAAATTCAAAGAATCCTAAGAAGTCATATCCTAAAAATAATGGTCCTAAACCAAACAAGGGTCCTAAGCAAACTCAGCCTCAAAATGAAAGATCATTTCAGCAAAATGATAAGACCAATAAAAACAAATGGAAGAAGACTGATAGACATTGTAACTTTTGTAATTGAGATGACCACTTATAATCTAAATGCTTTAAGAAGATGGAAGCCTTGGAAGCCGAAATGAAGAAACATAACATCCATGTGGAGCATTCTTCAACTTAATCTTCAGGAATGGCACTTTCTGCATGTCACTGTCAATCATCTCAGTCTGGTTATGCATTAAATGTATCTTCTTCTTCTCATTCTCATGAGTGGCTCATTGATTCTGGAGCCTCTTATCACATGGCCAAAAACCAAGCCATGTTTTCTTCTTTAAATGATTGTAACACCAAAAATATATATGTTGGTGATGATAGATCTCTTAATGTTGTAGGGACTGGAACTGTTCATCTAGACAATGGTCAGTTTAATGATGTATTATGTGTTCCAACCTTATCCTGCAACCTTCTATCTGTATATCAGATAACTCATTCAGGTGAAGGTAAAATTGTTGAATTTTCACCTCATGATGTTGTAATCAAGGATCTGAGAGATCCTAAACAGATTCTAGCTACTGGTATTGCTGATGATTCCACAAGGTTGTATAAGTTTCACAACTTTGGGTCATCAAATCTTCCCTCAGTATTTGTTGCTCATAATGATGAAGTGAGCAAACTTTGGCATGAGCGATTTGGTCACTTAAACTATCGCTCCCTTCAGCATCTATGTAAAGAAAATATGGTGACAGGTCTTCCTATGGTATCTTGCAGAGATGGTGTTTGTTCCGGATGTGTACTCGGAAAACATCATCAGGACAGTTTTGAAAAACGTGCCTCTTGGCACGCCTCAACCCCTTTACAGCTTGTGCACAGTGATTTATGTGGTCCACTTCCTGTTGCTTCATTCTCTGGCTGCAAGTATTTCTTAACTTTCATTGATGATTTATCCAGACACACTTGGGTATACTTAAAACTCAAGAGCGAAGTATTTAACACATTTTTGGCCTTCAAAACCTTTGTTGAAAAACAATCTGGACATCAAATTCTTAAGCTAAGAACTGATAATGGTGGAGAATATGTTAAAAACACATTCATCAACTTTTGCACCGAAAATGGAATTCAAATGCAACATACTGTTCCATACACTCCACAACAAAATGGTGTAGCTGAAAGGAAAAATTGCACCTTAAAGGAAATGGCTAATTGTATGCTGCAATCTAAAGGACTCAGTCTTAGTTTTTGGGCCGAAGCAATTAATTGTGCAAATTATATAATCAATCACACTCCTACTAAGGTTCTAAAGAATATCACTCCAGAAGAAGCTTGGAGTTCCATTAAACCAGATGTAAGTCACTTTCGTGTTTTTGGAAGTGAAGCATGGGCCCATATTCCAGATGAAAAGCATAAAGCTTTAGAACCTAAGAGTGAGAAATGTACTTTTGTTGGATATTCTGAAGATGTAAAAGGTTATAGACTTATTCCATTTAAGTCCAAAAATGTTATCATTAGAAGAGATGTAAAATTTGATGAAAATAAATCAGCCTGCGAGCCTAGTCCAACGGATGTGCCACCTCTTCCTATCTCTTCTACTTTTGAAAACATTTCTTCTTCAGATGATGAAAGTGACGATAACAATCCTCCCCCACCTTCTCAGGATCCTCAACTTCCAAGATGGGTCCGTGCTACTCGGGATGCAGCAGGTGATCCTACAGATCAGCGACGTACACGTTCTCAGTTTGAAAGAGCCTCTTCTTTACTGGCTCAAGCTCCAGTAAATCATGATCCTGACACTTTTGTAGAAGCTTCAGGCCATCCACATTGGGAAGCAGGTATGAATGAAGAATATCATTCATTGTTGGCAAATGATACATGGGATCTTGTTCCTCTACCAAAGGGACGCAAACTTGTTAGATGTAAATGGGTTTACAGAACCAAGTATGGACCAGATGGGAAAGTTGATAAACATAAAGCTCGTCTTGTTGCTAAGGGCTTTTCACAGGTTGAAGGCATTGACTACACTGAAACCTTCTCCCCTGTTGCAAAAATGAACTCTATCCGCCTTGCTCTTTCCCTTGCTGCCTCTTTAAAATGGGAAGTCCATCAGATGGATGTTAAATCTGCCTTCTTGCATGGGGACTTGCATGAAGAAATCTATATGGAACAACCCATTGGCTTCATCCAAACAGACTCCAGCCTTGTATGTCGACTTAAGAAATCTCTTTATGGTCTCAAGCAAGCTTCTCGGGCTTGGTATGCCAAAATGGATAGCTTTCTCTTAGAATCTGGCTTTTCTAGGTGTTATTCTGATAATACTGTCTACACCAAGAAAGTGGGCAACTCTCTTATCATCCTTGTTCTTTATGTTGATGATCTTATTCTTACTGGTAGTGATCCCAACCTTATAAACCATGTGAATTCCAGCCTTAAAAAGAAATTTGAAATGACAGACTTAGGACACTTACACTATTTTCTCGGTCTTCAAGTCTTGCAATCCAAGGAGGGTATTTCCCTTTCCCAGTCCAAGTATGCTTGTGATATTCTTCGTCATTTTCACATGGAATACTGTAAGCCAACCCCTTCTCCCTTTCAGTCTGGAGTCAAACTTTCAGTCTCTTGTACTTCTCCTGAAGTTGATGCTACCTTATACCGTCAACTTGTAGGAAAACTCTTGTATTTAACCCATACTCGTCCTGACCTTTCCTTTGCTGTTGGCCTTGTTGCTCGTTTTATGCAAAACCCCCGTGAAAGTCATTGGAAAGCAGCTAAAAGAATACTTCATTATGTTCGAGGTACAGTACAGTTTGGGATTCATTACAGTGCCAAAGCAACTCCTCTATTAGTTGGTTTCACTGATTCTGATTGGGCTGGTGACCCTGATGATCGGAAGTCTACTGCCGGTTCACTCTTGGTTCAGGACCTATTACATGGGCTTGTAAGAAACAGGCTACCATTTGTCTTTCGTCAGCAGAAGCAGAGTATCGTGGTGTCGTGGAAGCTAGTAAGGAAGCCTTGTGGCTTTGTCAGATCCTATCAGAGTTTGGCTTTGAGCAGCAGCATCTAACCACACTTTGGTGTGATAATCAAAGTGCCATTCAGCTATGCAAAGATCCAGTCCAGCATCAACGCAGCAAACACATTGAACTACACATGCACTTCATCAGAAATCTCATTCATGACCATGTTCTTGAAGTGCAATATTGTTCAACAGATGATCAGGTTGCAGACATCTTCACAAAGGCTCTCATAGAGGCGAAGTTCACTAAACTTCGATATATGCTTGGAGTTCAGGAAGTTGTCACTAAGGGGGGATAGGCTCTAGTGCCTCCTTCCTTCTCCTATTGTGTCATATTTGTAAATCCTTCAATCCTATCCCAAGTTGTTCTTAAGGGGGGATGTTAGGATATTCCGACACATAGGAAATAGTTAAGTTCAACTTGGTCTAGTATAGAGTTAGGTATAGAGTTAGGTAAAGTGTGTTTCTTTACCGTTGTACATTTTGTAACTTATAATCCAACGGTCATGATATGTAGTGATCCGACGGTTCACTCTCTCCTCGGTATTACCGACACTTGATCCGTGGCTTGACACCCGATTGGTCCATGAGTTCTATTTAAAGCGCATGGAGGGTCATTGTTCGGGTAATCCGTGCATGAGAGAAGCTTATGTAAATTTTCATTCTTTGATTAATAAATTTCCTATAGTAGCCACGTTGGCGCAGGCCGTGGACTGTTTCCCTCTTTGAGGGTTTTAACCACGTCAAAAATACTGGTGTATTGATCTGTGATCTGGTTGTGAGCGGTGTCCTTTTGGTGTTCTTTCTGAGGAACTTATCCTGTAAATTCCTACATGGCTCTGCTCTAATCACCAGGGGCTCATTTTGTTCTTTTGCCATCAACTTCTTGATTTATGTTTCCCTTTTCTCCTCATGACTCATCCATGATGCCATGGCCATCAGCTGCAAGTCCCCTAACATAGAATTGGGGTCCCATAGGTTCATATCAGTGAGAGCCATGTTATGTAAATAAAACTTTGCCAACTTTGCCTTATCTTCTACTGATCTATGATCACATAGGTCCGTGAACTGTCTATAATCCTGAAAAGGCATGGTGCCTCCTTGTGCTAAGGTCTTGATCTGAAACTGTAGCCACTGGTCTTTGAGGTAGACTCCATATGATCTCGCTGGTTGTCTACACTGTAGTGCCTCCATAGCCTAGTTGGCCATGCATGCTAATTGGGTTTCCCTTTCTTGCAGCTATTTTCTTAACATTTCATTCTCTGCTTCCAAGTGAGATCTTCTGATTGCTTTTGTATGTCTTATAATGCTCAATTCCTTACCCATCTCTCTCAGCTTGTTTTCCATGCAGCCAATGTCTTCCACCCCTTTGGATTTGGCGATCTGCATCCATCTATGGCTTCTTACCCTTTCTTTTTCAAGTTCAAAGACAAGTTGGACTACAAATTTCTGTGGAATAATTTTTCCTCCCTCAAGAAGGTTGTAATAAGAGCCTAAACTAGGCTAGGGGTCAGGTTCTGGTATCTCTGCTACCTCATCCTTCCCCTTGGTCTGTTCTTCTACCCTTTCCTCAAGTTTCTCAGTCTCCTATAGCTTTGTTAGGGTCTCCTGTAGGGAAGTATGTGCCTCCTGTAGGACTGTTTCTGAGTCCTATAGTTTTACTCTTTCCTTCCAAGTGGATGTTGTAGGACTTCCTCTTTCATAAGTAATGGGGGTTTTGAATGGAGATTCCTCCTTTTTGGAAGTAGGAGAATCTTCAAATACAATAGGCACTATTGAAAATGGTTGTGGTTTTCCTATTTTTATCCTAGTGCTTTTTCGAGCCCTGAAATACATTGATGGCTGCCTTTTTCTCTTTTGTTTGGGCTTAACTAGGGTGCTGAGTGCAGCAAGAACAATTATTGCTTCCCTTTCTAGTGTCTCAGGAGATACTTCTATTTTCTTTGCCCCATTTTCTTCTTCTTTTGTCTTTTCTGCCTCTCCTAGCTTTGTTTCCTCTAGCCCTGTTCTGATTTCCTTCTCACCTTGTTTAGTTTCTGCCTTCTCTTCTTTAGTATTTTTCTTCTCTGGTTTTTTCTTTTTCTTTTCTTTTTTAGTCTCTCTCTTCTATCTTGGTGTCCTCCTTCTCTGCTTTGGTCTTTTTCTTCTCTGCTTTAGTCTCTTCCTTCTCTGTTTCAAGTTTTCCTTCTCTGTTTTCTCTGTTTTGGTTTCCTCTTCCTTTGTTTTGGTTTTTTCATCATCTTACCATTTTTTTTCTTCCCCCTCACTTTTAGAAGGATTGAGGTCATATGTGAGGCCTTTTATATCATCCTCTCTTGCCATATTTCTGAAAATATCCTAGGCTATGGGGATTGTGAAGGTGTGGAGGGCTTCTTCCACTAGCAGTTTAATTATTCGATGGTGATCCAATTGGTCTGGACCTCCTAACTTCAATTTAATACTAGAATCTATAAGAGACTGTAGGAGAAAATAGGGAATACTGAGTTTTTGGGGTGTGGGAATATCCATGCCATATCTCAGCTCATGCAAAAGTCTAAAATGGTAACCATAAACTATGTTGTACCTTCCTTCACAGGAAATGTACTTGATAATTTGGTAACTGACCTCATCCCAAGGGTAAGGTATGCTTGTTCTTTTGATGCCATTTTTGTCCTCTACAGGATGCTCATTTTCTTGGAAACTTGACCTAGTGGCTTTTCTTCTTTGCTCTAGGGTAGTCCAAGTGGAAGATTGGTAACCCTACTGATAAACTCTGGGGTGATTTCCATGGTGAGACCCCTGAAAGTAATAGTGGCATGGGTCTTTGAGTGGGGTACCAAGGAAAGGGAAAACTCCTGAGTCACTTCTTCATCATACCCTCAAAGTTTCTCGAAAAATGACATCCAATTGGCTCTGGTAAAAATGGCTACCACCTCGGGATGTTCATGGAGCCTGACTAAATTTAGGGGAGCCTTCCTCATGAATCCCCCTTTCATTATGTTTATACTCTTTTGGAATACCTCAAGTGGAGAAGGAGATAGCAATTTTTTGCAAAAATAGGAAATGAGAAAAAGTTGTGTTTTTCTTTTAAGAAATAGGCAGACTTTTTTAATGCAATTTCTCTTCTTTTCAGGCTTAATCCTTCCTTAAAATTGCATCACTCCTTGTATATATGAATATGCAAGGTGGGTTTGTACCGAGCCTACCTCTTCAAGTTTTAATTTGAATGAAAACCCCATGTTTTATTTTGTAAAACTACTTACTAGCCCTCCTGTAGAAATGACTGGGGGTTCTCCTGTAGAACTGGTTACGGTTCCTGTAGAACCCGATAATGCTCTTGTAGAACCTGATAGGAGGAGGAGTTATGAAAACGATAGAGAGTGATGGTTTCGAGGCTATGGAGGTGGTATGGAGCTTGCTACAGTCGTGGGGACGATGATAAAATAGAAACAAAGGTGGTGAATAAGTTCGAGGAGGAGTACTTATGTTTACTCAGGATATTTCTGATGATGATGTGAGCTGGAAAAACGGGTATGTTGCCATTATTCAGACCATTGGTCCCCACTGTTGTGTCATCATGAGTCTTCATGCCTTCTACCCGCAATCACTTCCCATCATTCGCATTGGAGTTTAAACACCGCTACTACCTATCTTTTTGGATTTTCGTGTGAGTTGACTAGGCACACGTGCGTGGGATCTCCGGATAAGTGCAATCGAACTGGATGAGGGTGGCTAGTTAACTGGCCACCTTTCTAGTTTAATCCCAACCATTCCACCCATTCATGCAGTTTTCAAATTATACAGATGCAACAGAGGAGAGGGTTAGACACTTACCTGTAGGTCAAATGCTCGTGCTACAGTGCTGCTAGGTTCTATTGCTGCTGCATGCTTGAATTTCAGTGTTGCATGCCTGTATCCCTTTTGTTATATGCTTTTTGCTTTTTGATATGTGCTCAGTTGCTTTGTATAGGTTCCCTTTAACTGAATCTTGCTTCTGACATCCCCTGCATTCCTGTGGCTACACCTATTTTGCTGTTGGAGCTTGATTTTAAGGGGATCAGCTGCTACAGGAAATCCTACAGGAGCTCCTGTAGCTGCTTCTCCCTCTAAAATTTTTAGCTGATGCTTGTGCTAGGAGCTGTGAGGATGCTACTAAGGATTCTGATAGTAATGGAGAGGGATTTGGTAAGCTGCAGGTGAGTTGCTAAGGTGTTGTTATTTTTATTTCCTTTATTATTTTTTTTAAAGAAAAACTAGTTTCTATGTTTTTTCTACAGGAAGGAAAGAAATCAATGGAAATGAGGTGGTGCAGGTGTGGGATGGAGGGTTAGGATGGTGGATAGCTGTAGGATGGCCTACAGGCTCTCTATGAAAATTCCCATCTCTTCAACTATTTTGTAAACTTCATTTCGAGCTCTTTCTGATTTCTACAGAAGCCTCCTATAGAACACACAAGGCTTCCTATAGGATGCACAGTCTTCAGAAAAAACACAGAGAGGTGGAGAAAAAAATCAGAAATGATGGAGAAGAGTATATAGAATGTGTAATAGGCTTTGTGGAATGTCCCCTTGCTTCCTGTGGTCCATCTGTAACCTACAATTCATTTTAAAAGTCAATTCCTCTTCCTTTTTTTCTCTGTTTTTTCTTTTGAAAAGACAACTAGGGCGCCTCCAGGAGGTTTTCACCCTATTTGCATGCCATGGGCGCCTCGAAGGGAGGTTTTAACCCAGGGATCTTATTATTTCTCTTTTTCATTTTTGTCATCACTGGGCCGCCTAAAAAGAGGTTTTCAACCCAATGATGTGACTCAAGCACCTCATAGAGGTTTTCAACTGAGTCCTTATTATTATTATTATTATTTTATTTATTTATTTATTTATTTTTATTTTTATTTTTATTTTTATTTTTATTTTATTTTTATTTTTATTTTTTATTTTTATTTTTATTTTTATTTTTTATTTTTTATTTTTTATTTTTTATTTTTTATTTTTTATTTTTTTTTATTTTTTTTTAATTTTTAATTTTTAAATTTTTTTTTTCAGTGAGTGGGTGGAGTGGAGGCTGAGACTTACTCCAATACCAACACTTTTTTATTCATATCTTCAATGAACTCTTGCTTGGAGAGGGGCTTCTTGTAAATTTTCAACCTATGCCCATTGACAAGCATGGGGATGGCTTCCTCATCAATGTTCCTGATCACAATTAAACCATTGTCATTGCATTTTTATACAGTGTAGGGTCCTAGCCATCTTATCATCAGCTTGCCCTTGAAATCTTTATACCTTGAGTCATAGAGCAGTGCCCAATCGCCTTCTTGGAATTGCTTCTCCTTGATATTTCTATCATCCCATATCTTCCAATGAATATAGATTACCTTTGTGTGAAGAAGGGCCTGCAATATTTTTTCATCCAATCCATTGAGCTGGAGGAGCCTTTCCCTTTGTGCATGGCTGAGATCTAGGTCCAGCTGAGCTGCCATCCTTAGTTTATTGTATTCAAATTCTATTGACAGCAAAGCCTTCTTCCCATAGACCAGTTCATAGGGTGTGAACCCTGTGGTGGTCTTCCATGTGGTGTTGTAGGCCTAGGTGGCCTCAACCAGTCTATCTGGCCTCAACCAAGAGACAAGAGGAAAGCTTATGAGAAAAGTGCATATATTAGGGCAGATTTGTGAAGGGCTATGAATGACCTACGAAAAATGTAGCAAAAGAGATCGTTATTGCTGCTTTATTGACTTATCATGAGCATATATGTACTGTAAGAGAGCTGCAAATCAAAACACTGAAACTGAGCAAGAAAAGAACTAGCTGCACCAAAAAACAGAACTATATCTCATGTTAACCTAAATTCTGACCTAGGAAAATGAAATGTTGAACAGTGCTATATGGAAAGGAAAGCATGGTAAGAGATTTATTTTAGAAACATAAATGAGTATGGCAAAATGGATCTGAAGCAAACATTAACCTCTGAATCAAACTGTGACACTAGAAATTGCATGGAGGAAGCAAAACTGTGTTTTTATGACAGCAAGAGTGTCTTGACCTCAGCTCATGATCCCAAAGGGAAGAAAGGAGGTCAAGGATTTGTTGATGGCCTTTTTGTATCTTTTCCTATCACTATTTAACCTACTTCAGCAACCTAAAATGGAAACAGCTATGGAAATCACCAGAATCAACCTATTCTAACCAAGAGAAAAGAAAATTTATTTAGCAACACTAATTCATGAACTGAAGAAAAACACATAAATACAAACAAGAGGTGTTGGGAAACTTGGGTTGGGCCCTAACCCAAGAGCTTCAGTCCCCTAGAAGAACTCAGTGCTGGCTCAGAAAATATTTCACCTCCATTATCAAAATAATAGTCACATTACATGAAAATGTTCACAAAAGTAAGCTAAAAAACGAGCTGAGCAACAGCTGCAACAAAATTGCGAAAATTTTTACTAACCATATAACTAACCTAATAAGGCCCTTAGCCCTCCTATTTATACAACTGGAGCCCCAACAGCTCTCCTAAAGTCAAGGAGGCTTGGCTCCCAAGACTAGATATAGACAACAATTCTTCTTCACTTACTCAGCTGCCCTTTTGATGAATTGATGTGGCTGCTTGTGCTCTGAGCCTTCTGAAGGAGGATTCGAAGTAGGGGGTCATAAATGAGGGGGACACACTCCTACAAATCCTCTCCCTTGTTTTCCTCGAATATTGGCTTCCAAATTCTCATTAAACCTTTGAATTTGTCTCAAAATTGACCAAAAATCTGCATAAAGCACACATTAGACTTCATGGCATAATGACTAACCCAATTCACTCTATTAGCATAAATATAATAAAAAACATGCAATAAACTAATGAGAATGGTGGATTGAACTAAGTTAGGAGGCAAAATAAGCCCATATAATTACCCATTTATGGGGCTCATCACAAAGTAAATGTCAAACTGTTCAGAATTTTACAGAGTGTAGAAAACAAGCATTATCATTGAATGTTCCACTAGACACTTCTGAGACGTTGATGAAATATTGTTGTTGGGAAAAGTATCCAATACGGAATTACCCTATCCCACTCTAAGGGTGATAGTACCTCAGCAACAACTGAATGCAAAGCTATTCAAGATTACTTCTTTATGAGATGAGAGAGAGAAAAGAAGGATGATCTACTAACCGTTATCTTGCGCTAATAGTCGATCCAATCCTCACTCCTTGCTGCTTGCTCCTAGCTCCTTGCTCTTTCACCGGCCCAGCTACACAAAGATCCTGTAAAAGCACAAAGAAAGGAAACTACAAGAAGCATACATCCATAACTGATTCAAGGATTAGAATAAATCAAATATACAAGCATCAATTCGCCATAGAGACACATGCATATAGAAGAACCTCAAATACTTTATTAATAGAAGAAGTAAAGTTCTGAGAGTGTTACAACCATAATAGGCCCAATCCAGCAACACCTCCCAGCAGAAAGAAATCTCCTCTTCACCTCCTTCAAAGCAATCACCCAATAGTTCTATACACAAACCAACAGCACTTCCTTGCACAAAATTCCAGCCCCCATAGACCTCATGAGAGAGCTCTATATATAGGAGATTTGGAGAAAGGATGAGTCAGCTTGAGACTGACATGAAGCTGACTAGTGTCCTCTCCCACTTTAGTTAAACTTCAGTTCTTGAGTCCACTTGGAGATTCTTGCTTCCACTTGGAGATCAAGACCCTCTTACTCATCACAAGGCGAATTCCATGATCCAAGTGTCAGTTTGGAAGCTTCTTGGGCAATTGACACCTTGCAGAATGACTGTGCCACTTGGCCAATCTCGCCCAGCGCAGGTAGCCTTCATTAGTTTTGACATTCAGCGCAGGTACAGAGTGGAGCAGTTGACATTCAGCGCAGATGCTCAGTGGAGCAGTTGACATGATCCAGAAACAACTTGTTTTTGAGTGTTTTCAGGTGGAGAACTGATTTTCAGTGCTGTGGTTTGCTGACCTTGTTCCTCTAGGGGTAGGAAAAACATGTTTAGGGACTTTGGATCCCTCAGATTATTGACATTTCATGCTTCATGCTGTTAGGCACAAAAATGTCTATAACAGTTGCCCCCTAAAGTATGAGGTCGTTTATCGGGTGAAATGCTTTATCAGGAGGATCCGAAGTTCATTCAATCGCTGAGAGGTGCCCTGTAATAAAATACAATACAATACATTATTTTTCATTCTGCTTTCATGATCTAGCTGAGGTGGGCATTCCCATGCTCAGCTTTATAAATTCATTTTGGTACATAGAACAAACGATCGTCTGATGGTAGACTGATAATTCTCTACTGAAATTATCATCCTTTGAGTAGGATGATCATCTGCTGCAATGATGTACATAACAAATGTCTTTATATCCTGAATATATATCGCAGCCCGGATGGATGAAACTAGATCCGAGGTCTTCAAACTCGTTCGATCTTTACTCTAAGTACAAGTCGATCCATGTGAGAATTGCGCTGAAGTCGAACATGGAAAGACAGCGCTTGATTACCGGTCAATAATGTAAACCGTTAACAAGCGCGAGAGGAATCACCAATAATGACAATGACCCTCAAGGTACTGCAGTACAATTCACGTGGTGTGAATAAAGGACTTGGCGTCGAACACCACGCAAAATCTTCTGGTCGAAGGTCATTGATGTATACCTGTCGCCGTAAGTGAGAAACTTGCCATTGAGGCATGCAAGCTTCAAAGTACTGGGGGGTTTGTTCCTAGATCGACTTCTTGGATAACGAGCTGAAGTCGACAAGAAGCGATCCGTCAAAGGAGGGCCTTAATGAATCCCACATCAGTGACACGGAACGGAGCTAATGATTTTAGTGGAGGTGAAAACAATCTGTGAAATATGATTCAGGGTGGCGATCATGGGTGGATGAAGGATAATGTATGGCAGTGGATGGGACATGGTTGACTCTTTCTGAACACATCTCTTGAACATATAACGACACTGATGTGATGGATCGATAGCATTACCCCAAATGTGGATGGTTTGGCGAGGACCATGGTGATGAGACTGGTGAATGAAACAACCCAACCTGATGTGATACGGAGGACAAAGTGTCATGTTCAAGAGCGACTTGCTACCATTAAAGCTTTGAGGTTCTCCCAATTTTTCCCCAGTCATTTCTGACCAGTACCTCTTTATTTTTGTCAAGCTTGAGGAGGACAACATATGCTTGTTCTATAACCTGCCCTTCGGGCAAGCCCATCGCTATGTTTTAACGAGCCTAGCGATAGGGAAACTCGTTCTCGTCTAAAGACAAGTTTGTCGCTATTTAATCATTTTAACGAGTCTAACGACAAGGAAAACTCGGTCCTTTTCATTTTTAGAGAGTCTGAAAAGGTACAGAAAGTTAACTCCAAAATTCCTTTTTCGTCATCTAATCCCTTAAGTCCGAAAAAGTATAAAACAATACAGAAGGGATGAGTTTTCGATAGTTTTAACGAGCCGAACAAAACAAGCGCTCGATCTTTTTGTGCAATAATCCCTCAGGTCCAAAAAGATTAAAATCTAGAGGAGGGATAGCTCTTCCGGTCGTTTAACGAGCTGGAAGGCCAAAACTCGGCAATCTTTTCATATTTTACGAGTCAGTTGAAAAGAGCTTAAAGAAGACTCGTCTTTTGAGGAACGAGTGATGAACAGGGATAGCAGCTGATTCCAGGTACAGGTTGGAATTTTCCAATCACGGTAGTGTCACAAGGATGGCTAGGTGAAATCACTCTTCGCAGCTGTTCCTCAAAATGGGTAAACAATCATATGGAGGTGAACAATCGGCCAAATGAAAGTGGAGGTGGCAGGTGCAAAACACGACCAAGGCTTTTATGGTTGATCAGGTTACATACTTAATGGTTATTTACCAGGATGGGTTCATTTTTTAACGAGCTTGAATGCGCCAAAACACTGCTCAATCTTATGTTTATTTTTTAACGAGCATGAACTATGTGCTAAAACTGCTCGGTGATAAGCTCGCATGCCCCCAGAATAATAACGCAAATTGAGGTGCATGCCCCCCAAGCTTTATTGCATTCAACTCGGTGGTTGGAATGAAGGTTTACCTTTGAGAAAGGGGATTTGTTTCATTTTTTAATGAGGTTGACACAAGATAAGAACCGTCCTCTGACTCCTTGTTTCATTTTTTAACGAGGTTGACATGAGATAAGAACCGTCCTCGGAGTCCAAATCCATCAGACATAGAAGGTTTCATATTCCACTGTGGCCACTTCTGCCAGATTACTTGGAGGTGGTAGGGCAAAAGTACCCATTAAGGCAGGGTCTTTTAGGAGACCTACTCCGATATTTTGGAGCGAATGATTCCTTCCATGGATCATTGGAATGCTTCCCGTAATTTGTGAACTGTTGGGGAGAAAAGTTTGTTGGTCGACGATTGTAATTCCTCCTTGGAAGGGAAATGCAATCTTCCTGAAGTAGGTCGACACAACTGCGGCCATGGCATAGATCCATGGTCTTCCGAGTAGGATGTTGTAATCGAGGTTTCCATCAATTACTTCAACATCAATTCCTACTGTTTTGCCCCCCAGTTCAACTTGCAAGTTACTTAAAATCCCGTATGGAGTGTATGATCGTCCATCAAATGCTTTTAACGTCGTTGACGATTTCGACAAGGGTGGTGAGCCTAAATCTTTCCAGCAACTCATCGACATAAGACATGTAGATGCCCCCTCATCAATAATTGTTCGATGAACAGTTTTGTTGAGGGCTTTCACTTGAATAAGGAAAGCTAGTTGAGCTGGTAACTGAGGGTCATATCCTTTATGATCAAAGGCGACAAGATTGGAATCCATTGGGTCAATTCCACCTATTGCTGATAATAAAGCTTGTTCTTGGGAGAAGCAATTTTACGGTACCTCAAGTGTCGACATAACGGACGGCGATTGGGCCAGGTCCTCTATCTGTGCTATTTTCGCACAAGGATTAAATGTCGATTTGTGTACTGCTCCCTTTTGCGACTTTATTATTGGCTCAGGGACGATGGGTGGCACAACTTCGGTCAAAGTTGTTGTCGAACTACTAGGTTGTTCATTAGCCTTGTTGTTCGACAGCTTTGGATTCCTGTAATCTTTATTCCTCGTCAAAGCATTATTTTTCTGCTTTGAGGTAGACAACATAAGCACTTGGGATCGGGAAGCATTTTGATTAGCAACCAGATTTTGACCTGGATTAGGAAACGGATCAGTCAATACTGCTGGGGTTTTTGAACTCTTAAAGAGTTTCTTAACTTCAGCTATATGTGGACAATCTTTCGTCCAATGATCCTCATCGCATATATGACACCCTGCTGGGGGTTTCCTTTTTCTCCCTTTCTTTTTCTTCTTGCCCCCTGGTTGCTTCAGTTGTTTGCCCTTTTCGGTCGACATGGCATTTACTTATGAGGCAAGAAGTTCTTCATTTGCATTTTGACTATAAATTTTGTGCTTGTCAATCACGCCATTGCCGGCGTGAGAGTCATTGTTTGATTTAGGAGGAGGAGGAATTGAGAATTCCGGTCTAGGGGCGTCAGGTATTTTGTCGTAGAGCATGCCAGACGGAGTATAGACCAAGTCCAGATATTGTGCACGAGCGATAACCTGCTCTTCCGTTACGACCCCCCCCTTTGCCACATCTTCCGTTATAGCAGGAAGTAACGACTTTATAAACCATTCAGCTAACAGCTGATCGGGAACATATGTTTTCACCATCCTACGACGACGACGCCACTCATGTATATGATCAGATATGTGGGTGGCAGTCGTCTGTTTGAAGTTGGTAAGGAGTTCTGTTCCCGTTTCATACCTTATCAGTAATTGAAAATGGGTTAAAAAGGTTGTGGCTAAGGTACTGAAGTTGTCGAATGAAGCTCTAGGCAATTCAATGTACCATTTTGCCGCTGGACCCATTAACGTCCTCTGAAAGAGGCGAAGTCGTATCGAATCATCATTCAGGGTGTTTGATGAACACCATAGATGGAATGTCATCACATGATTCGACGGATCTTCACCCGGATTTCCATTAAATTTAGGAATGACTGACGGAAGTTTATGCGGAATCGCCGGCCACCAAGGGGCATAAGCAATTGGATCATTCGTCAGCCGGTTTAGATCTGGTGGTTCTAGAGTTGCTACAAAGGGCAACTGTTGGTTCAGGTTAGGCGAAGCATATCCAGGATAAGATGGTATCGCCTGAGCAATGGGTCTTTGCAGACCAGCATAATGCTGACAACTTTGACAAGGTTGATGGGCATAACCATTATAGTATGGTTGCCCATTACTTACAAAGACTTGTTGCTCAGGTCCTTGATATGATTGCTGGAATGGCGTTTGTTGAGATTGAACCAGCTCTGGTTGTTGGACCATTTGCTGTTGACCAATACTGGATGATTGACCAAGATGAGGAGTCACAATACTTGTTTGAGCTTGAGTCGCTCCAGATAAGGAGGCACTAACCTGAGGTTGTGATTGAGTCATTGAGACAAGATGCTGTTGTATTGCAACCTGAGAAACTTGGGGTTGACATACAACAGGTGGAGCTTGTACTTGCGACACATTCACTATAGCAGGTATGGTGGGAATATTCGACACAGGGTGTACTGGTTGCATTGAATATACAACCCCTGGTTGTTGAGGCAGTATTGGTACCCAACCGCTGGATGTAATTCCAGTTTGACCTGAACTTTGTTGTAAACTCCCATATGGTTGTTCTCTGGGAGGGAACAATGAAAGAGCATACTGCCCTCCATATGGTGGAAATCCAGTACTTAAAGGGTAAATTGGCCTTTGAAGACACATTGGATCAATTTGTTGAGTTTCAACATAAGAAATACCAGATGATAATCCGGATGAAGAAATAGGAACTAACCATGTCGTTGTCCATGATTGGACTCCGGCTTGTTGTTGACAATTGGCCGGGACAGATGGTATACCAGCGAACATCGTTGGAGTAGTAGCAGGAGGCTCTGCTGCTGCTGTGTCGGACGACACAGTCCTAGATGTCGACGGTTGTTCAGACATATCTAGTCTATCCAAAAGATTTCTTAGCGATTCTACAGGAACTTCCACTTGTGGTGGACTAACTTCAAAGATCAACGAGGGAAAGGTGATGATTATTCCGCTTAAAATAAATTTTATAACGACGCTTTAGACACAACTTGCTTTTTCAGTTTTTAAGAGTCGAGAAAAAGCTAAAGATGACTCTAGTCTCCTTCGATGTATTAACGAGCCCGAAGTGACAAATGCTCGGTCGGACTTTTTCAGTTATAGAGTTTGAAAAAGGCCAAAAGAAACTGCTCTGGAGATCTAGGCAGAGGGTGTGCCAAACTTTTCGCAAAACCACAGAATACGTTTTACGGTACGGGTGGTCGATCTTCGTGAATGTTGTGTTCACTGCATTGCGATCAGTAGGGCGGCCGACACGGCTTCCTATGGATAAAAGATATATGCCTATAGGGGTCTCCCAATATATACGCAACGGTACGTGGGAGCACAAGTCCGTATTAGTGCCACCGACTCTCAGGAGGAATCACCCACCTTCGTCAAGATCGACAGTCACTACGTTTAACGACGCCGGAACACGTCTCTAGCTTAGACCTCTATGTGTTTGCGTTATGTTTCAAAGCATTGTTAGGTTCATTCAATATATTTTAAGTTGATCTTTTTAAAGTTTGCCTTTCAAGGTTCACCACGAGATGTTTTGATACAAATTCCTAAATGCAGTCTAAGATGAGAAGCAATCTTTTTCAATCTTTTCGACTCATGAAAATCTTAACTACTGAGGCAAAAGAGAGACAAAATCTTTTCTCACAGATCAAAGAGCATACACTAATGCACTTTTTCCTAAATCAACATGCAAGCTGTCATAATGCACATGCACAATGCAAGTATTTCTTTTCTCTTTCTTAATGTTGGCGAAATGCAAAAAGAAAGATGTTGTATAATTTTGAATTCAATTTCAAGTGAAAGCAAACAAGCTTGTCCAAAATCAAAAGACACCTTAAGATTTACTTGTTTTGACACTAGAAATATATAAACTCAAACCAAATGACGAAAGCAAAAGCTCAATCAGCCATGAACAGCAAATAAACTAACTCTTAAGATCAAAACCACACTTTATCACAGGTCTAGATCTAAGAGGCCACAGCAAGACTAGTTCACTTTCGTTATGGGAAACTGTAAATGTACAAGAAATACACAAAGAACAAACATAGTTTCTTTATACAACTGAGGCGGAATAGTGACAAGGAAAGTTGGTTTCAGATAGGCCTACTGACTGGTAACAAACAGCAAAAACAAGAGTGAAAACAGGGCAAGACACAGCAGGAAACCCTAGCAGCACAAGGCAGGACTGGTCCAGCGCAGTTGGAACACTACCTGTTTGACCTTCAGCGCAGGTAGCCCCTTCGGGAACTGCGCTGAAATGCAAACAGCCTTTGTACAGCCTACACTGAAGAACGAAACTTTCGTTTCTGGTGGTTTCCGGGTCACAAATTGCTCAAAAATTCACAGTTTTCGCTCAAATCAGAAGCTATCAGTCAAGGACACACTAAGGGATGACAAGGAGGATGAAAATCTATCACTAAGAGCTTATTAGAGTCCTTGTGAATCAGCTCTTCAAATCATAAACTTGCCCAGAAACTGAGCTAGAGTAGCTGCCCTCTACTTTGTATTTGAAAGATTCAAACACAGTTCGATTCGGTACTCCCTTTGTTTATGAAATGAATAGAAAAAACACAAACAACCAACAAGATACGATCCCCAGCGGAGTCGCCAATTTGTTGTTGGGAAAAGTATCCAATACGGAATGACCCTATCCCACTCTAAGGGTGATAGTACCTCAGCAACAACTGAATGCAAAGCTATTCAAGATTACTTCTTTATGAGATGAGAGAGAGAAAAGAAGGATGATCTACTAACCGTTATCTTGCGCTAATAGTCGATCCAATCCTCACTCCTTGCTGCTTGCTCCTAGCTCCTTGCTCTTTCACCGGCCCAGCTACACAAAGATCCTATAAAAGCACAAAGAAAGGAAACTACAAGAAGCATACATCCATAACTGATTCAAGGATTAGAATAAATCAAATATACAAGCATCAATTCGCCATAGAGACACATGCATATAGAAGAACCTCAAATACTTTATTAATAGAAGAAGTAAAGTTCTGAGAGTGTTACAACCATAATAGGCCCAATCCAGCAACACCTCCCAGCAGAAAGAAATCTCCTCTTCACCTCCTTCAAAGCAATCACCCAATAGTTCTATACACAAACCAACAACACTTCCTTACTTGCACAAAATTCCAGCCCCCATAGACCTCATGAGAGAGCTCTATATATAGGAGATTTGGAGAAAGGATGAGTCAGCTTGAGACTGACATGAAGTTGACTAGTGTCCTCTCCCACTTTAGTTAAACTTTAGTTCTTGAGTCCACTTGGAGATTCTTGCTTCCACTTGGAGATCAAGACCCTCTTACTCATCACAAGGCGAATTCCATGATCCAAGTGTCAGTTTGGAAGCTTCCTGGGCAATTGACACCTTGCAGAATGACTGTGCCACTTGGCCAATCTCACCCAGCGCAGGTAGCCTTCATTAGTTTTGACATTCAGCGCAGGTACAGAGTGGAGCAGTTGACATTCAGCGCAGATGCTCAGTGGAGCAGTTGACATGATCCAGAAACAGCTTGTTTTTGAGTGTTTTCAGGTGGAGAACAGATTTTCAGTGCTGTGGTTTGCTGACCTTGTTCCTCTAGGGGTAGGAACAACATGTTTAGGGACTTTGGATCCCTCAGATTATTGACATTTCATGCTTCATGCTGTTAGGCACAAAAATGTCTATAACAAATATATTGGCTCTTTGCATAGTTATTTGTGTCATTCATTGTTATTACATGAACCTAAGTCTCTTGATGAATCTAGTGTGAAGGTTGTACATCTTGAATGCAAGGGGGGCATGAGCAGGATGACTACCATAAGAGGGAAGCAACAACTAAGAGAAGAGAAACAAGTCCCTTTTGCACTCATTGTGAGAAAGAAGGGCATGATGAGGAGAATTGCTGGAAACTACATTGAGAATTGAGGCCTAAAAGGAATGTTGGAAAGAGAAGCAAAAGACAGTTGCGAATGTGCAGCAAGACTAGGAATCTAAATAAGAGGATGATGAGAATATCACAGTTGTAAGATTTGTAGGTGTTGGACCAATTGACCTGGGATTGGATTCAGGTGATGAAATGAATATTACACCTCTTGGGATTGCAGAAGAGGGACCTATTGACTTGGGTTCTAATTCAGGCAATGAGACAATGATTTTAGCAGATGTTATGCTAAAAATGAAAATGGCACCAACTGCGACATGGCTCCAAGAACTCAAAGAAATCAACCAGAGAATTCAAGCGGAGAATGTTGAACTAAGGAGACTCCTACGAAAAGTAGAGAAGGAGAAACAAAGGTTGCAACGTCAGTTACAAGCCAAGGAGGAGGCTTTGGAAAAGCTGCAGCATAACAAGCCTGAGGTAAAAAGTGATTCTTCAATTTCATGTACCTTTTATGATGATGATATCGCTTCTTTTGAGAAACACATTAGAAAAATTGGATCAAAATTGTTGAAGAAAATAGGGTATCAAGGAAAGGGTCTCTGAATTAATATCCAAGGCATTGTGATTCTTGAATCCCATCAAAGTGGAGGAATTTCCTCGTTATGCAGGACTTGGATATGTCAAAAAAGAGGTTGGGGAATGTTCCAAGATAACTAGTGACCAAACAATGACAAATGATGAGATCACCTCATCACATTCCAGTGATCTAAGTGATGGTTCCACGATCACTTATCAAAGGCGCACCAAAAATAAGAGTTCCAAAATGATACAGAAAGTTTGGAGGAGGAAGAATCATTGTAGTTACTACAATTGGAGGATAGACACCAGAGAGTCGTGTGTCAAATACTGCATGCCCATAAGGAACCATTAAAGAATCCAGCTGGTGAATATGTTCAACAAGTGAATCTGCCACATTCTTGGTGGTTCACTTGGTTGAGTAAGAGATGGTTTTACTAGATATGGTAGCTTTTCATGGCCACATTTGTAAATCATGTGTTGCGAATAATTGTAAAAGTGATGATTTGTTTTCCATCGCTTATTAAAGCAATGATGATGTTTTTGGCCTTTTTGTTGATAGTTGAGGCATTGGTTTCTATTATGATGTAAACTTAACCAAATACTGTGTGTTATAAACTCTTGGAAAGTATGGGGTTGTTTGAGTCATGTGTAGTTTTGTATGTGATTGCAAAGTATGTACCAGATTTACATGGAATGCATATGTTGAAAGTATGTCTTGACAATGACACATGCAGATTGCAAGATGTGTTCATGCTTTTGGAGGAACAAAAGCTCCTTAGTGGGGAGGAATGATCTAGGTGGCTCTAGAAACGCTTAGAATGTAAAAGTGGCTTAGAATAGCTCAAAAATAAAAGTTCTTAGATTCCACCAAAACTATGAACATATCATAATGTTCATCGTCTTGATTCCAACGATGTGAATGGAACTCAAATCTGAGTTCATATTCTCTAGATACATCTAGTCAAATTTTTGGTCAAACTAGGCCCAGTGGCAGCCTTTAATGAGGGAACAATTTGGAAAATTTCTAGCTCACAGTTTCTGGCCGCTGAAACGGTTGAATTCGTCGCCTCATTAATTTTTTTAGTGACCCCGAAAAACCGGTCACATTTTTTAACTAATGAAGTTTATTAAAAAATTAAAAAAAAGGTGCAGCGGCCACCACCCTCGCCACCCCAAACCGTGGCTATTATATGTGTAAAGGTCGGTGAGCCACCCACTAGCAGACCTGCCACCCGACCAATCGACATGATATTATGCGGGCCAACGAACACACCACATATAAAAAATTATGGGGTCAGCGACATTCGAACTCACTCCGGCTATGTGGTCGGCTCGCCCTATGTGGTAGCCCCGCCTAAACCAACAATAATATACCATAACACGCCAGACAAAATGCGCCAACATAACCAACACTGCAACCCTTACCATTCGCCCACATTTAAATAACAAAAATGTCGTGTAATATTAAAACAAACGTGCCATATGACCGCCAAAAAACAGTTAACCATCAAATCTTTTTGGGAGGCCATGGGGTTGGAACCAGGGCCTTCCCCAGGCTAATCTGGGTGCCCACCAATGGCCCAAGGTGCCTCACATTGAAATATCCATTGGAAAAATTATATGAAAACCAAACTTTTTCATTCACCATGGGGGCATTATAGGAAAGAGGGTGGCGGAATCGAGCACGAGGGCCGAGGTGGAACCCTCTCACAATGGCTGAGGTGGGACCATCCTTGGCACATTTTTCAAGACAAAATCTTGTAGGAATATTCATTGATTCTTGAGGAATCTTTAGATTCCCTTGGAGGCTAATTTTTAATAGAGGTGGAATGATGCCAACTTTATAGTCATTTTTCACAGAATTTTGCAAGGAGCGCAGTGGTATGCTCAAAATTTTCATCTGAGCAGCAGATTTTTCAGCCATCTCCAGGAAGGAAAGTTTGGGGAATCTTCAAGATTCCGAGGGTCTAGATTTTGATAGTGTCAGAAAGGGGCAAAGTTTATAGTTGTTTGACACAATTTCGTGCCACAGATCCATTGGTGATGTTTGTTTCTACATCTGAGCTTTAAAATTTTAATCCATGATAGAGTATGGAGGTATAAGGGTCATCTTCGTAAATTTTATTGTAATCCATTTTTCTACCATTTAATGAAATAAGCCTCCCAACTTTGAGGAGGGTCCAAAGATGTATCCCACACTGGGTGAACTCCATAATCAAATCGTTTGTGTGCCTTTTATCTCATGGTTTCTTTATGATTTTCAATTGTTTCCATAGGTTTAAGTTACTTGGTTACATGCTCATTTATATGAAATTATGTACGCATCCTTGAAGTTAAAATATCTGGATAATTGAGAAGGCTTTACGATGTGAGATGGGTGTTGAATGTGCTAAATTTAAGTATATATCTGACAATAAACTAGAAGAATATCGTGAGATGGTGGCCAATACTAAAGAAAATATTTTTGTACTTGATTCAAAGTTGCATGTAAGCAGAACTGAACCCCAAAAAGGCTGATCTAGAAATAAAGATACAAGAAGTTAAAGCTCATGAATATGCATTTCAAAGAGAGCGGCAGAATTTCAAGTCTAGGTAAGTAGGACAATATTGATAGAGGGTTTACCTTTGACAACTACTCTAATAATTGAATTACTAGTGTTCATGTTATAGACATTTTTGTGCCTCGCATCACTGAGCATGAAATGTCAATAATCAAGGGATCCAAAGTCCCTAAACATGTTGTTCCTACCCCTAGAGGAAAAAGGCCAGCAAACCACAGCACTTAACAAAAGTTCTCCACCTGAAAAGACTCAAAAACAAGGCAATTCTGGATCATGTCAACTGCTCCACTAAGCATCTGCGCTGAATGTCAACTGCTCCACTGTCTACCTGCGTTGAATGTCAACTGCAAAGAAGGCTACTTGCGCTGAGCGAGTTTGGACAAGTGGCAGAGTCATTCCTGAAGGTGTCAATGCCCAGGAAGCTTCCAAAATGACACTTGGATCAGGGAATTCGACTCGTGATGAGTAAGAGGTTCCAAGTCTCCAAGTGGAAGCAAGAACCTCCAAGTGGACTCAAGAACTGAAGTGGGAGAGGACACTAGTCAGCTTCATACCAGCCTCAAGTTGACTCATCCTCTCTCCAAAACTCCTATATATAGATCTCTCTCCATGAGGTCAAGGGGAGGCTGGAATTTGGTATTTGCAAAGAATTGCTGTTGGTTTGTGGCTAGAAACATTGGGTGTGTTATGCTTTGAAGGGAGCTGAAGAAGGAATTCCATTCTGCTGGGAAGGAGATGCTGGGTTGGAGCCTTATGGGTTGTATCTCTTCCTGAACCCTGTTACTTTCAATAAAGCTATCTTGATTCTTTCCTATATGCTGGTGTATTTTGTATGATTGCATTAGTATATTTGATTTACTTCTAATCCTGAATCATTTATGAATATGTGTATTTCCCTTTGTATTGTGTTCTTCTCTTGTTGCAAGTAGCTGGTCACAGGTAGTTGTTCTCTTGATCAAGCGAGGAGGCAAGTAGCTGTGGACACACAAAGAGAAGAGGATCTAGTTCGAGGGACAACTGGAAGACAACGGTAAGTCTGCCGATCTCCTCTCTTTCATATTTCATAAAGGAAGAAATCATGATAGCTGTATTCGTTTGTTGCTAAGGCGTTGTGACACCTTAGGTGGATAGGATCGTCCTAAATAGGCATTTTTCCCCACAACAAATTGGCGACTCCACTGGGGAAAGAACTTGTTTATTCATTTCATTTGTGTTTCCGTCATTTGTTTACTTCATAGACTTGATAGCAACTCTTGAACTGTATCTTTCCCGGATGCAAAGTAAAAGTTGCTGCTTTGATCCAGTATGTTGGACTTGTCTATGATCTAAACTAGATCCACAAATGATTTGATTGATCCTTGTGATAGTCTTTAGTACCCTATCAAAGCATCCCTCTGTTTATACCTAGCTTGTGTTTCTGATTTGGCCTGAAACAGTTGATTTTTGAGCATTTTGTGACCCAGAAACCAAGGGAAACGAGAGTTTCTCTCTTCAGCGCAGGCACTGTGAAGGCAGTCTGCATTTCAACGCAGGTCCCGAAGGGGCTACCTGCGCTGAATGTCAAACTGACAGTGTTGGACCTGCGCTGAACCAGTGTGGCCTTGTGCAGCTGGGGTTCTTTGTCCTCTTTTGCCCTGTTTTGATCTCTGTTTTTGCAGCCTTTAACCAAGTGTAGGTGCTGGTCTGATAACCCTTTTCTTTGCCTGAATTCCGCCCCAATTTTTGTACAAAAAGATTGTGAATGTTTTTATGTGTTTGTGGCGTCATTTACAGTCTTCCTTTGCATGAGTAAAGTAGTCTTTCTATAGCCTTTGATTCAGATCTGATTGAGAGTGATCTTAGAAGAGAGTTGATTGGCTGTTTGTTCAGATTGATTATAGTTTTACTTTTGCTTATTGGTTTGAATTTGTTCTTTTCAAAGTATCAAAACGAGTCTTATTTCGAAAATCGCAAAGTGATTGTAATATCTTCTACCCTTGTTGATTTCGAAGAAAGTGAACTTGTTTATTTTGATCATTGTAAAAGCAAATTCAAAGTTGTGCAAAAAGCTTTCTTTGTAGGCATTTATACTAAGAAAGTGAAAACAAACACCTGCATTGTGCATTTTTCATTTGATAAGTTTGCATGTTGGAGTTAGGGAAAGTGCATTAGAGTGTGCTGATTGCTCTTTGAGAAAAGATAGTCGCTCTCTTTTCCCTTAGTAGCTAGGATTTTCAAAGTTGAAAGATTGTAAAGCTTGCTTATCATCTTAGACTGCATTTAGGAATTTGTATCATACATCTCGTGGTGAACCTTGAAAGGCAAACTTTAAAAAGATCAACCTAAAATAAACTGATTGAACCTAACAACGCTTTGTAACATAACACAAAACATAGAGGTTTAGGCTAGAGACGTGTTCCGGCATCGTTAAACATAGTGACTGTCGATCTCGAAGAAGGTGGGTGATTCCTCCTGAGAGTCGGTGGCGCTAATACGGATTGTGCTCCCACGTACCGTTGCGTATATATTGGGAGACCCCTATAGGCATATATCTTTTATCCTTAGGAAGCCGTGTTGGCCGCCCTATTGATCGCAATGAAGTGAACACAGCATTCACGAAGATCGACCACCCGTACCGTAAAAAGTATTCTGTGGTTTTGCGAAAGGTTTGGCACACCCTCTGCCTAGATCTCCAGAGCAGTTTCTTTTGGCCTTTTTCAGACTCTATAACAGAAAAAGTCCATCCGAGCATTTGTCACTTCGGGCTCGTTAAAACATCGAAGGAGACTAGAGTCATGTTTAGCTTTTTCTCGACTCTTTAAAACTGAAAAAGCAAGTTGTGTCTAAAAGCGTCGTTAACAATTTATTTTAAACAGAACAATCACCCTTTAATCCTGCGTTGATCTTTAGGTTGAAAAGATGGAGCACACCAACCAAGGAGTTCCCTTGGGTGGAAATCCTAGTCCCTTCTCCTCTTGGGGAGATGTTGGTGCGCCCCACATGGCCACATTGTCGCTTCCAGGACTGACAATTGGCCTACAAGTTTGGCTCTTTTCGACCAATGTCATTCAGAATACCACCACTCCTGAACAATCGAGTCAACAGTTAGATCAAACAAGAGTTTCCTCCCAGCCTTCCACTTCATCTTCCTCCCCTCCTTCCTCTTCACTTGATGGAACTGGTCGATCAAAAAATCGGGTTCCTAAGGAGAAGAAGGAGAAGAAGAAGAAAGAAAAGAAGAAGAAGGAGCCTAAGGCAACTGGGGGCAAACAAATGTCATCTAACAAAAATCCACACACCACACTTGTAAGGCCTAAATCACCATGCATCATATGCAGGGGAGACCACTTCCATAGAGATTGTCCCTGTATCCCACGGATACTAAGAGACTGGTCCCCCCGTTTGCACAATTCGGGAGCATCGACCTCTGATAGCCATGTCGACTGCTCACCGTCAACTAGTGGGAGTGAAGCTCCAGGACGGAATGGGAAAGTTAAATTTCCCTGCAGACTGTGTGAAGGCGATCACGCCATCCACTGTTGTCCCTTCTTAGACGAGGCAAAAAGAGTTCTGGAAGATCGTCCGATTTTACGAGCGAATCTTCCTCCTGGATATCAAAGACTCCTGCCAAGTCCCTCACTAGTTGAGAATCCGGCTGAGCCACTTAGATGGTCAGCCGAAGCACCTGTCATTGAAGAAGAATCGTTTGGATCCATGCCTGACAAAAGTCAAAAGGTTGATACGGCAGTTGACCCGGTTTTGCCTTCAGAGGCTCCATCTTCGAATGACACCATCACGGAGGAGAATAAAGACGACACCGTCTAGGTTCTCTTCATCAGCACTAACTCTGATGATCAAGGGGGCAATGCCACCATTCCTTTGTCGCAGGAAGGAAGTTCATCAGAGCGCTATCCGGCCGTATATTCGGTCCCACCACCAAGCAACCTGGTTGTGTCCTTTGATTGGAACCAACTAGGCAGACCCCGGTTGCCAGCCAGTGTGCCATTCAGAATTATTTGTCAAATATACAGAATGGTAATGGCTGGCACTATCATTGATGAGGGGGCATCTGTGAGTATCCTTTCCTCTATTGCTTGGAAGGCGCTTGGTTCGCCGACGCTTTTACCTGAGATGAGAAATCTATCAGGTTTTGATAAAGGAACCAGTCGACCTTTAGGGATCCTCCCCAATGTGCCTATAACATTGAAAGGGAAGACCGTTCAAATGAACGTGATGGTCGTTCAAGGACCCTTGGATTATAACCTACTCCTTGGACGAGACTATATATATTGCATGGGAGCTGTAGTCTGCTCACTCTTTAGAGTAATGTGTTTTCCGCATGAAGGAAGAATGGTCAAGCTCGTGGACCAACTTTCGTTTCCCGGATCACACATCGCAAATAGTCATTTGCCATCCCTAAATGGTCTATTCATGCAAGAAGTGTCCCAACCCATGGTCCATCCTCCTGATGAGCGCGAGTAATCCGGGAGGATATGACTGGAACCCAGGGGGCATGCATCCTGGCCTGCTTCGGCAGGGAAAATTTGGGTATAGGGTAGGTTTCCGCGGGAGAATATGACTAGTCCGTACCCCGTCCGTGATTGGAAGAGGGGTTGTTCTAGAATAGGATTCTTTTGTCAAAGTTACGTGCTTGGCACCAGTCATTCACCCTTGTCTATTTCGGTAGACATTGCCGAGGAAGTGTTTTGTTGAAAGAATAACAGAACAATCTTTGGGTAGCCTGAAAGAGGTAGGCCTCTCCCGGTAAAACAGATGTTTTATCTGCAAATTGAGGGGTAACCTTGAAATCATACTTTATACCTGGGGGCATGCAAACCTTTCGGAGTGCAAGCAAGGGGCAACTATTTATTTTTTAAATTTTTAGGACCTCTAACCCTTTAAACTCGTAGGATTAGTCATTTCCAAACTTGCATAAAGAAAGGAGAGTGAGCATAGCTTTGGTAAGGCGCAAGCTCTATAAAAAATGGGATCTTTCATGAGACACTCTTATCTTATGACTGGGTAATCGAGCAGTTTTAGCATAAAGTTCATGCTCGTTAAAAAATAAACGCAAGATCCGAGCAGTTTTAACGCGGTCTTCATGCTCGTTAAAAAATAAATATAAGCAGTGAGCAATGTTTCCTCCAGAGTTTAAGCTCATTTTTATCTAAAAAATGAACCTATCCCGGTAAATAACCACTGTGAATGTGATTTATTAGCCATAAAATCCTTGGTCGTGTTTTGCACCTGCCACCTCCACTTTCATTTGGCCGATCGTTCACCTCCATATGATTGTTTACCCATTTTGAGGAACAGCTGCGAAGAGTGATTTCACCTAGCCATCCTTGTGACACTGCCGTGATTGGAAAATTCCAACCTGTACCTGGAATCAGTTGCTATCCCTGTTTATCACTCGTTCCTCAAAAGACGAGTCTTCTTTAAGCTCTTTTCAACTGACTCGTAAAATATGAAAAGATTGCCAAGTTTTGGCCTTCCAGCTCGTTAAAGGATAGGAAAAGCTATCCCTCCTCTAGATTTTAATCTTTTTGGACCTGAGGGATTATTGCACAAAAAGGTCGAGCGCTTGTTTTATTCGGCTCGTTAAAGTTATCGAAAACTCATCCCTTCTGTATTGTTTTATACTTTTTCGGACTTAAGGGGTTAGATGACGAAAAAGGAATTTTGGAGTTAACTTTATGTACCTTTTCAGACTCTCTAAAAATGAAAAGGACCGAGTTATCCTTGTCGTTAGACTCGTTAAAATTATTAAATAGCGACAAACTTGTCTTTAGACGACAACGCGTTTCACTATCGCTAAGCTCGTTAAAACATAGCGATAGGCTTGCCCGAAGGGCAGGTTATAGAACAAGCATATGTTATCCTCCTCAAGCTTGACAAAAATAAAGAGGTACTGGTCAGCAATGACTGGGGAAAAATTGGGAAAAATCAAGAAAACTTTGATGGTAGCAGGTCACTCTTGAACATGACACTTTTCCTCCGTATCACATTCGGGTTGGGTTGTTTCATTCACCGGTCACATCACCATGGTCTTGCCATACCATCCATATTTGGGGTAATGCTACCGATCCATCGCATCAGTGTCACCATATGTTCAAGAGAAGTCGTTCAGAAAGAGTCAACCGGGTCCCATCCACTGCCATACATTATCCTTCATCCATTCATGACCGCCACCCTGAATCATATGTCACAGATTGTTTTCACCTCCATTAAAATCATTAGCTCCGTTCCATGTCACTGATGTGGGATTCATTAAGGCCCTCCTTTGACGGATCGCTCCTTGTCGACATCAGCTCATTATCCAAGGAGTTGATCTAGGAACACCCCCTTCAGTACTTTGGAGCTTGCATGCCTCAATGGCAAGTTTCTCACTTCCGGCGACAGGTATACATCAATGACCTTCGACCAGAAGATTTTGCGTGGTGTTCGACGCCAAGTCCTTTATTCGCACCACGTGAATTGTACTGCAGTACCTTGAGGGTCATTATCATTATCGATGATTCCTCTCGCGCTTGTTAATCGTTTACATCATTGACCAGTAATCAAGCGGTGTCTTTTCATGTTCAACTTCAGCGCAATTCTCACATGGATCGACTTCTACTTAGAGTGAAGATCGAACGAGTTTGAAGACCCCGGATCTAGTTTCATCCATCCGGGCTGTGATATATATTCAGGAAAAATAAAGACATTTGACATGTACATCATTGCAGCAGATGATCATCCTACTCAAAGGATGATAATTTTCACCAAAATTATCAGTCTACCATCAGACGATCGTCTGTTCTATGTACAAAAATGAATTTATAAAGCTGAGCATGGGAATGCCCGCCTCAGCTAGATCATGAAAGCAGAATGAATCATAATGTATTGTATTGTATTTTATTACAGGTCTCCTCCCAGCAGATGGATGAACTTCGGACCCTCCTAGATAAAGCATTTCACCCGATAAACGACCTCACACTTTAGGGGGCAACTGTTATAGACATTTTTGTGCCTCGCATCACTGAGCATGAAATGTCAATAATCAAGGGATCCAAAGTCCCTAAACATGTTGTTCGTACCCCTAGAGGAACAAGGCCAGCAAACCACAACACTTAACAAAAGTTCTCCACCTGAAAAGACTCAAAAACAAGGTAATTTTGGATCATGTCAACTGCTCCACTATCTACTTGCGTTGAATGTCAACTGCTCCACTGTCTACCTGCGTTGAATGTCAACTGAAAAGAAGGCTACCTGTGCTGAGCGAGTTTGGACAAGTGGCAGAGTCATTCCTCAAGGTGTCAATGCCCAGGAAGCTTCCAAAATGACACTTGGATCAGGGAATTCGACTGGTGATGAGTAAGAGGTTCCAAGTCTCCAAGTGGAAGCAAGAACCTCCAAGTGGACTCAAGAACTGAAGTGGGAGAGGACACTAGTCAGCTTCATACCAGCCTCAAGCTGACTCATCCTCTCTCCAAAACTCCTATATATAGATCTCTCTCCATGAGGTCAAGGGGAGGCTGGAATTTGGTATTTGCAAAGAATTGTTGTTGGTTTGTGGCTAGAAACATTGGGTGTGTTATGCTTTGAAGGGAGCTAAAGAAGGAATTCCATTCTGCTAGGAAGGAGATGCTGGGTTGGAGCCTTATGGGTTGTATCTCTTCCTGAACCCTGTTACTTTCAATAAAGCTATCTTGATTCTTTCCTATGTGCTGGTGTATTTTGTATGATTGCATTAGTATATTTGATTTACTTCTAATCCTGAATCATTTATGAATATGTGTATTTCCCTTTGTATTGTGTTCTTCTCTTGTTGCAAGTAGCTGGTCACAGGTAGCTGTTCTCTTGATCAAGCGAGGAGGCAAGTAGCTGTGGACACACAAAGAGAAGAGGATCTAGTTCGAGGGACAACCGGAAGACAACGGTAAGTCTGCTGATCTCCTCTCTTTCATATTTCATAAAGGAAGAAATCATGATAGCTGTATTCGTTTGTTGCTAAGGCGCTGTCACACCTTAGGTGGATAGGATCGTCCAAAATAGGCATTTTTCCCCACAACAGTTCAGTAAGATATGAGGGAAGTTTTTGCCACACTAGCTCAATTTAGTGATGCATTCAACTTAGCTATTTAATTCTCAGGTGCTAGATTTCATTTGCAGCTACACACTCAATATTATTTCCTCTGAATTTATTTTCATGTTTGGAACTGTAAGATGGTAAGGAGTAGGGTCCACCTACATGTTCTTAATATAGATATTGTCTCATAACAATTGAATATCTATCCTATTATACAGTAACTAGGGTTCAATAATAAATATAACTCTCAAGGCTTCTATTGTCACCTACTACACCTTTTTTTCAATTGTGTCAAATGATGTCAAATGGTGGCCAAAAGGGGAGCCAAAGTGCAAAAAGGAAAAAGAGGAGAGAAAATATCAGAGGTCAAAATCATGAGGAGGAAGCTAAAATCGAAAGCCTAAGTCTCGAAGCCAAAAGGAAAGTTGAAATCCAAAAGGAGTGCCGAAATTTAGGACCTAACCACATCAGAATCCTTTAAATTCCTTTTCAAAAAATCTTTGATGAGAAGAGCTTCAATATTATATGGCGCCCAGTCATGGAAAACCAAAGGGACCATTGGCATATAACTGGGTGGAGCACCTAAGTGCTAAGATAGAATTTTGGAGGATGGTGGCATTGAAACTTTGCTTGAATTCTTGATTGAAAAGCTTTCGATGAGAGGAGCTCTAATATCATGTGATAGTTGGTCATGAAGACTCAAAAGAATCGAGGGAATAGAGAAGGAAAAACACCTAAGTGCCAAGAAGGAATATCAGAGGCTGAAGGCATCAAAACGCTTTTAATTCCTTTTTTCTTAAACTTCTGATGAAGAGGGGCTTTGATGCAAACTGGCACTTGGTCACGAAAATACAAAGGAAACCAACACAAAACCAAGGGCCCTATGGAACCTTCTCGCTCCTCAAATCTAGACACACGGAAATAGATAGTTGGTTCAAAGAAGCTAACAACACAGATTACGTAAGCATGACATGGATGGACAAGGCCACGTGGTAGGCGATTTCAAAATTTTGGAGGGGCCTAAAGGGACAAATTTTGGTGACATGTGTCACCACTAAGGAGGTTCCATGTGGAGATGATGACACCATCATGATGTCATTTCAGAGATCTATATTTCAAAGGTGAGAGAAAAAATAACTCATTTATAATTAACTTTTGAAAATGTTTCGATGAAGAGGGCTTCAATATTATATGGCACCCAGTCATGGGAACTCTAGAGAACCAAGGGCATAGAGCTAGGGCTGAGCACCAAGAGCTATGAGCTCATCGAAAGTGGGAGTTTTCGTAACTCCAATGTTAATTCTTAATTTGAAAACTTCTGATGAAGAGGACTTCCGATGTAACCTCACAAATGGTCATGACAAGTCCACAAAACCCAGAGCCAGGGGAAGATTTAGCACCTATGTTTTATGGGTCATTTAAGAGGTGTGAATATCATAACTCTTATGTAAATTATTTTTTGGAAAATTTCCGATGGTGAGGGGGCTTCGTTATGTGGTGGCGCTATCGAGGGCCTATCTATATTTGTAATTCGTGCTTCACCCTTGGTTCTTTGGATGGTCATGGCAAACATGAAGAGGGCCAATGGAATAAGAGCTGGAAGACATCATAATTTAATGTTTTCGGAATGTTATTTCAAATGAAGTTATGGACATATAAATCTCTGATATTGCAGTGCCTCTGCATTAAGAATTTGGTCACAAGCAATGGTCCCCTGGTTGATAAGCGATAAAGGAGCTTAAGAAAGAGGAGCCAAGGATGATCATAGTTTTTTGTTTTCATAATGATATTCTATTGGAGTTACGAGATATATTAGGTTTCGATAGTATCGTCTAGAGTGTATGCAGGTGGATGGGTCAAAAACTATGTCACGGTACATCTTCAACCCCACTACACCTAATCGTGGCTAGTTCCAAGAAGGGATATTAAACTGTTAGGGTGACAAAGTGATAGGAATATTAGTCGATAAGCGGAAAGGAATACCATGGTAGAGATGTGGCCTAGTCATAGGCGATCACAAGAATTGGCATGGATATTTTGTTGTAGCCATAATTCAGTTTTCCCATGTTTTTCTATTTTGTAATTTATGTGTTTTAAAGAAGGAATCAATATGTTATCTAATGGTTTGAATATGTGTGTGCCGAGAGAGCTCGCTGATGGGCCTCTAAATTAGACATAAATTAAGGCCCATATGAACATCCTTCAACATATTAAACCTATTTTTTTCATTAGATAATTGAATTTTTAACTTTAATATGTTCATTATGAAGGTTTATGGATAATTTCATATTTGTGCCTAATATTATTTAATTATGTGGAATATTGTGAGAATATTGGGTAGATTATGGAGATTTGGAGGAGGAGATAATCTAGGGACCTTCTCCCTACTACAAGAGGATCAATATTAAATAATAAATCAACAAGATATTTTGGAATTATGGCACAGATTGTGGAGCTCCAATGATTGAGAAAATCTAGGAATGTGTTCCCTGCCATTTAACGCAGATTCCTAGTATCGGGAGCTAAATCCACCAATCAAGGGATTTTGGTGGGGAAAGCTTCCTCATTTCATGAGGAATGATTACTAATCATTTTTTAGAAGTACCAGGTCTAATTTTCCTCTAGGGTTTGATTTTTATTAGTCGTCTTGTAGAGAGAACTCGTATTTTTTCAGCTCCACTTTCATTTATTGCAGGAATGTAATTGTATTGATGGAAATAATGAAGATTAGTTCCATGTTCAGCTTATAAATCTTGGAATCCTCCATAGGAATCTAAGTTTCCTTGGGCTTAGCTATCCTAGGAGCCTCATAGCCCTTTTTTATCATTTACTTTTCTTCTTTTCACTTCTTATTCACATGCATCTCTTGCCTTGTTTTTTTTTTAATTTCTGCATTTAGTATTAATGATCTATTGTTGTAGGATTGAGTTAAATGGTTGAAGTAAGTTATTTTGCAGGATCACAAGAATCATTTCATTTTTGGAACAAATTTGGATGTTCATAGTAATCATTGAGTTACTTGGATTAGTTTTCTTATTTCTAAATCTAGATTTCTAGAAGTCCTTTGTAGCAAATAACATTAAATTTCTGCTATTTTTTAGAGTATTCTAATGAGATTCAATCGATTTTATTCAACTTGCATTATATTAAAAAAAAAACATTCTAGTTAATAACAAAAATTGCCCCATTTCATTTGCACTTGATTAGTTTAGGCATTTTATAGATTTACTAGCTCACTAGCTCTCGAATTTCTAGATTTTAGACTAGTAATTTTCTGCCATTTTTTAGCATGGCTTAACAGAGGTCTTTTTGAGTGATTCCACTTGGAATGGAGATCTAAGACATCCTATTAAATAAAATAAAAAATTCCCCTACAATTTCGATTTTAGTTGGTTGGTCATTCAGTGAATTATAACTCCCTATAGTAGATCTTTTGTTTCCTGTAGTAAACTACAAGAAACCCTGTAGCATCCTTCCAACATGTATATAGTTTCCCAAATTCACTCAAGAAGCTTGGTTATCTTCCCTTAGGTTCAAATCATTAACCCTCGGATCTAAACAAATTATTAGGGAATAATAAATGCCACTTAGAACTTGCCTCTTTACCCATGCAAAACATTTCAGAGATTTGGGCTAATGGAAAGATTTATGAAATAGATAATACAATGATGATTTCCACATCCAACAAACTCTGTCAATGGATCTAAACTCTTTGAAATGTAATGGTTGAATTTTTGTTCATGATATTTACTTTATGAAATTAGAATATGTTTATTTCCGTGTATTGTTTTTCTTACAATAGGTTAATGTTTCCACTTCAAGCGTTTCATTTTCTGCAATTAGTTTAGGATTTTATTTCATTACATGCACTCCATTACATCATGATAATGAAGGAAGGACACATTGTATGTTGTACATATAGTGCCAATACCTCTTAATCTTGTATGAATTTCGGGTTCATAATTAAATTTGATAGCCTTGGGAGTTGCAACATTCTTGATGCAATATCGAGGTTCATCACTTTTTGGCGCCATTGTCATGGAGGTGTCAAAGTATGCATTGTTTTCTTCCCTAGTTGATTCATTTCTTTTCACTTTTCGCAAAAACAAAAAGTATTTTCATTAGACATGTTTCATTTCAAAAAAGGAAAAGTTCATTGCATTAGTGTTTTCATTCAATCATAAAAACAAAAATTTCTCCAACACCAACCCACCCCCCCATTTGATCACATGGTGCAGTAAGAGCCACATCACCATGCACTTTTGCAGGTAGAAGAAGAAGAGATGGAAAAGAATGTAGAAGAAATGGATGAAGATGATGACAATGAGGAGGATCCTCTCATATTTTCTATTCAAGATATTGATGGTAGTGTGCACATGAAGAACATCCCTCCATCTTTTCTTCCAAAATTTCATGGTCTAAGGTTAGAGGATCCGGAAACCTTTCTCTTTGAATTTGAAATCCTTTGTAGATCTTATGGTTACTTACTAAACACTAAAAAATTGAGATTGTTTCTGGCAACATTGAAGGATAAATATCTTAAATGGTTCATGAGTGATCCAGGTGGATGTTCAGAAAAGTAGTCGGTGTATGACAAAAGGATCAAACCTTAAAGTGGCAGAATGTAGATAACATTAGCATCATATCGGATTGCTCATCATCCTAATTCGAACGGTGCAAATGACACTCAAATCCGAGTTTAGATGACAAAGTTAGAGAAAGTCAAATTTTGAGCTTGACTTTTCCAGGTAGTAGGGAGATGATGACATGGCATAGTTTTAATGAATAAGGGAGCGCCACATGGCAAGGTACCACTGGACCCTGCATATCAAAATGTCAGCGAAAAGGAGGAGTGCTTAAAGAAGAATTGGCCCCCAGCATTCCCAAATGCGATTGTGATATCACATATCGTAGGCCGGAGGAGTTACGAATTAGCCTTTGCAGGACTTAGTTGCGATATACATTGAATATCACAATCACACGAAAAGGTGCTTGCAATGTGGTTCGGGGGAAAAGTGTCGATTGCGATTTCATGGTGGGCACCGATATTGATACTGCGATAAGGGTCCCAGACCCGATATACTATATATTATGCTTAATACACCTGACAGGTCCATAGATGTTGTAGTGTGCTAGATCAGTGCGCCTAGGGTTTCATGTCCATTGCGATAGTGCGATGGGAGAGGCGGATGCGAGAAATTATGGCATACAGTGAATATTCATGTCGGAATCATAGATATCGCAGGATGCTTGTGTCCAGGCTTGGATTGTCTGTCAATAAGCTGGAACCATCGATAAACCCGATGCCAATACCCATGCGTTGTTGTAATGAGTTTTTTTATTAGACGTTGACTTTTCTATTGCAGAAGGGTTGTTGCTGTGAATCCTTTCGCCTGCTAACCTTGGGTATTATGTTGGAACTGCCGCAATTTTGAGGGATGCCGCCATGATCTTATATATATGATTGTTGTGTTAGAGAAAGGAAGGAAGGACTGGCCGAAACTCAGATTTTATTATACACAGTAGACCCTGACCCCTGGCAGTAGACCAGAACCTCACCTTGAGCAGCAGGGAGGTCCCGAGAAGGTTGTAGAAGGTCTAATTATCCAAATTGGGATTTTGGATAGGCATTTTTGCACTATTTTTCACCAGGAATTCATTGGTTTTATCTGTTTTCAAAGCTGGGCTCTCCATTCTTTGCCCATCTATCAACTTGGAGGTATAAGGGTTGTAATTTCTTGTTGTTTTAATTTCATCTCTTTTATGCCACTAATAAAAGGAAGGCCTCCTCACTATTGAGGAGGGCCCAGAGACGTAGTCCAAATTGGATGAAATCTATAATCAAATCATTTTGTCATGGTTTTTGTGTTCTTCTGACTATTTCTGCATTGTTATGTGTTTTTTTAAGTTCCAGGGTTAATTAACTCAGTTATATGTAATTTCGATGCATCTATAAGTCAAATATCTTGGATCAATAAGTTTAGGGACTAATTCAATAAGGTCATGGAGTGAGATGCAAAAGATATTTCTAAAAAAATATAAAGATCATGATATTAAAGAATAAATATTTAGAATGAATAAAAAAGAAGATGAGATTCTAGAGGATATAATAGAGAGGTTCATGTATAATGTTAAGAGGGAAAAAATACATCATTTAGGATCCATCACACTAAAAATACTCTTACTTAGAACAATTATGAATGAGTGGATTGATCTCCTTGATCTCATGAGTAGAGGTGATATATAACAATTATCATTTGAATAAATTTGTGACACATGCAAACACATATCAAGAGGAAGAGCAAGAGTAATTTAATGAACATCAAGATCGGTAAGTCAAGCTAATCTTGGAAATTTTCTTGACAACTTTAAAATATAAATTCTTAGGAATCTAAGTGAACAAGTAGAAATGTTAAGAATACAAAATGAGAAAAAAGAATATGTTGATATTTGTGTTCTCCATGCAAAATCACATGATGTTAAATATTGCCTCTCATTACCAAGGTTGAAGGAAGTTTACCAAGAGGAAAATGGAGCAAGTCAATTGTTAATACAACTATGTCATGTAGCTCCAAGAGGACTATGGATGCCTACTCAACCTAATATGATGCAAGAGCCTAGTTTAAAATTTCAAGCTTATGCACATCCATCTCAAAGTAATTGGAACACATCCTTTCCTTGGCAACCTTGGCCATATCAACCCGAAAAACAATCTTGGCAGCAAGGTTGAAAAGGCACTTATGGGAGCCATCCACAATATCCTCCATACCCAACTCCATGTTATCCCTAAAATCCACCTCCACCACAACCACAACCCCAACCACATTCATCTCAAATATCCACTTCCACTCAACTACCTATACCACCATGTCCGACCCCACACAATGAAGTAGCTCAACCCACTTACAATGTTGAGGTACAACATTTCCAAACATCTCCTCTCGATCTAAATGGTATTCATCTTAGCTCAAGAAGAATATTACAAAACAAGAGATTCTCTTCATGCCATTGAAGGACAAAATTCAGAAAAAAAAAAGATTCAAAAGAGAAGACCAAAGAATCATGGGTTGCACTTGATGAAGAGCATATATCAAAATCAGAGATTGAGAATCTCCCCCATGGTTACCACCAAATCCTCCATGTATTCAGGAGAAAAATCAACAAAAAGAGGAATATTTGAAGGTCATGGTAGAAGAAGACATGAAGAATGATCCAGATAAGCAAGCAGACCAAGGGCATCAAATTTATATTGAGGTTTGGTTCCAGAAAATCAACAAGATGGAGCATCACTTTCTTCTTCAACTGTGATTGATATTTTCAAAGTCAAAGCATTTTCTCTCTAAAATTTACGTACATTTCAAATCATATATTGAAAGCCTACACATCAGTTTATCTATCATCTTGATGTGCACATGGCTCCATTTGAAGTATTCCTACAATTGAAAATTATTTTCCTTTTCCCGGTAGAGTAGGATAGGAAAATAAATAAAAAATGAAAAATAAGAGAAAAATATAAAAATCTCAAGTGAAAACCTCCTTTGAGGAGCCTGAGATTGGCTCATTGATAGAAAACCTCCATGAGGAAGTCAATGGGTTGGAAAAAGGAGAAAAAGAGAAAAAAGAAAATATCCTAGGTGAAAACTTCCTTTGAGGCGCCTAGGCAGACCTACTAGTTGAAAACCACATTGAGGCAGCGAGTAGGCCTAGAGGAAAAATAACAAATAAAAAAAAAATCTTTGCTCCATGTATCTCTCTGACGAATGTAGGTGATCTCCAACCTCTGCAAGCAACAAAAGCAAGTTGGAACAAAAGAAAAGAAAAACATCAGTTAAAATTCTAGTCAAAGGAAGTCAAACTTGGAATTTCTCCTCCTTTTCTCAGATGCTCCAGAAGGGCAAAGGCCATTCCAATCCATCACGCTCATCTATTTCCACTATCCACCCATCAGCCATAAGCTTTTCCCATTCATTTCCTTGTTGTCCTAAAATACTACAGGAATGCTTTGTTTTACTATAGGAAACAAGAATACATAAAGGAAAAAACTATTTTTGTCATATCTTTCAAAAAATCAGTCAATTTTCCAAGTTATTTTAGGTAGAGATGCATATGGATGATAGTAACATGGTCAAGCAATTTTAGCAAATTCCAGTGTACATTTTTCGAGAAATTGACCTCTGTCACCTACAACATTTTTCAAATTTATCGATATTTGTGAATCCATATAAAAAGTTGTTCCTTGGGGAGATGAATATGGATGATGGTAACATGCCCAAAATATTTTAGCAAATTCCAGTGCATGGTTTCCAATAAATTGACTTCCACCATCTTCAACCATTTTTTATTTTCTCAAGATTCGTGCATCCATAGGCCAAACGTTTTTTATGGGGAGGTGCATAAGAATGATGGCAACATGCTCATAAAATTTTAGGTCAATCAAGTATACCATTTGGGAGATATGAGTTTAAAGAAGCCGCTACAAGGTTTCCTATAGTACTATGTCCTAGTTTACTACAAGAAACAGGCTGAAAGCTATAAGAAGGTACGAAAGGTGAAATAAAGTGTGGGAAAGGTGTATAATGGTGGAATAAGGTATAGGGAAGGTGAGCATCACCTATGGCCAAGCCCAACACTCAAACAAGGCCAAATTTGACTAAGATAACTTGCTCATGGTAACTCGAAGATGAAGGTTTAGAATCCAAGCTATGAAAACCTGTGTAGAAGAAAACAAAGGAAATTATCACCTCTAGAGGACCATGGATCAATCATCAACTCAAAAGCATCATGCATGCCTCTCCAAGAACCATAAGGTAGGTACAAGTATGCAATATTCTTGACATCTTCTCTTGAGAATACTATAGTTAGAAATTTGTTGTCAATGCATGAGAGATGATGTTTTATAAGCTAAGGATGGGTCAGCAGTCTCAGTCACCTTCAACTAGTTAACTATAGCTCACTCCTTCACTCATGCAATGTGGAAAAGCCAAATTAAGAAGGGTGATGATTTCAAGGAATGGCAACAACAGTTAAAAGAGGAAATTTGTACAAAGGCCAAGTCGCAAAAGCACTCCAAGCCCTCCATCCACTTCATATCCACTATATATCCATCATTCATCCATCCCATTTCATAACAAAAAAATAATATTTTTCAAGAACAAACCCTACACTCTGTCTCACCCTGAAAATTTCTTGAAAAAACACAAAGCACATCCTCTCCATTTTCACAAACCTACACTACTCCCTCTAAGCCCTAGCATCATCCTACAATCAGTCTACATCATTTCTAATCACTCCCATACAGTTAGAGGACCCTAAAAGAGGAGGAATGACTACTACAGGAAGGCAGAATGGTACTACAAGAAGGAAAAAAAAAACCAAATTGTGCTAAAACCCAAAATGGTTGTGCCTAAGAGAGACCTAATCAAAATAGAGAACTCCAAGGAAATTAGGAAATAATCTAGGCCAGAAAAGAGAAGAATAAGGCAACAGAAGGAAAGAAGGTATTCACCATCAAAATAGAACTCAAATTGCAGTGATGAAAAGAGGCTTTCCAATAGGTCTCTAATCTCTTTCTAGATTTTGTCCAAGGCCTAAGAGATGTTATAGAAATGGGAGAAAGTCATGGAAGTCAAGTTGAGGGCCTACCCTATGCTCAAACTATCATGTCTTCTCAAAATATGTTTAAACAGGGTTTCTAGTAGTACTACAGGGTTTCCTGTAGTACTACAGGAACCACTAGAAGGTTTCCTGTAGTTTACTACAGGAAACACATATTTACAAGATAATGTCCTAGTTCTCATCTAAAGGCGTTTTGAAGGTTTCATAGGTGTCCAAATGTTGGAAAAAGGTAGTAGGAGGTTGGAAAAGGATGTGGAAGACCTAGCCAAGCTGAAAAATATTCAAGAACCCATCTTGAATAAGGGGAAAAAGGCAAGCTAATGGTCTAAAAAAAAACTATGATTTTTTTATGCACAAACAGTTTTGGAAAAATGAGTGAAAATGGAATGAAGCTTTCAAGGGAGATTATATGAATGAAATGGATCTATAAGCCAACAGAGTTCACTTGAAAAGCGGAAAATTATGCTTTTTTTGCTTGAAAGGTTGTTAAACAATCATGAAAATAACAACTACATTTTTTTTGTGCTTATCCTTGCAGAACTTACAACCAATGTTCTTAAGAGAAAGGACTAAGAAATGCACAAAATAAAGGCCACTAGGGCCATGAATGAGGCACAATGAGGTCACTAAGCTGCTCAAAGGATGAGCAACACTTTCAGTAGGGGGGTATGATGGGCCTCTAAATTAGACATAAATTAAGGCCTGTATGACCATCCTTCAACACAATAAACCTCTCTTTTTTCATTATATAATGTATTTTTAAATTTAATATGTTCATTACGAAGGTTTATGGATAATTGCATATTTGTGCCTAATATGATTTATTTTTGTGGAATATTGTGAGAATATTGGGCAAATTATGGAGATTTAGAGGAGATAATATAGATACATGCTCCCTACTATAGGAGGATCAATATTAAATAATAAATCAATAAGATATTATGGAATTATGGCACAGATTGTGGAGCTCCAATGATTGATAAAATCTAGGAATGTGTTCCCTACCATTTAATGCAGATTCCTGGTATTGGGAGCCAAATCCACTAATCAAGGGATTTTGGTGGGGAAAGCTTCCTCCTTTCACTGGGAATGATTCCTAATCATTTTGTATAAGTATCAAGTCAAATTTTCCTCTAGGGGTCGTTTTTTATTAGTCTTCTTGTGGAGAGAACTCGTATTTTTATAATTCCACTTTCATTTCTTGTAGGGATGTAATTGCATTGATGGAAATTATGAAGATTGGTGCCATGTTCAGCTTTTGAATATTGGAATCCTCCATAGGACTCTGATTTTCCTTGGTCTCGGCCTTCCCAGGAGCCTCATAACCATTTTGTATCATTTACTTTTCTTCTCTTCACTTCTTATTCACATGCATTTCTTGTTCTTGTTTTTTTTATATTTCTGCATTTAGTATTAATGATTTCTTGTTGTAGGGTTGGGTTAAATAGTTGAAGTAAGTTATTTTGTAGGATCACAAGCATCATTTAATCATTAGAACAACTTTTTAGGGTCATAGTAATCATTGAGTTACTTGAATTAGTTTTCTTGTTCCCAAATCTAGATTTCAGGAAGTCCTTTGTGGAAAATAACAGTGAATTTCTGCTATTTTTTAGAGAATTCTAACAATATTCAAACGAGTGTATTCCACTCGCATTAGATCAAAAAAAATATTCTAGTTAATAACAAAATCTACTCCATTTCATTTTCACTTGATTAGGTTAGGCATTTGATAGATTTACTAGCTCACTAGTTCTCGAATTTGTATATTTTAGACTAGTAATTTTCGACCATTTTTTATCATGGGTTAACAAAGGTATTTTTGAGTGATTCCACCTGGAATGAAGACTTAAGATATTTAGGTAAATAAGAAAATTTGTACCATCCAATTTGGATTGTCTTTGGTTGGTCATTCGGTGAATTATAACTCCCTATAACAAATATGTTGTTTCTTGTAGTAAACTACAAGAAACCATGTAGCATCCTTCTAACATGTATATACTTTCCCAGATTCACTCAAGGATCATGTTTATTGTCCCTTAGGGTTGAATCAATACCCTAGGCTCTAAATAAATTATTAGGGAAGACTAGAGACCACTTAGGACTTTCTTCTTTACCCATGCAAAGCATTTCAGCGATTTGGGCTAATGGACAGATTTATGAAATAGACAATACAATGATGATTGCCACATCCAATGAACTCTATTAATGAATCTAAACTCTTTAAAATATAATGGTTGACATTTATTTCATGATATTTACTTTATGCAATTAGAATATGTTTCTTTCCTTGTATTTTCTTTCTTACAATAGGTTAAGGTTTCCATTTTGAGCATTTCATTTTCTGCAATTAGTTTAGGATTTGATTTCATTTCATGCACTCCATTACATCATGACAGATAAATAAGGACACGTTTTATGCTGAACATATAGACGTCTTAAGTTTGTACGAATCCCAGGCTGATAATTAAAGTTGGTAGCCTTGGGAGTTGCAACACTCTTGTTGCCATACTGAGGTTCATCACTCCTCAAACATTACAATATAGTTTGTAAATATGGATTTAGAGCTCCCCTTCTAGCCATAAATAGGGGGAAGAAACTCATTTGAAAGGTTCCTAAATCCTGTTCAGAAAGGTTTGAAATCTATCTTTGCAGATATTCTGAGTTCTATATATAGAAATAGGTTCCAACTCTTGGTTCAATGGCTTGTTCATGAGGTGATAATGCTTATACAAATGTCAACTATGTTGGACCTATGACATGGAATCAATTTTCAAATATTAATGAAGTATATATGGTGATTCCAAGTGGAGTAATATATAGTATGTGTTCCCCTCTATTTTTCATTTCATGTATGTTTATATTCCTCTAAAATTGTGTAAAGAAATTGTTGGTTTCACCCTTGAATTATGGATTTACTTATGTTATAGGGTAGAAATGGTACCTTTGCAATTACAAATTTACTAGTGTTATATTTTAGCCAACAGTACGTGTGAGATCATAGATTTACCAATGTTATTTGGTGATAAAATGTACCCATGAAAATATAGAGATATAAAACTTAAATGTGCTCCACAATTTATGCACTTTCATCTCCTTATTCTTCTATATTTCTACTGGGATTCGTTGCTTAGGATTTGTAATATCGAACCCTCTACACTGAATTCCTTCCTTACTTTCTCTCTCTAGATTTTTACTACAACAACAAATATTAAGCTACATTTTACTGTGTGTCGGCCACCATATCAGGACATTTATCCTTGGGATAAGCGATATCTCCCTACATATATATATGTGTGTGTGTGTGTTTAAGTCTAACTTGCTAAAGGGTGATTGAACCAAGTTCTGAATCAATCTAATTCCAATTATATTAAATACAGAGTGCAATACAAAATCTAAGAAAATCCTCAAAGTTCTCCTCTAAGATGTCTTAGGCACTGACCCTTTCCTCAAGTCAGGGGACATTTCTAGTAGCTACACCATCTTATAGCATCATTGTCGGGGAAAAAATTAGAATATTTTTCCTTGGGTACGACATTTTTTTACATTACCTCTTTTAGGTGAGAAAGGGAAGTGTGGGTTGTAGTTATCTCACCTTGGCAACTCCATTGTCTAAATCTTATTTTGAGCACCCTGTCTTTCCAGAGTCCTCATACTCGCTCTGATACAAGCCAACAGAAAACTCCTCTTGTATTAAACCCTAATAAAATCATATCCTAGAGGGTTTGGAAAGAGTCAACCCCTATTACTCCATATTCCACAAGACATTTTCCAGAAATGTCATAAACTAGCTCTCAAAAAGTTGGGATAAACTACCTTGATTATGCCTCCAAAGTCTTGGAATATCTTGAAGAACACTGTGCATCGTTTGGCTCATTTCCTTATGGAGTATAAAATGCAAAATCTTCTATCATTTCACCCTATTTCTTATTTCATCCCTCCCCTGAAGTTGAATAAGTTAAAGACATCCTTATAAACAGTCCCACGCAGAGTGTGAATAGCTTCCAAACCCAGATCCAGTCAGTTGTGACTTAGATACCCCCTTAGCAAGGACCTGTAATAAATATTCTACCACCTCCCTTTATCAATATGGTTGTCCAGAGATTTCTCTTGAATAAATATGCCCCACTGGACTTGCCACAACCCTTGAATGGTATGCCACAAGACTATCTCAAGCTCCTACCAAGATTCATAGCAGAAGATGACATTTTAGCATAGAGGTATGTAGAAACTTTATATGAATTTACATAAAATCTCAATGTAGAACTCCTAGATGTGGTGTTAAGAATTTTTTCCCAGTCTCTTGACGAGGAAGCCAGGAAATGGTTCAAATCCCTACCAAATTCTTCAATCACTACCTAGGAGGAGATGGAAATTATTTCATGCAAAAATGGGGAGATAAAAGGGACCATGGGTATATCATCATTGAATTCAATGCTACAAATAAAAAACATAATGAAGATGTGTCAACATTCATAAAAAGTTTTAAGAAATTGTACAATAGTCTCCTTACTTAAATCAAACCTCTACAAGTTGTTGCTAAAGTGGTTTTTGTTGGGGCCTTTGAACCATAATTTGGTTTCACTTTCAGAGAAAGGAAGTATCGATCCTTAGACTAGATTCAAACAAATGCTTTATAGGTTGAAGAAAATTTCATCTCTATTGGGAAGTGGAGAGGGAGAGCTAATCATGGAGATGGGAGAAGGGGAAAAGAGGAAACTAGTTCCTCAAACCAAGGAAAGGAAACTCAAGAGAAGAAACTCGAGGAAATGAAAAATTTGTTAAGAAACATCTCTAACAAGCTTGTGAAACTGTAGTTAGAAAACGAAAACCTTCCTCGACAGAAGCAACCAACTCCTAACCAAAGTTTCAATCCTCGATATAGGAAACCTCCTTTAGATCTCGTGCAAAGGGAGATAAGGGAGAAATAAGACCACATTCAACCTCCATGGTATTTGGAATATGTTCCAGAGGAGAAGACCAAAGAAACAATAGAAGTCCAAGAAAATTATTTTTCTTCTCTTTCAGAGGGAGAAAATGAAATAGAGGTCAATGAAGTAGAAGGAGATGATTGGGATGCACCGCTTGATGATGGTAAGATTGACAACTATTGTAGATAGTTTTCTGACTTCATGCAAGCTCAAATACACAGGAAATATGATCTTACATCTTATAGGAAAATATCTAGAATGCAAGATCAAAATGAGGATTCCTATCCTACCAATCCTCCCAAATCAACAGAGAAAGGAAATAAGCCATGAGAGCAAGCCTCACTAATCTTCAAATTCCATTTTCCACAAGCCCGATATTTGTAAAATAGAAAAATTTCCCTTACAATCTAAACCAGTCTTTGGTAAAGAAAAATATCCTGCTGAAGTGGTCACAACTAATAGGAATCCCCCTGCATTTAGTCTTCAAAAGGAGTTTGAGAAGGTAAAAATATATGTTTCCTTAACCGAATTGTTGAAACAACCAAATTAGAAAGTTTAAGTATCTCATTTCATGTGTCTTCCCACCATGGTCCCTCTGCAAGATAGCTCGAACCTCCAAGATCAAAGACCCATGGTTGTATTTGGACCTTATGTTGAGGAATAAAACCCTTCTACACCCCCTTTCTATGTCACTTTGGTGATTCATGCACTTCTCTTGCATAATTGCATTCTTGACTTAGGAGCATCTCACAATATGATTCCATTGTCTGTTATGGAACAATTGTGGCTACAAATAACAAGACCATATAAAGATTTGTATTCTTTTGACACCAAGAGAGTAAATTGTCTAGGATTGATTAAGGACCCGGTGGTCAATTTGGCTCAGATCCTTGTGAAGAGCATTGTAATAGATATTGTAGTGGTTGATACCCCTATGAGGTTTGGTATGCTCTTGTCCAGATCACGATGATCAAAAATTGGAGGATCCATTAAAATGGATTTAACATATGCTATCGTTCCCTTTTTGGTGGAGAAGAGCACCGATTATATAGAGAAACAATATTTGTGAAGATAGTTACAAGGACTGACTCTTCTAATAATCCCCCGTGTATGGTAATGTGAAATATTTCTCTTGTTTGTTATTAGAGGAAGATGATTAAATCATGGATGAGACACGCGTGGAGTGTTTTGTCCGACTATACCAACAATCACTGGAGTGTGAAAAAGTATGGAAGATTTACTTCGATTATGCTTATTCCAGGGAAGGACATGGAGCATATGTATTTTTGGTATGCCCATAAGGAAACTTCATCCCTCTCTCTTTCAAGCTAGAGTTTGAAGCCATAAATAATGTTGCTGAATATGAAACTTTGATACTAGGTCTGTAAGCTACCAGAAATCTCAACATTGGTTGCTTGGTAGTGTTTGGGGATTCAGATTTGGTGGTGAAACAAATCTGAAGTCAATGCCAAACCAAACATCCAAGACTGAAGGCCTACTGAAATGAGGTATGGGATATGATTGAGAACTTTTTCTTAGATTTTAACATCCATTTTTTTCCCAGAGATGGAAATTAGATGGTTGATTCCTTAGTTGTAGCTGCCAGTAGCTTCAAGCCTCTTGAAAACCCCTTGACCAAATACGAAATTGAAGTTAGATACATGCCTTCAATACTAGACAATGTTAAGTATTGGTAGGTGTTTGAAGATGAGGAACCAATCAAATGCTCCATGGAATTCGTTGGAGAATTCTCAGGATTGAAGATTGATCGGGATTAAAATAAAGTGATAGATGAACAATGAACCAAGTGGGAAGAAACCATTGTAGGGCACAAGATTTTAGAATTGGAAGGTAATACTATCCCCAGAGGTTTGGCTCCCTTGGAAAGATTGTTCAACTCAAATGATATGGTTGCCAGGCCAACTGAGTAAGAATTTGAAGAATATGTGGAAGCCTACAATATTGGTTCAGATCAAGGTCCCCAAATAATTTAGTTGGCCAAACGAGTTCTTAAGGAATGCAAACAAATGTACTTGGACCTTTATAAGTAGTATATTAATGTGTTTTCTTGGTGTTATGATGATTTCAAAACATTTGATACTATATCATGCAACATAAAATTCCTTTGAAGAGTAGGGTTAAACCATACAAACAGAAGCTTAGGCAGATTAACCCTTTGTTACTTCCATCAATTGAGAAAGAGGTGAGGAAGTTGCTCCAAGCTAAAATTATCGTACCTTTGAGGTATTCAGATTGGGTGGAAAATCTAGTTCCTGTCAAGAAGAAGAATGGGGAAATAAGGTTGTGTATTGACTTTAGGAATCTGAACAAGGCCTCACTAAAGGATAATTACCCTCTACCTAAAATGGACTACATTCTGCAAAAGGTGGTGGGATCTGCTCATATGTCTATGATGGATGATTTTTCTGGATACAATCAAGTAGTTGTCCATCCTGAGGATCAAAAGAAAATTGCTTTCACCACACCTTAGTGAACGTTTATGTATGCCAAAATTCCCTTCGACCTCATTAATGTAGGAGCCACTTTTCAGAGAGAAATGGATATAACATTTGTGGGAGAACAAGATAAGTTTGTGGTAATTTACCTAGATGACATCACTTTTTTTTTCAAAAACAGATGAGGATCATATTGTGTTGAGATTGCAACAAGATGATGGAGCTTAGTGAAAAGAGTCGCCTTCACTAAGTGGGCCCGCAGGCTATTTTTGGCGCAAGTCTATTTTTAGACTATGTCTATTTTTAGACATATGGATCATGTCTATGTTTATGGATGATTGATCAAGTTGGGAAAATAGATGGACTTCTATTTTTGATGAAAGTGTGAGTGATCACAGTGTGAGTGATCAAGTCTATTTTTAGACTGGCTGTCAAAAATAGAAAAGTCAAATATTATTATCTCACAATAATATTTGGACTATAAACTTAATCTTATTCTCTTAGAGCACTTCAGTTTGAGCTACGGAAGTGGCACATGCAGCTGTCAGAAGGAAATTTGTTTTTCTTATGAGTCAGTTGAGTTGTTGCATGCATGACTTCAGTTAGAACTCAAGTGAGTTGAGTTTAGTGGACTGGAGGTACAGTTGATGGAGTTGTGTTCAGTTTAACTTAGTTAAACTGGTTGTAGTTAGTCTAACTGCAGATAGACTAATGATGAGTTGTTAAACTAATTATTAACTCATAATACAGCTAAAGAATACATCAGTTAACTCAGTTGCATGTCAGTGCATGTTCAGTTCAACAGGGACAGGTGGTAGAGAATCAGATTGCTATCAGTTGTGACTATAGTTGTGCACCAGATCTTGCACAATCAAAGGATTGAGTATGCCAATGAGTTTGCTCACGTATTTGGCCCGCATTTTAGCCTTTGCTCACGTCCAAAAAGAGTGAGTACTATTTTGCAGGTGAAAATCGAGTTTGGGAAGCAATTCTCATCAGTTCTTGAGCAGGTATTGAGCAGTGGAGGCAGGCAAGCAGTGGAAGAGATTTGGAGATCAGATCTGAGCTGTATTGTGTGTAACAGAGGTGGAGATACTTGTGAGAAGTATTATGCTGTGTAATGTTACATGACTCAATCATTAATATACAGATAGTGTGGGGTTTTTAGCGAGATGCTTTCCCCGTGATACAAACTGTGTTAATGTGTGAATGCTCTTGATGTTTTATTGTTATTGATGCTGCTATATTCTTGATCAACGTAGAGGAGCTTATGTATTGTGTATGTTTTCCGCATTAGTACATGATCAGGATAATCTCCATTGAATATGTGTTAAATTATTCAAAATTTCTACATGGTATCAGAGTTAGATAATTGTAGAAAAAAAATTTCTACATGGTATCGGAGCAGCTTGATTTGTAGAAGAGATTTTTACAGGATATCAAGTGAGGGTTGATCGGAAGCAGTTGAGTTGGTTGCTGGTGGAATTCGAATTTGCAGCAGTGTTTTCTTGGTGACAACGCAGCAATGTCTTTCAACGGATTGCGATTGGAGTATGCTCTTGAGGGCAACTCAAACTATATTGCATGGAAGGACAGGATGGAGGCAGTATTGGATGATAACGGGCTGAAGGAATTCATAGATACGGATATCCCAAAGCCTACTGATGCTACTCAAGCTGATGCTTGGCAAAAGAAGATCACAAAATGTCGAAGAATTCTGTTGGAGGGCGTGAAGGATCACATTGTGTCCAGCCTCCATGGAAAGGCTACTCCATATTTGATGTGGAAATCATTAACAGAATTATTCCAAAGCAAGAGCGATCAGAGGAAGCTGGCGCTCAAAGATAAACTCAGAAACATCAAATGCGAGAAGGGAGACAGTATTCCCAAGTATCTCACGAAGTTCACTCAGTGTCGAGATGAGCTGGGAAGTGTGGGGGTTACTGTCGATGATGAGGACTTGGTGAGCTTGGCTCTCCTTGGTCTTCCGAAGAGTTGGCATTCCTATCAGGACTCTGTCAATGGTCGGGAGAAGTTGCCAGGATGGGAAAGACTATGGTCAGATCTTGTGCAGGAGGAGATCAGGCAGAGTACCAGGGACGGATCTTCGTCAAAGGGAGCTGATGAAGAGAATTGTGCTTTGGCTGCCAAAGCAAAGAAAGGGAAGAGCAAGAAAGCTTCTCAGTCTGGTGCGAAAGGCAAGAAGCAGGATATGTCCAAGGTGAAGTGTTTTCACTGTCACCAGCATGGACACTATGCCACAAATTGTCCGCAGAAGAAGAAGAACAAGCAAGCTGCTGGATCTGCAGGGGGAGAGGCTTTAGCTTCTCAGTTTGAGCTTGATTTTTCATTGATCACATGCTTGGTTTCAAGTGTGATGGGATCAGTGTGGTTTCTGGACAGTGGTGCGTCTTTTCACATGACGGGAGATAGAGATTTGTTCTCTGATCTGGAGGACAAAGATCTTGGAGTGCACATCGAGATGGGCGATGATGGTAGATACAGTGCGACCGGTATCGGTACCATTTCCTTTGAGAGGGAGTCTGGTAAACCCTTTGTATTGAAGGAAGTCATGCATGTTCCAGGATTGAAGAAGAATCTCATCTCAGTGGCGATGTTAGAAGACAAGGGGTATGATGTTGTTTTCAGCGAGGGAAAGGCCTTCCTGCGCAGCAAGACAACTGGTGAGACCCGGAAGATAGGGGTTCGAGTGAGGAACCTTTATCAGTTGCATGTAGATGGATGTGCAGCAATGGCAGGCAAGGCAGAAGGATTGGTGAGCCGGGATGATGGCGAGTTGTGGCACAGGAGATTGGGTCACCTTCACCATGGAGCCTTGAAGATACTGCAGCAGATCACTACAGGGCTTCCTAAAGGCACACTTGCGCAGTCAGATCAATGCAAGGGGTGTACTTTGGGGAAGTTTGTGAAAGCCACCTTTCACGAGAAGGATAGTCGCGCCACGACGATCCTTGAGAGAATTCACACAGACGTGTGTGGACCTTTCTCAGTTGCTTCGACAGCAAAACACAGGTATTATGTGATTTTTGTTGATGATTTCTCTCGTAAGTGCTGGATCTTCTTCATGCAGAAGAAGAGCGAGACATATTCAAAGTTCTGTGAATTCAAAGCACTGGTCGAGAAGGAGTCGGGGAAGAAGGTGAAGGCTCTTAGGAGCGATAATGGTGGTGAATACATCTCGGACGAGTTCAAGGATTTCTGCAAGGCAGAAGGGATTCGTAGAGAGCTCATAGCTCCCCATAACCCACAGCAGAACGGGGTAGCTGAGCGAAAGAACAGAACGATTGTGGGTGCTGCATGGGAAATGTTGCATGATCAGGGCCTACCCCTTCACTTGTGGGCGGAAGCATGCAATACAGCAGTTTATGTGCAAAACCGTTGTCCTCATAGGATACTTGGCATGAGTACACCCGAGGAGGCTTATTCTGGTAAGAAGCCTGATCTTTCTCATTTGAGGATTTTTGGTGCTAACGTTTACATGCATGTGACGAAGGATGCCAGAAAGAAGTTGGAACCGACTGCAGAGGTTGGGATATTTGTGGGGTACACTGATACGCCCCACAACTATCGTGTGTATTTGCCAGATAGTGGTAAAATTGTTGTGCGACGGGATATAAAATTTCAGGAGGAGAAAGCCATGAAGTGTTCGCTTGAGAGGGAGCTACACTTGCATGCAGATGAGGAGCTATTAGTTCCTGAGGATGAGCTTCAGGACGTGGATCAGCCACAGGACGAGGTTCATGGAGTGGAAGAGACCACTCATGCAGCGCCAACCATCAGAGGGCGAAAGCGCTTGACAGAAGCTGAGCGACTGGCTCAAGATGCAGAGAAAGTTGTAGGACCACCTACAGCCCAACGCAGGCAGAGACAGTCACCTGATCGGTACACTGGATACATGGCTCTTATGAGCAAGTGTGTTGTGACTGAGCCATCCTCTTTCGAGGAAGCTGTGGAGGATCCCGCATGGGTAGACGCCATGGTGGAAGAGTATGATTCTATTGTCAGAAACAGTGCATGGGAGATTGTTCCTAGACCGGAAGGGAAATCAGTGGTAGGTTCGAGATGGATCTACAAAGTTAAGCAGGCAGCTGACGGGAGTGTGGAGAAGTACAAGGCAAGATTTGTTTCCCGAGGCTTTTCACAGATTGAGGGGATCGATTATGAGGAGACCTTTGCACCTGTTGCAAGGTATTCTTCCATACGGACGATTCTTGCTCTCTCAGCGCAGATGGGATGGCACATTCATCAGATGGATGTGAAGACTGCGTTCCTCAACGGAGTCATTGAGGAAGAGGTGTACATTGAGCAACCCGAAGGCTTTGAAGTCTTCAGCAGCGAGTCGCATGTGTGCAGGCTCAAGAGAGCGCTGTATGGGTTGAAGCAAGCACCACGTGCTTGGTACACACGGATAGACAGCTATTTCACAGGACTTGGATTCTCCAAGAGCGAGGCGGATCCGAACCTATACCAGATTGTGGTGGAGGGTAAGTTGCTTATCATTGTACTGTATGTTGATGATTTGATTCTAACGGGTGATGAGCTGTTGATACTGTCATGCAAGAAGGATCTTGCTACAGAGTTTGAGATGAAGGATTTGGGCCTCCTTCACTATTTCCTAGGATTGGAAATATGGCAGCGCAGTGGTGGACTGTTTGTTTCTCAGGGCAAGTATGCTCGGGAGATACTGGAGAAGTTCAACATGCATGGCTGCAAGCCTGTTGATACTCCTCTTCCTGGAGGTTGGAGGAAGGAGGATGCCACTTCGGGAGAAGAAGTGGATGCCACTGTTTATCGACAGTTGGTGGGGTCGCTGATGTATTTGGTCAATACACGACCTGATATATGCTATGCAGTTAACCAGCTTTCACAAGCTATGGTTAAGCCTACCAAGCTCTTCTGGAAGGCGGGCAAGCATGTATTGCGCTACTTGAGAGGCACATCGGGATATGGTTTGTGGTACAGACAGGAGGATGAGGTGAAGCTATGTGGCTTCACGGATGCAAATTGGGCAGGGAGCCCAACAGACAGAAAGAGCACATCAGGAGGGGTCTTCAGTATCGGATCGACAGCAGTTTCTTGGTACAGCAGGAAGCAGAGATCTGTGGCACTCAGTTCAGCGGAGGCCGAGTATATGGCAGCAAGTTTGGCTGCATGCGAGGCTATATGGATGAGGAAGATCCTGGTTGGTTTGTTCGGTTCTCATTTGGATCCTACTGTGATTTACTGTGATAACCAGAGTTGCATTAAACTCTCGGCTAATCCTGTATTTCATGATAGATCTAAACATATTGACATCAGGTACCATCATATCAGAGATTGTGTGCAGTGGAGGATCATGTTACTTTCGTACATTCCAACGGAGGATCAGGATGCTGATATTCTGACGAAGGCTCTCACCAGGAGAAAATTCGAGTACCACCAAGGCAGGATAGGGGTTGCTGATAATCCATATCTTGTCGAGAGGGAGTGTTGAGATTGCAACAAGATGATGGAGCTTAGTGAAAAGAGTCGCCTTCACTAAGTGGGCCCGCAGGCTATTTTTGGCGCAAGTCTATTTTTAGACTATGTCTATTTTTAGACATATGGATCATGTCTATGTTTATGGATGATTGATCAAGTTGGGAAAATAGATGGACTTCTATTTTTGATGAAAGTGTGAGTGATCAAGTCTATTTTTAGACTGGCTGTCAAAAATAGAAAAGTCAAATATTATTATCTCACAATAATATTTGGACTATAAACTTAATCTTATTCTCTTGGAGCACTTCAGTTTGAGCTACGGAAGTGGCACATGCAGCTGTCAGAAGGAAATTCGTTTTTCTTATGAGTCAGTTGAGTTGTTGCATGCATGACTTCAGTTAGAACTCAAGTGAGTTGAGTTTAGTGGACTGGAGGTAGAGTTGATGGAGTTGTGTTCAGTTTAACTTAGTTAAACTGGTTGTAGTTAGTCTAACTACAGATAGACTAATGATGAGTTGTTAAACTAATTATTAACTCATAATACAACTAAAGAATACATCAGTTAACTCAGTTGCATGTCAGTGCATGTTCAGTTCAACAGGGACAGGTGGTAGAGAATCAGATTGCTATCAGTTGTGACTATAGTTGTGCACCAGATCTTGCACAATCAAAGGATTGAGTATGCCAATGAGTTTGCTCACGTATTTGGCCCGCATTTTAGCCTTTGCTCACGTCCACAAAGAGTGAGTGACTATTTTGCAGGTGAAAATCGAGTTTGGGAAGCAATTCTCATCAATTCTTGAGCAGGTATTGAGCAGTGGAGGCAGGCAAGCAGTGGAAGAGATTTGGAGATCAGATCTGAGCTGTATTGTGTGTAACAGAGGTGGAGATACTTGTGAGAAGTATTATGTTGTGTAATGTTACATGACTCAATCATTAATATACAGACAGTGTGGGGTTTTTAGCGAGATGCTTTCCCCGTGATACAAATTGTGTTAATGTGTGAATGCTCTTGATGTTTTATTGTTATTGATGCTGCTATATTCTTGATCAACGTAGAGGAGCTTATGTATTGTGTATGTTTTCCGCATTAGTACATGATCAGGATAATCTCCATTGAATATGTGTTAAATTATTCAAAATTTCTACATATTGAACATCTACGACTCACTGTTGAGAAATGTAGAAAATATGGCTTGTCTTTAAATCCTAAGAAATCTTAGTTTGCTGTAAGTGAGGGAAAGTTGCTAGGACACATCATGGAAAAATATGGGGTGAAGATAGATCCCAAGAGGGTGGAAGACATCAACAACATCCCATTACTGAGAAATAAGGAAGAAATCAAGACTTTCTTGGGCAGATTTTTTTTTTGACGAGGTTCACACCCAATTATGCTGAGATAATTAAAGAAATTACAGAGATGTTGAAGAAATATAGAGAGGAAAAATGGACTAAAGAAGCTAGAGATTCATTCTCTAGGATCAAAAGGGCCTTTATAGAAGCTCATGTATTAATGATCCCTCACTACCTAAAACTATTTTTCATTTTCTCTTTTGCTTCTCCTCGTATAATGGTTGTTGTCTTATTGTAGTAAAACAGTGAAGTACATGAGCAACCAATAGCATTTTTCAGCCAAGTGCTACGGGATGCTAAGATAAGGTATAACCTTCTAGAGAAGAAGGCTTATGCCTTGGTTAAGGACCTAACGACCCTTATAATATATGTCCTTCAATCAAGCTTAACAACTTATGTTCCTACAACTACTGTGAAAGACATTCTAATACAAGGGGGGAGTGAGGGAAAATGGGGTAAATGGATGGCTAAAATCCAAGAATACAACCTAGAGATAAAACCCACAAATCTGATCAAGGGGCAAGGATTAGCTAAAATCAAGGATAATTTTAGGGGCGAATGTTCGCCCTTTGGCGAAATTAAGGGGTTTTAAATTTTTAGTGGGCGAATATTTTGTATCATAGTACATTTTTACAAATCACCTCAAATAGCCCACCTTATTTTAAGGGAGAGGGTAAAAAAGGTAAATTTAGCCCTTGAAATTAGGACTTACAACCTTCCATTCGCCCATTTTCAAGAATAGGTTTTATTTAAGTGAATCCATTCGCCCATTTTCAAGAATAGGTTTTATTTAAGTGAATCCTATGGGCCAAATACCATATTTATAAAAGAGGTATGGTAAATTAATAAAAATATAAATAAATGAGAGGTATGGTAAATAAATAAAACATTTTTTATATTTACTCCATAAGTCACCTTATATACATGTAAGGGTGTAAACAAATAAAAATATAAGTAAAGTGGAGGTATGGTAAATAAATAAAACGTCTTTTTATACTTACTCAAAAGGTATGGTAAATAAGTAAAAATATAAATAAACTAGACGTATCGTAAATAAATAAAACCTTTTTTTATATTTAGTCCATAACCCTCGTTCTATTTATGAAGGCTCAAGAAAGAGGTTTTATTTAAGTGAATCCTATGGGCCAAATACCATATTTGTAAAAGAGGTATGGTAAATTAATAAAAATATAAATAAACGAGAGGTATGGTAAACAAATAAAACATTTTTTTTATATTTACTCCATAAGTCACGTTATATTTACGAACACTCAAAAAATGGGTTATATTTAGGTGAAACCTATGGCCAAAATACTATGGGACAAATACCATGGACTAGATTGTTATTAATACCATGCAAAAAAACCATTATTAACCCTACTATTAGAATTAATAAAAATAAAAATGGCACATGGTATTGACCCATGGTATTCACCAAAATGGCACATGGTATTGACCCATGGTATTCGCCTGGAATGTAGCCTATTTAAATGGGGGAATTAAACCAGCATGTAGGTTATGCTAAGATTCACTAGGACTTTACAAAGTTTTATTATTTAGTGAAAGACTCGCCAAGATCTTACAAGATTTTATAATTGAGTAAAATATTCGCCATGCGTGGTGAGAGATTCGCCAAAAAATTATATATACATATTATATTATTGATAAAATCGCCTTCCATTTTTCCTATATACCATGGAGATTCGCCCATTTATTATATTTATAAATTTAGGGGGGTTCTTAAAATTTTCCCTGGCTAAAATCTGTTCTGAATCAAACTGATAAGCCTTGGGTATAAAATTGCTGATAAGACGAAGGAGAAATTGAAAGAGAAGCGGAGTAGAATAAGGTCAATGTTGGGTTGTGTTATATTCTTTCCATGACTAGCCCCAGTAGTTAAATCAGAGAGTTAGAGGGGGGTAGCAGCCCCCCCCTTTCGGGGGGTTTAAGGGGGCTGGTAGCCCCCCTCTACGGGATCTGGGACAATGGCTCGGGGAATTTTTTTTGGACCCTATATTAGGTGGGCAGACCTACCTATGGTTTCTTCCATGGATTTCACACATGGTTTTGGGCGTGACGGTTTTCGTTCCATGGTATTTTGTAGATCCGGTCAAGGGAACTACGGTTATGTTCTAATCCAGGGTTAATGGATTGGAGTTTATGGATGCTTCATATCGCACTGGTATAAACATATAATCCACTATTTAGATTTTCTAAGTTTTCCATTTAATTTTGATAAAGTTAAATATAGGGCTTTGAGAATACAAGCCTAGAAGTTTGTCATTTCAAATGGCCAATTTTATTGGAAATACCTAGTGGGGATTTTTCGTTTATGCCTCGTTGAAGAAGAGATCCATAAAGTGATGAATGAGTTCCATAACTGTGTGTGGGGGGGAGTGGGGGAGGGGAATTATAGTTGGAGAGATATAGCGCATAAAATTCTCAAAGAAGACTTCTATTGTCCAAAGCTTTCTCTTGAATAAGTATGCCCCACTAGACTTGCCATAACCCTTGAATGGTATGCCACAAGACTATATCAAGCTCTTGCCAAGATTCACAGGAGAAGATGACATTTTAGCATAGAGGCATGTAGAAACTTTATATCAATTTACATAAAATCTCAGTGTAGAACTCCTAGATGTGGTGTTAAGAATTTTTTCCCAATCTCTTGATGGTGAAGCTAGGAAATGGTTTAAATCCCTACCAAATTCTTCAATCACTACCTAGGAGGAGATGGAAATTATTTCATGCAAAAATGGGTAGATAAAAGGGGCCATGGGTATATCATCATTGAATTCAATGCTACAAAGAAAAAACATAATGAAGATGTGTCAGCATTCATAAAAAGTTTTAAGAAATTGTACAATAGTATCCTTACTTAAATCAAACCTCTACAAGTTGTTGCTAAAGTGGTTTTTGTTGGGGCCTTTGAACCACAATTTGGTTTCACTTTCAGAGAAAGGAAGTATCGATCCTTAGACTAGATTCAAACAAATGCTTTATAAGTTGAAGAAAATTTCATCTCTATTGGGAAGTGGAGAGGGAGAACTAATCATGGAGATGGGAGAAGGGGAAAAGAGGAAACTAGTTCCTCAAACCAGGGAAAGGAAACTCAAGAGAAGAAACTCGAGGAAATGAAAAATTTGTTAAGAAACATCTCTAACAAGCTTGTGAAACTATAGTTAGAAAACAAAAACCCTCCTCGACAAAAGAAACCAGCTCCTAACCGAAGTTTCAATCCTCAGTATAGGAAACCTCCTTTAGAGCTCGTGCAAAGGGAGATAAGGGAGAAATAAGACCAAATTCAACCTCCATGGTATTTGGAATATGTTCCAGAGGAGAAGAACAAAGTAACAATAGAAGTCCAAGAAAATTATTTTTCTTCTCTTTTAGAGGGAGAAAATGAAATAGAGGCTAATGAAGTAGAAGGAGATGATTGGGATGCACCGCTTGATGATGGTGAGATTGACAACTATTGTAGATAGTTTGCTGACTTCATGCAAGCTCAACTACATAGGAAATATGATCTTACATCTTATAGGAAAAGATCTAGAATGCAAGATCAAAATGAGGATTCCTGTCCTACCAATCCTCCCAAATCAACAGAGAAAGGAAATAAGCTACTAGAGCAAGCCTCACTAAAAAAGAAATAATCTTCAGATTCCATTCTCCACAAGCTCGATGTTTGTAAAATAGAACAGTTTCCCTTACAATCGAAACCAGTCTTTGGTAAAGAAAAATATCTTGCTGAAGTGGTCACAACTAATAGGAATCCCCCTGCATTTAGTCTTCAAAAAGAGTTGGAGAGGGTAAAATATATGTTTCCTTAACCGAATTGTTGAAACAACCAAATTAGAAAGTTTAAGTATCTCATTTCATGTGTCCTCCCACCATGGTCCCTCTGCAAGATAGCCTGAACCTCCAAGAACAAAGACCCATGGTTGTATTTGGACCTTATGTTGAGGAATAAAACCCTTCTACTCCCCCTTTCTATGTCACTTTGGTGATTCATGCACTTCTCTTACATAATTGCATTCTTGACTTAGGAGCATCTCACAATCTGATTCCATTGTCTGTTATGGAACAATTGTGGCTACAAATAAAAAGACCATATAAAGATTTGTATTCTTTTGACACTATGAGAGTAAATTGTCTAGGATTGATTAAAGACCTTGTGGTCAATTTGGCTCAAATCCTTCTGAAGAGTGTTGTAATAAATATTGTAGTGGTTGATATCCCTGTGAGGTTTGGTATGCTCTTGCCCAAATCACAATGATCAAAAATTGGAGGATCCATTAAAATGGATTTAACATATGCTATTGTTCACGTTTTTGGTGGAGAAGAGCGTCGATTATATAGAGAAACAATATTTGTGAAGATATTTACAAGGACTGACTCTTCTAATAATCCCCCGTGTATGGTAAAGTGAAATATTTCTCTTGTTTGTTATTAGAGGAAGATGATTAAATCATGGATGAGACACATGTGGAATGTTTTTTCCGACTATATCAACAATCACTAGAGTGTGAAAAAGTATGGAAGATATACTTTGATTATGCTTATTCCAGGGAAGGGCATGGAGCATGTGTATTTTTGGTATCCCCATAAGGAAACTTCATCCCTCTCTCTTTCAAGTTAGAGTTTGAAGCCACAAATAATGTTTCTGAATATGAAACTTGATACTAGGTCTGTAAGCTACCAGAAATCTCAACATTGGTTGCGTGGTAGTGTTTGGGGATTCAGAGTTCGTGGTGAAACAAATCTGAAGTCAATGCCAAACCAAACGTCCAAGACTAAAGGCCTACTGAAATGTGGTATGTGATCTGATTTAGAACTTTTTCTTAGATTTTAACATCCATTTATTTCCCAGAGATGGAAATTAGATGGTTGATTCCTTAGTTGTAGTAGCCAGTAGCTTCAAGCCTCCTGAAAACCCCCTGATCCAATACAAACTTGAAGTCAGATACATGCCTTCAATACTAGACAATGTTAAGTATTGGTAGGTTTTTGAAGATGAGGAACCAATCAAATGCTTCATGGAATTGGTTGGAGAATTCTCAAGATTGAAGATTGATCGGGAGGAAGAGAAAGTGATAGATGAACAATGAACCAAGTGGAAGAAACCATTGTAGGGCACAAGATTTTAGAATTGGAAGGTAATACTATCCCCAGAGGTTTGGCTCCCTTGGAAAGATTGTTCAACTCAAATGATATGGTTGCCAGGCCAACTAAGTAAGAATTTGAAGAACAGGTGGAAGACTACAATATTGGTTCAGATCAAGGTCCCCAAATAATTAAGTTGGCCAAACGAGTTCCTAAGGAATGCAAACAAATGTACTTGGACCTTTTTAAGTATTATATTAATGTATTTTCTTGGTGTTATGATGATTTGAGAACATTTGATACTGTATCATACAACATAAAATTCTTTTGAAGAGTAGGGTTAAACCATACAAACAGAAGCTTAGGAAGACTAAACCTTTGTTACTTCCATCAATTGAGAAAGAGGTGAGGAAGTTGCTCCAATCTAAAATTATCATACCTTTGAGGTATTCAGATTGGGTAGAAAATCTAGTTCCTGTCAAGAATAAGAATGGGGAAATACGGTTGTGTATTGACTTTATGAATCTGAACAAGGCCTCACTAAAGGATAATTACCCTCTACCTAAAATGGACTACTTTCTGAAAAAGGTGGTGGGATCTGCTCATATGTCTATGATGGATGGTTTTTCTAGATACAATCAAGTAGTTGTCCATCCTGAGGATCAAAAGAAAATTGCTTTGACCACACCTTAGTGAACGTTTATGTATGCCAAAATTCCCTTCGACCTCATTAATGCAGGAGCCACTTTTCAGATAGGAATGGATATAGAATTTGTGGGAGAACAAGATAGGTTTGTGGTAATTTACCTAGATGACATCACTTTTTTTTTTCAAAAACAAATGAGGATCACATTGAACATGTACGACTGATTGTTGAGAAATGTAGAAAATATGGCCTGTCTTTAAATCCTAAGAAATCTTAGTTTGCTATAAGTGAGGGAAATTTGCTAGGACACATCGTGGAAAAATATGGGGGGAAGATAGATCCCAAGAGGGTGGAAGACATCAAAAACATCCCATTACTAAGAAATAAGGAAGAAATTTAGACTTTCTTGGGCAGATTTTTTTTTTTGAGGAGGTTCACACCCAATTATGCTAAGATAATTAAAGAAATTACGGAGATGTTGAAGAAATATAGAGAGGTAAAATGGACTAAAGAAGCTAGAGATTCATTCTCTAGGATCAAAAGGGCCTTTATAAAAGCTCATGTATTAATCATCCTTGACTACCTAAAACCATTTTTCATTTTCTCGTTTACTTCTCCTCATACAATGGTTGTTGTCTTATTGTAGTAAAACAGTGAAGGACATGAGCAACCAATAGAATTTTTTAGCCAAGTGCTACGAGATGCTGAGATAAAGTATAACCTTCTACAGAAGAAGGCCTATGCCTTGGTTAAGGACCTAACAACCCTTATAATATATGTCCTTCAATCAAGCATAACAACTTATGTTCCTACAACTACTGTGAAAGACATTCTAGTACAAGGGGGGAGTGAGGGAAAAAGGGGTAAATGGATGGCTAAAATCCAAGAATACAGTGTAGAGATAAAACCCACAAATCTGATCAAGGGGCAGGGATTAGCTGAAATCTGTTCTGAATCAAACTGATAAGCCTTATGTATAAATTTGCTGATAAGACGAAGGAGAAATCAAAAGAGAAGAGGAGTAGAATAAGGTCAATGTTGGGTTGTGTTATATTCTTTCCATGACCAGCCCTAGTAGTTAAATTGGGGAGTTAGAGGGGGGGCAGCAGCCCACCCTCTGGGGGGTTTAAGGGGGCTGGTAGCGCCCCTGTATGGGGTCCGGGACAACGGCCTGGGGAATTTTTTTTTGGACCCTATATTAGGTGGGCAGACCTACCTATGGTTTTTTCCATGGATTTCACACATGGTTTTGGGTGTGATGGTTTTGGTTCCATGGTATTTTGTAGATCCGGTCAGGGGAACTATGGTTATTTTCTAATCTAGGGTTAATGGGTTGGGGTTTATGGATGCCTCAACATGTATATATGGATGCTTCATGTCTCACTGGTATAAACATATAATCCACTATTTAGTTTTTCTAAGTTTTCCATTTAATTTTGATCAAGTTAAATATAGTGTTTTGAGGCTACAAGCCTAGAAGTTTGTCATTTCAAATGGCCAATCGTATTGGAAATACCTAGTGGGGTTTTCTTGTTTAAGCCTCGTTGAAGAAGAGATCCATAAAGTGATGTATGAGTTCGATAACTGTGTGTGTGGGGGAGGGGGGAGGGGCATTATAGTTGGAGAGATATAGCCCATAAAATTCTCAAATAAGACTTCTATTGGGCCAAGTTATTTGGTAAGGTAGATGCATATGTTCAGGTCTGTGAGAAGCGCCATATGTTTACTGAAAAGAATAAATTAACACATTTTCCTCTAATCCCTATTTTTGTTGAAGAACCTTTTAGACAATGGGGGTTAGAATTCATTAGGGAAATACACCCACCCTCCATCAGTCAACACAAATGGATCCTTACGACCACCGATTAGTTCACTAAGTGGGTGGAAGAAGTCCTAACGAGAAATGCAACTGATGTTGTGGTCATCAAATTCATGGAGGAGAATGCCCTTTCCAAATTTGGTTGCCTAAGGAATATTATCACTGATAATGCTCAAGTTTTTAAATCTTACAAGTTTCTGTGCTTCTTCCAGAAGTACAACATCATTGTGGGACATTCCACTAGCTACTATCCACAAGGAATTGGATTGGATAAATCATCAAATAAAACCTCGGTAAGGATTCTTAAGAAGAAAATATTATAAAAGCATAAACATTAGGGCTCACAACTGAAGTTTTGTTTATGGCCCAATAGAGTTACTACCAAGAGGTCAAGTGGGAAATCTCCTTTTGAATTAGTGTGTGGGAAAGCTACAATATTCCCTACACAACTAGCAATGTTAGTGGCAAAAATTCTTTAGGATGTTGATGAAGAGCCAAATTTTGTAACCAAGAGGATCAATTAGTTGGTAGAACTTCAAGAAACTAGGGGGGGTGACTCAAAATCTGATTAAATATCAAGAAAAGATGAAGCCTCTTTTTGATAGAAAGGAAAAAGACAAAACCTTACAGCCATGGGATTTGGTGCTCAGGTGGGATGTCAGATAAGAAGGTAAACGAAAACATGGAAAATTCAATCCCTTATGGTTTAGATCTTTTAATATTGTTGAGGCAAAGGGGAACACTTCTTTCTTGTTTGAAAAATTGGATGGTGAAATGCTTGAGATGCCTGTGAATAGGCAGTTTCTGAAGCTTTACTTCCAACACTAAAGAGGTCCATTTTCACATACTGTACATACCGATGAGCCATTTTATATACCAGTAATTGTTTAAGTTCTTAATGTTTTTTTTTCGCTTTTCATATACTTGAATAAAATGATTCCACACCCAATGGACATAAGGCACTAATCTACAGGTTCTCAATGCATTACTTGTAGTACATTTTCCCCAATTGGAGCTGATGTTGTCACCTATTACAAATTTTTTGAAATTGTGTCATATGATGTCAAATGGTGGCCAAAAAGGGGAGCTGAAGTGAAAAAATTCCAAAGAGGAGAGAAAATATCAGAGTCTAAAATCGCGAGGAGGAAACCAAAACCAAAAGCCTAAGTCTCGAAGCCAAAAGGAAAGCCAAGATCCAAAAGGAGTGTCAGAATTTGGGACTCGATCACATTAGAACCCTTTTAAATTCCTTTTTGAAAAATCTCCAACAAGAAGGGCTTCGATGTTATATCGCACCTGGTCGTGGAAAACCAAAGGGACCTGTTGACAATGCTAGACCCACCAACATGTCAAGGTGATCTCCCTGGTAAGAAGTCCCAATTAGACCTTAGATCGTTTGGTGTAGGAGTCCTAGCAATGGGTTGTAAGGTAATGCCTTGACCGTGATATCACACTGTTGAGCTAATTTATGTTCCTAAATTAACACAAGTATTTAATATCAATCCGGGTTGTTTTATTCTTGGAGGCAAACCACTATTTGTGAAGATCTAATATAATCAATGCTTGAAAGATAAATGATTACAAACTAAGAATAACTATATCTTAAAAACTCTTGATTCAATCAGCTTATAAGAGGTAACATTGGAAGAGTTCTTGAACTCAAGAAGTCTACTTCCACCTCAGTTATTACTTCATGAATTAGAGATGATAACTAGAAACTCAAGATGCATAAATCATACATGAAAAAGGCTCTTAACTTAAGAGACACTTAAAGTTTTCCAACATAACTTATTCATCTTAAGATATAAATCTAAATGGAAACAAACTATTTGCATGTAAACAAAAGAGACTAGTTCTGATTCACCATTTCATAGAGGGAATGCCCAACTTGAACACTTGTTTCCCAACTCAATTAGATGATGAATAAACCATTAACAAATGAAATCAATCACTATTCATAACCATGATGCAATCTGAAATAAGACTTTGAAAAACTAAAGCTACCATCAACTAGATTTGCAATGAAATAAATCTAGTCTAACTTGGAAGTGTACTTAGCTTGGAGTGGGGGCCCTCCACCCTTGCCTTGCACACTTATGAAGATGATATCAGAAGCTTTATATCAGCAAAACATCCATGTATTGATTAGCAAAATGAAAGTAACACAAGTCTCCAACTTAAGTCTTCACACCAAAAATATTACAGCATAAAAGTATCATATGTCAAGTGTGTTGAGCCATCAAAATTGTGGCTCTTAAATAATGAGTTCATGAAACCAACTGATCTAAAATCACTCTAACAATCATATCTACTTTAGGCCACCTATCCAAGTCGAATCCAACTCCATCATCCCAAGAAATATGACTAATATCATGGAATCCCAAAACAGCCCTATTTAGATGGGATTTCTGGATGACTAGTCATGATTGACTAGCTCCAAAAAGGCATAAGAAAACTCGTTCTGTTGAAACCAAGCATAGGTGGCTTGGTCCTAGTTCCCAAGCTTCCTATTCATGCATCCCATTCGTGCTGAAGTGGCCTGCATCCATATCCAACATGAAGTGATTACGGGAATTTCTGAAATTGCCAAAATTGCACTAAAAATCAAACTTTAATAAAAACTTTAGAAATTGATAAATTAAAGCTAAATACCTGATTAGACATCAAATATTCATTAAAATGAGATGGATGAAGTGAAAATGAAGGATAAATGGATAACTAGATAAGTTTATTAAAGCAAAATGAGATCAAAACTGAAGCCCAACATCTCTCCCATGCTTATGTTCAAGCATGTCCCCATGCTTGCTTGCTCCTCTTGGACCTTCTGCCCTCTGAAGTAGATGCTGTACCTGTATCTGTTTCCCTGTTCACACAATCAAGTTCTGATTCCTGTTTGGCCTTTAACATTGCTGCTTTAACCTTCTGCTTTTCATACTTAGCTTTCCACATGTTTTTATCTTTTAACCATTGGAATGCTTGTTTGGAAAGCAAATCATTCCTCTTTTTCAACCTGCTTATCTCTTCTTGTAATTGTTCATTTGTTTTCATTAACTTTGCATTATCCTTTTTCTGTGCCTTATTCTCTGATTTTAATTGCCTCTCAACAATTTTACAAAAACATATGGACAAATGACTGTATATAATATACAAATTTCTCTCGGCCTCTCATGAGAATTTAATTATATCACAGCAAAGTGTTCTGGCCTCTCACTGATTCCTCAAAAATAATGACTGTATGCAAGCAAATAGCTCTCGGCCTCACCGATTTCTCAAAATGATGACTGTATAAAAACAAACAAATAGCTCTCGGCCTTGTAAATTCTTCAAAAACGATGACTGTATACACAATATACTCTCGGCCTCAAACGAATTCTCAAAAGAATGATGACTATATAAACAACTAATTGTTCTCGGCCTTGTGAATTTCCATCGTTTTTGTCAAACAAGATCACTGTGTAAACAAAAATGCTTGCGGCCTCAAATAAATTTTCATCGTTTTTTTCATATACTTTGACTGCGTAAATAAAATGCTTGCGGCCTCAACAAATTCTCATTGTTTTTCAAACAAATTTACTGTGTAAATGCAGGGTTATAACCTAGAGGTCTCATCACAATTGCTCACCTCTTTTCCTCACTGTTTATACCACACAAATTCTCAAACAAATAAAACACAGAGTCCATAAATCCTCGGTCGTCGGCTTTTAACTAGGATTTGCAGTCAATACAACACGTTTGCAGACAATCCTGGCATTTCAATGGCACAAATATATGTATATATAGGCGCACAATGAAGCATGAATGCGTTTGACTCGTTTACATCCACCCTACAGCATTCCTCTGTTCTTTTTGACAGTCCTCACGGCATATACCAATGCGCACTCTGTTTATAACTCACACATATAAACAACAGTTCTTCCAGTCTAATACAATGCATTCACAACACTTTTTCTGAGCAACCATGCATATATGACAACCATGACCTCGGCGTTTTCTGTGACTGCCACTATGATCTATGCATACCAAACAATTGCATTTATGCCGACGGCTAAAACCTAGCGCGCAGGTCGACAAGTGTAAATGCAACGAGTGCAAATGGCGGTTTCAACTAGCAACGGGTATGGCACTTTTTATTGCACTCGGCGTTCAACAACCTCCGCACTATATGCATCGAATCACTGGACTGCCACCGTGTTATGCATGCATATTAACCTTTTTAAATGCCGGTGATTTTTACCATAAATCCACACCATAATCTACGCATTACAAACTGGTCAATCCATCCATACACGCAGTAGACTTGGGGTTATCCCGGATTTAGAGTTACCTGGCTGTCACTGGCCGCGTGGGATGCAAACAAACACTCAAATCCCTCCTTCCTCGGTCAGTCGAACTGGTGTGATTCCAAAACTCGGCTTTCTCTGCTCATTTGACTCGGATTTCTTCTTTAAAATCGCCTCAATACACTTTTTTTTTCTTTGGCTATGCTGCGGCTTCAAACACGATTTTCTGAGCTATGGCAATGAGGATTTGTGATTTGAACAGCGCATGGAAGGTTGATTTATGACCGTTTCACTACTGTACCCTGCGTTGCATTCATTAGTGTTGTTATGCGTTATCGTTTTGTTTATTGCTGCGTCCTTCGTTGATTCTGGCCACCATCGTGCGTCTTCATTGCAATGACATTTGCATATAATCTCATTACTTGGCCGCAGCACTGCTGTTTGATTATTATCATATGGCTGATTGCAATAATGTGCCAAATACATCCCTTGTATTCCATATGATATGCGCCCAAATTTGCACTTTGAATATCATAGGTTTGCATTGGAAATTTATATGCCATGATGTTTGTTTAAATACCATGTTTCTCCGCTATCATTCTCTAATGCATACGGCCTTCACCTTATATCATTCCTTTGCAACGCATATTCTTTGCTATGATAACCCTCGGCCCTTTGTAATGTTATATGAATTTTGATATGCGCATTTGATTTGTATATATATACCTTATACCTCATGTTATATGCGCATTTGATTTATAATGTTATATGCACATTTGATTTGTACATATACCTTACACCGTGTAGCGTATGTGCATTTGATATATATATATGTGATATTCCCTTTATAACATATATTAGGTTATGTTCATTTGAAATAACTTTAGCACATTCTTTTTATAACATAGCTTTTATAATTTTAAAAATGACCATTGGGGTCATGTTTTAAAATTATAACCATTCTAATGCTCTGAGTTCATGTGCAGGTGAGAAAAATGGTCCCAGTTTGATCTTTTTGCATTTAAGGAAAATATCTAGGGAAATTTTTATGTGAATGAAATGAAATGGAATATGAATAGGGAATGTAGGGTATATACTGGGAATGAATATCAATGAATATTTGCAGATACTAACTTCAATTAAATCAAAACTAGAAGTTTCTAAAAAAAATTTGAATTTCAAGCACAAAATGGCTATGAATATACTCCCTTGAATGCTGTTTGTACAGGTGGAATGTTGAATGCTGTTTGTTCAGGTGGAATGGAATCCAAAATGTTGTGGATAGTAGACTTTTATTACTGCTCCTTGTTCACTATGCTCTGCTTCTTGAATTGTTCAGGTCCCTTTGAATAATGTTTTCATTTCAGGTCCCTCTGCAATGCTTCTGGTATATTGTGTCGGTTCTGTTCTAGTTCTGCTGCAACAAGTTTGCTTCAGGTCCCACTGAATAATGTTTCAACTCAGGTCCCTTCAGGTTCTGCTGCAACAAATTTGCTTCAGGTCCAAAGTGATCAACATAATACCTTAGCTGTGACAGCTAAAAGCTTGCTACAAGACTCTCTCTTGTTGAATGTTTGACTTGTCCTCAAGTCAATTGTGGAAAGGTCCTGCATTGAAATGATGTGAGAATAGTAAAACAAGAATAGTGAATTCATAGAGTCCAGGTTTCCCTGGTTTTCCCCTATGAATTCAAGTTTGCATGGTGCCAGTTGCCTGGTTTTCACCAGCAAACCAATTATTTTTTATGTTTTGTTTTTTTTTTCATATATGTTTTTCTCCCTTTTTTTTATGTTTTTTTTTTATATATATTTTTTATTTTTCCGAACTGGAAGATGGCAGAGCCATAATTTCCAGTCCTAATTCTTCTACCAGTTGTTTCATGAATGTCTCTTTACTAATAGGCTGATGATAAACTTTCAGCCTATGACCATTTACAACAAATGAGGTGGGGTGTAATGGAGTTGGGAAGTATGAAAAGCTTATGGAAATAGGTTATATTGAAGTCATGATGTAGTAGTAAGGTTGGACTTCAACATGCTTGGTCATGGAGCTTAACATACAATATGGATGATGAACAAATCATGAACAATATGAATTCAATATGAAAGGCTTCTTTGGAGATTGATGTGACTTGACATGGTACTAAACTTGACTGCTTCTTCTAATGATTGTCTTCATGTCTTTTTGCTTTGATCTCGATCATGTTGTAGGGTTTGTTGATGTTGTTGGTCAACATTGAAGAGCAAGCTTCAAGAGTTTGAGTTTCATTGAATGAACTCAACATCAGGTGAATTTTCACTTTGCTTTGACTTGAACATTTGTATTCATATTCTGGAATATGAATTTGACTTTGAAAATTACTTCATCCATGGAGTTCACTCCTTCATTCTTCCTATGACCTGCAAAAACATAGCTCTTGCCTGCAATTCAACATTAGATGATGGAGGAAGAGAGGTGTACAGTCTCTCTTCTTCCAATAAACATGTAAATCATTACAAGCATTGCTTAGAAAACAAGTCCAAATATGATAGACAAACATAATGCATTTATTTACCCCTTTGAGGAATGGTGGCCAGCCTAGACCTCCTAGTGGTATTTTGTTTACAAAATATTCGTTTGTTATCCTATTAGAGTGATTCCAAAGCCAAGCTGAAGTGAATTCATACGGCTACCTCCAGTATAAACAGGTTTTCAAAATTGTTTAAAATGATATGGTAAATATTATAAGGAGTGCCATGTTTGATAGGGCTGCTTGTGAATTTGTAACTAGACCAACAGTCACTATTTGAAGCGTAACTTCTTTGATAAAGATCAGATCAATGTGATTCCACTTGGATATTAAAGTAGATTCATTTTTTATTTCCAGTAGAAACAGGTTTTAAAAATTCTTAGGCTTGATATCACAAAATTGGTGATGAACAGGCCTAGGAGGCAGAGTTTTACTATGCTGGTTTGAAGACATGCAGTCACTAAATGTGGCATAACTTTTTCATTTCACCTCCAAATGGGATGATTCAAATTGTGTCTTAAACTAGACTTGAAGATATATCTCCCATATAAACAGGTTTTGAAAAGAAGATGATTTGGTATTTCAAATATGCCAATGAACAGTCAAGACCTAGAATTGTCACCATGCAGATTTTTCGACAAACAGTTAGTATTTCAAGAATAACTTTTTCATATGATGCCTGATTGAAGTGATTCAAATTGATTTTGAAACTAGATTCAAAGGGATATCTTCCCTATGAATTAAAAATGTTTCCATTAGACACTTCAAATATAGGTTGTACTAACTCTGTTTTCAACATTTCACTTGAGACCTAGTTTTGATTTTGATCACATTTTGATTTGTGATATGAATTGAGAACTTCAAAATGGATTTCAAAACTAGATTTCAAGATATATGTAAAATAAACCATGATTTCAAAATGATCCTATATGGTTACCCAAAATAGGCTTGGTCTTACTGCATTTTGCCATGTAGTCCTTTCAAATGAATATTGAACAATGATTTGAAGAAATTGTTTGAAACAAATTTATTATGGAAGTCTTATTGCGAATTTATTCCACTTGTTTCTTTATTCTATTCTATCCTATTCTATTTTAGAAAACTAATTCATTCTCTCAAGTATAAGAGAATTTCCAGTGCATCCATTTTCGTAACAAGATCATAAGTAAACTCATATCCAAATTTGAAAAATATACTTTAGTGAATTTTTGGACATGAAAATTTATTTGATCATAAGGACTTGATGAGAAAGAATGTTGAAGAATGGAGTAGTGTTGTAACCTATTCTTTAACATCATCTTTTAGATCTTGTTGTTGAAAATGGATTTTGTAGTTTTTTTTTTTTTTTTTTTTTTTTTTTTATTTTATGTTTTTGTTGGGGGGGTTTTGTTTTGGAAACCTAATTCTAGGATCTCTATTTCTAGGCATAAAGAAACATAATTAAAGAAATGAAATGTAACTAATGTTTTTGTTTATTTTGGATTTTATCTCTCTATTGACTATGCCGATATTTGCCTCCCCGGCAACGGCGCCAAAATGTTGAGCTAATTTATGTTCCTAAATTAACACAAGTATTTAATATCAATCCGGGTTGTTTTATTCTTGGAGGCAAACCACTATTTGTGAAGATCTAATATAATCAATGCTTGAAAGATAAATGATTACAAACTAAGAAGAACTATATCTTAAAAACTCTTGATTCAATCAGCTTAAAAGAGGTAACATTGGAAGAGTTCTTGAACTCAAGAAGTCTACTTCCACCTCAGTTATTACTTCATGAATTAGAGATGATAACTAGAAACTCAAGATGCATAAATCATACATGAAAAAGGCTCTTAACTTAAGAGACACTTAAAGTTTTCCAACATAACTTATTCATCTTAAGATATAAATCTAAATGGAAACAAACTATTTGCACGTAAACAAAAGAGACTAGTTCTGATTCACCATTTCATAGAGGGAATGCCCAACTTGAACACTTGTTTCCCAACTCAATTAGATGATGAATAAACCATTAACAAATGAAATCAATCACTATTCATAACCATGATGCAATCTGAAATAAGACTTTGAAAAACTAAAGCTACCATCAACCAGATTTGCAATGAAATAAATCTAGTCTAACTTGGAAGTGTACTTAGCTTGGAGTGGGGGCCCTCCACCCTTGCCTTGCACACTTATGAAGATGATATCAGAAGCTTTATATCAGCAAAACATCCATGTATTGATTAGCAAAATGAAAGTAACACAAGTCTCCAACTTAAGTCTTCACACCAAAAATATTACAGCATAAAAGTATCATATGTCAAGTGTGTTGAGCCATCAAAATGTGGCTCTTAAATAATGAGTTCATGAAACCAAATGATCTAAAATCACTCTAACAATCATATCTACTTTAGGCCACCTATCCAAGTCGAATCCAACTCCATCATCCCAAGAAATATGACTAATATCATGGAATCCCAAAACAGCCCTATTTAGATGGGATTTCTGGATGACTAGTCATGATTGACTAGCTCCAAAAAGGCATAAGAAAACTCGTTCTGTTGAAACCAAGCATAGGTGGCTTGGTCCTAGTTCCCAAGCTTCCTTTTCATGCATCCCATTCGTGCTGAAGTGGCCTGCATCCATATCCAACATGAAGTGATTACGGGAATTTCTGAAATTGCCAAAATTGCACTAAAAATCAAACTTTAATAAAAACTTTAGAAATTGATAAATTAAAGCTAAATACCTGATTAGACATCAAATATTCATTAAAATGAGATGGATGAAGTGAAAATGAAGGATAAATGGATAACTAGATAAGTTTATCAAAGCAAAATGAGATCAAAACTGAAGCCCAACACACACAGAGGAAAGTAAGATAACTATGTCAGTAGCAAGGGTGTGACCGATGCAGTGAGTCAAGGAATGAGTATGTCAGGTTCCAACACTTCAAATGGAGAGGCAGGTGAAGGTGAGTTCCATGTTGAAAGGGATTAGTCCCAAATTGGTTAGGAACACACAACACAAAGGACATGCACAGCTTCCGGTAGAGCAGTTGACACAAATGCGGCAGTCCCAACATACAAGGTAAGATAACATGAAAAATGCTCATGAATCAGTCTGAGATGAGTGTGATGGTTGATACAAAAAGGTTCAGAGAAAGGTATGTTTGGTGTCCGGCAGAGCAGACGCCACGAACGGTGACAACATTAACAACATATGCAACACATTAACAACAAGATTCATATAATTGCATTTGAATCAGTTCATACACAAGTATGTATGTTAAAAAACATATATCATTAAAGCAACCAGAGCATTCCAACTATAATAACAACATATGCATGAAAATGTGTTGGCTTTTATTATATAAAGAAGTGTAAGTCACAATCATACAATACACCATGTAAACCTGCTAGCCATATCCGTAGAACATTACAGCCACATCCACCTGCTCCTCCAAAGAGATATACTAGCACTGTGCAGTGGAGAAGCCAAGGCACATTGTAATATTGTCCAAGCCTTCCTTAAGATAGTCTTTGTAGAAGCTTGGTTGACCAAAATCCTATACAATGTGTTATGAGGGACTATTTATAGCAAAGGGTAGGGTGACCCTTGACATTCCCCTTTGTGACCATTCAACAACCCTCATGACTCTTCACCTACTCTATGACTATTAAATTCACTCTTGAGACTTGACTTACACTTGACATGACTCAACAATACAAAGCACATGTACCCATGTGAACAATGGATTGAACAAGCCAAACTAGACACCACTCTAACCTAGACAACTATAGAAGTCCAACTGTTCGACATCCTCATGCTGATCAACAGTAACAATTGGTGCCAACATTGGTAGTCTCTGATAGTGTCCATGTGTTTCGCTGTGACATTTTTATGGAACCTAAACCTTGCCTCCATGGCATCTGAGTACACTGCTTGGGCTCCTCTGCCCAACTCATCTGAAAGAATGCACAACAATGTCCTCAATGTGGTTGTACCAGCAGCATGCTTGCGCATGATTTCTGCACTCATAGGCAAGTCTGGACTAGTGGCGATGTGCATCAACTCGTTGAAGTACGAGTCAAGCTCTTGTTGGACATGCTTCTTGGTCTTCACTTGGGTGAGAGTCCCAAGTCATGGAATCGCATTTGTTTTCACAACATCCTCCATGCTCTGGAATACTCGTGCATGGGAAGCCTGTATGCAAGTGATGAATTGCAGTAGGTCTTCATAGTTCCAGATCTGACTCTAGATATGTGCTTGCAACTCAACTGCATTAGCCTTCAACATCTTGGGCAAATGAAGTGAGGCTCCTTTATACTTCATCATCCATGCTCGCATGTTATCAACAATAGCATGTATATTCTTCAAGATGTGACCTCTTCTCACACATCGATTCTTCCATCCATGAAGATGAATGACTACTTGATGCACGGTACTAAAGTTGGAGTACAATGCCTGCATAACCATGTCCAAGGACAAAACTTCCTCAAATATTTCCTTCTTCAATTCAGCTCGGGCGGACATTATCACTAAGTCTCCTCCCTGCTTGGCCACCTGTAGTTCCTTCACAATTCTCTCATTCTCAGCTATGAGGAAGCAAACACTGGAGCTAGTGGCTTCGCCATACACTCTAGTTGCATCGGCCAAAGAAGTTGGGTCCTTTTGCACACTGGTCATGACCATTTGTTCTTCAACTTTCTCAGGGGATGTTCAGTCCTCCTGAGTTGGTACTATATCAGGGTGCACAACTCTATGTTGAGATTCATCAAAGGAGTTATTGTGCATCTCTGCTTCCGACTGACAACCAAGGATTTCAGTGCATCCTTAGTCATTCCAGACTTGCTCATCATTTGGATGCATTGCAATGGGCGAGTCGACCTCTCTATGGTGAGGCATGAGGTTAGTGTCTTATTCCAATTCTAGCTGCTCCATGTCTGAATCCAACTATTCGAAAGCCTATTCTATCTCATGAGCAAAGTCTTGCCCCTGTGAGGGCTCACCCTATTCCCCTGATGCTAGTTGTTCAGAACAATCAACTACTTATATGGGCTCTGCTTCGTCTATCTACACGTGATGTGCCCCGGCTGAATCTGTTGCTACTACGCTTCCTTCTTTTTTTGGTGCAACTCTTATTCTTTCTGTAGTTTCTCCCTCAACTCATGCAACTCCTTCTCTACTTCTTGCATTCTCTTCTTATCTCTCTGCCTTCGCGCGATTTTCTTTTCGTGTTGCTGCCTCTTATGTTGAATAGCCATAACTGCTTGTTCTACAAGTGGATCTACTCAAAACTTGCAGCTTTGTTCCTCCTCCACGTAGTCGGCAATATTTCTCTTCCCTTTGTCATGCACAGGTATGCTTGGCTCTGCTACCTTTGCTACTGCTTCTACTGTTGATGTTCTCTGTGTTGCTACTTCATTCTGTTGTGCTAACCATTCTACAGTGAAATCGACCTATTCATTGGGTCTAGAATGATGGTAAAAATACTTCCATGAGTCTTCCTCAGCCCAATGAAATGCCCCATGGATCTAATTGAAGTAAACTCTCATGCAATGATCCTTCACAATGCAATGTGGCTCATACGAGTTGAAGCTTCGGAGGTTGAATGGGTACTTCTTCATTTGTTCAGCTTCGACATCCGCTTGCTTGATGCTCTTGATCTCATATAACCCAATTTGCAATAGAAGAGTGGGCCAAGGTGCCTTATTCTTTTGCTGCAACCTAGCTGTTAATCCTATTAAGATATGATACACTACTCCCTGCATGACAAGCATGTCCAAAGAAAACTTTGGCAAAACATGTGGAGGCTTCTCCGCACTGAACACTCAGATGAACATGTCGTCTGGTGAGGCATACCAATCTATAATTCCTAACAATGCCTTCATCACTTCTTCTGACATGCAGGGTGGATCTTGTTCGAATATCAACTTATACATTGGGGCGACAAGATGGTCGGACAACCGTTTGATCACTCCTCTGAATTTGCACTTGGAGAATAGCTTGAAATATGTGCTCACAACAGTCTCCACCAGTGACCATGCCCACTCTAAGCTCGGGAACTCATGTTGGGCACAGACTGCATCTAGAATGTAGGCGGACATATAAATTTGTGCATGCACGCCTTCAAGTGACTGTCGAGCCTTAGTGACTTTCTCCTTTAGCTGATCAACGAGAATTCTGGACCAGTTGCATGGTCTTCCTTCTCTAGCCAGTTGGTCCAGCGCAACCACCCAACTCTCAGGCAAGGTCTCAGTGCTCTCTTAGCCACTCAGTCGACATGCGAATATGATCAAGTATTGGTATGCCTTCCTCAATATCTTCATCTTATAGATCCGGTTAGGGTTCATTTTGAAATGATCTAGCTCCTTTAACCAATCCTTTAGAATATCTCTGGAGTGGCCTCTTTTTGTTGGGCAAGCTGAACGGATGGGTCATGACAGTAATGGGCTCATCCATCTGATACATCTCATCATAGTCTCATGCCCAGAAGGTTGCAAGCTTTGTCCCACTCACACTGCTCAAGGTTATCGTCTCAGTGTCAGTGTGAGAGACGATATAGTGAATCATATCCGCACATGGGAACGTAGGGTATCGGCATGCAATCCAGTACAGGCTGGACTTATGAATGTTCATGTACACCAGAAGGTCTTCAAGGTCTTCCCTGAAAGTACCTATGAATGTTTCATTCACCTCTTGCCACTTCAATTTGATTTCCTTGTCTAGATACAACTTCGTATCTTCGTAGATCAACATGGCAGAGGACACCTGTTCAACTATTGTTCCAACTGCAACACCATTAGTGTCTTGGGATCCTATTCTCTTGGAAGCCATTGAGATAGATGAACACCTGAAAGATCTGGAAACAAGTAGCATGCATGGCAAGAGATATGTCAGTGAAAATAAAGCAAATTCGGGGAAGGTCGCAACGCATACTTGGGAAACTGATGAGAAATATTACGCAAATTTCACTAGGCAGATGAGTGACTACTTGCCATAACTACACAAAAGGAAGTCTGGACTGACTAGGAAGCTAAACTGGCTGATGGGTCTAGAAAATGTGCAATTCAATCGGGCAATTGGCTACTGGGATTGCACAATGTGGGATTCCAGCTGGGAAAGACTGCTGGCCCAAGGATAGTTTTGTGCAAATTTTTGGGCCAAGCATCCACTGACCTCCAGAAATGCACAACTCAGTCCAAGAGGTTAGTGTTGGGCCATAATGCAGAAATCAGGAGAGGAAGGTGAGCCTTCCTTCTCTAGATTTCACAATGTAGCCTTGGTGAAGGCAGAGACTAGGTCAAGGTTGGGCCGACTCACTGACGGGCAACTGAAAGAAAGTAAGTTGATGAAATGCATGGTGAAACTAAGTGATAGAAGAAGTGATAAATAGTGCATGAAAAACATGAATAGAAGATTGAACAAACAGATCAACATGCACATGCATGAGGTCATTTTCCAGTTGGGTGAACGTCCATGCAAAATAGTTTCATGCATGCGACAGTAGTGAGATAGCGACAAAAACTAAAATAGAGCTAGGAGAAGCTATAATATATGTAAATGAAAATAGGTATTCAAGGAAATCAAGAAAACAACACTCACACAAGCGAATACACAAAAAGTGACATAAATGCTGAAAAAGACAAGTTAAGGCCACTTACCCATCAATCGCTAAGCAGGATGTGTTGAAGAGTCCTGGATGTGTTGTGGGATATCAGAGCTCCAAGGTCAATGTGAATGAATGAGCTATGATGCGTTGAATAAATAATTTTGGTCTCGAGACGTGCATGCCACAAATCTAGGAAAAAGTGACACTTGGAGGGACACTTCTAAAACAACTTTGGATGTAACCCCCGACTACTAAAAATAGCTCCTTAAATCATGGGATACCTTTTGCATGTTGCCTCTTACTATTACAAGAAGATCAATTCATGCATGCATGCAAGTCAACTTTCCTTAGTCCCAGGTGGAACTGGTCAACCAGACTGTCCATGAATGTGAGTGCTCAACTACTTGGGAAAAATGTGCATTCCTGACTATAAGTTGGGCTGATTGCCCAAGGCGTTTGCACAATTTCTGGGCCCAACAGCTGACTGCTACCCATATTTGTGCAAATCTTGGGCTGAACTACCTAATCATGGGAAAAATTGCGCAATTCCTGGTGGGAGGGTTGGCTGGGAGGGTTGTGCAATTTAGGAGACCAACAAGCTGTCAGAGAGGATTGCATAATTCCTGGAGGGAAAGGCTAGTTTCCCTCTAGGAAAGTGTAATTTTCTATTATAATCTTCTCATCCTACAGCTAGACCAAGTCCGGGCAAGCAGCCTATGAGGGGAATGGATCGACTGTGTTCGACAGACTGCCTTTGTACGACAAAAGCACTAAAGCCTGAGTACTTGACAAAGGAAGACAAAGTGTTGCGTAAGGTTGGTAGGGAGAGTCCAAAACAGGCTAAGGAAAAATTTTGGAGGGTGGTTGTAGCATCTACAATAGGACCAAGGGTGCATAACTGGGCAGAGCACTAAGTGCTATGATAGACTTTTGGACGGTGGCATCAAAAGTTTTCTTTAATTCTTAATTAAAAATCTTCCGATGAGAAGACATATGATACCATGCAACAACTGGTCAAGTAGACTCAGAAGAATCAAGGGCGTAGAGTGGGCAGAGCACCTAAGTGAAAAGAAGGAATATTATAGGTTGAAGGCATCAAAACTCTTTTACTTCCAAACTAGTGCTTGGTCATGCAAATACAAAGGAAACAATCACAAAACCAAGGGCCCTACGGACCCTTCTCTCTCATCAAAACTGGACACATGGCAACATATAGTTGGTTCTGAGAAGCTAACAACTTGGTAGATTATGTCAGCATGACATGGCTAAACAAGGACACATGGTAGGGTATTTCAACATTTTTGTGGGGCCAAAAGGGACAAATAAGGGTGACACGTGTCACCACTCAAGAGGCGCCACATGGAGATGATGATGCCAGCATGACATTATTTCAGAGATATGTATTTTGGAGGTGAGATAAATGAGAAATATTTTATAATTAGCTTTTGAAAATGTTCCTATGAAGACGAATTTGATATTATATGGCCCCCGGTCATTGAAACTCCAAAGAACTAAGGGCATAGAGATGGGGATGAGCACTAAGAGCTATGAGCTCATCGGAGGGGGGAGTTTTTGTAACTCCAATGCTAATTCTTAATTTTAAAACTTCCAATGCAGACTAGAACTTGGTCATGAGAGATCCACAGAACCCAGAGCCAAGGGAAGATTTAGCACCTAAGTGCTATGGGCCATATCAGAGGTGCGAATATGAAAACTTTTGTGTAAATTATGATTTGGAAAATTTTCGATGGTGAGGGGCTGCAATATGTGGTGGTGCTTGGTCATGACCATCCAAAGAACCAAGGGTGAAACATGAATTAGAAAGGGAGATAGGCCCCTGACAGGGTGCCATGGGATAAACAAGAAGAGGGCTAGTGGAAGAAGAGCTTGAAGGCTTCACAAGGTTATGTTTTCATAATGTTATTTCAAATAAAGTTATGAAGATAGAAGGCTCTGATATTGCAATGCCTATGCATTAAGCCTTTGCTCACAGGGAGTGGTCCCATGGTTGATAAGCAATAAAGGAGCTTAAGAAAGAGGAGCCAAGGACGATAATAGTTTTTTGTTTTTGTAACGATATTCTATTAGATTTATGGGATGTATTGAGTTTCGATAGTATAGTATAGATTGTATGCAGGTGGATGGGTTGGAAGTTATGTCATGGGACAATTTCAACCACACTACACCTGATCATGGCTAGTTCCAAGAGGATATATTAAATAGTTAGAGCAAGAAAGTGACAGGAATATTGTCTGGTAACTATGAAGGAATACCATGACAGATGCATGGCCTAATCATAGGCAATCAAAAGAATTGTCATGGAGATTTTTGTTGTAGCCATCATTTGGTTTTCCCATGTTTTATTATTTTCTAATTTCTACATTTTAAAGAAGGAATCAATATATTATGTAATGATTTGAATATGTGCATGCTAAGATAGCTCGTTGATCAGACAATTATAACATTAGAAGATATTTTTTAATTTTGGATTTAGATCTCCCCCTCTGCCCATAAATAGGTGGAAGAAACTCATTTGAAAGGTTCCTAAATCCTGTTCCCAGAGGTCCAAAATATGTCTTTGCATATATTCTGAGTTCTGTATACAGAAATAGATTCCAACTCTTGGTTCAATGGATCATGAAGTGCTAATGCTTATACATATGTGAACTTTGTTGGACCGATGATATTGATTCCATTTTCAAATATTAAAGAAGTAGATTTGGTGATTCCAAGCGAAGTATCTTCTACCACGTGTCCAGTTTTGAGGAGAGAGAAGAGTCCCTGGGGCCATTGGTTTTGTGGTGGTTTCCTTTGTATTTTCATGACCAAGAACCATTTTTCATCAGAGCCCCTCTTCATCAGAAGTTTTTCAAAAAGGAAGTAAAATAGTTCTGATGCCTTCAACCTCTGATATTCCTTCTTTGCACTTAGGTTCTCTGCCCACTCTATGCCCTTAATTCTTTTAAGTCTTCATGACCAGTTGCCACATGATATGATATATATTCTCATTGGAAGATTTTCAATTAAGAATTAAAGCAATTTTTTGATGCCACCATCCTCCAAAATTATATCTTAGCACTTAGTGCTCCACCCAATTTTGAATCCTTGGTCCCTTTGGTTTTCCATGAGTAGGTGCACTATAATATCAAAGCCCTTCTCGTCGGAGAATTTTCAAAAAAGAATTTAAAAGAGTTCTGATGTGATCGGTTTCCAAATTTCGACACTCCTTTTGGATTTTGGCTTTCCTTTTGGATTCGAGACTTAGGCTTTTGGTTTTGGTTTCCTCCTCGTGATTTCGGCCTCTGGTATTTTCTCTCCTCTTTGGCCTTTTCGCACTTCACCTTCCCTTTTTGGCCACCATTTGAGATCATCTGGCACAATTTCAAAAAAGGTGTAGTAGGTGAAAACATCAGCTCCACCTAGTTTTGCACCCTTGGTCCCATTGTTTTTCATTTCATGTATGTCTATCTTCCTGTAAAATTGTATAAAGAAGTTGCTCATTTCACTCTCAAATTACAAATTTACTTATGTTATAGGGTAGAAATGGTACTTATGCAATTAAAAATTTACTAGTGTTATATATTATCCAATCGTACCTATGATATCACAAATTTACCAATGTTATTTTGTGACATAATTTACCCATGAAAATATAGAGCTAGAAACCTTAAATGAGCTCCACAATTTCTACACTTTCATCTCCTTATTATTCGATAGTTCTGTTGGGATTCGTTGCTTCGGATTCTGTGTTATCCAATCCTCTACATTGAATCCCTTCCTTACTTTCTCTCTCTCTATTTTTACTACAATGAAAAATATTAAGTTGCATTTTAGTGTGCGTCAGCCACCATATCAAGACATTTATCCTTGGGAGAGAAATATCTTCCTACATATATGTGTGTGTGTGTGTTTAAGTCTACCGTGGTGAAGGGTGATTGAACCTAGTTTTTAATCAATTTAATTTAAATTATATTAAATACGAAGAGCAATATGAAATCTAAATAAATCCTCAAAGCACTCCTCCAAGATGTCTTAGGAACTAACCATTTCCTCAACCCAGGGGTTGTCTCTAGGAGCTACGCCAGCTTCAATACTTAAAACTAAGTCAAAATTGATCAATGTTAGCAAAAAATGTTAGCTTATTTACGAGATGGTTGATCACTGCTTGTGTTTTTACTTCTAAATATCTTTCCCTTTTTTAGTCCCAACACTCTAGACATTGTCTGTATTGTAGTTCCCACATATTATTTCTTCTTAGTAAGTTTTCTTTGTTGATGGGAAATTTGTATTCAACAACCTTGATGTAGGTGTAAAATAATCTTCCTTAATGCTTCTAGATCAAACTGGTACATTATTTTCTCTACCAATTTACCCTTACGGAGGATTTTATCCCTAAGATAAAAGTTGTATGTGCTTCTATAAGTTTTCCATCTAAAACCACTTTTTCTTAGATATGCTTGGGCCCCATATCTTGCAACAATATTGCAACACCATCATATGTGTGTTTGAAATAAAGTTTTGATGATTTTCATGTTCCACGTGTTTGTTTTTCTACATATATTCTATAAAAGAAGTGTTTCCTTCAATCCTCCTTGAGGTTTCTTTCTTGTGCATTTCTCCCAATTCAACCTACCATTAAACTCTAGGCCCATGTAGTTGTAATTTTGAATGATTTCTAGTAGTTAATTTTTAACTTGCTCTGAGGTTGAGTTGTTTTTCTTTTAAGTGATAATATGATCAATTTTGTTTTATCATTGTTTACTTCCATATCCACTTCTATACAAAATGCTTCAAATCTTGATAGGTGTTCATGTATGCTATGTAATGTTCTCACTGTTAGAATGATGCCACTTGTATACAAGAGGATTTCTATTGTTATACCTGCTATATGAACCCATCGTCCCTTCGTATTAATATACTTATATATTTTATCAATCTATAAGCAATGTGTAAGAGGGTATGGATCCCTCTCTTACCCCAATGTCATTTTTGAAACTCTCTGACACGCCCCTCTCAGTTCTAATTCTAGCATTGAATTCCTCATATAATTGTTGAGATTATGGGTAATATTCACTTAAGGTGGTGTGTTGACTTGCTATTTGGTGTATTGAGGGCTTTGAAGAGCCTCCGTATGGGTAACATACACACGTTTCATTTATGACTTGGTCAACCCTATCACCTTCTTGGGACTAGCACCGAAACCTTGGAGGGATGTGTATAAATGCATATACACTTTTCATTTGTAAAACATTAGTTTTTATTGAACATTTAGTCTATAGGCACTTAAATCATGTGTTCCTTTTCATGATATGGTGTTCTCTAGCACTTAAGGTTTATAATAAGTTATGGCTTGTTGGTTTGTTCAATTTTATCCTTGCTTATTATCTGTGATCTGAACATGGGATCATAATGGGGGCTAACATCCTTCTGCTACTTGACAAACATTTTTCTACGTTTTCCAAAGGCATAATCTTGACTTCACGTAATCCTTCTCTTGTCATGCACAAGGAATTATACCCTTCATATGGCCTCTAGACTATACATGCATGTATATGATTTTCAAAACCACCTTTTTTTTAAATTTCGTAACTAGGGTTTCTAAGGAACCACATCTCTCATTTTAATTCAAAAAATTGCTTTTTGGAGTATATTTTTTTTGAAATGTTGAATTGATATATAAAGCTATTTCCTAGTGGTAATATCATTATGGAACTAGGGTTTCTTGACCATTTCTATTAGGGTTTCAAACCCACTTTTGGCCCTTTAGTAATTTTTCCTAACATCTTCATAGAGACTCTTTTATTAGATTGGATGGATTATCATGAAAAGTGGGGTTGTGTAGAACTCTACATTTGGATTCTCTGATGACTTCTCATGAAAAATCAGTAAAGCTACAACCCATTTTTCAAGCCAGTAATACAGTAGAAACTTATAAATGAAAATTATTGATTCTCTTTTCCATTTTCATTTAGGGCCATGTTGATGGCCAAAATACACGTCATCAAAATTTGGGAAGACCACCCGTTCAATGCCCCAACTAAGGTCTTATCCATTTGGATTGGTGGTTTTGACTGATTCTATTGGGTCTAGTTACACCCTCACTCTCCCTACTGACTGGTGATTTTTCTAATTGATTGTCAACAAGAAAAGAGATATATGAATTGCCCTCTTGCTGCTAGTTTGAAAGAAATCAGTCCTTAACCTGAAATAACCGCACAACCAAGCCACACTACTTTTTGCTTCTATGAAATGGGACTTTATGAAATGCACTAAGTTTAATGCAAATCTACACTAAGATACAAGAATTAAAATAAAACTAATATATCTTATCTTGATTAGAACGGGATATAGATCTTATCAAAATCAAGAGAAAAATGATTTTAGGAAAATGGGGATTTAACATGTTTTGTATGATAAACATCATACTACTGAAGAAGTCCAAACCACTGGTATTGTTATTGCAATACATGCATTATTCGGGAGATCAAAATAATGAAGGATAAATAATTGTATAATGGAAATAATTCACATCATTCAAGAATAATTAAATCTATTTTAAAAGGACAAATTTTTGAGTAAGTAGTTACTTAGAAATCTGATTAAGAACAAGAGAAAATTTGAAATAAATAAGAGACCTATAATAATACCATTAGATAAGATAATTGATCTAATTAGCAATCATTCTCATATCCAACAAAAGTGCAAAAACATGAAATAGTTGGTAAATATATGTCGTTAAATGAATGAAATTTGCATTTACAAATAAAAGTATTTGCATACAAATTAATAAACATGATTTTCTTGCTATGTTTCTCAATATATATCCAACAATCTCTCCAAAATCTTAAACTCTACCACTAGAGAAAATAGTTGCAATAGCGCAAGCTCCACCTCAAATGCAAAGAATGAATGTTTAAAAGAAAACCCCAAAATAACTCATATATGAGTATTTCTCTTAATTTACAACAAGAATTATCCTTAAAAACGTACAAAAATATTTTGATTTGCAGAGAATATTAAACTTTTCCTAATTCTAAAAAGTGATACTTATAATTACAAAAAGAATCTCCAAAAATTACGAGTTGTTGAGATAAAATCTGCATCATTAATTTTCAAGTGGCAAAAATGCCTTTCGTTTTCTCCCCTGTTGGTGCAATATGATTGCTCTAGAAAGATTTAAGACTTTATCTTCTCACCTTATCCCTAAAAAAACCAATCAAAAACAAAATAAATTAATCTTCCATATAAAATTTGAAATATCAACTCTCATAACCAATTTCCCAATTAAAACTAATTAAATCAAAAACTAAATTAAAACCAAAATAATCCATATGTTCAATTGCTCATTGTGGAGATTTTATTATCTTTTGAATAATCTGGAAAATTAATTTGCAATAGTAATGCTTCTAAGCCAATGAAATTTTCCCAAATCAAACTCAACAAAAAAATAATTGATTTCAAATTTGTCACTTAAACGTTTGCTAAAATGTTGGGCTACTAAATGACCAAAACTGGTTGATTTGATGTCACAAGATTTTTCTCCATGATTTTAGCTTTCCAACAAGCCATCCATTTGGATGAGTAAATATTGAGATAAAACCTTCCAAAGTTTGAGTGTCAAAACTGTCAAAGTACTCCAAAATGCACAGTTTGAGAAAAATTCCTTGAACAATTTTATTAAACTTTGATTTATTAAAATTAAGATTTAAATACCAATTTTAAAACCAAATATAAAATATAAAAACTACAAAATAAATAAAAAGAATTTAGTTTAAATGAAATAATATTTAAAATAAATAAAATAAAATTATAATTATACATAAAACATCAATCAAATCAAATAAACTGAAAAAGTTAATATGAAAGGTAATGTGAGGTATATTAAGAGGAGTAAAGGGTTACATATTAATGGTTGTATGTGAAGTAAAGAAAAGGCGGAGGAGACTCATGTGGATGGGATCTTCCCTCCAATATACGTGAGCGTGTGAGGCCCTCCCGTTCATACCTTACAACTCCTCTTTGACGTCATCCTGTGGCCTAGGTTTAAACCTCCGGGAAGCGAAAAGTGCAAGGATGATATCATAAGGTATATTTTGTTTTGTTGGGTGATATCATAAGGTATATTTATTTTTGTTTTTTCAAATATTTTATTTATAATATGTATATACTAGCATTTGCACCTAATGTTGCAAAGGAAATGTCGTAAGGCATAGTGTGTGGAAGAATATTGAAATGTGAATGGGCTTTTTTGAAAGCAAGGGTCGATGATAATGAATTTGAATTGATGAAGCCCTGCCAAAAACCATATTCGGGGGTTAAAGTGCCTATGAAATGGAATAAAAGTAGTCATGCATATCCATTGAACTTGTTTAGATACCTTAAAGATTGCCTAGTTTAAGGTGAAGTTAAACAAATGAATTCACGTGAACAACAACTGGGTATCCATATCGATATAAATTTTTTTAAGGAGAGGCATGTTAATCTTTTCAAACAACATTCTAATGTATTTTCCTAGAAATATGAAGACCTTAAACCATGTCACATTGTGATGAACTAAATCCCTGCCAGGATATATTTCTTATGACGTAATGCGCTTAGGAAGTTTTTTTGTTGGAAAGTTTGATTGGGCTGCATTGAATTAAGCAAGGCTAAAACATTAATGTGGACGTTGTAGCTATAGTTGTTCTGCATGTTGTTGAATCTCTTTGCAAGTTTAGTTTCATCGTGCCCATATGCTAAGGAGAGGGTCCTCTGGAGAGAATTGAATTTGTTGTCATTATCCACTACTAATTCTTCTTGTTTTTGGACAACTTCATAACGGAAATCGCTATTGTTGTCATTGTTATTGCCGAAATTGTTGTGAGAGAGGTTGGAGAACTGGACTTGAGGTAGTCTGTTGCTGTTTCCATTGCCATCCATGGCTTCATCGTTTAAAAAACCATCTATGAAAGGATCGTCACTCTCCAACAACCCACTGAAAGAGGCAATGTTGGGCAGTTGCAGTTTATTTTGCTGATAAATATCAGGCAAATAAGCCATCACTTCATCTGCACTTGGTGATTCATCTCGTTCTACCCCTTGTACTCTCTGAGAATGACCATTTTTCTTGTAAATTCGGCACAGCACCCGATCATCAAGCTAGAGAATAGAAGTACCATCAAAATCAACAATACCAATTTTAGTTGAATGAATCAATTCCTATTCATAAAGAATCAAAACACAAGAACTATGAAAGGAAAATCATTCATATTGATCAATATTCAAGAAGACATCATTTTGTAGGGTGTGTTATTTGTATTTACACAATTGATTTTTTTATCCAATCAACTATGCTATTCTCTATGCTTTTGCTAGGTTCCTTCATCACCACCATCATTGGGAAATTCATTTCCCTCTTGAAGTATGAAACGAGTAGCAATTCCCAATTGATCTCACACTACCACCACAAAGAAGCTAGCAATCCTGATATACAAATCAAACCAACCATCCTATCAAGCGATCCATGTAGTTCTCAATCTATAGCTTTGATAACCGAAAACTCAAATCTTTTATATTTAATATGCATAGAAATTTTCACATTAATATGTCTGGATCTCATTCTAAGATCTTTACAGATCTGATACAGAGGTAAACCATATTTTTCATACTACGACAAGCAATATTAGCAAGTCTTTGAGTCTCTCTTATGTAATGTCTCCTCCTTATTTGATAGAGTTGACGTTGTATGCGCATTGACTGCATTGAATGGATCATCCAATAGATAAATGTCAACATCGTTATATACTGCTCTAGCCAAGTGAATCCTCTGTTTTTGTCCTCCACTCATATTCAATCTCTCTCCGCAATCTCAGTCATATCTCCATGAGCAAAACTCTCTATATCCTTGTCTAATGCACAAGCTTTTATTGCCTTCTTGTATTGAATTTTGTCTATTGGTTTCCCATAAAGTATGTTATCTTTGATAGTACCACTCTGAATCCAAGTTGTTTGTGCCACATAGGCAACATTGCCATATACTTCAACCTGCACATAGTCCAATCAAAAAGTTTATGGAAGAATTTATGTATATAGAAAGCAAGAAAGCTGCATCTACAATCTTGTTGAACTATGAAATGGTTACTTTTGCTCAAGAAGAGTAGTTAATGCTCAACTTACATCTGAAATTTTTGGGATTTCTCCAAGAATTGTATATAGCAGAGCAGATTTCCCTGATCCCTCTAAGCCAAAAATTGCTACATTTCCTCCAGTTTTAATGTGCAGATTTATTCCCTTCAAATGTTGGCTTTTTCAATGAAGATTCTGGATCCCAGCTGAGTATGGCTTGGTGAATTTCGATGGTATACTAGGATCTGGAAAGTTCTTTCCTCACAACAGAATCTAGTCTCAGCTCATCATATTGTAAGAACTTGTCCAAAACGATCTAAGGAGACTTTAACCTGAATTAATATAGCCAAAACTTCAGGTAGCATTCTCACTGGATCTTGTATCACACGGAATGTTGCAAGCACTGTAAATATGGTTGTGGCAGTTAACGGTGGATCCCCTATGATAGGACACCCGACAAAAACTATAGATGCAGTAATGATGGGTGACATCCAGTAGAGTATGGTACCATATGTTCTATTAAATTGTGTTGAAGACAACCATTTGAACTCCACAGCTCAGAGATTTTCTATCAGCTCTTTAAATTTTTCTTTCCATGCTTGTAGTTTGATTATTTTCATACTATTAAGAATTTCAGATGTTATTCTGAGTCTTTCATCCTGTGCAGTCATGAACACAACTTGGCACTTCTTGAGGGTTTTGGCCTTGGAAATTTGAGTTGTAACTTAAATTTGTAACATTATTCAATCATCATTATACATCATTTTACAATTTAATTAATTTAATTGCACCAGATGTTGCAATGGAAATGCCGTAAGGCAATAGCATATAACATTAATTAATGTTTTTTTGACAATTTTTGAAAGTCACAAAAATATCAAGAAAAGGCAAGGACCATGCTACAGTGAAAACTTACATCTTGCTACCGTCGAGTAGGACCAAGCTCTAATCCTTGAACTCTATTGGAAAAGTTTAGTAAGCACAGAGTTTCTCCCATGTCATTTTCATGAGGACTAATTTGTACAAATAAAGTCTTTGTGCATCCTCGTGAGTGAACATGCATCATATTGGTGTTAGATGTTGTGGAAGGACTCTGAGACAAGACAATATCATACCATCTCTATATGAGCTCATTCCTTTTGCCATCAGCTGCCAAAACATGGCTCCTCCACCTGCTCTTCCCATGCTAGCAGAAGCATATATTTGTTTATAAACCATATCAAATAAATTGTCTCTCTAGTCGATGCCGAATCATGGGTCTTTAGAGGATTTCCCAAAATCTACAAACAAAACTAGTTTCTTCAATATTCTTCTTCCATCTTCTAGATGGTTCTTTATCCAACCTAACTGAACAGTTAATAAATAAGAGAAAACTGCTCTTTGTATTTAGACTGATGCCCTTCCAAACGAACTTGCTTTGTGTACAGAGATATGTAGTGAATAATTAGGAATATGTTAATAAACCCCAATTTATTTCCCAAAACGATAAGAAAATAAGGGAAAACTCACTTCAGAAATTCTTAATGCTACCGTTCCATCTTCACTTAGATTGTGGTGGAAATAGGAAGCTTTCCCGAAGGATTGCATGAAGAAAATGAGACAGCATTAAGAAATTCAGTTGAATTTGGAGGAGATGAATGTGATGGCAAGGCAAATCTGTTAAACTTCAATGATCAAATATGTTGAATAAATCTGCCACTATTGGAAGAGGAACATCTAATCCCATGAAGCCACTGATGCATTGGGCTGAAGGTCCCTCACCAATTTGAAGAATATACGGCTCTCTAATGATATTGCTTAAAGGAAACCAAGGAAACAATGTTTTGACACCACAGGGCATTTATTATTTGCTCCGTATTTGCTAAAATTTGCATTTTCTGTCTTCTTGCATAGATGAAGATGAACAATCTGCAAATGATAAGGAGAATTAGGGATTTAAAAATATAAATTTCCATGCCTGCTAGTTCCTAAATAATATCCCAATAACTACAACACATATAAAGAGAAATTTCTTTGTAGGAAAAGAAAAGGCAAATCTGTTAAACTTAAACGATCAAATATGTTGCATAAATCTGCCACCAATGATGTTGAAACAGTACATTTATATTGGTGTCTCACGAAGAAGCATGAACCTACCAAGTTCCAACGCAAAAATATTTCTTAAAATGTATATATGGAAATGTGTTCATCTCTTTATTGGATGCGTTGTGCATTTGATATTCATGAGTTCTCTTCGTGGGTGCACTTCTTCTTTCTTGGCACACACTTAATGTTTGATTCTTGGTGACATGCTTGGATTTTTCAACACCTGGATATTTGCTTGTTGGCTCTCTCGGTCTGCTAGCTGAGATTCGAAAAGTGGAATGAAAAAAACCAAAAGTGGAATTGCGTGGGGGTGGTTCCCTGGGAGTGAGCTTCACCAATGCACAATATACACCTAGTAGACTTGAAACCCAAATAAACCATTCCTAAGAGATCTTTGATATGACCAATGAGGAAGTTTAATCTAGTTGCCACCGACAATATCACAATCATAAAACGAAGGGCAAATAGAACATTGCTTGCCCATCCATTCACTATTCCATCTCATTGCTATGAACATATATGCCTCACATTCATTACAGAGCCCTGGCATTGTTATGACTAAAATTCAATGACTTTTTTTGGTGCAATTAAAAACATTGTGTGATAGATGCAGCAAAAGGTGATAATGCCCATGTCATAGTACTCACACTAAGGTGATAATGCCCATGTCATAGTACTCACACTAAGGTATGCCATTGATAATCATTTAGTATTGCAACCATATAATATCTTGACTACAGCTCAACTATGATGCAAAGAATACAGTGACAAAATCTTTGGGCCATATACCAATTGTTATGAGAATAAGAACACCCAACAAAGCTGGTGGATTTCTGGAAAAGCTCAAAAAGTTTAACTGTATTATTTTGCCCATAAAATGTTACAACATCCCCAATCCAATAAATCACTCATGGGACTTTAAACACCCTAAGTAGCTAAAGCTTCCATCTTTGACTTGCTTCTCCAACCCATGAATGCCTTGATAAGCATTTCTTCTAGGGCTTCATCTTCCTCAACTTCTTTGGGCAAACTCTATGTCCCGCTCCTTATTACTCACATAATGAATATATGTTACGTCACCAATTCCCTACATCCAGAAGCTTCTTTCAATGGTGCATGTAGAATTGCTGCCAAAGGACAGGCTAGATATGTGTTCAAAAAAATAGCAAAAAATTATTCATTAGCATGTATGCAGAGGATCTTTAGTACAGATAATGAGGAAGACGAACCCTTCATTATGGCCTCCTCCTTAAGAATGTGTACATCCAAGCTGCGTTGTCTTTTGATTTGGAAACCTTTTCAAGCACATGACATTCTCACAATAAATACCATCCAGAGGATTACTACACATTCAAAGTCGTTATAGCCATCCACTCATCCTCCATAGCTTATATCTTTATGGGAAGAAGAAAAGATGATACCTCCCAAGAACGAAATGAAGAGTTGTTCCAGCCTTGTACATTAAGTGCAACTACTGGATCTTCAACAATGTTGCCAAATACAACATAATTATTACATTGACCATCATCGACAACGACTTCATGACTTCCCACAGCCGCATTCAATCATCAAACTGGGTGTAAAAATGGTTCCATTATGACATAAATTAAATTGTGTAATTTGTAGAGATTCAAGACTAATTTCCAATTAGCATGAGGCCTTATTATGAATGTATGATCAACACTTTTCAAGTATAAATTTCTATGAGAAAACAGTGGCTACCATTTAGGATACAAATAGATTTGCTAGGAAACTTGACCATAAATCACTATTCGAACATTGCACACATGAGTGTTGTGCATAAGAAAATTGTTAAGTATCTTAACAACACGATTACATATAGCATAGGTAGGTAAGGAATACATCAATTGAATAATTTATTCTTGTTTGGTCAATTTAGTGATGTCTAAATTGCAACTTTTAAATGTCAACCCGGGGTTCGTAAGCTGATGAAGTGAGGTGTATTATATGTACTTAGGTAACTGTTTTCTTAATCTTTTGTCGTTTTTTTAGTTTGTTTTTTATTGTATCTTTCCTAATGTGATGTGATGGAGATGTAATAAAGTGAGTGAATGTGGGTGATTGTGATGATTTCTAAGTGATTTCTTGAAACTTAAAGAGTATTCTAAAAGAAAACTTGAACAATAACTGAAATAAAATCAAAGCTTAAAATCAAATGAAGGACTAATGGCATCGGCCCAGTATCTCTGCTGCTGATGAAATGAAAATGAAATCTATATTAACTCAATTAAAAGCAAGAACAACTACTTTACACTACTTTACACTATTTTAACTCTTCATTTAAATCTAATCAAAGTGAAATTTAAGTGAGACAAATCACACTATTTTAACCTTTTCTTAATCATGTGAGAACAATTATGAACAGGTCAGTAATGTGAGTCTTAAAGCAAAATAAACCAAGCTGCACTAAGTGATATTTTGGCTCCAATAAAGTTAGTTGATTATAGAAAAAGAACCATCAATAAATGAACAACTTGATAACTACTGAGCAGAAAGTAAAGTGCAAGTTAAAGAAATGATACTAATGAAAATCAAACTGCAGAAAAATAAAGATTAGCAGCCTAGACAAGATGATCACACATGCCACTAGTTGTACAAAGAAAAGAAAGAAAACTGTCCCGGGCTTGCCTAAGAAACCTGCATAACACATTGATCAGTCATGAACAAAAGTGCAGAAATGTAAATCAGCAGAATTCAAAGTTTATGTACAGCTATTATACATGTTGAAAATGCAGCAATTTAAAAGACATCTGTACAGCTATTATACGTGAAATCAGAAAAATAAATGCAAGAAATTAAAGATTACTATACAGGACTTCAGCAAACAGGGGCCCTCTGCCTACTTCAGCTGATTCAATGAGCAAATATACGCTTAGATGTAAAACAGTCTTCTCATGTATTAAACATCAAAATATCAAGTACAGTGGGGAGTTTCAAACAAAATGATTACAACAGCGACTAACTATCCAACGTTCAAAGACGCTTTATTTATAACAGAGGAAAGCAAACTAACTTAACGAAACTAAGCTATTCAAGCAGCTGTGTAAAAACACGTAATCTTGCTGCGTCCTCGGATTTAGGCAATGGTTGTTGTGGGCATTCAATCTGCTGTTGGATTCGTGTTTCCCACTGTCTTCGTGGCTGAGGAAGATGCCACCTGTTCTTCGCGTGCTCCAAAACATAACACGCAGAGCCGTGCCACTGCCAATGACTTCTGTTGACCGTATTTGCCTCCTCATTGACCACGGGTTTTTATGACCGGTTTGGGTGAGCTGGAAGGACACACACCATGTCCTTGGTTCCACGAACTTTCCCATGTGGCTCTTCTTCCCGGAGGACACCTGGAACATATCATTTAATAAAACAGCTGCGGAATCCGGGGTTGGCTGCGGAAACTGGGATCAGCTGCGGAAACCCTGTGTGAGCTGCGGAAACGCAGCACTTTGAACCAAAATTCTAAACCAACAACAATCATTAGCATAATTAGCAAACCATGTAAGAAGTCCTAAAATACAATGATTTGAGCAATTTGATGGAGGGAATGAGTGGAAAAAGAAGGAAATGAATAGGAAAAGGGAGCTGAGAGGATGTGTAAAGAAGTGCAGGTTTGAGGCTCAACATACCCCCACTGTGAAGGTGTTGCATGTCCTCATGCAACCAAAACTTGGTCATTGTTTTTCAATCCATGTGCTCAGATGCGTCTGCCAAAACATCTAGCCTTCTTCTCTTTCTCCTTGCTACCAAAATTGTCCTTGGTTTTCTGACTAAACACTTGAATTTCAAATTGATCAATGCCCTGCTCAGCTTCTTACATTTTCTCTTCAATTTTCTGTTCTTCTTCTGCCAGAGTCCTAAGTGAAGCATGGTATTGTCATGGACAATTTTGTCCACCTTGCTTTGTTCTTTCAATGCTTCGTTTTTTTGTTTAATATGCCGGTTCAGGACTTCTAGCTCAAACACCTCCTGTTTTAAAGATTGGACCTGTTCATCAAGAGGCAATATAGTGCTTGGACCTGCAACTGATTGCTCCAAGGTCTCCAAATAATTGTATACCTCCTGTTGGTCAGGGTCAATTTCAGGTGTTCTTCTTGGGCTATGTTCAAAATCAAATTTTGTTTGAGGTTCTGGCTGAAAGGGACTCTCTTCATGTGGAGGAGTGGACTCAACATGTGGAGGACTCGACTGAAGGTCAAGCTGAGTTAGAGCCTTTTCAGGTGTACCTTCTCCCAAATCAATGAAATGTGATTGTTTTTCTTTAGTCACACTCATTTTTTCTTTAAGTCTACTGCTTCTTCTCACTTGTGCACTAGTGCTCTTTTGCTGGGCACTCTGTTTTTCTTTCTGTTTCTTCTTTGAGAGGGTAGCAGCTTGAAGTTGTGCTAGTCTATCAGCCAAGGTTTGAGAGTCTTCTTCTACTGAATTTTCAGGTGATGGATATGATTCTTGAACAATTGTTTTCCCTTTATCCTTTTTCTGTTTCTTGGTTTTATCTCCCTCTTCCTCTTCTTCTTGAGCAATTTCTTGAGTTTTTACTGTAGGAGGATCTTGGGCTGCAACATGTCTTTCTCTTCTCCTACTTCTTTTTGGGATTCTAGGGGAACTGCTAGAGGCTTCAGTCACCTCTTGGAAATGGTTTCTGATTAGAAACTTTTCCCATGTATCCTTGTTATTCTTCAATTGCTCTTCTATGAGAATTCTAATGAACTCGTGATGATACAAGTGGGGTTCAATATTGCCTACATTTTTCTGGACAGTGGAGCTCATTTTCTTCAGGCTTGCTAACAGAAAGTAGGGTAAATTGAGGGCATGGCCTTCCATGAAATTCATCATAATCTTTGCATGGTACATATACATAATGCCAAAGCGGCCCTCACATGTGATAAAATTTTGAACAAGTAATAACAATGCAGTCCATTCTTCCTTAATTACATGCACAGGAATCCCTTTATTGAATATTGAAGTGTCCATACCTGGGTTCTTAAGCATGTCTTTCCATCCCTGATCTTCCAGCCCTCTGTTCTTAAACCATCTGTCTCCCTCTTGTGGTAAACTGGTTGCTGCTGCTATGGTGGCCTCTGTTATTGTGAATTTCAGGTCCCCTACTTCCACGGTGTGTCCATTGAAGGATCGAGCAAATTCTTTCGTTACCTCCTTATTATACCCTTTGAATTTTTGAATAAAATTCAACCACTTTGCTTTCTTTAATGCTTCCTTCGTCTGTGGATACCCTTCTAAATACTTCGGACCCTCAGGTTCAGCTCTAAGTAGCTTCCCCATCTTCGGCTCTCAACTTCGGCTGAAGCTTTGACTGTGTGTGGATGCTCAAGGAGGATTCTCACGGGAAAAAAAACAGGTGGATTACGGCTGTAAGTGGATAACCGTAACGTAATGCAAGGCGCATTGCAGAACTGTAATCAGGGTTTGAAACAGAGCTGTGGAGTTTGCAACGAAAATGAGAGTGGAAATAGTGTGAGTACGAGGGAGTAGAAGACAAACACGAGAAATGAGTTCAACGCATGCGGAAATGGAGTGATAAGTGGACGGAATAACGGCCGAATCCTTTAGAGTCGGGTGGCTTACGCACACGTCTCAGCGTTGGCTGCGGAAATGATGGTAAGGAGAGTCGTGGTACATTGGGTTACGTCACAGAGGTACAGCCAATAAATGAAAGCGCAACCCCATTTCGAGTTTGAATTAAGAGTGATTATGGAACCGTTAGAAAGGTATGAGGTGGATGAAGCATTATCGTGGAGGAGGAGTGGGATGATCTTGCCGAATCATTGCATTTAGTGGCTCTTTCCACGATTTAATAACTATGCATAAAATGACATTAAATTGTTGTTTGGAAAATATTTTGATCATACCTTCATAAGTTTGCCATTTGTTGATTAAGGTTGTTGACCCATTATTTCTTTTTGATCTTGCAGATGCCTCATATCCTTGCTACCTTTGGTGATGATGATGCTAACCTTTGCATGTGATTTTCTTTTGAAAACAGAGTGCTGCTGTAGAGACAGAGTGTGCTGGCTGCGGAATCATTTCTAGTTGCGGAAACTGAGACAACACCCCTTTAACTGCACAAATTTAGTTAGAAAAAAGACTAACTGAATGAAATAGTCCTAAGAAGGATTTTTATTAATGGAATGGAATGAAATGGAAATGGAATGGAGTGAAGTGGAATGGAGATGAAGATGAGATGGAGGTGAAGATGGAAATGACAAGTGAGGTGGAGTGAAGATGGATAGAAAGAGATTTTTTTTTGGAAAATATAGAGTGTCAGGTGTCCCTAATTTTCACTCCATATTTTCTGTATAAGACCGCCAATCTGGGATTGGCTTTCAGGCTTATACACATTTTTTTTTTCTTTTTTTTTTTTTTTAATTCAGAAATAAACAGAGACTAGGCTGATGGAGGAGAAGAATTCTTCTCCACCAGCCTCATTGCAGAATTCTCTTGAAATTTTTTGACAAAGTCCTCTTTTGAGAGTGGCTTATGATAAATTTTCAATCGGTGGCCATTCACAATGAGAGGAGTTTGAAACTCATCAATAGTCTTGACTCGAACTGCTCCATTGCTAAAGACTTCATCAATCTCATATGGTCCAAGCCAATGAGTTTGAAATTTTCCTTTGAAGTCTTTAAATTTTGAATCAAACAGTAACGCCCAATCTCCCTTTTGAAACTTCTTCTCTTTGATATATCTGTCATGCCACTTAGTTCTTTGGTGCTGAACTAGATCGGTCCTTAAAATTGCATCTTGTCTTATTTCATCTAGCTCATTCAGCTGCTCCATTCTGTGCTTTTGGGCTTCTGATAGATTCATCCCCAACTGAACTTCCATCTTGAAGGTCTTGACTTGGAACTCAATGGGGAGCAAGACTTCTTTCCCATAAACAAGTTCATAGGGAGAATGTCCTGTTGTGTTCCTCCATGTAGTTCTATAGGCCCATAAGGCTTCAGGAAGCCTTTCTGCCCAATCTCTTCTATGAAGATGAACAGTCTTGGTGATGATGCTCTCAAGAACTTTGTTTGTGGATTCCACTTGACCATTTGCTTGCGGATGGTATGGAGTAGATTTTCTGTGCTTGATTTTGTATTCTTCCATCAGCTTCTCCATCAAGTTAGATGTAAATTGACTTCCCTGATCTGTCACAATTTCTCTTAGGACACCAAAACGAGTAAAAATATCCTCAAAAAGAAATTGAACAACTGAATTTTCAGTGGCAGAAGGCAATGCCTTGGCTTCTACCCATTTAGTAACATAATCAGTGCAAACCAATATATACTTCTTTTGTTTAGATGGTGGATTAATAGGTCCAAAAAAATCTAAAGCCCATTTCTCAAAGGGTTCGATGAGTACCTGTGGCTGTAATGGCATTTCATTTGAAAGAGTTGGTCTCCCAACTCTTTGGCAGCGGTCACACCTTCTAACATATTGTTTTGCATCTTTGAAGAGAGAAGGCCAATAATATCCTAAAGAAAGGATTTTATAGGCCGTCCTCTTGTCAGCAAAGTGTCCACCACATGGTTCATCATGACATGCCTTAAGGATGTCAGGCATTTCATCTTCCCGAACACATCTTTTGATCACACAATCTAGCCTTGTTTTGAACAATTCATTAGAAATCCATGAATACTTTGAACTCTCCTGAATGATTTTCCTTTTCTCATTAGGAAATAAGTGTGGAGGTAGTTTCCCTGTAACCAAATAGTTAGCAATATCTGAATACCAAGGAGTTTTAGTAGTTACTGCAAACAAATATTCATCTGGAAACTTATCCTCTACAGGAGAATCTTCTTGAGTATTTTGGATTCTAGACAAGAAATCAGCTACTGTATTTTGTTTTCCTGGTCTATCTAACACAGTAATATTGAATTCTTGTAAAAGTAAAAGCCATCTTGTGACTCTGCCATTAGTAACAGGTTTGTTCATGAGATATCTAATTGCAGAATGATCAGTATGGACAAAAGTTTCATAGCCTGTTATATAATGTCTAAACTTGTTGATTGCATGAACAATGGCTAAGAACTCTTTTTCAGTCACAGTATAATTTAACTCAGTGGGAGTCAAATTTTTACTGGTGTAGTAAATGGCATAAGGAACTAAATCCTTTTGACCCAACACAGCTCCTAGAGCTGTATCTGAAGCATCTGTAGAAATATGGAAAGGAAGTTTCCAATTTGGCCCTCTCAAAATGGGTGCTTCAGATATTCTTGTTTTTAGAGTTTCAAATGCAGATTGACAGTCAGGATCCCAATTGAATTCACAGTCTTTTGTAAGTAATTTGAAGAGCGGAGATGCTATCTTGGTGAAGTTTTCAATAAATCTTCTATAATATCCAGTAAACCCAAGAAAACTTCTAACATTTTTTTGACAATTTGGAATAGGTAACTTGGAGATGACTTCAACTTTTGATCTATCAACTTTAATTCCATCTCCTGAAATATGATGTCCAAAAACAATCCCTTCAGTAAACATCATAAAACATTTTTCATGACTTAATGAAAGATTTGTTTCTTTACATCTTATAAAGACTTTTTCCAAATTTTCTAATGCCTCTTCAAATGAATTACCATAAACTGTAAAATCATCGATATAGACCTCTACACAATCATGAATTAGATCAGAAAAGATTCCTAGTACTGCCCTTTCAAATGTTGCAGGTGCATTACATAATCCAAAAGGAAGTACTCGGTAAGCAAAAGTTCCCCATGGACAGGTAAATGTGGTCTTGTCCTGATCTTCAGGTGCTACCTGAATTTGATTGTAACCACTAAAACCATCCAAAAATGAGAAATACTTTTTGCCTGCTAAAGTATCTAATACTTGATCAATAAAGGGTAAAGGAAAGTGATCCTTCAAAGTTGCTTTGTTCAATTCCCTGTAATCAATGCAAACCCTCCATTTACCATTCTTTTTAGGTACTATAACCAAAGGGGAAACCCACCGGCTATCTGAAATGGGGTAAATGAAGTTTACATTAAGTAACTTTTGGAGCTCTTCTTTCACTATCTCCCTAAGGTTTGGATTCATCCTTCTTTGAGGTTGTCTGATTGGTCTACTATTTTCCTCAATGTAGATGTGATGAATGCAAGTCTTAGGATCAATACCTTTCATATCGGTATACTCCCATGCAAATGCAGTAGAATGTTTTTGCAAGATTTTGGTTAGCTCTCCCTGTTGTGATCTTTCCAAGTTTTTGTTGATATTCAATGTTTTACCTGGAAAGATCTCAATGGCGGAACTACCAAACTCTTCCATAGAGAAAAGAGACATTTGTCTAGATGATAGATACTCAATGTCAGAATCTAACTGAAATTGTGTGTGGTCATATTCTAAAGATGTTTCAAAGTTTTCTACTGTGTTCAGAATTTGACTATCTTCACTGACTTCAGAAATGGTAAAGACAGGTTTTATAGTATCCTCATCATCAACCCACTCATTATCTCCTATTTCTGTAATTGCTTTTGCTGGAGGATATAGATTGAATTTCTTTGTTGAATTACCATCAGAAATATACATATCCCCAGACCTACAACTGATAAAAGCATCAGTTGTGGCTAGCCAAGGTCTTCCTAAGATGAGAGGGTGTCCTCCTAAATTACTCTTGGGAGTTAAAATCATGAAATCTACTGGATATTCCCAAGAGTCTAAGGAGACCGAAATGTCTTATAATACACCATCTGGTTTGATAATTGATCGATTTGCAAGTTGCAGTAAAGTAGATGTAAAAATAAGATTAGGAAGTTTCAGCTGTTCCATAGTCTGTCTACTCATAATGTTGATAGCAGCCCCTAAATCAATCAAAGTATTTGGAATTTCTACCCCATTGATATGTGTTTTGACAATTGGACTACCGGGATCTACATACTTCTGCATAGTAATTTTTCCCATCATGATATCTGCAATTTTTCCTACCAGGTGGATTCTTCTTGTATCTCTTGGTTTCTTTCCTGGTTTTTTAAGACTCAACTCCTTTATTGTTTTTTCTAGAATAGGAATCTCTCTAATGGCTTGTAACAAGGGAATCTTGATACAGACATTCTTCAATTCATCTAGAAAATTATAGTCAGGCAACCAAATTTGTTTTTCCACTCCTTTGTCAATTTGTAATCTTTCAGGAAAAGGAGGTGTGGATAAAGATGCAAGTTGCTCAACTATGGGAATTGTGGGGGTTAATTCTTTTTCTTTTTCTTTTTGAGTGTTTGGGTTTTGAAGAGATGCTTCAGAACCCTTATTGGCTTCAAGAGATTCTTCCTCAAAAATGCTTTGCTTTTGAGCATTTATAGAAGGCTTATCTAAGACTCTACCTGATCTGAGTTGTACTTCATTGAGAGGAACAATCATATAGGTAGGAAATGGTTGACCTTCCAACATGTAAGCATTTTGAGGATTTTTATTATTGGGGTTTGGCAATGGCTGAGAAGGAAGTTGATTTGACTTCTGTTGGAATGGAAGCAAGAGTTGAGAATTTGGATTCTGTTGAGAAGGTTGTTGTTGTTGTGGAAATGGCAATGATAGTTGTGGATTTTGGTTTGGAAGTTGTGGAGCTTGTTGATTTTGAAAAGATGGAGGATACTGGTAAAATTGAGCAAATCTCCCATAAGGATTTTGCATACCTTGTACCCATGATTGAAAAGGATTTTGAGGTTGGGACCAAGGTTGTTGCCAAGGATTCCAATTTGGTGGGGGTTGAAAATTCATAGAGTTGTTAAACCCTTGATTTTGTTGCCCCTGCCAAGGTCTCCTTGCAACAAAACAGAGAGATTCGAGTGTATTTGGATCTTCTTGAAAGACAGCTTTGAGCCCAGGGATTGAAGGAAAATCCTTGGTCTCATGATTCTCTGAACAAATTACACATGTCTCTACAACTTTTGCATCCAAGGGACATTCCCTTAGAGCATGTTTCTTCCTACACTTTGGTCAAAAGATGGCCAAAGCCTCAGCTTCTGCTTTCTGCTTATTGTGAATCTTAAGAGTGTCTAGTTGCTCACTAAGACTCCCTAAGATGTCAGTTTTAAATTCATCAAGCATATTGCCAATCTCGGCCCTACTTACTGATCCAGTTGCAGATTTGTTTGCTCTTATGAGGGAAGGATCTCTAGGCCCTTTTTGAGTTTTAGATTTCCCCCTTGAGAGATGGACACATAGTTCTGCTATATCATTGAGTGAAAGTTGAGATATATCTCCCTTCCCCATCATGTTCAAAATATCTATCCATTCATCTCTAATGGCTTTCAATAGAAGGACTTTTAAGGTCTCCTCATCTAAGTTGTTCATTTTTGCTCTTTTCAAGTTGTATTGAAATCTTCCAAGCAAATCCTCCAAATTTTCATCTTCTTTTTGCATCATTTTGAATACCTCATCCTTGTGATTGGTGGGCATACAATAGTCTAGGTACCTATCCAAAAATCTTTGTTTCATATCATTCCAAGACCTAATGGATTGAGTGAGTAATTCCATGAACCACTTCAAGGCTACTCCTTTCAATGTTGAAGGGAACAGTTTGAGTTTTTGAGAGTCTTCTAGATAATCATAAGTTCGACAAACGACTTCAAACTCAAATAGAAATGTTTCAGGGTCTTCATTCCTCATCCCATGGAAGTTTGGGAGGACAGATGGTGAGACGTTTTTCATGGTGGCTCGGGAGTCCTCATCGACTATAGGAAATCCGAATGAGTTATCTCCATCCCTATTTCCCCCAATGTTACCTCGACCTCCTCCATTGTTTCCTCCCCCTCTTCCTCCTCTACCTCTACCTCTACCAAATCCAGGTGCTCCTTCCTCTGTCATGGTAGTCTCCCCGGAGACTTCAGAGTTTTCCGGTTCCTCTACTAAGGGTGAACGAGAAGGAATTTCTCCCTCTTCTTCAGATGATTCTACTTCTTCAATTACAATTTGTCCTCCTATGGAAGGAAGAAAAGGGTCCCTTTCTGATTCAGATTTGATAGATGGTGTGGGAGAGTCAACTATTGCCTCTTGAATTCCAGGAATCCTAGGGCTAGGAGTGTAAGTTGGAGATGATGGAGGTGTCTCTTGTCTATTCCTTGAAGTAGATGGACTTGTAAAAATCGAACTCTTGGCTCTAGCTAAAAACCTTCCCCTAGAATCTCTTGCTCTATGCATGTCATTTTTTATTTTCCTTCAAGTCGGGGTAATAATTCTCTTTCTGATCTTCCAGATCACTCTAGGTGCAAGAAGAGAGCATACTCAAGAAACTATTAAACCAATAACTTTCTCTTTTCTGATCCTCCAGATCACATTAAGTGCAAGAGGAGAGCATACTTTGAGAGGTTATCAATTTTCCTTCCTTGAAATTTTCTTGTTTTTTTTTTTTAAGAATTGGCTACCTAATTTCACTTCCCCGGCAACGGCGCCAAAATGTTTGGTCAATTTAGTGATGTCTAAATTGCAACTTTTAAATGTCAACCCGGGGCTCGTAAGCTGATGAAGTGAGGTGTATTATATGTACTTAGGTAACTGTTTTCTTAATCTTTTGTCGTTTTTTTAGTTTGTTTTTGATTGTATCTTTCCTAATGTGATGTGATGGAGATGTAATAAAGCGAGTGAATGTGGGTGATTGTGATGATTTCTAAGTGATTTCTTGAAACTTAAAGAGTATTCTAAAAGAAAACTTGAACAATAACTGAAATAAAATCAAAGCTTAAAATCAAATGAAGGACTAATGGCATCGGCCCAGTATCTCTGCTGCTGATGAAAATGAAAATGAAATCTATACTAACTCAATTAAAAGCAAGAACAGCTACTTTACACTATTTTAACTCTTCATTTAAATCTAATCAATGTGAAATTTAAGTGAGACAAATCACACTATTTTAACCTTTTCTTAATCATGTGAGAACAATTATGAACAGGTCAGTAATGTGAGTCTTAAATCAAAATAAACCAAGCTGCACTAAGTGATATTTTGGCTCCAATAAAGTTAGTTGATTATAGAAAAAGAACCATCAATAAATGAACAACTTGATAACTACTGAGCAGAAAGTAAAGTGCAAGTTAAAGAAATGATACTAATGAAAATCAAACTGCAGAAAAATAAAGATCAGCAGCCTAGACAAGATGATCACACATGCCACTAGTTGTACAAAGAAAAGAAAGAAAATGGTCTCGGGCTTGCCTATGAAACCTGCATAACACACTGATCAGTCATGAACAAAAGTGCAGAAATGTAAATCAGCAGAATTCAAAGTTTATGTACAGCTATTATACATGTTGAAAACGTAGCAATTTAAAAGACATCTGTACAGCTATTATACATGAAATCAGAAAAAGAAATGCAAGAAATTAAAGATTACTATACAGGACTTCAGCAAACAGGGGCCCTCTGCCTACTTCAGCCGATTCAATGAGCAAATATACGCTTAGATGTAAAACAGTCTTCTCATGTATTAAACATCAAAATGTCAAGTACAGTGGGGAGTTTCAAACAAAATGATTACAACAACGACTAACTATCCAACGTTCAAAGACGCTTTATTTATAACAGAGGAAAGCAAACTAACTTAACGAAAACTAAGCTATTCAAGCAGCTGTGTAAAAACACGTAATCTTGCTGCGTCCTCGGATTTAGGAAACGGTCATTTTGGGCATTCAATCTACTGTTGGATTCGTGTTTCCCATTGTCTTCGTGGCTGAGGAAGATGCCACCTGTTCTTCACGTGCTCCAAAACAGAACACGCAGAGCCGTGCCACCGCCAATGACTTCTGTTGACCGTATTTGCCTCCTCGTTGACCATGGGTTTTCATGACTGGTTTGGGTGAGCTGGAAGGACACACACCATGTCCTTGGTTCCACGAACTTGCCCATGTGGCTCTTCATCCCGGAGGACACCTGGAACATATCATTTAATAAAACAGCTGCAGAATCCGGGGTTGACTGCGGAAACCGGGATCAGCTGCGGAAACCCTGTGTGAGCTGCGGAAACGCAACACTTTGAACCAAAATTCTAAACCAACAACAGTCATTAGCATAATTAGCAAACCATGTAAAAAGTCCTAAAATACAATGATTTGAGCAATTTGATGGAGGGAATGAGTGGCAAAAGAAGGAAATGAATAGGAAAAGGGAGCTGAGAGGATGTGTAAAGAAGTGCAGGTTTGAGGCTCAACAATTCCCTTGATATCATGCAAACAACATATCCATATTTTGCCATTGCAGAAGCAAGTGTTCAATTTTTCTTTTGTTTCTAAAAATGCAGAGAATGTTACCTCATTTTTAAGAGCAGAATCACATTTTTAAATGCCAAACCTAGGATCGATAACACTCAAGAGAGCCCTATTGAAAGAAATAATCACAAATGTATCAATGACATTCCTTTCTTCTTCCTACAAATATGGTGGATTTCTGGAAAAGCTCAAAAGTTTTAACTGTATCATTCTGCCAAGAAAATGTTACAACATCCCCAATCCAATAAATCAATGATGGGAGTTTAAACACCCTAAGTATCTAGAAGCTTCCATCTTTGACCTGCTTCTCTAATCCATGAATGCCTTGATAAGAATTTCTTCTAGGGCTTCATCTTCCTCAATTTCTTTTGGAAAATCTATGTTCCGCTCCTTATTACTCACATAATGAATATATGTTGCATCACCAATTCCCTACATCCAGAAGCTTCTTTCAATGGTGCATGTAGAATTTCTACCAAAGGATAGGCTAGATATGTGTTCAGCAAAATAGCAACAAATTCTTCATTGGCATGTATGCAGAGGATCTTTAGTACAGATAATGAGGAAGACGAACCCTTCATTATGGCCTTCTCCTTAAGAATGTGTACGTCCAAGCTGTGTTTTCTTTTGATTTGGAAACCTTTTCACGCACATGACATTCTCACAATAAATACCATCCAAAGGATTACTACACATTCAAAGTCGTTATAGCCATCCACTCATCCTCCATAGCTTATATCTTTATGGGTAGAAGAAAAGATGATACCTCCCAAAAACGAAATCAAGAGTTGTTCCAGCGTTTTACATTAAGAGCATCTACTGGATCTTCAACATTGTTGCCAAATACAACAGAATTATTACACTGACCATCATCGACAACGACTTCATGACTTCCCACAACCACATTCAATCTGAATAAACAAAGTTGAATATCTCGAACAGGTGCATTAAATCATCAAACTGGCTGTAAAAATGGTTCCATTATGACATTAATTAAATTGTGTAATTTGTAGGGATTCAAGACTAATTTACAATTAGCATGAGGCCTTATTATGAATGTAAGATCAACACTTTTCAAGTATAAATTTCTATGATAAAATAGTGACTACCATTCAGGGTACAAATAGATCTGCTGGGAAACTTGACCAGAAATCACTATTAGAAAATTTCACACATGAGTGTTGTGCATAAGAAAGCTATTAAGTATCTTAACAACACGATTACAAATAGCACGGGAAGGTAAGGAATACATCATCTGAATAAGATATTTCCCTTGATATCATGCAAACAACATATCGATACTCTGCGATTGCAGAAACAAGTTTTCAATTTTTCTTTCTTTTCTAAAAGTGCAGAGAATGTTACCTCATTTTTAAGAGTTGAGTCACATTTTGTAAATGCAAGACCTGGGATTGATAACACTCTAGAGAGCTCTGTTGAAAGCAATAATCACAAATGTATCAATGACATTCCTTTCTTCTGCCTACAAAGATGAGCACCCCCAATCACACCTGTATGAAGCCACTGAAGCATTGGGTTAAAGGTCCCTCACCAATATACGGCTCTCTAATGCTATGGCTCAAAAGAAACCCAAGAAAACATTGTTCTGACATCATAGGGTGTTTATTATTACCTCCATATTTGCTAAAATTTTCATTTTCTGTCTTACAAACGTTCTGAAGCTAAGTTGTCTTCTCTGAGCATAGATGCAGATGAACAATTTGCAAATGATGAGGGGTGTTATCACTCAGGTTGTTCCCTTTGACTCCTAAGGGAATACGGCCGAGGTAACCACAGACCAATCTTTGGATCACAGGTCCTAGCCTACCTGCAATCAGAGAGGGCTCTCTCTTTAGGATTTAGCTTTGTTTTGATAAGGTTTTAGGCTAGTTATGATGTGTTGAATTTTTGTTTAAAGTTTTGGTTGAATGATGTCTTCTAGTAGCTGAGATGAGATCTTCAGAAGGTTCAGTCCATTGGGCAATGGAGTCTGTGATTATGTGTTGTTTGAGGTATTGAGTAAGATTGCTAAAACTGCAGGGCCATATAGATATATCATGAAACAAACTTAAAATTGTGAAGATGAAATATGTCCAGCCAATGAGAGGCAACTAAGAATCTTTCACTAAGCTGGTGATGTGGGGAAAGGAAATATCACTCAGGAGCCGATTTGAATTCCTGAATAATATTCACTATGAAAGTTTAGTATGAAGGTGAGAAACTAAGAATTACCCATTCATAACTAATACTACAGAAAAACATTCATAACAACATAGATTGAGTTTAGGGTGTTTTAATGAACAAATCCTGAACTATTCTTTTTCTGTGCTATTAAACCTGTGAAATATAGAGCATGAGCGGATTATGAAAGAACGAAATACATAACAAGATGGTTCAGAAAAATTATTGTGCCATGAAATAGCGTAGGAATCCTGTAGCAACAAGCAACCATACCACAACACATCGAAACAACTCAGAACTTCAGAAATTCCATTAGCTCCCTGTATTAAAAGTCTGAAATTTACAGCATAACTTCTTTAGAAGAAAAAATCAACAACTCGAGCAAGCTCATGTGTGGGGATATATGTACAATCGTTTTTACAAAATATCTAAACGCTGAGTCATTTTCTCAATAACTACGTTCACCAACTTTCAAAATAGCAAATACAAAAGTTATTGCTACTTTAAGTATACAATGAACGCCTTTTCAGTTTGTCAGAAATTCTTTGAATTTTGGAGGCCGCTGGGTCGGTTGGGCACTTTGTATTGATTCTGAGTGATGCACTCTTTATTGCTCTGTCGAGGTGCGGCTATCTCAGCCCCGTCATCTGCTTTTGCTGGTCAAGCTGGTTTGCTGAGTTGGCCTTTTCCTTAATCTCTTTCCCAGTCAAAACAAATATGTATTAACTTTTTGAAATTGCTGACTTCTATGATGAAAATACAAAAATATGGTGGACACTCTGTTTTCTACAGCAGTGTTTGTATCATGCCTATACACCATTCCTAAGTAGGCAATTGGTGCCTTAAAATTATGCCTAGAGTCTCATCTGCCTCAATATATTTGTAGTAGTTTGGAGGCACTTCAAAAAGATGTCTGATTTCATGTGCAATGAAGAATAAATTCTCTATTTTGTCATAGAGATCCTGCCCAGATGGGGGCCTTGTTCCCTCTGAGGTACTTGTTGCTGCAGTGATTTGATTTGTGGCATATGTATCTACCCTCTTGGCATAGTTTTCATGAGATAGTAACCTCCCTGCACTGGTTACTAAGCTGGGAAGGTCTCTGTTATGCAATGCTGTAACCTTCTTAATAAATCTGTTCACCTCTGTCTGCATCTCCTGACACCTTCTGTCCAATGTTTGCACATGACTTCTCAAAGTTAGCACTCTCTTTACTAGTAAAATGGTATCAGTCCTGTTAGTGATACCCATTGCTACCAGCTGAGGGCGAGTGCGGTTATTCAGGACATTGATCATCTTATTAGCTATTTCAGGCATATTTCCAAGAGATGCTCTTGCTCTCTGACTTTCTTTTTGGGCCCTGCCTATTAGATCCATATGCTCATGGATAGTCTCTATGTATTGCCACTGATCCGTTATAGATTGACTAATGTGGGTCCACAGGATCTTCTTGATTTCAACGACAACTTTGTCAAGAGAGAGCTCTTTCTCTAGTTCTTTTATTTTCTTCTCAAGAGCTCTTACTTCCCTTGTTTTTTCAGCTACACTTTGCTTGGATTTGTCATATTTTTCATTAACCGTGGCCAATTTTTCTTTAGTCTCATTCAGTTCTGTCATCTGTGCTTCCAAGGCTTCTAGTTCTTTCATCATGTTTTGCATACTCAGGCTGGGCCCCTGATCTAGTGTTGTTGCTGGTGCTGATGTTGAAGGACCAACTTCGGATGCTTGTCCTATGGGAGGAGCTTCTGTAGTAGTGGAAAGTGGCACACCTTCAGTAGATGCAGATGTTTGTGCTGGCTGCATTGGTGCCTCACTTTGTCTTGTTTTCAGTGCCACCTCTAGTGCACTCTCTGTTTCCATTAACCTCTTGTATAAACTCAGGAGTAGAGCCATTACATCCTAATCCTTCTTCTGCTCTACTATTTCTCCAGTTTGAGGGTGAAGGCCAGCTGGCAGCTTGATCTGTTTTCTCATTACTGCTATATCTTCATCCCTTTTCTTCAATAATGCTTGCACACCTTTAGGGTCCTTTGGATCATGACCCAACTCTATGATGATTTCTTCCAAGGACTTGATTCTGTTGTCCTTTGCCTGAGATGATGCTTTCTCCAATTCAAGTTGAGCTGTAGTGTTGTGTAGATAATTTTGTAGTTGGTGTGCCAACAGGGTCTTATCAGCTAATGTAGAATATATCATTTCCCCTGTTTGTCTATGTAGCTCAATTTGATCCAAGGGGTGGATATCTCTGGCAAAATTTTCCAGATTAGTTCTAATGTAATCTGCAGTTGTTTGAGGTTGCTGCATGGTAGGCCTAAAATGACTGAGAGTCATTTTCTGCTCTTGAATATCATAAGCAGACATTAATCTCTGCTGATTTGTTGGCGCCATTTTTAGGAGATGGCTATAGATTTGGTGCCTGAGGGGCTCATTCCTTTTCTTTATGTCAATAAATTGTTGTTTGATGCTAGAATCTGCCTTTGTTTTCTGCCTAGAAGAGCTGACCTCTGTCCCATGTGGAATGTCCTGCCCTTGCTGTAAAGAACTGGTGGATGTCTCAATACTAGGAGGGGGCATATTGTCAATTGGCCTCTCTGGTACTTCCTCCTCAGAAAAAGGGTTTAACCTTTGTCTCTTTTCTCCTTGCTGGTCCATAGAGGTAGTTAGAGGAGTGTCCTCTTGTCTATCCCTCTTCCTTGTCCTGTCCTCATTAACAGGTGTTTGTAATACAGAGGAGTCAACTCTTACCTCCTTCCTTGGAGGAATTTGTTCATGTGTTTGCTGTTCTATGTGGGCAAGTTGTTTGGCTCTGCTTTCTTGCTGCTCTTCCTGCTGCTCCACAATTGGAGGTGTTTCTTCTTGCTGTATTGTTTTGCCTTTAGTCATGTTTGCTGGTGGATTAGTTGTTTTGGCAGGCTGTTGAGGAACAGTAGATGATGAAGCAACCTCTCCAAGATGCCGAGGGGCTGGAGGGCAAACCTGTCCAAGATACTCCAATTCAACTGCTTTTTCTAAAGTTTTAATGTTCTTCACTGCTATTTCTTCCTCACTATAATCTTCCACTAATGTGCCCTTTTTCCAATCTATTTGATTAGCATATTTTTCAACCTCTGGAATGCTAATGTGGTCATATGGGGCAAGCCTATGCTTGATTCTTCTGAGGCTTATGAAATGGTTAGGGTCATAGGGTGCCCAATAGAAGCTTGTCTTGAGCTGGAGGGCTTTTAGCATTTGTTCTGCCTCATTCCAAGCTTCTTCCCTCTTCTTGAAGATGAATGGACCCAATTGGTGTTTGATTTTCAGCTGTGCCTTCTTGTTTTTGTTATGGAAGTGAATCATATCTGCGTTGCCGAACTGTCTGAAGTACTCTAGAGCAAAGAGTCTCATGGGGACATATCTTGGTAGCCTGTATGGTGCTAACTCACAGCCATATATCCTGATCATTGTATGGTGTTGGTAAAAGTACCAATCCCCTATGCTATAGTTCTTGGATAGCTGAAGGATTTTCTGCATATCATCAGTGAGTCTAGGAGGAGGTGAACTTTGCAGCAGTGATAAGGCTGGGTGAATGAATAAGTCAATAAATTCACAGTATGTGTATGGTGAGTAATGGATGTGATGGCAGACTGATGTCCAGAACATTACAGACCTTCTGTTTCCCTTTGGATCTAGTTTCTTGAGGAAAAGAGGAAAAGCATCAGGCTGATTGTACAATATCAGAGGATATATATAAGAGGTGAACTTGAATACCCTCTGTCTTTCCAAATTCATGAACTGTTCATGCATTTTGTTGGATATAAATGAAGCATAGTCATACTGGACAGCAGGGGGCTGTCCTGGGGTAAAAATGGATAGTACCACCAGTGTTGTCTCATCTACAAACTCACTGGTCTTGAACCCTAGGATGGAAGATATCATATCTACTAATAGTCTCCCTATGTCATTAAACCAGACATGTAGATAAGGGGGAGGCTACTTGGGTTGAAACTCTGGAATCATAAACAGTTGGCCAATTCTCTTAATTTGTGAGTTAGAGAGCTTGGCACCCTGCTCTAATAAAAGCTGCATGGACAGAGGGACCAGTGGCTTTGTAGGTTGAAACTGCAGCATTTGATTTATGGCTGCAGGAGTAATATGGAACAAGACAGAGCCTGAAGGACTCATAACAGCTCTTTGAGTAGGGTCATATTTTGAGCGGCACTGATGGATCAAGTAAGGAAACTCATTGACCTGAGGGAGATAGTAGATTGGCAAATGGGAATTCCAGATTCCCAGGAGGTCTATACCATCTTTGTGCTTCTTCCTTAACTCACACACTGCTTCTACATGGTATTTGTTACACAACTCTGTAGTGTCTTTCATCTGATAATCTTGGTCTGCCAGGGCTAGCCATTCCAGGTCCTTATGTGGGGCATTTAATGGGGAAATGTTCAATGCCACTGGAGTCTCCATGGTCAACTGAATTTGGGATTGTATTTGAATTTTTCCTTGGGCACAGCAATGTAGAGTAGTGGATTTTGCAGGAGCAAGGCAATTTGCAGAGGAGAAGAGGCAAAATTTGGGTGATAATGAGTCAAAATGCTCTTAGGATAAACTCAAGGAGCAAATGCTGGGATTTGAGAGTCACTTCCGCAGTGAATTTGTGTAGCAGAGGTTTGAATTTGCGAATGCGCAAACAAACTGTGAATTTGTAGAAATTCGGCACAATGGGGACTTCTGTGAGTGAAATTGGGCTTACAGTGTGGAGAAAGACCGATGGTTCATGAGGATTTCTGGTTATTACTGTTCTTTCTTCCTTTCTTAGTTTCTTCAGTGAATTTTGTAAAAAACCAGGCGCGGAGGGGGGAAACTGATAAGTACCTGGTATACTTGGACAATGGTGGAAATGCAGGTGAATTCGGGGCGCCGGTCAGCCAGGAGCAGTCTTCAAAGTTGGCAGGTAGACGACGTACTCGCTCATGCAGGAGTACAGTGAGTGAAAATTGCAAATAACGCAAAAAACGGGTTTTTCGGGCAAAATAGAGAAAATTTGGCTTTTGGCGCGTTTTTGTCGGATGACGTCAGCATGACGTCATGGGTGGGGTCGAGTACAGAATGATGACGTGGCGGTCGGTGGGCGACCCCACGTGGACAGGTGACATGGCAGACAGCTTGGAGCGATGGCGGGTGGGGCGGTGATGCGACGCTGAAGTGGCAGTGACGTATGGGTGACACATGGGTGACGTATGGTGGAATTGGCAGAGCGGTAAACGGTTCCGTCGGACCGCTTATGGTACGGTAGTGGTTTTGGCAGGAGGCCGCCCGATACAACCTGGGAACGACACGCGTCCGAGCCCTGACGTCATGCTCTGACAGATTTCGGGTGCTATCGTCCGGGCATCGGAGGCGGTCCGAAATTGTTATGAGCCGTCGGATGGGAGGGCCCAGATCCGACGGTCGATGGACTGTGGAGGTGCGGGATGGATACGGAGGGTCCCGGCGGGGTTTTTAAATAATATTTTTTGTTTTTTGTGGTGCGCGTTGCAACAAAAACTTTGGATAATCGGAGAAAGTGGGTTTTGCAATGGTTTATAAGCCAAATGGGTTAATTGATATTTGTCCGCAAAGTGGGGTTAGGGCTGTTAAACCAAGCAGATCTTGGTTTAATCCCGAGACCTTGTTTTTGGCGCTAATTTTCCTGTTACGCTTAAATCTCTTAGCGCTCCGACCTTTGAAGTTATAAGGCTATATTTCCTAGGGGAAGGGGTATATACATATTTTGGGGCTTTTTATATACAATCATGATATAATAATAGGGAAAAGGGGAATATAGGGAATTAAGTAATAATGTGGTTAGTAGTTAATATGGGAGGGAAATATAGATGATAGGTAGTAGACACTAAGTTGTTAGTGAACAAACTTAGTTTTGAGAGTAGATCAAAATGAAAATATCTTTACACCAGAAATGTGGCTCTTTGATATAACATGAATCAGCAAATGAGTTTGTTTTCTGTTGTGAACAAAGGTGATAGTGGGATGTTAGAAAGAAGTTTGATAGGGAATGGTTGGGAAATTAGACATGCTTCACTCTGCTTCCACAAAATGCTGAATAGGAAGATCTGTAATGTCCACCATGTGTTTCCTTTGCTTAGGCCAGCAATATAAGAGAAGATATGCTTATGCAACCTTACTACCTACCCATCTTATTTCCTAGCATTTTTTGTTTCTTCAGGGAGGGTGCACTTAGACTTGCAAACCCTCATGTGCTCTTTTCTTTTTGCTGTCCTCCTATCTAAATCTAGCCTTATATCTTCCGAGGGCCCAGATTAAGCTAGTGGGCTCCTTTCTTTCTCTATCAACTAATCATCTGTCAAGCTGAAACTATTTGAACAGGTACTCATTACCTATTCTAAAACAAGCAATTCAAAACATGGCATGGCCCAGCTTGAACTGTTGAGCCATACCTCAAGATAGCAGTGGCATTTTGATTGGCCACTTTCCTGGTCCTTGTTTGGGGTTCATTTCAATTCTTTTTTCTTTTGACCAAATCATTTTCTTGCCTTTTGATTATTCTTTTAAGGCATACCCTCTTTACATTTTTTAACTTTTGGCTTTGTCCACAAAAATGGAACCTTTGTGTCATCAAAGATGATCATTTTTAGCATTTCCACTGTCAATCATGAAATATGAAACCCTATTGGTATAGGAGGCTAACAATGGCTCCACTTGGGGATGACTTTTCCAGATGAAAAGTCAAGATCAACAGGTCAGATTGCCTTATTTTCCACCTTTCTTCATTTTAACCTTTCCTTTTCTTGAAGACTAAACATCTGAGTCCTATCAAACTTGCATGCAATACTCCTTAAGCTGATCTCTGAAATTACAGCCCTGTTTTTTCCTTTCTTCTCTGATCATTTCTCATTCCCAGATAGTTTCTAAGTAATTTCTCTCATTCTCTCATGCCAAAGTGAATAGGATTTACCAAAATAGTGCAGTACCTTAGTTCTTTTTAAAATCTTCTTCATTTGGAGCTCTATCTATCCGCTGAAAATAAACATACTGAAATACAAATTTATGTACAATATACAATTTAGAAATGCTTGATCAGAAGGGATCAAAGTAATGCTTGAGCATTCTCCCATTGACTAGGCCTTCCTCAGTGTTTGAGCCATTTAAGCTCTTTAGAAAATAGGTGTTATTACCTTGTACAACACAAATTACATAAGGTCCCTTCCATAGAAAATCAAATTTCCCATGTTTTCCTTTGTCCTCTCTCCTGGAATCCCATCTTAGCACTTTGTTTCCTATAGAGAAGTCTTCAGCTTTGGTTCTTTTGTCAAATATTCTTTTGAGTTTTTCTTGCAGTACTTGGGTTCTTTCATAGACTTCCTCCCTTGTTTGTTGCAGGTGAATTGTTTGATTGAGCCTTCTCTGAATGTCATTTGGTTCAGCTTGAATTTCTTGCAGCAACTTGATGACAGGGACACCTAGAGATGAAGGGAACCTTGCTTCCATTCCATAAACTAGTTCATAGGGACTTGTGCCAATGGATCTTTTGGTAGTTAGTCTGTCTGCCCATAGAGAATTCACTAACTTCTTGTGCCAATTCTTTTTGTTTTCTTCCAAAACTTTTTTGATGATGTTGATTAGGCTTTTATTGGAAGACTCAGCTAGGCCATTCCCTTGAGGATAATAAGCTGTGGAATGACCTAGGGTCATATGATATTTGTGACAAAAGTTGATCATTTTTTTGGACTTGAAAGTAGCAGCATTGTCTGTGATAATTTTGTCTGGACAGCCAAATCTGGACAAGATGTTGGTCTCTAGGAATTGTATGATAATGGAGTCATTGGCCTGCCTACAGGGGACTGCTTCTATCCATTTGGTGAAATAGTCTGTAGCAATCAGAATCCACCTATGCTGGCCAGAGGATGGGGGGTGAATTTCACCAATAAAGTCTAGACCCCATTGCTGGAATGGTCTCCCAATTGAAACAGGTTTGAGTGGTAAAGGCAACATCTTTCTCTTCCCTTCAAAGATTTGACATTTGTGACAAGACATTACAAAGTTTCTCACATCAATAAACAAGGAGGGCCAATAAAAACCAGCCCTTAGGATTTTATCAGCCGTGGATTTCCAGTATAAGTGTCCTCCACAGTCACCTACGTGAAATTCTTTGAGGACATTGTCAGTTCATTCAATGTTAAGCAATTAAGTAAGATCCCTTCATGATTTCTCCAAAAAAAACCATTGTTAATAATACAAAATTTTGATGCTTTCATTTTCAAGAATCTTTTCTTAGTTCTAGACAACCCTGGAGGAGCTTGCAGGTTTAGTAATAAAAAACATATATCAGTATACCAGGGTGAGTGCATAAAGGCTTGGTTGATTTGTGGAGTCGCCATCTCCTGTTCGTTGTCCAGTTCATTAATGTCAAGGGCTTGGAAATTGGTTTCAGCCATCAACTTGGCTAGACCTTGTCCCTTTATCAGTTTGGTAGGCTTGATTTCCATGTCATATTCTAAGTTTTTGGCAATCCATTTGCCCCTCCTACCTTCAATTCCTTCTTGGGTTAGAATGTCTTTCACTACTGCATTTGGGACATAGGAAATGATGTGGGAGTACAGGATATAGATTCTAAAGTCCTTGATTGCTTTCACTAGTGCATAGGCTTGTTTTTCCATAATCTGATATTTCAAGGGGGCATCCCTGAGAGCTCTGCTAAAGAATGCAATGGGTTTCTCACAGCCTTGATCATCTTTTTGTAGTAAAACAACAGCAATTGTATGTTCAGAAGCAAAGGAAAAAATGATGAAGTCTTTATCAAATCTAGGACTTGTTAGGACTGGAGTGTTTGTCAATGCTCTTTTAATATCCTCAAAAGCTTGTCTAGCTTCCATGGTCCATTTGACCTTGGATTCCTTTTTTAGCATGTTGTTTAACAGTCTTGTGAGCTCAGCCAAATTAGGAATGAACCTTCTCAAGAAGTTGATTTTTCCTAGGAAACTTTGGAGTTCCTTGATGTTTCTTGGGTGTGGTACTTGTAGGATGGCTTGAATTCTGTCTGGATCGATCCTAATACCATATTTTGAGATTATATGTCCCAAGAGTTTACCTTCCTCTAGCCCAAACAGTGATTTCTTTGGATTTAAAGATATGCCATATTTTCTACAAATTGTGAAAACTTGCCTCAAGTGTTCTAAGTGTTCTTGGTCTGATTTTGAAAAGGCAGTTAGATCATCCAGATAGACCACTAGAAAGTCATGAATTTCTTTGGCAAAGGCTATATCCATAGCTCTTTGGAAAGTAGCCCCTGCATTCTTAAGCCCAAAAGGCATTTTGACATATTTGAAAGTTCCCCAAGGTGTTGTGAAGGCAGTTTTGTCTTGGTCATCTGGGTGTACTAGAATCTGATTGAATCCTGAAAAACCATCTAACAATGAGATCCTAGAGGCTCCCACTACCCTTTGAAGAATATGATCCATTTTTGGTAAGGGGTAATGGTCTTTGAGAGAAACTTTGTTTAAATTTCTTAGGTCAACACACAGTCTGATTTCTCCTGTCTTTTTCCTAGTAGGCACTAGGTTTGAAATCCATTCTGAGAATCTGATTGGAGCAATGATTCCTGCTTCATACATACGTTTCACTTCTTTTTCAATGAGAGGAAGGAGCACAGGGTTCACTCTTCTGAGTTTTTGTTTGAAAGGCTTTTGATTTTCTTTTAAAGGTATAGTGTGCTGGATGACTGATGTATCATAAGACTTAAGGTCCTCATAGCTCCAGGCAAAGACATCTTGAAACTCTTTGAATAACTCAATGTATTTCAGTTTCTGCTCAGGTGGTAATGCTTTGGATAACTTAACCATTTTGGGATTTTCTGGAGTCCCAATGTTACAATCTTCTATTTCAGCATTCAATGGTTGCATTTTTGGTTTTCTTGAGACATCATTTGAATCAAACAGATCCTCCAAAGGGGTTAAACCTGTGGGCAAAAAATTATCTTTCAACTCAATTACCTCTGTTTCTGTTTCAGCCAATTCATCTTCATCTGTCTGACCCAACTGTTGTATGGTTTTACTGTTAAAGGTGGTAGGATGCAAAACTGCATTAACTGTTTCAGCTGATATTTTCTGTGTATTCATGTGTGCTTGTGGTTGATCATCTCCAGTGATTGAGTCAATGTTAATGCCAGAGAATTCCTCTTTTAGAGTGAGGAAATTATTTATCTGAGTATCACTCTCAAAGACTTGCCAGTTTTTGATGTTGTCTGGAACTGCAGGCCTATGTTTGATTTCAACCGTAAAAGTATGAGTGGGCTTGAAAGACAGCTTACAAGTGCTGGCAAAGGTTGCCAAACTGTGAGCATGAAGATTGAGTTCCCTGGAAATTTTAGTCAACTGTGATTGTGAGAAGGTGTCAAGTACCTGAATAGCTGCTGCCTTATATGCTCTCAACCTTAGATCATTTGTAGTAAAGTTTCCTTTAATTTGTTGTATGATTAGATCTGAATCCCCTAAGATTGAAATTTTAGTTGCACCCAAGTTTTTTATGAGTTTAAGACCTAGCAGAAGGGCCTCATATTCAACCATGTTGTTTGTACATCGGAAGTTCAACCTATATGCATGACCCTCAGCCTGGTCATTGTGCATATTATGGATCCAGACTCCTGCCCCAGCTCCTAACTTGTTTACAGAACCGTCAAATTCCAAATACCATAAGGTTTCATGATCAAGATTTGAATTGAGGTTTTTGGAGAATTGGATCATGGGCATGTTGGTTTCTTGCAAGTCACTTGATATATTGTGTTCTGTTATTGCCTCAGCTATTCCTATAGTCCTTTGGTCTTGTGGAGCATATTGTTCATTTAATTTCTTTGCCTCTGCTGCTATTAATAGTTCAGAACAAGCCTTGTTGCAGATGTCAGCATTGTAGAGAATAAATGAATCCATGTCAGAGTGTATTGAATAGATTGGGAAGTTTTGGGGTTTTTCTTGACTGCTTACTACATATTTCATCAAAGTTTCACGGTATAATCTCTTTGGCTGCCCAAAGACTGAGATGGTTGCATAGGACATATCTAATTGCAAAGATCCTTGGAGTTTGGCCCCCCAAGATCTGGACAAGAGCATGCCATACTTAGGGGGTATGTCAGCTACCACCACATCCATCAAGATTGTTTTGGTTGGGTATTGGACCAAGGAGACACATAAATCTTTAATCAATCCTAAGCACCTGACCTGGCTTGAATCAAATGAGAATAGATCTTTATAAGGTCTTGTGATGTCTAGGTCAAGTTTTTCCATTACGGATTTGGGCATTAAGTTGTGTGAGGCCCCAAAATCAAACATTGCATTGTGTAGAACCTTATCATGAATGTTTAGACTAACATAGAATGGTGGAACCCCTCCATTTTCTGTTTTTCCATTAACCTCAGGTCCAAACAACAACTCTGGTTGGTCATCTAGGACATTCACAGCATCTTTATTGTCTGATACTTGGAGTGACTTGTTAATCTGTTGTCTGTATATTTCATGTTTGGCTAACTCCGAGAGAGGGACTGATATCTTGAGTTTACTTATTTCTGTCTCCAAGTTAAAGGGCTTTTCAATTTGTATCTTGGCATTAAGTGCAGCAGGTTTTTCTTTTTCAGCTGGGTTATCTCTGATCTTTTGTTCATGGTTGGTATGATTTTGAGTAAAATTGGCACCATGTTTGCTTCCAAGAGTATTATCTGACTTCATTTTTGCTGGATTAAGTGGGACTGGCTGTTTTTCAGATGTCTGTTGCTCTGAAATATCCTCCACAGTGACTTCTGAGGAATGTGGGTTCAAATTGCCAGCTGATTGTGGGAGAGTACTCTTATCATTGATCTTTTTTGGCAGCTTATTGTCCTTTGATTTAAGAGTTTCAGGTATATCTATTGTTCTGGTCCTTAGTTTGTATTGTTTGTGTACCTCATACACAGCTGCATCATAACCTTCTTTGAAATCAAATGATTCTCCTGACTTAGTGTGGTATTGATTGTCATTGTAAACCTCTTGATCTTCTTGTGTTAAGAATACTTGGTGTTCACTGTCCAAACCCATTAGGTTGATGTGAGGGTCCTCATTAGGCTCACTAGATGTTGAAGCTTCAGCATAATTTTCTTGGAAAGGAGGTATGACATGCTGGTCAGGATCAGTCCTTCCAACATTGGGATTTTGATTCTTTCTAAAGTTTGGATTTCTAATATTGCTTGTTTGACCTTCCCATGATGATTTTCTTTCTATGGTTTCCACTATGTCCCCAAATCTATCCATACCTTTGATGATTGCATCTAGCTTTTGCTCAAATGATGAGGGTTCTTCCTTAAAAGTAGTTCTTCTTTCAGTTCTTGCCCGGTTTCTGTTAGCAATCAGGTTTGCCTCTACACTTACAGCTATGTTTTGCATGTCTGCTAGGGTTGCAGGGGCTCTTTCTCTTAGTTGATATTCCATATCAACATTAAACCCATCAGGGAACTTAATCAATGCAAAATCAGGTGGAGGCCTAAGATTTGAATCTAGTGCAATAGTCCAAGACAGTTTCTTGAGGGCCTCTCCTTGTGGTGTCATATTCAGATAAAATATGTAGAGGATCCTTTTTCTTTTCCCATCTGTTTAGAAAGGATTGGTAAAGAGCACCTGAATCAGGTATAGAATTTGCAGCAAGCGCTCTAAACCAAGTTCTTACTTCACCTGTCAGACTTTGTACAAAAATTTTCATTCTCACATCATCATCATCTATCTCATAGTTTTCAAAGTAATCTTGCATTTTCTTGGTATGCTGTAAGGCAGTGTATGTACTGGTTCCATCAAAATAAGTAATCTTGCTTTGGTAGTCCTGAGGCATAGCCCCCGGATTACCAGGTAACTAAAGAGGAGCATAACGATTAGCCATATTTGGAGGAATAAGTGGGGCAACGGGTGGAAAGGGAACAACTGGAACAAGAGGGACAGCAATAGCAGTTTGCGTATTAGGTGTAGACGATGTATTTTGTGAAGTGGATGAGGAAGAGGGGGAAGAGTGAGTTATATGAGGGTGGACTGATGGTTTGGCAGGGGTTGGAATAAAACTTTGTTGAACTGCCTTAGGGCTGGATTCAAGAGATTGTTCTGGTTCCTAAGAATCTTAGGAATCAAATTAGGGTTATCGAAAACAGGAGGAGGATTTGGGTCAGGATTTGACCTTGTATGCCTAGTTCTCTTTTTGGAGCCAGTTTCTGAACTTGTTTTTGGTAATTTTTTGAGAATATTTTAAGAATGGTCCAGGGAATGTTTAAATTTTGGAACCACTATCTAGAGAAGACAACAGTTAACACATTAGTTCGTCCCCCGCGGAGTCGTCAGTTATGTTATCACTCAGGTTGTTCCCTTTGACTCCTAAGGGAATACGGCCGAGGTAACCACAGACCAATCTTTGGATCACAGGTCCTAGCCTACCTGCAATCAGAGAGGGCTCTCTCTTTAGGATTTAGCTTTGTTTTGATAAGGTTTTAGGCTAGTTATGATGTGTTGAATTTTTGTTTAAAGTTTTGGTTGAATGATGTCTTCTAGTAGCTGAGATGAGATCTTCAGAAGGTTCAATCCATTGGGAAATGGAGTCTGTGATTATGTGTTGTTTGAGGTATTGAGTAAGATTGCTAAAACTGCGGGGCCATATAGATATATCATGAAACAAACTTAAAATTGTGAAGATGAAATATGTCCAGCCAGTGAGAGGCAACTAAGAATCTTTCACTAAGCTGGTGATGTGGGGAAAGGAAATATCACTCAGGAGCCGATTTGAATTCCTGAATAATATTCACTATGAAAGTTTAGTATGAAGGTGAGCAACTAAGAATTACACATTCATAACTAATACTACAGAAAAACATTCATAACAACATAGATTGAGTTTAGGGTGTTTTAATGAACAAATCCTGAACTATTCTTTTTCTGTGCTATTAAACCTGTGAAATATAGAGCATGAGCGGATTATGAAAGAACGAAATACATAACAAGATGGTTCAGAAAACTTATTGTGCCATGAAATAGCGTAGGAATCCTGTAGCAGCAAGCAACCATACCACAACACATCGAAACAACTCAGAACTTCAGAAATTCCATTAGCTCCCTGTATTAAAAGTCTGAAATTTACAGCATAACTTCTTTAGAAGAAAAAATCAACAACCCGAGCAAGCTCATGTGTGGGGATATATATACAATCGTTTTTACAAAATATCTAAATGCTGAGTCATTTTCTCAATAACTACGTTCACCAACTTTCAAAATAGCAAATACAAAAGTTATTGCTACTTTAAGTATACAATGAATGCCTTTTCAGTTTGTCAGAAATTCTTTGAATTTTGGAGGCCGGTGGGTCGGTTGGGCACTTTGTATTGATTCTGAGTGATGCGCTCTTTATTGCTCTGTCGAGGTGCGGCTATCTCAGCCCCGTAATCTGCTTTTGCTGGTCAAGCTGGTTTGCTGAGTTGGCCTTTTCCTTAATCTCTTTCCCAGTCAAAACAAATATGTATTAACTTTTTGAAATTGTTGACTTCTATGATGAAAATACAAAAATATGGTGGACACTCTGTTTTCTACAGCAGTGTTTGTATCATGCCTATCCACCAGTCCTGAGTAGGCAATTGGTGCCTTAAAATTATGCCTAGAGTCTCATCTGCCTCAGTATATTTGTAGTAGTTTGGAGGCACTTCAAAAAGATGTCTGATTTCATGTGCAATGAAGAATAAATTCTCTATTTTGTCATAGAGATCCTGCCCAGATGGGGGCCCTGTTCCCTCTGAGGTACTTGTTGCTGCAGTGATTTGATTTGTGGCATATGTATCTACCCTCTTGGCATAGTTTTCATGAGATAGTAACCTCCCTGCACTGGTTACTAAGCTGGGAAGGCCTCTGTTATGCAATGTTGTAACCTTCTCAATAAATCTGTTCACCTCTGTCTGCATCTCCTGACACCTTCTGTCCAATGTTTGCACATGACTTCTCAAAGTTAGCACTCTCTTTACTAGTAAAATGGTATCAGTCCTGTTAGTGATACCCATTGCTGCCAGCTGAGGGCCAGTGCAGTTATTTAGAACATTGATCATCTTATTAGCTATTTCAGGCATATTTCCAAGAGATGCTCTTGCTCTCTGACTTTCTTTTTGGGCCCTGCCTATTAGATCCATATGCTCATGGATAGTCTCTATGTATTGCCACTGATCCGTTATAGATTGACCAATGTGGGTCCACAGGATCTTCTTGATTTCAACAACAACTTTGTCAAGGGAGAGCTCTTTCTCTAGTTCTTTTATTTTCTTCTCAAGAGCTCTTACTTCCCTTGTTTTTTCAGCTACACTTTGCTTGGATTTGTCATATTTTTCATTAACTGTGGCCAATTTTTCTTTAGTCTCATTCAGTTCTGCCATCTGTGCTTCCAAGGCTTCTAGTTCTTTCATCATGTTTTGCATACTCAGGCTGGGCCCCTGATCTGGTGCTGTTGCTGGTGCTGATGTTGAAGGACCAACTTCTGATGTTTGTCCTGTGGGAGGAGCTGCTGTAGTAGTGGAAAGTGGCACACCTTCAGTAGATGCAGATGTTTGTGCTGGCTGCATTGGTGCCTCACTTTGTCTTGTTTTCAGTGCCACCTCTAGTGCACTCTCTGTTTCCATTAACCTCTTGTATAAACTTAGGAGTAGAGCCATTACATCCTGATCCTTCTTCTACTCTGCTATTTCTCCAGTTTGAGGGTGAAGGCCAGCTGGCAGCTTGATCTGTTTTCTCATTGCTGCTATATCTTCATCCCTTTTCTTCAATAATGCTTGCACACCTTTAGGGTCCTTTGGATCATGACCCAACTCTATGATGATTTCTTCCAAGGACTTGATTCTGTTGTCCTTGGCCTGAGATGATGCTTTCTCCAATTCAAGTTGAGCTGCAGTGTTGTGTAGAGAATTTTGTAGTTGGTGTGCCAACAGGGTCTTATCAGCTAATGTAGAATATATCATTTCCCCTGTTTGTCTATGTAGCTCAATTTGATCCAAGGGGTGGATATCTCTGGCAAAAATTTCCAGATTAGTTCTAATGTAATCTGCAGCTGTTTGAGGTTGCTGCATGGTAGGCCTGAAATGACTGAGAGTCATTTTCTGCTCTTGAATATCATAAGCAGACATTAATCTCTGCTGATTTGTTGGCGCCATTTTCAGGAGATGGCTGTAGATTTGGTGCCTGAGGGGCTCATTCCTTTTCTTTATGTCAATAAATTGTTGTTTGATGCTGGAATCTGCCTTTGTTTTCTGCCTAGAAGAGCTGACCTCTGTCCCATGTGGAATGTCCTGCCCTTGCTGTAAAGAACTGGTGGATGTCTCAATACTAGGAGGGGGCATATTGTCAATTGGCCTCTCTGGTACTTCCTCCTCAGAAAAAGGGTTTAACCTTTGTCTCTTTTCTCCTTGCTGGTCCATAGAGGTAGTTAGAGGAGTGTCCTCTTGTCTATCCCTCTTCCTTGTCCTGTCCTCATTAACAGGTGTTTGTAATACAGAGGAGTCAACTGTTACCTCCTGCCTTGGAGGAATTTGTTCATGTGTTTGTTGTTCTGTGTGGGCAGGTTGTTTGGCTCTGCTTTCTTGCTGCTCTTCCTGCTGCTCCACAATTGGAGGTGTTTCTTCTTGCTGTACTGTTTTGCCTTTAGTCATGTCTGCTGGTGGATTAGTTGTTTTGGCAGGCTGTTGAGGAACATTAGATGAAGAAGCAGCCTCTCCAAGATGCCAAGGGGCTGGAGAGCAAACCTATCCAAGATACTCCAAGTCAACTGCTTTTTCTAAAGTTTTAATGTTCTTCACTGCTATTTCTTCCTCACTATAATCTTCCACTAATGTGCCCTTTTTCCAATCTATTTGATTAGCATATTTTTCAACCTCTGGAATGCTAATGTGGTCATATGGGGCAAGCCTATGCTTGATTCTTCTGAGGCTTATGAAATGGTTAGGGTCATAGGGTGCTCAATAGAAGCTTGTCTTGAGCTGGAGGGCTTTTATCATTTGGTCTGCCTCATTCCAAGCTTCTTCCCTCTTGTTGAAGATGAATGGACCCAATTTGTGTTTGATTTTCAGCTGTGCCTTCTTGTTTTTGCTATGGAAGTGAATCATATCTGCGTTGCCGAACTGTCTGAAGTACTCTAGAGCAAAGAGTCTCATGGGGACATATCTTGGTAGCCTCTATGGTGCTATCTCACAGCCATATATCCTAATCACTGTATGGTGTTGGTAAAAGTATCAATCCCCTATGCTATAGTTCTTGGACAGCTGAAGGATTTTCTGCATATCATCAGTGAGTCTAGGAGGAGGTGAACTTTGCAGCAGTGATAAGGCTGGGTGAATGAATAAGTCAATAAATTCACAGTATGCATATGGTGAGTAATGGATGTGATGGCAGACTGATGTCCAAAACATTACAGACCTTATGTTTCCCTTTGGATCTAGTTTCTTGAGGAAAAGAAGAAAAGCATCAGGCTGATTGTACAATATTTGATGATATATATAAGAGGTGAACTTGAATACCCTCTCTCTTTCTAGATTCATGAACTGTTCATACATTTTGTTGGATATAAATAAAGCATAGTCATACTGGACAACAGGGGGCTGTCCTGGGGTAAAAATGGATAGTACCACCAGTGTTGTCTCATCTACAAACTCACTGGTCTTGAACCCTAGGATGGAAGATATCATATCTACTAATAGTCTCCCTTTGTCATTAAACCAGACATGTAGATAAGGGGGAGGCTGCTTGGGTTGAAACTCTGGAATCATAAACAGTTGGCCAATTCTTGTAATTTGTGAGTTAGAGAGCTTGGCACCCTGCTCTAATAAAAGCTGCATGGACAGAGGGACCAGTGGCTTTGTAGGTTGAAACTGCAGCATTTGATTTATGGCTTCAGGAGTAATATGGAACAAGACAGAGCCTGAAGGACTCATAACAGCTCTTTGAGTAGGGTCATAGTTTGAGCGGCACTGATGGATCAAGTCAGGAAACTCATTGACCTGAGGGAGATAGTAGATTGGCAAATGGGAATTCCAGATTCCCAGGAGGTCTGTACCATCTTTGTGCTTCTTCCTTAACTCACACATTACTTCTACATGGTATTTGTTACACAACTCTATAGTGTCTTTCATCTGATAATCTCGGTCTGCCAGGGCTAGCCATTCCAGGTCCTTATGTGGGGCATTTAATGGGGCAATGTTCAATGCCACTGGAGTCTCCATGGTCAACTGAATTTTGGATTGTATTTGAAGTTTTCCTTGGGCACAACAATGTAGAGTAGTGGATTTTGCAGGAGCAGGGCAATTTGCAGAGGAGAAGAGGCAAAATTTGGGTGATAATGAGTCAAAATGCTCCTAGGATAAACTCAAGGAGCAAATGCTGGGATTTGAGAGTCACTTTCTCGGTGAATTTGTGTAGCAGAGGTTTGAATTTGTGAATGCGCAAACAAACTGTGAATTTGTAGAAATTTGGCACAATGGGGACTTCTGTGAGTGAAATTGGGCTTACAACGTGGAGAAAGACCGATGGTTCATGAGGATTTCTGGTTATTACTGTTCTTTCTTCCTTTCTTAGTTTCTTCAGTGAATTTTGTAAAAAACCAGGCGTGGGGGGGGGGGGGGGGGGGAACTGATAAGTACCTGGTATACTTGGACAATGGTGGAAATGCAGGTGAATTCGGGGCGCCGGTCAGCCAGGAGCAGTCTTCAAAGTTGGTAGGTAGACGACGTACTCGATCATGCAGGAGTACAGTGAGTGAAAATTGCAAATAATGTAAAAAATGGGTTTTTCGGGCAAAATAGTGAAAATTTGGCTTTTGGCGCATTTTTGTCGGATGATGTCAGCATGACGTCATGGGTGGGGTCGGGTATAGAATGATGACGTGGCGGCCAGTGGGTGACCCCACGTGGACAGGTGACATGGCAGACAGCTTGGAGCGATGGCGGGTGGGGCGGTGATGCGACGCTGAAGTGGCAGTGACGTATGGGTGACACATGGGCGATGTATGGTGGAATTGGCAGAACGGTAAACGGTTCCGTCGGACCGCTTATGGTACGGTAGCGGTTTTGGCAGGAGGCCGCCCGATACAACCTGGGAACGACACGCGTCCGAGCCCTGACGCCATGCTCTGACAGATTTCGGGCGCTATTGTCCGGGCATAGGAGGCGGTCCGAAATTGTTATGAGTCGTCGGATGGGAGGGCCCAGATCTGACGGTCGATGGACTGCGGAGGTGCGGGATGGATACGGAGGGTCCCGGCGAGGTTTTTAAATAATATTTTTTGTTTTTTGTGGTGAGCGCGTTGCAACAAAAAACTTTGGATAATCGGAGAAAGTGGGTTTTGCAATGGTTTATAAGCCAAATGGGTTAATTAATATTTGTCTACAAAGTGGGGTTAGGGATGTTAAACCAAGCAGATCTTGGTTTAATACCGAGACCTTGTTTTTGGTGCTAATTTGCCTGTTACGCTTAAATCTCTTAGCGCTCCGACCTTTGAAGTTATAAGGTTATATTGCCTAGGGGAAGGGGTATATACATATTTTGGGGCTTTTTATATACAATCATGATATAATAATAGGGAAAAGGGGAATATAGGGAATTAAGTAATAATGTGGTTAGTAGTTAATATGGGAGGGAAATATAGATGATAGGTAGTAGACACTAAGTTGTTAGGGAACAAACTTAGTTTTGAGAGTAGATCAAAATGAAAAGATCTTTACACCATAAATGTGGCTCTTTGATATAACAAGAATCAGCAAATGAGTTTGTTTTCTGTTGTGAACAAAGGTGATAGTGGGATGTTAGAAAGAAGTTTGATAGGGAATGGTTGGGAAATTAGACATGCTTCACTCTGCTTCCACAAAATGCTGAATAGGAAGATCTGTAATTTCCACCATGTGTTTCCTTTGCTTAGGCCAGCAATATAAGAGAAGATATGCTTCTGCAACCTTACTACCTACCCATCTTATTTCCTAGCATTTTTTGTTTCTTCAGGGAGGGTGCACTTAGACTTGCAAACCCTCATGTGCTCTTTTCTTTTTGCTGTCCTCCTATCTAAATCTAGCCTTATATCTTCCGAGGGCCCAGATTAAGCTAGTGGGCTCCTTTATTTCTCTATCAACTAATCATCTGTCAAGCTCAAACTGTTTGAACAGGTACTCATTACCTGTTCTAAAAAAAGCAATTCAAAACATGGCATGGCCCAGCTTGAACTGTTGAGCCATAACTTAAGATAGCAGTGGCATTTTGATTGGCCACTTTCCTGGTCCTTGTTTGGGGTTCATTTTAATTCTTTTTTTCTTTTGACCAAATCATTTTCTTGCCTTTTGATTATTCTTTTAAGGCATACCGTCTTTACATTTTTTAACTTTTGGCTTTGTCAACAAAAATGGAACCTTTGTGTCATCAAAGATGATCATTTTTAGCATTTCCACTGTCAATCATGAAACATGAAACCCTATTGGTATAGGAGGCTAACAAGGGGAATTAGGGATTTAAGAATATAAATTTGCATGCCTGCTAGTTCCTAAAGAATATCCCAATAACTCCAGCACATATAAAGAGCAAATTCTTTGTAGGAAAAGAAAAGGCAAATCTGTTAAACTTAAATGATCAAATATGTTGCATAAATCTACCACCAATGACGTTGAAATGGTACATTTATATTGGTCTCACAAAGAAGCATGAAACTGCCAAGTTCCAACACTAAAATGTTTCTTAAAACGCATTTATGGAAATGTGTTCAATTCTTTATTGGATGCGTTGTGCATTTGATATTCATGAGTTCTCTTCGTGAGCACACTTCTTCTTTCTTGGCACGCACTTAACGTTTGATTCTTGGTGACATGCTTGGATTTTTCAACACCTAGATATTTGCTTGTTGGCTCTCTCGGTCTGTTGGCTGAGATTCGAAAAGTGGAATGGCGAAAACCAAAAGTGGAATTGCTTGGGGGTGGTTCCCTGGTAGTAAGCTTCACCAATGCACAATATACACCTAGTAGACTTGAAACCCAAATAAACCATACGCCAAATTGACTTGAACAAAATTTCATATTTCTGACACATTTCTGATCCTCTTAGATTAGCCATTTTCTTGGCTATTTTCGAACTTAGTTTTTACTTGTGTCTCTTCCAGTTTTCTCTAAAAATCATTGCACAAACAATTTCCATTTAATGGCCCCTCAAACAGTAGATTCAATGAACCTTTTACCAAGCGAAATCATACCAATTTCCACGGCTAATTCGTTCTAAAATTTACTATGTTTTGGTCGCTGCTTCCCCAGCGAAATCGTGCCTCTATCAATGGCATTTCGTGGCCCTTCAATACAACGATTTGATGGGTACCTTACCACCTAAAAATGCGCTCCCTTTTGTTGCGACTTGGTTGGTAAATTCTGAGCAAAATCATGGATCCAATCCTAGTGAATATGTATTCTTTTTATACTCCAGCAAAAATGAAACTCTTGGCTCTGTCAACCATGTCTGCAATTATAAATTTGTGATATTACCTTCCTGACTTCACATGTTACATTTTTTTTCAACCTTCACTAATTTCGTCTTACCAGACCCTGGTTGTCCACGCATCTGCCTCTGCTCACAACTTAGCCATATTTTCATTCTTGGTTTGATCAAATATCACTGGTGATATGTTTCTCCCACCGATAACCACAATAATTGAAATCTTGCCTGCAAAAAACGTTATCAAAGATTTAAAACATAATTGAAATCGTTTCCAAAAAAAACGCATTCAAAGAATTAAAGTACAATGGGTGGACGCTATTAGATGCTATTGTGACTAATACCCGCAGGTGTTAGGATCCTATAACCGCATAGGTAGAGTTAGGCTATTTGAGAGCATGTGGGGAAGATGGACAATGTATTGATTAAACATTCAGCGCACAATTACTGCAAGTCTTACCATCAACGACTGTGTTGTTGTTGGGCTAGTGTGCAGGTTCGGACACGATCGCAGTCGTTCCAACAGTGCCGTATTTTTCCAAGCTATGTAAACTGCTTTTAGCAACTTTACCCTCCTGGAAATCTTGTGCCCATTTAGTGCAGTTATCCACTAACGCGTTCCCCACACTCTCTATGCAACCACCGACAATGTCTGCTAAAGCGCTTTGTAATTCATCGACCACTTCCATAAAATTCCCTGTTGAACTGCAATCAATGTTCTTGCATAATCTGTATAAGGCATTCCCTGCCCCTGCCTTCTTCCAATCCAGAGAGTCTCCTCCATGTTCAATCACCGTAACTTTCCTTTTACTTTCTTCTGCAAGATTATCGATTGTAGAAGCTGCATCTTCCATGTATACAACACTTGTATCCAGAGCATTCTCTGCAGTTTGTTCCTGTAATGTTTTGAATACACTATTTGCCGCTTTACTCAACAAGCTATCGGTTGCAGGATCTGAGGCCTCCACCAAATCCATCAGTTCACATGCCCCAGAGTATGCTTTTAAAGCATTTATCCCGCAATCAGGTGACAACCGAACGATTATATTGACCAATGAAACCGTTGTTAGCTTCAATGACGGTTTTCTCACGTATATGTAATGCTCTTCCACATCTAATACAGGGCCAAGATCTCTTTTCCACAAGAACTTCAAACCCGCTTTATTTTGTAATTTTGCAGGATCCAAACTCCGTATACCCACACATCCTGTCGATTTTCTATAGTTTCTCAGAAACCAGATTAGGGTATCGCATTCTCTACCATCCATGTTGCCCTCTTTCACAAGTTCCTTTGCTTTCTTGATGGAATTTCGGTTTGTTACAAACACGGTCCAAGGAGCCCCCCACAGAAGGTCCACGTTCTCCAAAATTGGCCTGTATTCTGAAAAATCCCCGTCCTCTGTTTCACCCGGCTTCGATAAAATCTTTGAGGATATTTTCTACATACACGTATTATCAAACATAAACTCTGCGATAAACCAACATAGTTTACTAGTGTAAACCATAAAAAATTGCAGCCAATACACACATCGCAACAAACCCCATAAAAAGTATTCCTTCCGAGCCAATCATTTTATTTATCTTTTCATCAACAATACTTTTCTACTTCTTGGATGCTGCTTCCTGCAACTCACGATGTACCTGGTCCAAAAGTCCTCTACCTGGAAATAGGTATACCATCTTTCATTTGGATTCCAGCTTTTCCATCTTCCATAGTACGCTACAAAGATAAGACATCTCCAGCCGATGATTTCCCACCCTACCAAGATGAATACGACTTCCATGTTTGTTGTGATGAATTTTAACCGAGATTTGACACCAGGAAACACGTCTATAATTGGGCCCTGAACAAGCATGTCGTTCTGGTAGCAGAAGTGTTCCAGACAATGGATAGTGAAGAGCAAGCGCTACCCACTACTAGTCTTAATCACACGGTTAATTGGAATTAATCGCATGGTTGTAATTAGAATTAATCGCACGGTTGAAACTATTTTAATCGTCTAACATTAGAAATCAAAGGCCCACAAATGTACACGTAATGCCAGAGGGGAGTCGTTTCCAGAGGGAACGCCTTACGGCGTAATTATAGTATATTTACATTAAAATTTTAGTGAAATTTTATTATAGGATTATAATACATATATATAAAGAGCTTGGTTGTGGTGGTTCTGTGGATTAGTTTAAATAAATTAATAAATAATAATTAGTTAATAATTAAATAATTAAAAATTAGTATTTACAAATTATCTAAATAAATTAGAATTAATTTAGATTAATTAAACAAATTAATTAAATAATAATATTTAGATATTGAATTAGTTTAATTTATAAAAATGAAGTAAAAACATTTATCACATATTTAAGTTTTGGTATTTAAATTTAATTATATTTTGAACAAATGTCATTTTCAAATCATAAGTCGAAACTTAACAAAATTAGAGTTAATGGAAAGATGGTGAGAAGCCGCACATAATGAAGTGATTAAAGTGGAAAACTAAGAAAAATAAAATTCTCATAAAATAAACAAAATCAAGCACGAAAGGAGTGATATGACCAAAATTTACATAGAGGGTCCCCATATTTTTTGTAAAAAATTATGGGGGGTTGTCACCTTAACAATGGCAACACACAACAAAGAAGCAATTATCACTGGTAAAAAACAATACGCTAAAATTTACCAAAATATTGAAAAGATGGCTTTTCAAATTTTACTCACACATAACACCATTCTCAAGGGTCTCACATAAGATATATTCAAAGAAAATAAATTATTAATGATTAGAGTACTTGAACTCTCCAATCCCAAGACAATGAATCCAAATATAGGGAATATTCATTTCCTTAAGTTGTCTCCATGGTTGGATAATAAAGATAGCCAGGGGGTGTTAAAGATTAGCATTGCCTCTTTTCTTCGAACATCACTTCACTGATAGCAAGCATGTTCAGTACCTCGACGAAGTTTTCTCGATATGTCATATGCATGGACCCACTTCTAGCGAGACTATTCAGTACCCCAGTAGGTTTTCATACACCTCAGACACATTTGTTCTTTCAACCCTATTTTAATACCATTTTGATAAAATTTATTTACAGAATTTCTTTTACCAATTAGGTAAAGAGGGTAGGGAGGTACAAAAGGTTTTTGTTCAAGGAAATAGATGTGATGCTAGTTATGTTTGTATCCCATAGTTTTTCCTTATCTACCCAGGAAGAGGACTTTATGTGTGGAGTGGTATGGGATGGATTCAAAACAAAGAATGGAGACAATTTGTTCCTTTATAAAGATGAGCTTATACCACATGAATAAAATCTCAATGTTCACCACGGTTGATGGCTAATGTACAAGAAAATAAAAAAATTAATATGGATGACCTTTGGGTAAATAAAATCCCAATGTAAAGAGAGAGTAAAGATTTCCCCATTCATGCTGACCAATGTTGGGTAAGAAAAAAAACAAACTTTCATATAAAACTTGGTAATATCACCAAATCCCATTCAAAGAGAAAATGAAATCGGCACACTCCGAAAATTGGAAAAAAATAAAGGAAATGCAAACTAGAAGAAAAAGGTTGAATGAAAAGTCAAAATTGAAATAAAATCTCAACAAGATGGTTTATAAAAATTTCCTCAACAAAAGAACAAGTATGAGGGAAGAATATATGTTTTTCTTAAGTTGAGATTTTGATGAATTATATCTCATAGAGTTATAGGTAATTAGTCCTTGAATTAAAACAAAGACTAGATAGCAGTTATGTGAGACAAATGAAGTCAAATAAGGTGTCCCCCCCTTATAAATTTTCTTGTTTCAAAATTAAGCCTGCATGGAAAACATCTTAACGATTTTCTAATAAAAATAAGGCTTATGAAAAACAAAATAAAGGTTGAGAGACTCCCTAATATGAAAAACTTACTTCTCTCCGTGTAGATCATGCTTATATATATATATATATATATATATATATATATATATATATATATATGTATGTATGTATGTATGTATGTATGTATGTATGTATGTATGTATGTATGTATGTATGTATGTATGTATATTAAAAATTACACATTTTAGACTCATTTATGCTACGTGAACACACACATACCTCCTAAGATGTGTGAAATTATGTAAGGACAAACATTTTATTTAATGAAAAATTGACATATTATATGACACTATACATTTTTATAAAAAATATCACTATCAAACAACATAATTCTCCACAATTTGTCTTTTTTACTCTGAATGAAAATTCACAATGCTTATATGAAATTTGGGGGATTCAATTTGATCGGAGGAAAAACGTGAAATTTCATCGCCACATTTGACCTAAAAGTGTAACCCATGTTCATGCATTCACCCTCTAATATTATGAAACATATCATTTCTAATTATCTGTTCAGATATATTACTAAATAACCTATATATAGACTGAAAGTGACTAGGGGGTAGTGGTATCTCTATGGGAAGAATCTTATGGTTCCTTTTCTTTACCATAGTCAAAACAATATTATGTCAATTTTTGTACCTTAAGATGAAGATTCTTTCATAATTATCCCATTTAAGAGATTATTTGAGATGGGTAAAGATATTCAAAAAAAAATCAATGGAAAATTATCTATTTTATAACCCTCCAACATTAAATTTATTCTTCTTTGTAAGGAAGGTAATCCAAAAACATTTGTAACATGAACCTACTCAAAATTGGAAGCACAAATAATAATAAAGCCAAAAATTCTATCTATTCAATTCACATTGCAAAGAAATGGTTGAATATACTCAAGAATCAATACCCTTCTTTCCCAAATTCTCAGTATACTACATGAAGGAATGTGCAACCTTACAAAACAAAGAAACACATAACTAAATTAATTGTATCTTCATATCACCTCCAAATTATTTTCCAAGAATGAAAGGATTTATGGAATATAAAATTTATGTTGAAAGACTAGCTAAACATAAGTACATGTTTATCATAATTGGTTATTCTAAATTGCAAAACTTATGTGAAATCTATGCATTTATATTTCAGTAAACTTTTCCTAGTGAACCACTTTGAGAATGTGTTCAAAATCATACATATGAAGCAAACATTCTTTAAGAATGCAAACACATTTTTTTTAATCCAAAAATTTTAAGTTAGCTACACTTGTGCAATTTTATATTTAAACTTAATTGTATATTATTTTGGACGTTATCTATGGGATAGGTTTAATTGAGTTCATATTTCGTTTGATTTGTAATAAGTGCAGTTTTCTTCTGCATTGAATTTTGATTTGGTAAAATCCATTTTTTTCTCTCTTTTTCACTTTCAAACTATGGATATGAATCCATCAAAGCCATATCATCCGCATATATCATTAGTTTCATCTTTATGAATCTAATTCAATAATATATGTTTTATGCTTTTGACCAATTAGTTTTTGATGAAGGAGGTAATAGATTATATTAGTTGTATTTATTTGACTTCATTTTAAACTATATTAGATTAACATGTTGCATGTGCTTCATATACTACTTTTAGCTGTTTAGTTAAATACATCAAGGTTTTCTTTCATTATTTTTACTTTGTTTTGATTTGTCAAATAGAAAGAAAACAAATTAATTTACAAGGAGAATATGATAAGTTAAGATAATTTTATTAAAGTTCAAACAAATGACCACATAACTAGGTCAACAAGACTAACAAAGTACATATAAAAGTAACCAAATGTGTTCAATGGGACTGGATATAACAATTGATGCGATATGATTCATCAAATGAATACCCAGAGCAATCATCATCTAAATAAAATTAGAAAACATGCACTAAAATAGTCACATAGGATTGGCACAAATAGTGTAAGTCTAAATGTGTGGAGTCTGCTTTTCTGTTTGGTAATGGAAGGAATGGAAGGGATCTTAAGAAGTAATTCATGCTTTAATTTAAATATACTACAATGTAAAGCATTGAATTCCTTAATATTTCATTTTTCAATGTTATTACTGTAAAAACTTACTTTTACAACAAGTCTTTGGCTACGCTCCTAAGTTGTCACCTGTATATGTTATAGTGGAAAAAAAATCTTCTAATTTTTAATGCTACATTTGGTTATATATTTGGGTTTGTGATAAGTTGGATAAATTCATATTCCTCTTGGTTTTTTGTTGACTGCGCAACTATATGACTATCAATGTAATATGGGGATTCTTTTAATAGAGTGTAATGGGCATCCAAGTATGAACAAATGAAGGCTTTGAACGTGATGATGAATGCAAATTAAAACGTGAAAGAGTTGCATTTTCAAATGTTATAGTTAACATAGATAAGGAAAAATAAAGGTTGAAGAAAGATTTAAGTGTTGAGAAGAAATTCATAGATGGTGTAAGGGCCCAATTCACCATTTTTGTACATGCAATTGCTACAGATTGAGAAGAATTTACATGAGACGGGTGTTGAATGTGCTAAATTAATGTATACATTTGACAATAAACTAGCACAAGCTCGTGAGATGGTGGCCAATACCGAAGAAAATATTTTTGTAGATAAATCAAAGTTGCATGCAAGAGAAGTCTTGCAAGCGCAAACTCGTGAAGATGAACTTGAAAGAGAATGGCGGGTTTTCAAGTATTTACTCTAATAATTGAATTACTAGTATTTAGTAAGAGATGATGGAATTGTTTGCCACATTATTTCAATTCAATGATGCATTTAACTTGGTTGTTTAATTCTCAGTTGCTAGCTTTCATTTGCAGCTACACAGTCAATATTGTTTCCTTTTAATTTATTTTCATGTATGGATTTGTAAGCTCTAAATGTGTAGGGTCCACTTACATGTTTTATTATAAATCTTTTCTAATTAGAATATCTATCTATCTTGTTATACAGTAACTAGGGGTCAATAATAAATACAACCATCAAGGCCTCAATACTTAAAATTAAGTCAAAATTGATGATTGATATCAAAACATGTTAGCTTATTTATGATAAGGTTCATCATCGCTCATTTTTTTACTTGTGGAAATCTTTCCCTTTTTTTCTCCCAACTCTCTAGCCATTTCCTATATTGTGGCTCCCATGCATTCTTTCTTCTTTGTAAGTTTTTTTTTGTTGATGGGAAATTTTTATTCAACCACCTTTATTTAAATGTAAAATACTCTTCCTTAATGCTTCTAGCTCAAACTAGTGCATACCTATCTATGCCAATTTACCCTTATGGAGGATTTTACTCCTAGGAAAAAGGTTGCTATGTGTTTCTACACTTTTTCCATCAAAATCCACTTTTTCTTAGATATTATTTGGCTCCATATCTTGCGGCCATGTTGTAACACTAGTGTATGTGTGTTTGAAATAAAGTGTATATGATTTTCTTGTTCCATATGTGTATTGTTCTACCTATATTCTGTAAAAGGAGTGTTTCCTTCCATCCTCCCTGAGGTTTCTTTCTTGTGCATTTCTCCTAATTTAGCCCACCATTAAACTCTAGGCCCGTGTAGTTGTAATTATGTATAATTTCTAGTAGTTAATTTTTAACTTGATTTGAGGTTGATTTGATTTTCTTTTAAGTGAGAATATGATTAATAAGGGGGCTAACCTCCTTTTTCTACTCAACAAACATTTATCTGTGTTTTTCAAAGGCCTTCTCTTAATTTCCTATAGTCTTTTTCTTGCCATGCACAAGGAATTGTACCCTTCCTATGGCCTCTAGAGAGTACATGCATGTAGAGCATTTTCAGAACCACATTTTTTAGATTCCTTAACTAAGGTTTCTAAGGAATCACATCTCTCATTTTAATTTAGATTTTTTTCTTCGTGGTACATTTTTTTGAAATTTTCAATTGATTTGTCAAACTATTTCCTAGTAGAAATATTATTATGGATCTAGGGTTTCTTGACCATTTCTATTAGGGTTTCAAACCCTCTTTTGGCCCCTTAGTAGGTTTTCCTGAAATCTTCATAGAGGCTCTTTTATTGGATTGAATGGATTATCATGAAAAGTACGGTTGTATAAAACATTACATTTGGGTTCTCGAATGCTTTCTCATGAAAAATCAACAGAGCTATAACCCATTTTACAATCCATTAATACATGAGAAACTTATAAATGAAAATTATTGATTATATTTTCCATTTGCATTCAAGGCCGTGTTGATGGAAAAAAAATACCTCATCAACATTTATGAAGACCACTTGATGAGAGCCCCAACTAAGCTCTTATCCATTTGGATTGGTGGTTTTGACTCGTTCTATTCGGTCCAATTACACCACCCCCCCCCCCAACTTGTGATTTTTATAATTGATTTTCAACAAGAAGGGAGATATCAGAATTACCCTCTTGCTGTTAGCTTGCATGAAAGTAGTCCTTAAGCTAAAATAAGGGCCTAACCAAGCCATACTGATTTCCGCTTCTACGAAGGGAGACTTTATCAAATAAACTAAGTTAAATGCAAATCTACACTAAGATGCAAGAAGTAAAATAAGACTAATTTATGTTATCTCTATTGGAACTAGATATATATCTGATCGAAATGAAGAGAAAACATATTTAAGAAAAATGGGGTTTAAATATATATATCATACTAATGAAGAAGTTCAAACAACTGATATTGTTATTGAAATACATGCTTTGTTTAGGAGATCAAAATAATGAAGGATAAATAATTGGATAATGGAAATAGTTCACATCATTCAAGGATGATTAAATCTATTTTAAAAGGACAAATTTTTGAGTAAATAATTACATAAAATTTTGATTAAGCACAAAAGGAAATTGGAAATAAATGACATATCTATAATTCCATTAGATAAGATAGCTAATCTGATGAGTAATCATTTTCATATGAAACATAAGTACAAAAATATGAAATAATTGGTACAAATATGTCATTAAATGAATGAAATCTGCATTTACAAATAAAATTATTTTCATACAAATTAATAAACCTAATTTCCTTACTCTGCTTCTAAATATATCTCCAAGAATCTCTCCAAAATCATAAACTCTGCCACTAGATAAAATAGTTGCAACAGTGCAAGCTTTGCCTCAAATACAAAGCTTGGATTTTGAAAAGAAAACCCCCAAATAAGTCAAATATGAGTATTCCTCTTAATATAAAGTAAGAATTCTCCTTACAAAAGTGAAAAAATATTCTGATTTGTAGATAATTATAACCCTTTAGTCATTCTCAAAATTGATATTTATAATTACAAAAAGAATCTCCAAAAATTAAGAGTTGTTGAGATAAGATCAACATCATTAATTTCCATCTGACAAAAAATCATTTTGTTTTCTCTCCTCTAGGTGCAATATGACAGCTTTAGAAATATTTAGGGCTTGATCTTCTCATCTGTTCCTTACAAAAACAAATGAAAAATAAAAGAAATTAATTTTGCATATAAAAGATAAAATATCAACTCTCATAACCAATTTCTTAAACTAAAACAAAATAAATAAATAAAACAAATTAAAACCAAAAGAATACATGTATTTAGTTTCTTGATGTGGCGATTCCACTAGCTTTTGAATAATTAAAAAAATGAATGTGTGGTAGTAACTCTTCCAAGTCAGTGAAATTTTCCCAAATCAAACTCAACAAATAATTTTGATTGCAAATCTGTCACTTAAATTTCTTTTGAATGTTTTGACTATTAAATTACCAAAACTACTTGATTTGATGTCACCAAATTGTTTTTATGATTTTAGTTTTCCAAATGAACCATCCTGGGTCTGATTTAGATGAGAAAATATTGAGATATATCCTTCAAAAAATTGGATATCAAAACTGCAAAGTACTCCAAAATGCAAAATTTGAGCAAAATTTGCTCATTTGTTTCCTAAACTTTTGATTTATTAAAATTTAAATTTAAATACCAATTTTAAAACCAAATCAAAAATATAAAAACTACAAAAATAGATATAAAAAAAATAATTTAAATTAAATGATATTTAAAACGAATAAAATGATAATTATACATAAAACATCAATCAAATCAAATTACATATTAATGGTCGTATGTGAAGTAAAGGAAAGGTGGAGGAGACCCACGTGGGTTGGACCTTCCCTCTATTTTACCATAATGTAATAAATTTCCATTATACATGACTCAGTGAGCCCTTCCCACTCATACCTTACAACCCCTCTTTGATGTCATCCCATGGCCTAGTCATCCCAGAATGAAATGAAAAATCACAGTTTAAACCTTCGGGAAATGAAAAGGGCCAGGAACAGGATGATATCATAAAGTATTTTTGTTGTTTTTCTAATATTTTATTTATAATATGCATATATTATAATATAACTACATTAAAATTTTAGTGAAATTTTATTATATGATTATAATAAATATATATAATGAGCTCGACTGTGGTGGTTTTGTATATTAGTTTAAATAAATTAATAAATAATAATCCATTAATAATTAATAATAAAAAATAAATAATTTAAAATTAGTATTTACATATTATCTAAATAAATGGCTATTAATTAAATTAATCTAGATTAATTAAATAAATAAATTAAATATTAATATTTAGATATTAAATTAGTTTAATTTATAAAATGAAGTAAGAAACATTTATCACATATTTAAGCTTGGGCATTTAAATTAATCGAAATTTTGAACAAATGTCATTTTCAAATCATAAGTCAAAATTTAACAAAATTAGAGTTGTCGGGCAAATGGCTAGAAGTCAAAATTTAACAAAATTAGAGTTGTCGGGCAAATGGCTAGAAGTTGCACATAATGAAGTGATCAAATCAAAAAACCAAGAAAAATAACATTCTTTTAGAATGAACAAAATCAAAGCATGAAGGGAGTGATATGACCAAAATTTACATAGAGGGTAGTCATATCTTTTGTAAAAAATTATGGGGCGCTGTAGCCTCAACAATAGCGACACAGAGTGAAAAAAACAATTATCTTTGGTTAAAAATAAGAGGACAAAATTTACAAAAGATTGAAAAGATATATTTTCAAAATTTACTTGCACATAGCATCATTCTCAGCAGTCCCATATAAGACATAATCAAGGAAAATAAAATCTTAAAATGACAGTACTTAAAAGCTCCAGTCCCAATCCAAATATAGGGAATATTGATGTTCTTATGTTCTCTCCATCATGGATAATAAACATAGATAGGGGGTGTTAAATATTAGCATGCATTTATTAGATATGAAATTACCTCTTTTCTCCTAACATCACTTCGCTATCAGCGAGCCTGTTCAGTGCCCTGTCGATTTTTTCTCTATACCACATATGCATGGAATTGCTGCTAGTGAGCCTGTTTAGTACCCCGATGGGTTTGCATACATTTCCCACAAATTTGTGCTTTCAATCATCTTTTACCACCCTTTTCAAAAACTTCATTTAGAGAATTCCTTTTAGCAATTGGGTGAAGAGGGCGGGGTGGTACAAAAGGTTTTATGTTCAAGGAATATATGTGATGCTAGTTATGTTTACCTCCCATAGTCTTTATTTATCTACCTTAGAAGAGGATTTTATATGTGGAGGGGTATTGGATGGATTCAAAGCAAAGAATTTCGGCAATTTGTTCCTTTATAAAGATGAGCTTATACCACGTGAATAAAATCTCAATGTTCCCCATGGTTGATGGCTAATATAGAAGAAAATCAAAAACTTAATATGGATGACCTTTGGCTAAATAAAATCATATTGTAAAGAGAGAGAGTAAAGATTTCCCCATGCATGCTAACCAATCTTGGGTAAGAAAAAAAATCTTGCATACAAATCTTGGTAATATCACCGAATCCCATCCAAAGAGAAAATGAAATCGGTGCACTCCAAAAATTGCAAAAGAAGAAAGGAAATGCAAACTAAAAGAAAAAGGTTGAATGAAAAGCCAAAATTGAAAGAATACCTTAACAAGACAATTTATAAAAATTTCCTCAACAAAACAAAAAGTATGAGGGAAGAATATATGCTTTTCTTAAGTTGAGATTTCGTTGAATTATATCTCACAGAGTTGTAGGTAATTAGGCTTTTGTTCAAAAAAGACTAGATAACAGTTATGGGAGACAAATGAAGTCAAATAAGGTGTCCCTCCCCTTATAATTTTTCTTATTTCAAAATTAATCCTGCATGGAAAATAACTTAATTATTTTCTAATAAAAATAAGGCTTATGAAAAACAAAATAGAGATTGAGAGACTACCTAATTTAGCTTATTTTTCAATTTGATCATCATCATAAGAACCTTGCCTAGTGCAAAAATGAGAAAAATGAGGAGAATGAATTTTGAATCTGAGAAAGTAGGGGTCTTATATTTTCAAATGAATTTTCAAAGACCTACAAAAATAGAACTTGTTACATTAAATACTAAAAACAAAATTGAAACAAAAAACATAAGAAAATGGTAACAAAGGGAAATGAGCATATGAGACTTACCTCGACAAATTTCGCTAAGATTCTCCTAAAACATGTCGATTTTCTCCAAAAAAAGGTAAATTATTCTTTTGATTGAGATTAGAAGTATGAAGAAGTTGCATTTTAATGAATATTTCATGTGCCCAATATCATCAACTTATTGAATCTAAAATAGAGCGAGCATTAAGCTAGAAGATTAATAACTCATGTTTAAAGAATTAGATGTAAATAAAAATCATTAGAAATAAAAATAAAAATGTTGTTCACTTTGTATTGAAGCTCTAATTATTCTCTTTGCTTTAGTTTTGATTTCAACTATGTCATTTGTATTTGCAGGCTAGGTGAAGGCATTATGATTTTATATCAACCTCAAACTTCGCTCAAAATTTTATGGAATCAAGCCAATGTCCCAACCTTTGTAGCAATGTTTATATGTATAGAAAAAGAGAGGACTTGGGATTTTTCATAGTGTGCATTAGAATGGAGCAATATAAATATAATAAAATCACAAGAAAATCAAATCAAATATAAATGAACCATAATACAATTTACCTTTCCATATTTTGGGCATGCTTACCATTTTTTCACGTTAAAAGGAAAGTTGCTCAGGCATTACGTATTTTGTAATTTGATTGGAGCAACCAACATGTTGGAAGGTGTCATGATTGTTATATCATCCCAAGAGCTCAATCTCAGAAATAATAAAGGATGAGAACTCAAGGAATAGCCAGGATAAATAAAGCGGGTAAAAGTGGAAAGGGAAAAGGTCAATCATCCAATAGGATAGAGAAGAGAAAGAGGTGCAAGTGGGCCATGAATTATGAGTTGTCCTGGATAAGATGTCCCGTATCTTTAACATAATGAGCAAAGGAAAACTACAAGGTAAAATGGCTAGGATGACATGGAAAGGAGGTGGCGCAGGGGGTGAATCAATGAAGTTACATAATAGAAGGGGGATAAAACTACTTTGTTGTCATGAATGTTCATGGCACCCTAGAAGGAGATTCCCAGTAGGATGTAAAGGAGAAATTTATGAAATATCCTGGGATAAAACCTCCAGGATATGTGGTAAAATAAAAAAAGATAGATGAAGGAGTAAGGGGGTCCATGAACAATGAAATGCCTCGTTGCTTACTAACTCAACACTTATTAAAATTGAAAATAATATAACTTCTAGGAATAAGGTATTGGTCTAACATGAAAAGTGGATAGCATGGAAATCCAATAAATATAAACCATAATGCACACATAACAAGTTGATTAAGCTTGGAACGAAAAAACCCAAATTTATGCAGAAATTGAAAATGGGGAATGGCCTTGACTAATACCTTTGGGCTACATGGTGGGATAAAGAAGCGTTCATAAAAATAGAATAAAGAAAATAAAAATGGGCCCATCCTTCCATGTCATCTTGAAAGGATGAAATCCCGGAAGAAATAAAAGAGTCTTAGAAAAATATTGCCGAGGAGAAACAGACGGGAATATGTAGAAGCAATGGAAGGGAGTGGACCAATAAGCGTCACATAAGGGACGATCCACATGCTTCAATGGATCTATATGTCATCTTGGAAGGGAAAACCAAGAAGAAATAAAAAGAGTGTGCTTCCAATGAATAACCAGAATGTTTACCTCTAAAGTAAAACAAGGACTGATGTAAAAGGGTTTGGCTTGCCACAACTTAAAAGAAATCATAGGAGCATGGAAATGGGAAGGGATAATTCTTTTCAACTACTGTAAAATTAATTGCAATTTTTCCTTGCCTTTAGGAACCATTGTTTGATTAAACATTAAAAAATTTAAAGACCAAATGTCTGCGACATAACAAGACAAGCAAGAGCCAAGATTTTGTTTCAATGAATCAATAAAAACAAAAAATATGACCATGACTCATCTTGCAAATTTCCAAAGAAAATGAAATAAAAGAAAAGAACTTGTAGTGCAGAGCGTAAAAGTTCTTCCTTGAACATGTTTGTGAGAAACGTTTCTTAAAAAACAAAGGTTATTTTCTCACTTCCCGCAATATTAAAACAAAAACAAAAACAAAATCATCTAAATTTAAACTAATCCTATTTATAATCTAATCTAACAGAGCATATTAAAATCCAATAAAAATCATACTTCTTGTTAAGCCATTCCCTCGGTTTTATTTCTACACATATGAAAATATCAAGAATTAGTAACATAAATAAAATCATTGCTAAATTATTAAAAAAAAATTAATCCTAGTATGTATATTTTCTAGTAATATTAGTAAAATAAAATTATTTACAAAATTCCTGTTTAGACAAAAATTATCCAACCATTTTCCCATGGGATCATAAAAATATGGATGTATTTTTGTTAATGATTGGGAGGGATATCAAGAAAGAGAGGATAATGAGCCATATTTGAATGATATTACTTTTCATGTTGTAGCTTGTGAAAAAGAGTTAGTACTAAGGAAAAGAAAAAGAGCATTAGCAAAAAGCTTCTCCGAAATTAAACTTTCCAAATATCTTTCAAATGAATCAATGAAGTGTGGATGGAAATCCAATGGCTATTTCAGAAGATTTTAAACAGATTATAATGTTGGATAGAATGTAATGATGTAGTTTCAAGTGTTAAATCTCATGAAAAAATCATTTGAAAAGAAGAAATGAATTTCTCTACCATGAAAATAAAATAAAATTGAAAAATTATAAGTTTTTTATTTTAACATTTAAGGCCTTGAAACCAATTTTCATGTTGGCCCATTAATGCACTTAATGAATGTCCCACAACTAAATGCTCAAAATTCTAGCATATATAAAAACCATCAAAAGAATGAAATCTAAGAGTTAAGTAAAGATTAGAAATGAACCAAGAAGAAAGTACATGTACATGGTTATTTACACTAATATTACAAATAATGTTACAAGATAGTCGAGATTCATTCACAAAAAATTCCTTTTCACAAGTGTTAGACAAGATAATGTAGTTGAAACTTGTGTTGTTATCAACTTGTGGAAATGGAAGAGCATTGGGATCATGAAAAGGAATGAGAAGTTGATCATTATAAGAATCATAAACTGGGATGAATTATTGAAATATGAGATCATTAAAATGATTAGATGTTTGAAAATAAGAATTACTAGAACAATTTATGAACTGATGTTTTTCTCATTTTCAACTATGAATCCACCTGAAGAATTGAAAATATGAAAACCTCACATAGTTGTCTTCGAAACATGAAGTTCCTCTATATTCAAAATTGTCAAGGAATCATCATAAATGGATTCACATGCTTTGTCAGGATTCTCTTCTGTTTCATCAAGTAATTTAGAACTAGAAGAATCATTGAATTCAGAAGTATGGTAATTTCCAGGTTGGTTGAAAATATGATCATTTACAAATCCTTTTTCCTAATCAATAATTGGCAATTCATTATTGGTTGGATATATGGAAACCCCTCTATTTTCTAAAATGCTATTTTTGTGTAGAGGAATTGCAAAGTGTTATCACATGAATTACTTTGAGTAAAAACATCAAAATAAAGACAAAAATGACTACTTGAAAATATGTACCTAGAATTTTCTTTCCCTGAAGATTCTTGCTTATTTTCGAGAATGAAAATTTCATATTGTTTATTAGGTATTTGGTTGATCATACTTTCTTTAAGATCAATGTTTGGTTGCCCCATACTTTTTTACTGATGATTAATTTCAGCAGGAGAAAGTTTGAAATTATTGAAATTTTCAATTTACATTTTTGCTTGTTGATTTTCTTGCTGATTACTTCCTACAGAATTAATTTCTTTTATATTTTCATCATCATAAAAGGAAGCATGATTTGGAACAAAAAAATATTTTGATTAAAATAATTTTATTTATTGATAGCAACACCTTCATAGTTAGAATTAGTTATTTTAACAGCATTTGTTTTCTTCTGAAGTTTGTCATTAGCATCGTTTGTGTTTTTTATTTGAAGCAGATCAACATTGCCATTTTGACTTATTGAATCTTAAGTAGTAATGAATATGCTTAAAAATGTCATATCTTATGGATCTTGCCAAATTTTTAGAAATACAGGGAAGAGAAACTAAATGTTTAAACCATCATATTTGTAGAATTCCTGCAGAAACTTCGATAGATCTAGAATTCTAGTTAAATTAAACACAAGTAATTTGTTGATATTCAAGAGAGGAGAGAAAGAATTTTCTCCATAAAATCAATGTATTAAATTAATGAACAATAGTAATACATGAGCAACCAAACCTCTAATCCCAAATGGAGGTGGTTATATAGAAATTTCCGAATGTAGAAAACTAGGAAAAAACTAGTAAAAAACTAGAAAAGGCTAAGAAAAGCTAAAGGGAGGCCTAAAATAACAACAATGGCTCAAGACAAACTATGCCAACAATCAGCCATGAGGAAAGCATGATGAGGGGTGCATTTCGCAAGGAAGGAAACTTTAAAACATGATAAAATGGTCCAGGGGACCAAATCCCTTGATTTAAGGGGGAATCTTCATGTGGGCCACCAATCCTCAAATAACTCAAGTGGATGAGGTGTGGTTAGTTGTGAATATGTACTTATATGTCTAAATGGTTTAGGAAAGTGGTTGGACCAATATTTCCATAATATTAAGCATTTAAAGGCAAAAATCAAGGGAAAGTTGGTCCACTGAGCTAGTTTACCAAAAACCAAGTGTGAACATGATTTTTAGTGCATGTGGCTAAGTCAAGGATACTTAGGATAAAAGAAAATGTATATGTTAGGATTATATTCCAACAGCCCCCTTCATCCTAGCTCACTTATCTAAATTGAGCCCTGGCCAAGATGCCATGTTAGGTATTGAGGTACAATAAATAAAAGATCCTCATAAAATGAAGAAAGAGGTAAAACCTTGTGGGAACGAACCCCCCCCCCCCCCTCCAAAAAAAAAAGAGGAAAAAAGGGCTAAGTGGCTAGAAGGGCCTACTCAGCTGTCTCCACCACTCAAAGCATAGCTCTTAGTTCTAAAAATTTCTTTTCAATGAAAGACTTAGTGAAGATCTCTGCAACCTATTGCTCAGTGGGGCAGTACTGCAGTGATATGACTTAGTCACGGATCAGCTCGCGGATGTAATGCATGTGACTCTCAATGTGCTTGGTCCTCTGCCTTTGAACTGGATCAATTGATATCAAAATGGAACCCTAATTGTCACAAAATATGACAGTTGGAAGTGGATACTGAATACCAAACTCAGAGAGAAGCCCTTGCAACCAAACAACCCATGTAGTTGCATTCACTGCACCTCTATACTCTGCCTTGGTTGAAGATAAAGCAATCATGGATTGCTTCTTGCTAGACCAACAAAAAGGCCCTGGACCAAAGCTGAAAACATAACTAGAGGTGGACTTGTGGTATGTACCATTGCCAGCCCAATTAGAATCTGTGTACCAAATTAGTGAAAGTGGGAAATCTGCAACATAAAAGATACCAAAACTAGAAGTAACTTTCACATATCTAAGGATTCTCTTTGTATCTTTCTAGTGAAGCTCATGGGGCTCCTACATATATCTATAACAAACTCCTACTGCAAAAGATATATCAGGTCAAGTGTGAGTAAGATACAACAAGCTCCCAACCAACTGTTGATACAGTCTACTGTCCACCAAAGGTGTAGTACCTGCATCCTCAAATCTGATCCCCGAAAGAAAGGGAGATGTTGCTGGCTTGCATTCTGTCATTTGAAAGCAGACAAGTAGATCTGATGAATACTTAGACTGTGCCATCTTGATCCCTCGAGTAGACTGAGAAACTTCAAGACCAAGAAAGTAGTGCAATAGTCTCAAATCTGTCATGGAAAATCGATTGTGCAACACTGATTTTGCCGAATCAATAGCTGTGGTAAGGTTCCTTGTCATTAGTAGATCATCTACATAAAGTACTATCAAAAAAATGGAATCATCTTGTTGCAGAAAATAAACATTCGGATCGGATTTTCATCGAATGAGCCCAATGGAAAGTAGGAAAGAATCCATCTTTGCATACCAGGCTCGGGGAGCCTGTTTTAGGCCATACAAAGATTTATTTAATCTGCAAATGAGGGAAGAGTCCCGAATGTATCCTTGTGGCTGCTCCATATATATATCCTCCTTGAGATCTCCATGAAGAAATGCACCCTTCACATCCATGTGATGAACTTCCCATTTGCGAGAAGCAACAATGGCTAAAACTAGTCGAATGGAGTCCATTTTTGCAACAGGTGCAAATGCCTCTATGTAGTCTATGCCATGTACTTGTGAGTATCCTTTTGCAACAAGTCGAGCTTTGTACTTTCTGATCTCATGATCTGCAACAATCTTCGTTCGATAGATCCATCAGCATCGAACAAGCTTTCTTCCTTTCGGAAGTGGAACCAAGTCCCATGTGTTGTTTTCCATGAGAGCACAATACTTTTCATCCATGGAAACCTCCCAAAGCGGGTTTCCAGTAGCCTCAGAGTGTGACTATGGATTTGAACCAAGTGTCATATAGAAATATATGGGAAGCAATGGTTCGGTGGCAGCCAAGGCTTGAGGAGCCCCAAAAACCTGTGATCTAGTCCTTTTTGCATGCGCAGGATCACCAACTAGTTCACCCGCATCTTGCAGGGTTTTCTCTACCCAAGTTGGTAGCTGAGTTGGAGCAGCCATGACCTGCTCCTCATCCTCTGAATCAGACCCAAGAGGATTCTCTGATGGCTGCTCTGAAGTTCTCAAAGAAGTTTCAGACTCCTCCTCATCAATGGCAACAAGCAGTTCCTCGGTAGGGTTTGCCGAAAAATCATGCAGTGATTCTTCTTCAAACTTCACACTTCGAGCTACAAGGAACTTTTCAATGTGAGAGTCCAACAATATCTATCCTTTGACATTGTTAAGATATCCAACAAAGATACATTCAACACTTTGAGGCTCCAAAGCCTTCCTCGTATCTGTCGGAATGTGAGCCCATGCTTGTGAACCAAAAATGAAAAAGTGTGACACTTTCAGTTTCTTACCGGTCCAACATTCAAATGGAGTGGTGCCTTTGAGTGCTTTGTGAGGAATGCAGTTCTGAATGTATGCTGCATAATTAATAGCTTCAGCCCATAGCTTAGGAGCTAATGATTTGAATTGTAGCATACAATTGCCCATCTCTTTTAACGACCAATTTTTCCTCTCCACGACACCATTCTCCTGTGGCGTATATGGCACTGTGTGTTGTAGATGTATACCTGCATCAATAAAAAGTTGTCGCACATATTTTTTGACATAATCCCCCCCATTATCAGTACGAAGTATCTTAATATTACACCTAGACTCATTCTCAGCAAGTTCTTTAAATTCTATAAGGCATTCAAATACTTCCGATTTTAATTTTAGAAAAAACACCCAAGTAAACCGAGAGAAATCATCTATGAAGGTGAGTACATATCGAGACTTACTGATTGAAGGCTACGGGAATTGGCCTGTGATGTCACTGTGAATCAGCCCAAGAGGTGAAGAAGCTCTCTGTGCCTTCCCTTTGTCAAACTTTTTCTTCGTATGCTTGCCAAGAATGCATCCTTGACATACACCACTTGTGAATTTAATAGCAGGCAATCCTTCTACCATGTTTTCCTTGCTCAGTTGATGCAAGTACTTATAGTTTAGATGGAAAAAAAATTCATGCCAGAACCTGCTGATATCATTAGATTATGATAGAAATACAGTGCTAATAGATTTAGGAACAAAGTGGGAGAAGAAATATAAACGAGAACCGTGATCTGCAATTCCATGTGCAAGTTGTGAACCAGTAGAAATGTCGGTAATCACTGCAGAGTCTGGAGTGAACTTCACCTTCCTTCCAGAGCCAGAATGAGTGATATGATATATCGAGAGAAGATTTGCAGACATCAAGATAACATGAAGCACATTTTTGAAGTAGCCCCCTTCAAGGTCTACAATTCCTTCTCCACACACCTTTGCGGGTGCGGCATCTCCCAAGTAATTTGGGGATCTGGTGCTTTCTTCGATGGAGGAAAATTCATATTTTGATGTAGCCATATGGTTTGATGCACCTGAATCAACAATCCAAGCTGATGGAGTGGATGTGACAGCCATTAAAGCATGACCATCTTGTGCTCTCCCTCTCCATCTCCCATTCTATTATCATCCTTCTTCTTTGCATTCTCGGGCACGATGAGATTGTGCTGCTGCAATAGCTTAGCCATCTCATCGATTGTTTTCCTCATGCAACTTTATTCGGGATGAAAACATTTGGAACGGTAGCTGCAAAGTGTTCTTTCCTTCTTCTTCTTACCCTTAGGCAAAGAAGATCTCTCTAAAGATTTTACGGGTCTCTCCTTCTTCAATTCATTAAATTTACCCTTCCCTTTTTGCTTGTCTCTTCCACTACTCTTTGGAGCATTAGTAGCCGCAAGTGCTTGGTTCTTTGAACAGTTGATGGCACCCATTTGGACTAACCTAGCTTACTCCTGAGTCAATTCTACAATGAATTCATTCAATGGAGGCATTTTCCATTTTTCTTGAGTCAATTTAGATGCTTGAAAAGATGATACAAATACAAAATATTCAGGGCCTAATTTCGAGAGAATAGAAAGGATGAGTTGATCTTCCTCTTTCTTGACTCCACATGCATCAACTTCATCGAGGAGGTATTTAAAATTGGTGAATTATTCTTGGAGGTTGTTGAAATGAGTTGGACTGAGGGATATGAGTTCATTCTCCAGTTGATGCACTCTCATTTCATCCTGCTTGCCGAATAGTCCTTCCAATGTGGTCCAAACCACATCAGGCGTAGTGGCTCCGCTGACATGAAAGAGGAGTACTATGGAAATTGATAGGGATATCAGCCCAATTGTTTCATATAATTTATTAAAATACTTAATCTTCTCCGTTGCAGAAGTTGGTTCAGTCTCTGTTCCCATTGTTACCCTGTAAATCCCTTTGCTTCGGAGGAGCAGAGTGATCTCTTCCTTCCATTCGAAGTAATTGAAAGGATTTAGAATGAGTTTTGTGGGCTAAGGGAGATGATCCATTTCTGCTTGTTTCTACTCCTGATGATATATACCTGCAAATAAAACTGTGTACAATCCACTAGATTCGAACTAGCTCTGATACCATGTAGAATTCCTACGGAAACTCTGATAGATCTAGAATTCTAGTTAAATTAAACACAAGTAATTTGCTGATATTCAAGAGAGGAGAGAAAGAATTTTCTCCATAAAATCATTGCATTAAATTAATGAATAATACTAATACATAAGCAACCAAACCTCTAATGCCAAAGGGAGGTGGTTATATAGAAATTGCCGAATATAGAAAACTAGGAAAAAACTAGTAAAAAACTAGAAAAGGCTAAGAAAAGCTTAATAGAGGCCTAAAATAGCAACAATGACTCAAGACAAATTATTCCAACTATCAGCGATGAGGAAAGCATGAGGAGGGGTGTATTTCCCAAGGAAGACAACTTTAAAACATGCTAAAATGGTCTAGGGGACCAAATTCCTTGATTTAAAGGGAAATCTTCATGTGGGGCACCAATCCTCAAATAACTCAAGTGGATGAGGTGTGGTTAGGTGTGAACATACAAGTAGATGTCAAAATGGTTTAGGAAAGTGGTTGGACCAATATTTCCATAATACTAACCCTTTAAAGGAAAAAAACAAGGGAAAGTTGTTCCACCGAGTTAGTTTACCAAAAACTAAGTGTGAACATGATTTTTAGTGCATGTGGCTAAGTCAATGATACTTAGGCTAAAAAATAAATGTAGATGTTAGGATTATATTACAACAATATTAAATAAAACACAGGAGGTAAATATTTAGACTGGAACTGTAAACAAATTAATTTGAATCTAATAAGGAAATCATTCAAAACATCACCTTCAAATCTACGAAGTACTTCAACTTGATCACAAACGTTTTCATAACTATAATCCTAAAAAGCACGAAGGAATAATTTTGTGAATTCTCACCAAGTGTTTATAAAGGCAAATGACAATGATCTACACCAGTCTTTGGCTAAGCCTATGAAAGTGAGAGTGAAGATTGTACCCATCACACCTTAATCAATATCAAAATTGTTACAATTTAAAATAAATTGAAGAAGATGATCAAAAGCGGAGACATTCTTCTCACCATTAAACTTGGTTTTTGACAAAAGCTTTATTACCTTTATTTGAGCAGTGGTAGGTGGAAGTCTAGTGAAGCAACTCCAAATAAGTAGTTTAGAAGGAGTCATTGTAAATAGATAAAACTTTAAAAATATAAGATTTCAAAAATGAAAATTTATGCCCTCCTTCTGGTGACAAAAATGACCTCATCAACAATTGGGAAGACCACTCAATCATAGCCTCAACTAAGATCTTATCTATTTGGATTGGTGACTATGACTGGTTCTATTGAGTCCAATTACCCGCTCACTCTCCCTACTGACTTGTGAAGTTTCTAATTGACTATCAACAAGAAGAGAGATATCATAATTACCCTCTTGTTGCTATCTTGCAAGAAAGCAGTCCTTAAGCTAAAATAAGGGCTCAGCGAAGCCACACTATTTTTCGATTCTACCAAAGGATACTTTATGAAATGAACTAATTTAAATGAAAATATAGTAAAATAAAACCAATCTATCCTATCTTGATTAGAACCAGATACAGATCAAACCCAAATTAAGAGAAAAATGATTTAAGGAAAATGAGCATTTAGCATGTTTTGTATGATAAATATCATACCGCTGAAGAAGTTCAAATAGTTGATATTGCTATTGTAATATATTATTTGTTATGGAGATCAAAATAATGAAGGATAAAATATTTCATAATGGAAATAGTTCACATTATTCAATAACAATTAAATCTATTTTAAAAGGGAAAATTTATGAGTAAATAGTTACTCAGAAATTTGATTAAGAACAAGAGAAAAATGGAAATAAATAATAGATATATAATTCCATTAGATAAGATAGTTCATATAATGAACAATCATTCTCATATCTAACATAAGTGCAAAAATATGAAACAATTGGTACAATTTTTTCATTAAATGAATGAAATTTAGATTTCAAAATAAAAGTATTTGCATACAAATTAATAAATTCGATTTCCTTGCTTTGTTTCTTAATAGATATCCAACAATCTCTCCAAAATCATAAACTCTTCCACTAGAGAATACACTAGTACAAAATGGCTAATTAGTTACTAAAACAACGACTAAAATTTGCATATAAATGCCTTTTTTTAGTCGGTGACCAGTAGTAGCTAATTTACAGTATCTTATAATGTGACCAACTTTTAGTCGTTTTTAGCTTAGTCATTAATTGATTGTCTCAGTTTTATCATCTAGCAGTATATTTAGTCATTAATTTGGTCATTAATTTAGTTATTGATGTAGTCATTAATTTTCACAATTAATGACCATATATACAACAAAATATATTACTATACGATCATTTGAGAAAACCCATTAATGACCAAAATGTTAGTCGCGTTATAAGAGACTGCAAATTAGCTACTAACAGTGATATATATTCAAATTTTAGTTGTCGTTTGAAACAAATTAATGACCAAAGAAATATGACTAAATTTTTGTCCTGTTACAAGATACTGTAGATTAGCTACTAATAGTCGTATATATGAAAAATTTAGTTGTCATTTGTAATGAAAAATTAATCATTTGCAGTAGTCACTTATATTTTTTTGGTAATTTCATATTCATTATATAAACAACTAATTTAGTAATTTATATTCATTTCATCTATTTTCATTAATAATCATGATAAACGACTAATTTAATCATATATTCATTTTATTTATGTTCATCTTTAATCAATATAAACTAATAATTTAGTAGTTTTAGATTGTTTATGTGTTCATTATTAATCAACATAGATTAATTAGTATGATTTTGCGACTAAATTAAAAAAACATCATACAATGTGAATTGGTTCATCTAATATGAAAATTCAAAATTACATATGTTAGTTAAAATACTAAACAATGTCAAGTGAAACTATAAATAATTTCCACTACAGAAACTATATTATATGAAATGTCGAGTATTACAATATGCATTTCCAACTTAACATTGGTTGGACTACAACTTACACATGAAATGTTGTTTCATCACTATAAAACATTATCATTGTGTTGTCAAGTCATTGCAGGTGAATTCACCAACTATGAAGACTTGAACATCAGTCTATATACGTGAGACTTATGCAGGATATTGGCTTTAAGGGTACCACTAGACTGATTCTCTTCTATCTCTTTTTGCATTTTTCGCTCCAGTGTTAGTGTTTTCCTCTTTCTTCAAATCCAACTGCTTACCATCAATACTGAGTTCCTTTTCTAGAAACAAAAGAACCTAGAATGCAGAGTGTAAGACATGAAAGACGATGAACATTAGAATATAAATGAAAGTAGGTTATAAAGGATTTATATTACATATACCTCAACATCAACAATGTTAAAGCCATTCTTCCTCATAAAAGCAAAAAACTCGAACAAGTTTTCTTTATTTGAGCGATAGTGGCCACTATGTGGCCAGATGACCTGTATAAATAAATTAAAGTCACCATAGAAAAGAACACCTTAATAACTTAGAATTCAACCTTCAGGGAAAGCTTAGGCACAATCATGCCAACTAAGTTACATGCTAAAAAGATCAAACTGTAAATAACTTGTTAAAACAAATAATCTGAGTTGTGATGTCTAGTCCTTGTCATTTTATTCGCAACAACAATTTGTCATCTAATGCATGAACTTGGTCAAGTATAGAAACAACATGTTCTCAAATAACAACATGAAAGTAAACTTTTCTAATAATCATGAAAATATTTCAATACAAAATAGTTAAAAGGATTTCAATCAATATCGTGTAATATTAATTTCATATTCAAACTTTGGTTGTTGTTTAAACAATCATAATACCAAGCACTTTCAATTTCATAGTTAAAATGTAAAGGAAAATCGAAATAAAAATTCAAAATACAATCAAACAATAAAGAGAGGATATCATGGAATGGACATTGCAATTATAAAAAACCTGTTTACCTATCCATCGATATCTTATCACGCATTCCTAAAACATTTGCTTGCCCAAATAACCATGAGGTGAAAGAATCATAACATTAAAAACCATAGTAATACTCACTAGAAACATTTCCAAAGTCAATGGTTGAAGTGCTTGAAGGACCTCCAACAACAAATCCAAGACATGATCTCTATATTGTCTCCCCATCCTTTTTCCAATAACATTTGATGTAACCTGGCCACACTAGAGTCAAGTAACAATCAAATGAAGGAATTGACATTTGTTTTTATCTTTTATATGTATAAAATTTGAATATAATTTTTTTTGGTAATATATTAATTCGTATTTAAATAATTCCTGTCATGAGAATGTATTAATCAATTAGAACATCAAGAAAATTGACCTCAATGAGGTCCTCTAACTATTTATCCAATTTCAATATTTGTGTTGCTGTGATATCTTGGATAGAAAAAGAACATATCTGCAAACGAAAAATCCATATATTACTTATGTTCAAACTATGTATATGGTGTATTTGTTGGGTTGTGTTATATTCTTTCCATGACTAGCCCATGTAGTTAACCGGGCGTTAGAGGGGGGGAGGTCACAGGGGGTTTGAGGCATACCCGTAACCCCACTTTATGGGGTCCAGGGTAGCGCCCTGGAAAATTTTGGTTTTGGAACCTATGTTAGGTTGGGTGGACCCACCTATGCTTTTGTGCATGATTTTCGAACATGGTTTTGGACGCAATGGTTTTTGGTCCATGGTTTTGGACGCGATGGTTTTTTGTTCCATGGTATTGGATGCTTCAGCATGTATAAATATGTATTGTAACATTGAAAGGAAAATAATGAAAAATCAAGCTGGTCGTCCCAGTTTTGGGATCCAAGGGAAAGTCTCTCTGTATATGTGTTCTATGTGTTATGCTCTCGCATTGTTTATTTTTCTGTGTTTTATAATTCATGTGCAGGTAATTTTTGTACGGGGTTAAAACCTACATTTGGTATCAGAGAAGTTTTGGCTTCAAAGGGACGCCTTTGTTGCTGAGGGTTTCGCTCAGGCTTGTGGTAGACCCTCTTCAGTGGGAGATCTACGAGATAGATTCTGGTGGTGAAAGAAGATGGCTAGTAGTGGAAAGATAGAGATCGATAAATTTAATGGTAAAAGTTTTGAGTTGTGGAAACTCAAGATGGAGGATCTGTTGGTGGATAAAGATCAGTGGATAGCGGTAGATCCGGGTACTAAACCAACGAGAGTGTCCGATGAAGAATGGAAGAAGTTGGATCGGAAGGCCAAGAGTACAATACGATTGTGTGTTTCATATTCAGTATTGTTGAATGTATCAGGAGAAGCTACGACGAAGGATTTGTGGGATAAGTTAGGGACTTTGTACCAATCTAAGTCTCTGGTGAATAAACTGTTCCTATGGAAAAAGATGTATAACTTGAGGATTAAAGATGGAGACTCGGTGACAGAGCATATCAACGCATTTAATAATGTGGTAAGTTAGTTAGCATCTGTTGATATTAAAATTTTAGATGAAGATAAGTGCATCAGTTTGTTGTGTTCTCTACCAAATTTGTGGGATAGTCTGGTTATTGTAGTGAGTAGTAATGCAACTGCCTTGTAGTTTGATGAAATAGTATCATCCTTGTTGATGGAGGAGATGAGATGAAGAAATATGGAGAACCAGAATGGTGATGCCTTGTTTGTACGAGGACGGTCCCAAAACGGAAACAAAAATAAGTCATCGAGTGGAAGATCTAAATCTAGAGGGAGATCTAAATCTCCAGGAAAACCTGTAAAGGTGGTGTGTTGGAAATGTGGAACAGAAGGGCACTACAAAAGGGACTGTAAATCTAAAGCTCCTGATAAAGGAAAGGGATCTGATGATGCTCCTTTTGCAAAGGTGAAAACCACCTCAGCTGAAGGTGGGGATGTGTACCTGGCTTCTTCAAGTACACACATAGATCATGAGGCATGGTTGATTGACTCAGGTGCATCGTTTCACTTCACTCCCCATAGAGACTAGTTCTGCGAGTATGAGAAATACGATGGTGGTGATGTGTTCTTAGGGGATGATAGGCTACAATAGTTGGTCGCAGAAAAGTAAAGTTGAAGTTACAAGGTGGAAGGGTTAGAACACTTCTGGGTGTTCTCCATATTCCTGCATTGGGCAGAAATCGAATTTCTATAAGAAAGTTGGATGATGCAGGTGTAAAAACAGTGTTCGAGAAGGATACCTACAAAATGGTTTAGGGAGCATTGGTATTGATGCGAGGAGTTCTGAATGGGACTCTGTACAATCTGCAAGGTAGGACTGTTATTGATGGTTGTAATAGTTTTATGGTTCCTAAAAGTGGAGTAGAAAATCTAGTGGTCTTTGGAGAGAAGACCATGCTGTGGCATCAAAGGCTTGGAGATATTAGATAGAAGGGCTTTTGGATAATTCATGGTAAAGGTATGGTAGAAGGTATGAGTAATAGCTCTTTGGATTTTGATTTTTGTGAAAATTGTGTATATGGGAAGAAAAATCGGGTGAGTTTCCCCTTTGGTGGTAAGAGGGTGAAACAAATATTAGAGCTTCTGCATAGTGATATGTTTGGACCTGTGAAGGTTCCATGACTGGGTAAGTATGTGTACTATGTATCATTTATAGATGACTTCTCAAGGAATATATGGATATACTTCCTTGAGAAGAAATCTAAAGTCTTTGACAGGTTTAAAGAGTTTAAGGCTCTGGTGGAAAACCAAACAGAGAAGAAGATAAAGGTGCTAAGGACATATAATGGTGGAGAGTTTTGCAGTAAGGAATTTGAAGAATTCTGTAAGAAGTGTGGTATAGCACGGAAAAAGACTACTCCATATACACCTCAGCAAAATGGAGTTGTAGAAAGAATGAACAAGACGTTGATGGAATGGGCAAGCAACATGCTCAGTGGTGTCAGATTAGGACAAGAATTCTGGGCAGAGGCAGTGGATAACGCATGTTACCTGGTTAATAGACCATCTTCATTAGCATTGGAGGATAAGACTCCGCAAGAGGTATGGACTGGTAAGAAACCCTCTCTTTCACATCTGAGGGTATTTGGATGTGATGCATATGTACATGTTCTAAAGGAGAAAAGAACCAAGTTGGATAGTAAATCTGAAAAGTGCATCTTTATTGGGTATAAGGATGGTTTAAAGGGTTATAAACTTTGGAACCTAGTAACAATGAAGGTTGTGTATAGCCGAGATGTGGTGTTCAGAGAGGTGAAAGATGTTATTAAACATGAAGTCAAACCAAAGGAACCTGAGAAGATAGAGTTTGAGCTAAAGGAGGAAGAATCAGACTCTACAGTAGAGGAGGAATCAAAAGATGAAGAGCCACAAACTCTGGCTGTGAGAAAATCAGTTCAAGAAAGAAGGTAGCCAGAAAGGTATACTCCATCTGCTTTCTGTTCAAATTTTTCTTTGTCTATTATTGATGTTGATCCCATACCTATGAAGGAAGCAGTAAATTCAGAGGATGGAAAACTCTGGAAAGAGGCCATGGTTGATGAAATGGCATCTCTGCACAAAAATGAGGCTTGGGATCTGGTGAGTTTCCGGCTAGAAGGAAACCCATTGGAAGCAAATGGGTGTTCAAGAAGAAGACAATGTAGAAGGAAAGGTGGAGAAATACAAAGCTCGGTTGGTAGCAAAAGGTTATTCCCAGGTGCCGGGAATTGATTTTGGTGATATTTTTTCTCCGGTTTCCAAGGTAACTTCTATTAGATTACTTTTATTTGTTGTTGCTGCTTTTGATTTTGAGGTAGAACAGATGGATGTGAAGATAACATTTCTTCATGGGGATCTGGAAGAGGAAATATACATGAAGCAACCTGAAGGATTTACGGTGAAGGGTAAGAAAGAACTAGTATGCAAGTTAAAGAAGTCTCTGTATGGGTTAAAACAGTCACCAAGGATGTGGTATCAGAATTTTGATACATTTGTACCGGGACTTGGCTTCACCAGAAGCAAAGCAGATCACCGTGTGTATTTTAAATTAATTGGTGACCATGTTATTTATCTGGTCTTATATGTGGATGATATGTTGCTAGTTGGAAATGATAAAGAAATTATCTAGGATTTGAAGACCCAATTGTCCTCCAAGTTCGACATGAAAGATCTTGGTGCTGCAACCTATATTTTGGGCATGGAAATTAAAAGAGATCGCACAAAGAGGAAGCTTTGGTTAAACCAGAGGAAGTATGTTGAGACAATACTGCAGAGGTTTAATATGCAGGATAGTAAACCAGTGAATGTTCCTATTCCTGTAGGTGTGAAGTTATCAGCTGAATAGTGTCCCAAGACACAAGAAGAGGAAGAGGACATGTAACGTGTTCCATATGCAAGTGTAGTCGGTAGCCAGATGTATGCAATGGTATGTACTAGACTAGACATTGCACATGCAGTGGGAGTATTGAGCAGGTTTATGTCAAAACCAGGGAAGGAGCACTGGACAACAGTGAAGTGAGTTTTTAGGTATTTGCGTGGAACTAGTGATTATAGTTTGTGTTACCAAGGAAGACCAGGACTAGTCAGAGAGTTGGATATTCATGGCTTTGTTGATGCAGACTGGGCTGGAGATCTAGATCAGGGAAGATCTACAAGTGGGTAAGTGTTTAACCTATTTGGAGGTGCAATCAGTTGGATGAGTAAGAAACAATATGTAGCGGCACTATCAACTACAGAGGCAGAATACATGGTAGCCACTCATGCAAGCAAGGAACCAGTTTGGTTGCAGAGATTTTGTTCAAGCATGGGGTTAGTACAGGAAGCTATAAGGATAGACTGTGACAGCCAAAGTGCAATTTTATTGGCAAAGAACCCTGCATATCATTCAAAGACAAATCACATTGATGTTCAGTATCACTTTGTGAGGGATAAGATAGAAGAAAAAAAGGTGTTGCTGGTAAAGGTGGACACTTTGAAGAATACTGCAGATGCATTGACAAAATCTATGAGCTCTGAGAAGTTCTCTTGGTGTAGAGAGACAATGGGCATTTCAGGGCTGGAAAAATGATTAAGCTCTCTTGTGGCTCCCTTGTGGAAAGAAAACAATAAGTGGAAGAATGTTGGGTTGTGTTATATTCTTTCCACGACTAGCCCACGTAGTTAACTGGGGGCTAGAGGGGGGAGGTCACAGGGGGTTTGAGGCATACCCATAACCCCACTTTATGGGGTTCGGGGCAGCGCCCCAGAAAATTTTGTTTTTGGAACCTATGTTAGGTTGGGTGAACCCACCTATGTTTTTGTGCATGATTTTCGCACATGGTTTTGGACGCGATGGTTTTCGGTCCATGGTTTTGGATGCAATGGTTTTTCAGTCCATGGTATTGGATGCTTCGGCATGTATAAATATGTATTGTAACATTGAAAGGAAAATAATGAAAAATCAAGCTGGTAGTCCCGGTTTTGGTTCTAGGGGAAAATCTCTGTGTATGTGTTCTATGTGTTATGCTCTAGCATTATTTATTTTTCTGTGTTTTAGAATTTGTATGCAGGTAATTTCTGTATGGGGTTAAAACCTACAATATTCTTAGGTAACTTTTTAAGATGTCCCTCTACCTTTACCAAAGTGGATTGTAGCTTGGTTAAACTCTATATCCTTTCATTCAACATCAATTTCTGCAAGATAAATGTCACACATTATTCTTTCCCATTTCTCAACATGCTAGATGTTGTAACTTAAGAAACCAATTTCCTGGCTATAGAGAAATTGTGCTTAAGACATTAATAAATATTATTTACTGTCACTTGTTTTTCACTATATGTTGTGTTCTCGAATTAAGGACCTGGAGACTTGGTTTTTTCGTCTCAATACTTAGGTGACAAGAAAATATCAGAATGCCATTTGATTAGCTGAATATGAATGATAAATGAAGAAAGCTTGAAGAAGTTAAAAATAGTATTCTGCCTTACACATAAATTACTATTTGTAACTTAGAAGAATTATGAAGGTGAGAACTGAATCATGGACAATATGTTGTTTAACAAAAAACCTACTATCTATGACTCTTGGAGAAGTTAAAGATAATATGTTTCCTTGCACAGAAACTACTATCTATAACTTAGAAAGGAAGGTGAACATTTCAAGTACAGGAGCACTCTTTTAAGGAACTTTATCTTTATCTACCTAAGAAAATAAAGACTTGCAGCTTCATTACCATACTTGAAGGAAGAAAACATAAGATGAAACATAACAGAGAAGTCACAAAATCATACCCAACAAATGCATGGAAACTTCTGATTCTTCATTAATCAACAATTATATCATGAATACAATGGCCTTGTCTCCGAGTTCTCCAAAATTCGAACCCCTTCTTTGTAAATTTTCATCTTTTTATACATTGTGGAACAGTTGTTGATTTCTGAAACTACCCAAATTATTTAACTGCTTCTCTAACTATATGAAGTAAAAACTATTACAGAATTTTATAAAGGGTAAAATATACCTCTAAGAAAATCAAATAATGAGAAATAACTGAACTAGAAGATGAGGATAACTGCTAGCTTGCTCTGTTAATCAGCTCTTGAGTTCCTCTGTGGATGCTTTAATAGTTGTTAATCCACTTTACTCGTAACAAACTGTGTTTGACTTGTGTAAACATGGGCTTATGCATGTATCGGGCGCATTTCAATGTCCAAAACACCAAGAAACTCAACCAACTACCTTTTCTTCGAACTTGGCTTTAACATTGATTTTCCCTTTTACATAGCGAAATCGATGCAAAATACGCAAAGAAGAACTGAAAGGAATTAACTCTGTCTAATAAATCTATCAGATCTGCCTGTTTAGCGCTCCATTGACTTCCCATCACAAATCGCAATCAAAGCTTTCATATATATATATATATATATATATATATATATATATATATATATATATATATATATATATACATACATATATATATACATACATATATATATACATACATATATATATACATACATATATATATACATATATATATACATATATATATATACATATATATATATATATATATATATATATATACATATATATACATATACATATACATATACATATACATATACATATACATATACATATACATATACATATACATATACATATACATATACATATACATATACATATACATATACATATATATATATATATATATATATATCAACCCAATCCTTAATAAACTGCGACAAGACAGACGTGCCAGAGTTATAAAATATAGCATATAAACTATCGGGTCTAAAACCCATCGCAATCGCAATCGATGCTTTCATATATATATATATATGTTTTGGGTCGGCTGTTGTGAATTGAAATTGGCCAAAGATGAGGTGTTGTGTTATATAGTTTCCCACTGTGATTTGTGATTACGATTTAACCGCATCACTAACACACACACACACAGATATATATATATATATATATATATATATATATATATATATATATATATATATATATATATATATATATATAGATTATGGCTTCATATAACTATTTATATTGTGATTTAACTTAATCACATGGGCCAATTCTTTTATACTTGTTTCTTTTGTGTTTTGATTCCGATATGTAATTTATTACATTTCCCTCTTGCCTTATCTTTTTTAAAGATATTTTCAAGTGATTCTTGAATGAAACATGAATATTAAAGGTAACAAAAAATGCATGTTACAACATCTGGCTCCACCTGGGGATAGTGCTTTTTCCACAGAAGCACTAAGAACCGCAGATTAGTGCCTTCACCTCGGGCATGGAGTCATATATTGCTTTGCATAAATTTAAATTTTATGGCATTTGTACACTGATTTCACTCCGGTATTTACAATGAAATGATGCTTATTCTTCAGAACTGGAAGTAATGCTTTAAGTATTGCCCATTGACAGGAAACTGTAGAGTCTCACCATCAAGATTCTCAAGAATGAAAGTGTTTTTGGATCTTGCTTCAACAATTCTAAAAGGGCCATACCAGAGAGGATCAAACTTTCCATGCTTACCCTTATCTTCTCTCCTGGTATCCCATCTTAACACTAAATCTGCAACTTTAAAGTCAATTTCCTTGGCTTTTCTGTCAAAAATAATTTTCATCTTGGATTGATACATAATCAAGTTGTCTCTTACCTTCTCCCTATTCTTGTTTAGCTCCACCACTTTATTCATTCTTCTTATCAAAGAATTTGGTTCTTCTTTCGCCTCCTGAATCATTGCAATCATCGGCTTCACAAGTTGACTTGGAAACAGAGCTTGAGTTCCATATACTAATTCAAAAGGTGATTTCCTTGTAGATCTTCTTATAGTTACTCTGGTAGCCCATAGAGAAAACATTAACATAGAATCCCAATCTCTTTGATTTTTTACAATAGTTTTCTTAAGGATCTTCATCAAAGTTTTGTTAGTAGATTCAGCTAATCCATTTCCCTGCAGATGGTAAGTTGTTGAATGGGACAAAACAACATTATACTTGTGACAAAAAGAAATGAACTTACTTGAATTAAAGACCTGAGCATTATTTGTTATAATTTTGATGGGGCATCCAAATTTACTGAAAATATTCTCCTCCAAGAACTTCATTACTATCTCATCAGTTGCTTTCTTGGTGGGAATTGCCTCTACCCATCTGGTGAAGTAATCAGTTGCTATGAGAACCCTCTTGTGTTGTCCACTTGAAGGTGGATTAATCTCTCCTACAAAATCCAATCCCCATTGTCTGAATGGTTCCTCTATGAAAACTGGAATCAAAGGTAAAGGAGCCAATCTCCTTTTCTCAGCAAAAAGCTGACACTTCTGACAAATTCTAACAAACTTATATGTATCACCAAATAATCTTCCAACTGTAATTTCCTCCACATAACCCCTCATGATAATCTTTGATTCTTCCTGTAAACTCATACTCTGTTAAACATAATAATAAAATTCGAACAGGATCCTTCCAGTATAAACTGCCTTTCACAATCATATATGGCTGTGATTTGGTCTTTAGTGCTCTATAGTTTGTTCTATTCAAAGATTGTGGGCAAGAAAGAAAGCACAAATAATGAATTATATGCTTATACCATTTTGAACAAAAAAACTTATACCCAATCTTCATACTTGGGTCTTGCCTTCCTTCATTTTGTTTAGCTGATCCTTCATCCACAGGTGTCAGCAGATTGATTCCCAATGCCTAAAAGTTTGATTCTGTTAACATCTTTGCCAATTCTCGCCCTTTCACCAACTTTGTGGGTTTTATGTCCAAGTCATATTCTTGGATCTTGGCTATCCATTTTCCTCTTCTTCCTTCTACGTCAGCCTGTACTAATACATCTTTTACTGTAGCATTTGGCACATAAGCAATGATTTGTGAATGCAGCACATAAGTTCTAAAAGCTTTCAGAGCTTTTACCAAAGCATATACCTGTTTCTCAAGAATATTATATTTAAGCTCAGCATCCCTGAGAATCTTGCTGAAGAATGTGACTGGCTGTTCTTTCTCTTCATCATTTTTCTACAATAAGACAACGGCTATTGAATTTGAGGACGCAAATGAAAAAACTTGGAAAGGCTTTTGATAATCAGGGTTGATTAGGACTGGAGCTGCCTGCAATGCCTCTTTAATCCTAGAAAATGATTCTTTAGCTTCCTTGGTCCAACGCACTTCATTCTCCTTCTTCAACATATCAGTGATTTCTTTCAGGATTTCTGCATAGTTGGATACAAATCTTCTCAAGAAGTTTATCTTTCCCAAAAAGTTTTGAATATCCTTTTTACTCCTAGGAAATGGTAATTTTTGCACAGCTTGTACTCTGGCCAGATCTATCTTTACTCCTTCTCTAGAAACAATGTGCCCCAATAGTTTTCCTTCTTCTAGAGAAAAAATGGATTTCTTAGGATTCAGGGAAAGCCCAAATCTTCTACATTTATCAAAAGTCTTTTTCAAATGGTCCAAATGTTCTTCATCATACTTTAAGAAAACAATAATATCATCCAAATATATTACTACAAATTTGTCTCCCACAAAAGCAATGTCCATAGCCCTTTGAAATGTAGCACCTGTGTTCATCAATCCAAAAGGCATTCTGGCATACGTAAAGGTTCCTCAGGGAGTTTTGAACGATGTTTTCTTCTGATCCTCCTTATCCACAGCCACCTGGTTATAACTAGAAAATCCATCTAGCATTGACATTCTAAAAGATCTCGTTACCTTTTGCAATACATGATTCATTTTGGGAAATGGATAGTTATCTTTTAAAGAAGCCTTGTTGAGATTTTTGAAGTCCAAGCATAACCTTATTTCTCCATTTTTCTTTCTCACTGGCACTAAATTAGCCACCCAATCATAATACCTAAGCGGAACTATTATTTTGGCATCAAGCAATTTTTGGACCTCCTTTTCAATTTATGGTAGAAGCAAAGGATTTATCTATCTAAGCTTCTGTTTGAAGGGTTTAATTCCCTCCTTCAAAGGAATTTTATGCTTAATAATATTTACATCATAAGTTTTGCGATTTTCATAGTACCATGCAAAGACATCAACATAATTCTTGAAAAGTTTAATATATCTCTCTCGAAAATTAGGTGAAACTCCACCGTACAATGTTACTAACCTGGGTTTCTCTCGAGTTCCAATGTTGTGCTCTTGAATATGTTCATCTTGTGAAATTTTCCCTGAGTCAATAGCCACATCATTGGAATTAAAAAGCCTCTCAAGAGGAAAAAGTCCCTTTGGCAGAATATTATCTTTAAATTGAAATATCTTCTGATTTTCTATTGAATCTTTTAAATAACTGACTTCTACAACTTCTGTTATGTCTTCCTCACCCTGATCAATTTGTGTGCCCTCAAACTCTTCAACCATAGTAAAAAACTCTTTAATCTGCTGATCATCTTGAAAAGCTTGCCAATTTTTAACATTATCAGGAAGAGAGGGTATGTGCCTCATTTCTACCTCATATCTCAATCGTGGATTAATAGGAGGCTTGAAAGTACTATCAGCCACAACTAATGAGTCTACTAATATATTCTCATCTCTTGGAATGAATTGAATGTTAAAAGCTTCAAAAAAGTTCTCAATAAAATCCCATACCTCATTTCTATATGCCCTAAGCCTAGGGTGCTTTGTTTGGCATTGATATTTTATTTTCTTAATAATCAGCTTCGAATCTCCAAAAGCAGAAATTGACTTAACTCCCATCTATTTAACTGTTTGTAGAGAAATAATCAAGGACTCATATTCTTCCACATTTTTTGTTGCCTCGAACTCTAATTTGAAAGAAAAAGGGAACATATTACCTCCAGGCGCAATCAGATGAAAACCAACACTTGTTCCTTCCTTGGAATAAGCTCCATCAAAGAAGCATTTCCACACTCCTCCAATTTGTAGTTTTGTAATTACGTTGGCTGAAGCAAGCTTCTTCTAATTATCTTCAGCCAACTCTGCATTATCATTCAATGTGAAACAAGAGAAATCATCCTTCTCCTGGCTATATACAGGTGAATTACTTGCTCCGTTTTTTGTAATTGTTTTTACAAATCTAGTTTCTTTGTACAATCTCCTCTCTTCCCCACCAAAAATCAATATAAAAGCATATGTAAAATCTAGTTTCAAAAAACCACCCAATTTATCCCCCCAAGACCTAGATAGAAGCATTACAAATTTAGCAGGGATATCTACTACTATTACATCCATGACCAAGCTTCTAGCTGGAATTTGGGCTAGTGACACTGCCAGATCCTTAATAACCCTCAGACACTTGACTTTGTTCAAATCAAAAGAATACAAGTCCCTATAAGGTTTGGTAACTTGTAAATTTAGTTGCTTCATTACTGACAAAGGCATAAGATTGTGTGAAGCTCCTGAATCAAACATACAATTATGTAGGATGAAATCATGAACCAATAAGTAAATATAAAAAGGAGGTATTGAAGAATCTACTTCCTCTACATATGGACCAAAAACCACTACTGGTTTATCCTCTTGCAAATTTACAGTGTCATTTATAATCTCATTTTCTTTTAAATTAATAAACTTAGCAATCTCCTTTTGATAAATAGGCATTTTTTCCAACTCTGTAAGGGGAACTTGTATTCTTACCTTTTCCAACTCCTTAGTAAGGCTAAACAAGTGACTCTGTTTCACAGTCCTTTCGTTCTCATCTTCACCTTTCTTCATGACTGGAATTACTTGAGGAATTGAAACAGGTTCCTCCAAAATAATTTTTTTAGTTTGATCTTGAGAAGGCTCACCTTGAAGTATCTGTCTTGCCATTTGCGTTCTGTTGTTTCTTTCCTTTATTTACTTATTTTGCAGGTTGAGATTCTTGTGGAGGCGCCTTCGGAGAGGAAGTTGAAACTTGCTACTCACTTTCATTTTCTTGATTTCTTGATCTTTTCCTTGATCTCAAGTCATACTTATTATGTAGTTCAGCCTTCATAAAATCAGAAAATTGTTTCCAATATTCATCAATTTCATTTTCATCATGAATGGCATATGTTCCATCATATACATATTCTTCTCCATAGATACCAAGTTCATCTTCATCTATTGCATATAATGTAGAAATTTGATCTTCAGGTTGTTCTTCACCAAGATCTCCTTCTATATATAATGGTGCTTGAATCTAATTTTGATCTTTTCTTTCCTTTGTAGGATTTGCAAAGGTTGTATTTTGTATTGGGGATTAAATTTCTTATTATACTGTGTTTTCTTCTACAAATTCTTATTTTCTAACTCTAATTTATTTACCTTATTTGACAAAGTTTTAAACATATCCTCCCATCCTTGACTTTGAGAGGATTCTATCATTGCCTTTCCTTTGTCTTGGGTAGGCTATGTCTCTGGTGCTTTTCCTACAGTCACCAGATTTGATTCTATCTCTAATGAATTTGTTTGGATCTGATCAAGGGTTGGAGATCTTCTTTCCCTTAATGTGAATCCAAAATTTGATTCAAAAACCCCTGCAAAAGTAATTTTTGCACCAACAGGAGGAGGCTTAATCTCCACTGGGAGTCTATTGTACAATTTGTTAAATCTTCTAACAAATTCAGCCATAGTTTCACTAGAATTCTTCTTTATGGCATTAAAATCTATTAATGAATACCCATGGTCTCTTTCTTCTCCTCATTTCTGGATGAATAAATGTTCCATCTCTTCCCAAGAAGAAATAGAATTATTAGGAAGTCCTTTAAATCATTTCCTTGCTTCTCCATCGAAGGATTGAACAAAAAGTCTTATAACAACATCTAAATGTTCAATGATTAGGCTATCCGCAAAATTGCAAAATACTGACACATGATTCTCTGCAACTTTTTTCATCTTCCCCTGTAAAATGAGGAAGAATTTTGGGGTAATCCGGTGGCATTTGATTAAATGGTTGTGGTAGTTGAAGGGGTGCATACCTATTCATCACAAATGCAGGTACTGCCATGTTTATTGAACCTTGATTACCAACAGATGTGGAACTTGATTTAGAAGTAAATGGAGTTTGCAGAGGTGGTAATGTGGATATTGGTTTAGGTTGAATAATTATAGGAGGTAAATGAAAATTAATGGACTCTAAAGATTTCTCTTGACAGTTAGGTTCTTGAAATGAATATGATGAAAAATATGACTCTTTATTAGATGAATGTTCGGATAAGTTATTTCCTGATGCAGACAATATAGGGATGGGTGTAATTAGGATCTTAGACTTTCTAGCCCCCCTAGAAACTAGCTTTTAAGGATCTGAAAGAGCTTGAACCTTCTGTTGTGAAGTGTCTAATCTTGTATGGGGTCTCCTTGAAGCCAGAGTTATTGTTTTGATTCAAAAGAGCCAAATATTTCCTCCTCACTGAACAACCAGAGGAAAATATTGAAAACCCAGGGAAAAGTGTTCTTGTATTATCTCCTCGGCAACTGCGCCAATTAATGTTGTACATTAAGAAACCAATTTCCTGGCTGTAGAGAAATTGTGCTTAAGACATTAATAAATATTATCTACTATCACTTATTTGTCACTATATGTTGTGTTCTCGAATGAAGGACTTGGAGACTTGTTCTTTTACTCTCAATACTTAGGTGACAAGGAAATATTAGAATGCCATTTGATTAGCTAAATATGAATGATAAATGAAGAAAGCTTGAAGAAGTTAAAAATAGTATGCCACCTTACGCAAAAACTACTATCTGTAACTTATAAGAATTATGAAGGTGAGAACTGAATCATGGACAATATGTTGTTTAACATAGAACCTACTATCTATGACTCTTGGAGAAGTTAAAGATAATATGTTTCCTTGCATAGAAACTACTATCTATAACTTAGAAAGGAAGGTGAACATTTCAAGTACAAGAGCGCTCTTTTAAGGAACTTTAACTTTATCTACCTAAGCAAATAAATATTTGTAGCTTCATTACCATACTTGAAGGAAGAAAACATAAGATGGCACATAACAGAGAAGTCAAAAAATCATACCCAACAAATGCATGGAAACGTCTGATTCTTCATTAATCAACAATTATATCATGAATACAATGGCCTTGTCTCCCAGTTCTCCAAAATTCGAACCCCTTCTTTGTAAATTTTCATCCTTTTATAAATTGTGGAACAGTTGTTGATTTATGAAACTGCGCAAATTATTTAACTGCTTCTCTAAATATATGAAGTAAAAACTATTACAGAATTTTACAGAGGGTAAAAGACACCTCCAAGAACATCAAATAATGAGAAATAATTGAACTAGAAGATGAGGATAATTGTTGGCTTGCTCTATTAATCAGCTCTTGAATTCCTCTGTGGATGGTTTAATAATGCTTAATCCGCTTTAGCCGTAACGAACTGTGTTTGACTTGTGTAAACCTGGGCTTATGCATGTATCGGGCACATTTCAATAGGCCAAAACACCAAGAAAGTCAACCAACTGCCTTTTCTTCAGACTCGACTTTAACACTGATTTTCCCTTTTACATAGCGAAATCGACGCAAAATACGCAAATCGGAACTGAAAGGAATTGACTCTGTTTAATAAATCTACTGGATCCACCTGTTCAACACACCGTTGACTTCCCATCGCAAATCAAAATTGGCGCTTTCATATATATATCAACCCAATCCTTAATAAACTGTGACAAGACAAATACACCGAGTTATAAAATATAGCATATAAACTATCGAGTCTGAAACCCATCGCAATTGCAATCAACACTTTCATATATATATATATATATATATATATATATATATATATATATATATATAAAACATTATGCAATATCACAGACCCATCGGGGCTTTATAATATAATATATATATATATATATAGGCTTCGGGTCCGGTCTACCACTTCTTCATTGCAATCGACAGAACCCATATGCATGTATATATGAAAGACTTTACTATATAGCGGACTCACCGAAACTTTACAATGTAATATATATATGTTTCGGGTCCGACTATCATGAATTGCAATCGGCCAAAGTTGAGGTGCAGTGTTAATTAAGTCCCCACTGTGATTTACGATTGCGATTTAACCGCATATATATATATATATATATATAGATATTGATTATGGCTTCATATGACTATCTATATTGCGATTTAACTTAATCGCATGGGCCAATTCTTTTATACTTGTTTCTTTTGTGTTTTGATCCCGATATGTAATTTATTACATCTTCCTCTTGCCTTATCTTTTCTAGGATATTTTCAAGTGATTCTTGAATGAAACATGAATATTAATGGTAACAAAAAATGCATGTTACAACACTAGATATGATAAATTGAAAGTCACATAAAAGAAAGAGAAGACAATTTTCTAACCAAAACAAATAAATAAACAATGCCTCTAATAAAACTTCACACCTCAGAAATTACTCTGCGACATGATCAGACTAAAGATGATATTCTTTAAATCATGTTTAGGTCATATTTAATGGGATATTTGTATTTTTACCATGATTTCAATTTGGTGCAAAAAGAAATATATAAATCCAAGTTATTATCAGTGAACATCAAGTATAATTCAAAAAAATAATGTCATTAAAAGGTATGGAGAGAGAAACATTTTCGTAAATAGGATTCTCTATTTTAGTTTGGTTTGAGTTGAATTGGTATTTGAATATGTAGTTTTCTCTAAAGAAGTGAAATAGAAAGATGAGAATCGAAATAACCCTGTGAATTTTTAATTAATTCCTATTATATATCTCTAAAATAGCCTGGTCATCATTCTCTGCCATTTGATAGAGATTTATTGGCATAGAATAATAATGAATTAACTATTAAACAAAATGATGCAATATATTAACCAAGGAAAGAAAAATTACATGGCTTTGGGATTTGTGTGCTCGAAGGAAATCCAACAATGGTTGTGTTCTTTCTTTATCATGAAATAATATTGAATACAGATGTTGGTTCAAAAATTGAACTCTGTTACCAATAGGACATGGTCGTGTTGGGTAAGGAAATGATGAATTGAAGGGCTCAAGGTCTAGCTCCAATACATAGTTATCCTTGTCACTACAAAATACAAAGTTGTCATCATATGCTTATCCAGGTAAAAAGAAAAGTGAGTTTGTATTTGTGTGCTTGTGATAGTATATGAAAAAGAGAGCACTATTGGAAATCAAAGTGTGCTGTCCCATCATTCAACCTAACAAAAAACTTATATATTCAGTTGTTGACTACAATGGAAATCAAATGTAAAACCCACTCAACTTGATTTTTACATGACATAGTCATAACGAACTAGTACAATAGAAGCATGCTAACTCATAAACAAGAGATGATAAAAAAGAATAATGGAACATTATTTCCTGCCACATAATTGGCATGAATAAAATTTCCACAGAATTCATCCAAAAAATGAGAAGAACTTATGGCAAAAGAACATATCATTAGTGTTTTGTACCCTCTTTAACACATGTAGCCTAGGGAAGTAGAGGAGGCCAAATGTAGCAGGATTCCAATTGTGTGGGATATAAAAATAGAAATGTGGAAAAACATGCCTGCCAATTCACGAAATCTCACTCTAAATAATAGAACATGTTGAGGATAGTAATGATGAAAATAGATCATGTATTAAGATCAAGCCCCTTATTGGTCATCAATTAGCAAGGCGGTTGGTAATTTTTACTCGTAAAAAAAATATCATAATTAGTGTAATGACTGTGTGGATCTTTTTGTGATTTTTTTTACATTTATATTATGGCGTCCTTGCAAGAGAGAGTGATGAAAGTTCTCCAGGTTTGGTCAGACTAGTTTCTCCTTTCATATGCTTATGTGAATGGACAGAGAGCTACCTTTCTTCGGTTTGGAAATTCAGGTGTCCCTCCCTTTCATTCAATATGTGGAGATTCCCCACCATTGAAGGACCTTGATAGTTCTGAATCAAATCTTACGGACATAACAGATGGATCTGGTCCAAATCAAGATGTTTCTATGGTGATTGGAGAGGGAGAAATAGCTCGATAATTGTTTAGTATTCCTCTTATGGAGCTTGAAAGATAGTGTAGGAAAAATGGTTTATCTATTTTTGGTGGTAGGGAGGTAATACGTTTCCAATTTCTTAGCTTAGAGGAAGAAGAGAAGCATAAGAACCAAGATCAAGATGAGGATTTCAGGTATGGGTATAACTTTGCAATCAGAGGGAAGCATGCAAGAGAAACTGATCCTTATATACAATTGGGAGGGGGAAGGTGGAGCACGGATGAAGAAAGAAAATACATACTTTATGATGATAAGGACTATATATAATTATCATCATCTAGGAAATTTTTTTAGGAAGAATCATCTTACGGTAACGGGTTGAGGAACATGAATCAGTGGATGCCTCTTACAGTGGAACTTTACCAAAAGATGTTGGTGTGGTGATGGTAGTGTCACGTGATTTTCCCCTAAAAGTTCAAAATATTCTAGGCAATGTCAAGGAAAATTTCTTTCTATACTCCTTAAATCATATTTCACCCCATCCACATTTTGATAGAAAAATTATCAAGATCATAGAATGATCTTTTATTTAATGAACGAGTCCAAAGGCTAACAATTTAAGGATATGATCAATTTAAAAAAAATGGACAGTCTTGTTTGACTTGCAAGGACTTGGGTGTCAAACTTGTTGTCGAGACAATGTTATTCAGATGTCAAAATTTTGAGTATGACTTGGGGTTGAGTTTGAATGAGAATATTTTTCTTAATACTGTTTAGTCAAGGAAAAGAATCAAATTCAAAGTCCATTTGAATTATGATTCATGAAGCATAGCAACAGAGCTGGTGAGCTTAATAGGGCCCATCCTTGTCATGGTGTGTTACATTTGAATGGAATGAATGCATGAATTTCAAAAGGCTGAGATATGATATAAATCATGGGAAATTTTGACCAAATAAATAACCCAAACCTAACACTTGAGATATGATATAAATCTTGGGAAATTTTAACCAAATACATAACTGAAACCTTAAACCTAGTAGTGTGAAATCCATTGTTTGAAGTGTGGCTACTGAAGACAAATTTCTTAAATACTTTTAAAAATTAACATACAAATAATTTATAAAAGCATGGAATTTCATTGTCAATCAAATGTCAAACCGGATAACAATTAAAGCGATAACCCGCAATAACAATCCAAAATCGACAAGGCATATTGGACAAATGTTCAAAACTCATTGGGAACATCCTAATCCTACAGGCTGCTCATCTAAAGCAACCAAAAATGTTACCTTGCCTAGGAAACATGGAATGTTAATGATATAAATGACAAAAAGATAAATAATTAAAACTGACTATTAGAACTAGCACAAGCAACGAATGATAAACAAAATGAAAATGGGGCAAAATGTCGCATACCCACTCCATGAGATTGCCATCCGTTTCCATACTCAATGTTTCCCAAGACTAAGAAAGTCATTCCACTGGTGTCCACATCCTCGTATCCACAGTAGAATTCATCCTCATATCCACATACAGCTTGCATTGGTCATACCCTTTCATAAAGAAAAAAATAAAAGAAAATGAAGCCAGAAATCCTTTTTACAGGTCAACGGTTTAAAGATTTTGAAGCGTGTATTTAAAACGAAGATTCTCATACCAATATCCTTGCTTGCTTTGAAACTCTATTCAAATACATTACTTCCTCCAAAAACTTTATATATCATGGATTGTCATAATTCAAGTCATCAATTAAACGAAGTTCTATCATCTCTAGAGCACGAGTGCTCTGAAGAAAGCAACCTAATAGACTAATTTCCCTATCATGAAATTCAATTATGTCTACATAAACCTATATATACAGAGATGAGAGAATGGGGATCTGAGGCGTTGAGGTATGGGATATTTTGAAAGTTCCTGCATTGCATTTCAAAACCAGAATAAGCCAACTCTGCACTCATTTACGAGGCAAAAGACATAAATATTCATTATGAACATCATGGAAAAAAACTATGGAAGAATTTTATGGTATTTTCACATCTTAGAGTAGGTTAACTTTTTTAATTTAGGTAGTGTATATTTTCATTAAGGAATAGATATGAAACAAGGTCATTACTTGGTTTTGTTTCATATCTATTGGATATACTGAATCTACAAACATGACATAATAATGAACCAAAACATAATAGTCAACCTAAACTACATTAATATATGCTTTGTATAATTTTTTTTTATTCTATACCTGACAACTAAGTAGAAAATGCAAACATTCTTAAACATTGAAACATGTTGTTCGTTGCACATGTAAAAGAAAAGCAGAAATTCTGTTTTTACCAAGATAAAGTTGTCACCCATTAACAACATTAGAGATTAGTAAGCCTCTCAAACAACAAATTGAGAAGACACATATTTCTTTAAGAAAAGGCACAACACATATGACCAGCTCCTTTAATGATTTAAAGCTCCCCATCATTTGAACCAAAATGTCCATAAAGAAATTGTATGCATTATCGGGATATGAGTCCATTTCCAATATGGTCGAATTACTTCCACGTTGCATATTGAATCTCAAGATAGAGCATGAAAGATCTTGAAATAGTATCCCATTAACTCTCAAATATTTTATCATGTATGCCCCTGCATACACATACAATACAACTTGCGTTTACATTGGTTTATATTTTATCCACATAAAACCTGCCTTTACATTGGTTTCATTGTAAAGCATTGAAAGTAATCATAAAATCCATACTTACATGGTTGTAGTTTGAAGCAATGCGATTGAAGAGTTTTTGTCCATATCTAGCGCTTGTTTGATGCAAATTCATTGATTCCTCTACTGAGGACCACAAATACAGGGAGTGCATAGAAGGTCAAATACTAACGATCAAATATTCTTTATGGTTTGTCTAGTCGAGTGGGGCGTCCGATCAAATTGGATGAGCATACAACTAAGCTTCAAAAGGGGTCCTATGCAAGTGCTTTTAAATGATATCCCTTGGAAGCTTCAACATAGTACTCAGTATCATCATACAGAGGACCACCCAAAAACAGACCATCTGATCCTATCGAAGTTTGAAGAACCATGACACCCTTTTTTAAATAACCATTACTACTGTCATTTTGAGTAATTACTTTAATGTCAACACCTAGAATTGCTGACAACACTGACCCTGAATATACTTTCCTGGGCACTCCACAAAAGAAGGAATAGTAGGTTGGCACCCAATTTTAACAGCAACGTGCCGACTTCTCAGGTAAAACAAGACCTTTTCAAAGCTATTTTTCTCACTAGGATTCATTTTATCTCTCAGAACAAAGACCATTTCATCTTCAAGATTGGCCCAGTGAGTGTACTGATATACAACAATGTTTCTTGGTCCATTATCACTTGAAACAAGTTTGACATTATTGATCATATCTAAAAATGCACCCTCCTTTTTCCATATGTATACAATAATGCTTCGAAAAAACTCATTTTCTTTGGGATAAGAAATTGAATCAACATGTATTTCACCACTCAGTAGATGCTTTTCAGCAGTCAAATATATAGGCTTATGGTTCAATACATTGAATTCTAATGAAGACATTCCAAAGAAAATGCACTAGTTCAAGAAATGAAGCAATGTGCACATGAGAAGCTTCTAAGCAGATTTGCTACCATCCTTTCTCAATCAAAAAATTCATGGGTTCTTTCTTTGGCTGTCTGATGTAAGAAGCCACAGGATGAGTAGACATAATACACAACCAATAGCTTTTTTGGATAAACACTATCTATGATTGATAAAAAACACCAACATTGACATCAATAACCTTTCTCTCCCAACACCAGTCATCATCCCAATCTAACAAATCAGATGAGGGTCCATGTTCTACCTCAAGATGCAAAGCACCAGATAGGACTTTCTCAAATATGAAGTCACTGCTCTTATTTTTTAAACTAAAAGAGTTAAGCTTCTCTAAACTCAGAGTTCAACAGCCAGAGAAGTAAGTGATATAGAAATTGAGGAGTCACATCCTTCCTTGCATATCACTGATCCACGGATATCAACATGGAACTTTATAAATTCAGTGCCAAACATTGGTCTAGTTACTATCACATCAATATGTGATGGTGAAAATTGAAGACCAGAATCACGTTCTGTTATTGTGGTTTGTGGGGATATTCGATATTAACCTGGTTGAACCTCTTAGCAGAAGTTTCCCATATCATCAATCACCTTTAGTTGAGGCTTAACATTGTTTGGTCCATGTGTAAAGCCAACTTGACACTTTCCATAATAGCCATTTATCACTAATTTTAGGGAACAAAAAATATTATAATGTGTTGCTTCTATCTTTGGGATTGAAGCCATGTTTGGCACAACCATGAAATTATCCAAACTGCAAAACTCGAAGTGATGCTTCTCAGACATGATTGCATAGTGTGTTTATGTTGCATGATCAAGTTTGTAATATCCCTGGACATATTTTGTAGATCTTTCTTGTCCATCAACTAATATATTAACACCTTCAAAACATACTCCTTCAGAAGTCATCACAACTCCTCCAACTGAGAAACCTATGACCTGAAACGGCTGAGATATATTAACATGATTGTGCTCAACAAGAACCTCTATAGATGGAATTGAAACATCAAATATTGTATTCTCACCCTTGTAGAATGGAAACAACCTTTATTTTCCACGTAAAATAAAATGAAAAGCAAATTTCCCATCTGCATTGGATATTGCATGACAAAGTGCTTTATTTGGCCAAGGAGCTTCTTTGAGGGCACTTCACCTCATGGACATCATCTGAATAAAGGCATACATGAACACCTAAAATAGGGTTACCCTGAGAAACAACTAAGCCATCCATATCATAGCTTGGGACATAAAAGATGTCATCTACTACCAGATTTCCAAAGCCCAACTCCATCTTCGGAGAGTCTCTTTGGACAATTGTTAAGAGAACATGAGAATCACGTAGCTGAAAGAGAATATTATAGAAAATATACTCTATAAACCTCAATAATTGTACCTCACGCGTAGCGCCATCCTAGCTAGGATTGACATTAGGTATGACCTTGTATCTTCTTCCTTTGTTTAACAATTGGCTCACAGAGCCCACTCTTTCCACTTCTTCACATTTGATTTCATGGAGCGCTACTGTGTCCTTCAGATACTCATCCTTAAGGAATCTCCAAACTTATTATGTGTATCAAACGAAGGCAAAGAGAGAAAAATATCATGGCCTTTCCTTTTTAAAAAAAATGTAGTGGGATTTGATATGACCTGATATTTGTATATTGCTCGAGGATTGATGAAGTTTATCTATTCATGATGGGAAGAAACCAGCCTATATTTCCTTGGAGTAATATTTTTAAATGTGTAACTATCTCCCTACAACATAAACACAACAATAATGAGATCATTGTTGGTGGAAATGAGTTCAACCTTCACATTGGCACCATCTCCATTTATATCTGGACAACTTTCTCCTCCAACAATTCCCATCACTCTCCTAGAAATAGTGAACCTAGTAAAGTGAAAACTGATGTCTTCATGGCCATTGCAACCATTGTGATCCACTCATACATATTCACCTATTTAAGATATATTCACCAAGTCAGGGAATATGAATATTTCTGATATAATTCTTCCACTCAATAATCTTAACAACAAATCCGAAACTGTCTCGTTCAACTACAGAGAGCTCTTGAAATAGTTTTTCACTATTGTATCAAATATGCACAAATATATTTAAAAAATTATCAATATATGCTATTTGATTAACAATCAAAATGTTTAAAACAATACAACACCAACAAATTTGTATTTCATCTCCATTGCACATAGTTCACCTACCTTCCTTCGTAGAATGCATATGGCTCACATATATTTTCGAGGTGCTTCAATTGCTGTAACGTATATTTTGTAGATGATCTTGATAACCTTGCTATCTGCAATATTCCTATCAGTTTGCAATGATTCATTTTATGTATTTTTTTTTAATCATGGTGAATCAATAATTCTTTAGATTAAATAACAAATCTACTCCTTGAACAGAGATTATATGCAGATATTATATGAAAAGTAAAATTTACATGAGTAAATTTTTAACTTTTAAAATTCCACTTATATTCATCAAAATTTGAGTAAGAAACACAGAGTATTGTTAAAACTTACGTTTTTTGGTGACTAACTACTGTGTCGAGAGCCTGCCCATAATTCTCCATAGTATTAACACAGGTCAATTGCTTCAACAATTTTACTAGGTTTCCTTTGCGATCAATGTAGGGATTAGATATAAAATGTTCAAATTTTATTTTTAAAAATTCTTTAATTTTTATGGGATTTACCACAGTAGAAGCAACTTGATAAACCTTTATGCCATGCTTTCTTGTGTGTTTGGCCATGGATGCTAAAGTTGCATTTGCAACCATGTCTGACGATATCCGCAATTTGAATTCAACAAAAAAAACACATTAAAGAGAAAAAGGATAATGGTTTTTTGAGTCGAAGTTTTGTTGACATATATGGAAGATTTGATCTCCCAAGAGAAATAAATAATGTAGAGAAGCTCCAGAAAAATCAAATAAATATGATTTGAATAATTAAAAAATGTGAAACCTAAGTTTGGAACCATCCACTGTCATATTCCATATATAGATGAAAAACGTAATGTAATAAAAAAAATTAATATGGAAATACTCCAAAAAATCTAAAAGTAATTACGAAATGATTTTTCACACTTTCTTAATAGTTACTCCCCACATCTAGCACAGAATCTCGATCGGCCAATAAGCAATATAGTTGACCTTGCCATAGTGCCTAACGATTGGATCAATCATTCCACAAGTTGAATATTTGATTTAGCTCAAAAACAATGTGAGAGTAATCAAACATCGGATCCGAAGTTTTCCTCAACTTTGTCAAAGATGAAACCTTGGCATCCATTGATCGGTCGGCAGCCATTGAAACTACCAGACATGTAACCAACATCTTAAGCACCCACCATGTCTCCACTACAAGGAACTTCGAATCTAAAAACCCACTAGCTTTTTTTTCCAGGTTTCAGTAGCTCACTACATCTCTCTTTCTCTAGTTCCCAACTAGTGGTCTCTAGTTCAATCCTGATAGAATCTAAAATCACTCTGATGGTTAAGATGCCAGTTTTCAGGGGCACCAAACACATGGATCTACTGAAAATCTAGTTGCGCAATCTGGATTAGTTTTATCCTCCCAAAGATTTGGATAGCTGTTACCCTGGTAGAAAAAGTGCCAGATGTAAAACAATGCCTTTACATTTCCAATTATCAAGGCAAGATGATATATAACCCTTACGGTTAAGGGAAAAATCACTCGAAACGCCAAATTTACGGTAGCTTAAATTATTAAATTATTAATTTATTTGTAATTCAAAGTTTAAATAAAATAATTAAAAATATCTTTACTCTCTTTGAAAGTAGAAAGAAACTTTTCATTCAAATAATATTATTTTAACTTTCAATTAATTGAAACTTATTATATTTTAATTAATATAAAATTGTTTTTGGTTATTTATATGTATTTTTCAAAGTTATTTATAATTTCAGATTAAAAATAAAATAATTATTATCCCCATAGGGTAGATCTCGTGTAAAATCGTAAACATGTAAGCTTAAATGTAAATGTAAACATAAACCTAAATGTAAACATTAATATTTAACATTTAACATTGTTAATCTAATGTTAGGCCTTTTTAAAAATCAATGTAATTATTATTATTATGTATAAAGACAACATAAATTTAAAATATAAAGAGCTTTACAAATAGTAAAAAAAGGAGCTATGGTAAATAAATAAAAATATAAATAAACAAGAAGTATGGTAAATAAATAAGACTTCTTTTGTATTTACTCCAAAGGTATGGTAAATAATTTTTTTTTTTGTAAATAAACTAGAGGTATGGTAAATAAATAAAACCTCTTTTTATCTTTACTCCATTAACCAAAATAGGTTTTATTTAGGTGGATCCTCCCAGACACATAATTAATACCATGGGCCAATTACCATATTTATAAAAGAGGTATGATAAATAAATAAATATAAAAGAGGTATAAAGATGTATGGCAAATAAATAAAAACATATCAAATAAGATAGAAATCAAAATCTAATTATATACCAAGCCTATGGGCAAAATACCATTGTAAATAAAAGAAATATGATAAATAAATATAAATATAAATAAACAAGAGGTATGGTAAATAAATAAAACCTCTTTTTATATTTGCTCCATAAACCTCTTTACACTTATTAACACTAAAAAAATAGGTTTTATTTAGGTGAAGCCTATGGGAAAAATACCATGGGCCAAATTATTATTAATACCATGAAAAAAATACTATTAACCATAATATTAATATTAAAATATTATTATTATTATTATTATTATTATTAAATCTAATATTCATATTAATATATCATAATATTGATATTATTAAATATAATAGCTTTGTTTTAATTGAATATTTAATTTGTTATATTATAATATATATTAATATATCATGATATATATTAACTCTATATAGAGATAGGGGGAGTGACAAGGGAGAGATGGAGATAAACTAAAGGAGAGGTAAGAGGAGGAATACAAAGAGAGAGAGGTAGAGAAGGGTAAAAGAGGGAGAGGGGGACATAAAGATGGAGGGGGAAGAGAGAGGAGAGTAGGAGGGAGATAGTGAGAGGATTGGAGGGCAGAGAGAGAGAGAGAGAGAGAGAGAGAGAGAGAGAGAGAGAGAGGAAGAATTCAAGATAATACTTGAGAGAAAGAAGAAGAGAGATGGGGTAAGAGAGAGGGTTAGAGAGAGAGAGAGAGAGGGAGAGAGAGATTGATGGGGGAAGAGAGAGAGAGGTAGGAGATAAAGGGAGAAAGAGGAAGTATGAGAGAGAAGATTTGAGAGAGAAGAGGAGAGGGGGAGGGAGAGAGGAGGAGAGAGGGATGGAGAGAGGAGGAGAGAGCGAGGGATATGGAGATGGATTTGGAGGAGGAGAGAGGGAGGGAAGAAGAAATACGTAGAGAGTGAGAAGTGTTGACAGAGAGAGAGTAACAAGGGAGAGATGGGGAGAGAGTGTGTATGTTTGGGGTTGAGATAAAGACAAAGAAGGAGAGATGAAGAGAATGGGGGAGAGAAGAAAAGAGGGAGGGATATAGTAACATAGTTGGAGGCTGAAGAGTAAGAGAGATAGAGAGAAAGAGAGGATGTGAAAGAGTGGAGTGAGGGAGGGAAAGAGATATGGAGATGGTCGGGGAGAGAGAGAGAGGTAAGAAGAAAGAAATATACAGAGAAAGGTCGAGAGAGAGAGAGAGAGTGATAAAGAGGATGGAGAGAGAGGGAGAGAAGAAAGAAATAGGGAAGAGAGATGGAAGTGGGGGAGAGGGAGATAAGGGGAAGAGAGATAGAGAGACAAAGAGAGAGAGAGAGAGAGAGAGAGAGAGAGAGATAGAGAGGAGGAGGGAGGGATAGGTAGATAGATTGAAGAAATAGAGTGTATTTTTTAGCGGTGATATAGAGAGGCAAATGGAGATAGAGATATAGATGGAAAGTGAAGAGAGGAAGGAAGAGAGAGAGATGGAGAGAGGGAGGGAGGGACAAAGAGATTGATAGATATGAATTGAAATAGCATGTGTGTTTGTGGGGTTGAGATAGAGTGGAAAATAAGGAGAGATGGAGGGAGATATAGATATATATTTGGGGGGGGGGGGGGGGGGGGGGGGAGAGGGAAGAATATTTGTTGCCCTAGATACATTGATTTCATTGTAGATGGTGATTTCTAATCCAATTTGATTTCTTGCACTAAATGCATTTATTTTAGTGTATATGTTGATTTCTAATGATATTTGATTGATTTCACTAGATGCATTAATTTCAATGTAGATGATTTCTAATCCTATTTGTTTTGCTTGCACTAAATGCATTCATTTCAATGTAGATGTTGATTTATATTCCTTTTTTATTGCTTGCACTAGATGCATTGATTTTAATGTAGATGTTGATTTTTAATAATGTTTGATTGCTTGCACTAGATGCATTGATTTCAATGTAGATGGTGATTTCTAATCTTATTTGATTGCTTGCACTAAATGCATTGATTTCAATGTAGATGGTGATTTCTAATCCTATTTGATTGCTTGCACTATATGCATTGATTTTAGTGTAGATGTTGTTTTATAATCCTATTTGCTTACTTGCACTAGGTGCATTAATTTCAGTGTAGATGTTGGTTTATAATCCATTTTTCTTACGTGAACTAGATGAATTTATTTGAGTGTAAGTGTTGATTTCTAATCTTATTTGATTGTTTTCATTAGATGCAGTGATTTTAGTGTAAATCTTGTTTTCTAATCTTATTTAATTTCTTGCATTAGATTCATTAATTTCAGTGTAAATGTTGATTTTTGTTTTGATGTAATTGGATGTATGATGGTACATTAATTTTAAAGTGAGTGGATTAACATTTGCATTGATTTTAGTGTAAGCAAAAAAATTATTGATAATGTACATTGATTTTTGTGTTATAGTAATTCAACCTATTAATATTGGAGAGAAGCAGAGACAAGAAATGATGTTTACTAGAATAGATTGAACTAAAGATTTAAATGGTTTACGGTTTAACATGTCCTTTTCATATAATCGATATGAAAATATTACAGTCAATATGAAAAAATGACAAAAGTAACAAGGGTGACAATAAGAATAATAGAAGAAAATAGTTTTAGATTAAACACAATGAAGAATATTTGTAATTGACTATATTCTTATTATTCACATTTTCTATCATTCAACACTATTACATTGTCCCTTTACATTAAAAAATTATATTTCATCATTTTTCATCATTAAATTTATTATCATCATAGCAAACTGAGACAACTAAGCAAATTTAAAATTAAAATATACATATTAATCTGAGACATATTGGCATATTTAAAATGATTATATTAATATTAGATGAATTTATATATTATTGATAAAATCAATCATACGTTCGTTAGATTTTCTTTGTCCGCACATGACTGAAACCAACATAGATCCATATTAACTCTAGATCTATCAAGCGCTGAGAGGGATCAAATATCTCGAGGTACAAACCTTTCCTCAAGTTTTGCACTCAAAAAGGAGGTTTGCACCTCAAGAGATGTGATCCCTCTCGTCGCTTGATAAATCAAGAGTTAAGATGGAAATAGGCTGGCTTTATTTTAAAATTGAGTAAATTACAAATATTTTTGAAGGTAACGTTTCATTAAAATAATAATTCTTTACTTTCGATTACATAAATTGATATAAAACTAGCTTGGATCTATCTTAATTTTGGATTTACCAAGGGCAGAGGGGATCAAATCTCTTTTCACTTTAAAAAAGGTTTGTATATGAAGAAATTTTATGCCTCTAACACTTGGTAAATTAGGAGTAATATGATTGAATTATTAATTTTATATTTCACTTTACTTATTTTTATTTTAATAATTTACCCCAACTTTATTTTGCTCAACATTTTTCACATTAAATTTTATTTTACGAAGTTTCCTCAAATTAGATTTTAAAATTGATTTTCAAATAAAATAAATTTGCTATATTTTTTAATATTAAAAGTTATTTTTAATTTGCCCCATGGTGTAGATTAGTTTATGATAGAATGGGTTGTTAAGGCATTTCTTATGATGTTATTCGTTTAATCTTCGATTAGCTCAGTGTGCCACGTGTGAGGAAATGTGGGTAAACTTGGAGGTGATTGTGGTAGTGGATAGAATCAATCCTTAAGTACAAACATGTTATAGTTGTCTATTCTCTCATATACAAAAAAATAAAAATAATATTAATAATAATCTTATTTTTTTAATTTTATTGAATTAATTATTTATCAAAATTATATTTTATTAAAAGAACATGATTTTATTGGAAGTAGTTTAGGTGATGGAAATAAAGGAAACTAATTTTCTTGGAAGCCTTTTCTAAATTGTATCTCCACTCAAACACTCTCATAGAAAAAAAAAGGCCTTGACCCCACCCATCAAGCAAGCCACCCAATGTCCCCTTGGTGGTCTTCTCTCACTCTTTAGACTACAAGAATGATATCCTTATCTAGTGGGAAATTCTTAAATATCGAGCTAAGCTAGGTCATTGAGTAATGAAAGGAAGTTCCTTAATGAAGACTAGTGATTTGACATTACTCACTCACAAAGTAAAATGTTAGGGATAAGTGTGTGAATGGTCAAACAAACCATGAATTATTAACAAATTTTGAATTATTTTAATTACAAAACTATGCTTATTCATGCAAACAAATTATACTTGAAAAACGAAATATAAAGCTTGCTCAATTAACCATATAGCATGAGATGCCAGTGAAGCATATATACAAGACACAATTAAAATAGAAAATGAATTATAAATTGTCTATACAAGTAAGGAATTATATCATTCATTCATTGTATTCATGAGCATTGGAGATTGAAATTTTGTTATCATCATCAAGATACCATTCCACAATTAAGAGATCGTACACCAACAATATTAACTATGTTTGGAACAACAAAGAGGTATGTGTTTGCGATGATAAATAAAGGAAATATTTAAACTTATCATTGTTACTAAGGACAATGAAGACAACAAAGTTGAATGTGGACTACTTACACGTTTATAACATTCAAATGTCATCCATTTATCATCAAGTTGCATGAAGGAAATTTGGTAGTGGTACTAAGTGAACATTCTTTGATCAAAGTTCATACCCTCTCCTTAGCACTACCACTTTGCAAGAAAAAGAAGAAATGTGAAATATATGTGCAAACAACTAAATAAGTTGGAAAGGTTGTTGCAACATATATAGGTGGTCATGTCGTGTTACAAAAGGAGGTGTTGGCTCACTCCCGTTTTCGATAATTTGTCAACCTTTGAATTTGATTCCATATGAATGTGATCAAATTATATGACCCTAAAGGTTTTAATAAGCTCCATAATTTTAATCTTCCTTTGATCCAATAAAGAAGTGTACAAGGAAGTATAACCTTTCATCCAATCTAAAGAAACCTTTGAATCCCCTATGACTAGTAAGTTTAGATTGTTGAAGTGACGCAATTAAAATGACTAACATAAACGACTAATTCATATTATTGTAGTTTTTGTTAGGTAGTCATATTTTTTTTCCTAGACTAAATTAGTCATTTATGTTAGTCATTTTTAGTAGTATTACTTATTATCTAGTTGTATATTTTAACTAGAGACTAAAATAGTCATTTATGTTAGTCATTTTTAGTTGGGTCTCTTAATATTGCTAATTTTTTGTAGTATTTCACTTGGAAAAGTTGTGGTGACTAACTTTTTTAGTCACCTAGTCACTAATTTCACCATTTTCTACTATTGATAAAGGTGCAATAATGCAAGCTATGTCTCAAATACAAACACTGAATTTTGAAATGAAAACCCCCAAACAACTCATTTTTAACTATTTCTCTTAATCTACAGCAAGAATTCTCCTTACAAAAGTGAAAAAAGTTTCCAATTTGTAGAGAAGATGAACCCTTTCCTCATTCTCGAAGCTGATATTTATAATTACAAAAAGAATTTCCAAAAAGTTGAGTTATTGAGATTAGATCTACTTCATTAATTTTGAGTTGGAAAAAATTCCTTTGCTTTCTCTTCGATTGGCGAAATTCGTTTTCTTTAGAAAGCGTTAGGGCTTGATCTTCTCACTTGCTCCCTACCAAAACCAATAAAAAATAAAAAAAACTAATCTTGCATATAAAATTTAAAATATCAACTCTCATAATCAATTTCCCAAATATTATTAAATAAAAATTAAAACAAAAAGAATCCATGCGTTCAGCTGCTCCATGTAGATATTTGATTAGCTCTTGAATAATTTGGAAATTTAATTTGCAACAACAACTGTTCCATACCAATGCAATTTTCCCAAATCAAACTCAACAAAAATAATTTTGAGTGCAAATTCGTCACTTAAACTTATGCTAAATTTTTAGGCTCTTAAATGACCAATTTTTCTTGATTTGATGTTGCGTGATTGTTCTCCATGATTTTAACCTTCCAACAAGTCATCCTAGGCCTCATTTTTCCTAGTAAATCTTAAAATAAAACCTTCCAAAATTTACATGTCAAAACTATCAAAATACTAAAAAATGCGCAGTGTGAGAAAAATTTCCTGGACAAATTTATAAAAAAACTGATTTATTAAAATTAAGATTTACCAATTCTAAAACTAAATCAAAAATATAAAAACTAAAAAAAAATATATTATTTAAAACAAATAAACTTATAACTATACATAAAACATAAATCAAATCAAATAAAACGAAAACGTTAATATAAAAGGTAACATGAAGTATATTAATAGGAGTAAAGGGTTACATATTAACGGTTGTTTGGGAGGTAAAGGAAAGGTGGAGGAGGCCCACGTGGGTGGCCCCTTCTCTCCATTTTACCATACTATAATAAATCTCCTCCTCCACTATACATGAGCTCGGGAGCCCGGGCCTATTACAACTCCTCTTTGACGTCATCCCGTGGCCTTGTCAGCCCAGAATGAAATGAAAAATGCATAGTTTAAACCTCGAAGAAATGAAAAGGGCCAGGAGTAGATAATTTCATATGATATATATATTCTTTTTATGTTTTTTTTTATTATATATATATATAGAAATAAATTTTAATGAAATTTTATTATATGATTATAATACATATATATAAAGAGCTTGGCTGTTGTGGTTATGTAGATTAGTTTAAATTAATTAATAAAAAATAATTAGTTAATAATTAATTAATAATTGGTTAATTAATTAAAAATTAGTATTTAGAAATTAATTAAATAAATTATAATTAACTAAATTGATCTAGATTAATTAAATAATAATATTTACATATTAAATTATTTTAATTTATAAAATATATTGTTTTACCTATTTAAGCCTAGGCGGTTAAATTTAACTAAATTCTGAACAAGCGTCATTTTCAAACCATAAGTAAAAACTCGACAAAGCTATATTCATTACAAAGTTGGCATGAAACCGCACACAATGAAGCAATCAAAGCAGAAAACAAAGAAAAATAAAATTATCATAAAATTAACAAAATCAATGCATGAAAGGAGTGATATGACCAAAATTTACATTGAGGGTCCCCATATCTTTTGTAAACAAATATAGGGGGTTGTGGACTCCATTGGTCGATTGGTTTTGTGCATGTGATGGCTTCAATTTGGACATGGATAACAAATTTTATGAAATTCCATTGTACCCCTTTATTCAAACAATGTTTTGTCCAAGGATCATAAATAATAAAGATTTGGATGTGAAATTGCTTGTAGAGAGATTTTGATATGGTAGGTGCCACAATTCTATGTTTTTTTTTTACAGATTAGAAAATGGATGAGTGTGTGAGTTTTGAGTAAGATTTATTTATTCAATTTTATGGTCTATTTCATAGTTGCATAAATGGTTTCACTCTCGAGGAATGCGAGTACTATTTAAGTCATTTTTTTATTTATATATAATTTTACTCATGATAGATGCTAATTGGTACTTTTGTTCTCTTGTTGTGTACCTACCTAAGATGACAGTTTCCTTCATTCCATCCTTATCTGATACAGGAAAAGGATGTTGAAAGTTACCAAACAATAAAGCAATTTATGGATTTCATTCAGTGAAGGGTAAAACAAGGCATTATATGGAGGACTACCATGTCGCGGAGTATAGGCATGTAGAAGATCATGATTTTGGGATTTTTGCTATCTTTAACAAACATTTGGGACATGCCATATGATGTTACTTGCAATCAAATATTCTTGACAACATTTTAAATAACGTTGGCATGAAGTGCACGTTCCCTGAATGATCATCTCAATTTTTCTTGGCCTTTTTGTAAGATTTTGTATATAATTTTATTTGTTTCTATAAATTTTTAATTGTTCAACTTTATTCAAATTTGTTAATGATGTTGTTTTAATACATTTTGAATAGGTTTTTATTGAAAATATTGTAGATCCATCAGACTCATGTCCATCAAGAATTGAGAGGAATCACATTTGTTGAAGTGTAGATTTTTTTATCATTTGATCTCTCTTAGTGCTTGATACATCTGGGTTTAAGATGGATCTATGCCGATTTATTTTTTCCTAATTTGTTTTCATGTTTGTATGTGAAAACATATATGCCATACTAGGCTGTAGAGCACCTCATTAATCTCAATGCAATTGCCAAAAAAATACTATATTCTTTTAGTATAGTGACATTTCAATTCATAAAGTAAAAATTATGATATGTGTGCCTTTCTTCCCAAAATGTGTAAAATATTTACCTCTAAGGATAACTACAGGTAAATCTCATTATCATTTAAAAATAGGAAGCCTCAACAGAGTCGTTACACATCAAGTGTCAAATATTAAAGATGCAATGTAGAATAAGCAAAGAACACATTGGCTATTGAGGCCAATGTAACTCAAGAAATTACACTGTACAAAACAATTATTCAAATGATACCTCCAATTAATTCCATTTCAGCAACATCAATCTCAGTTGTATACCATGAACCATGTCATCAAAATTTTAAGCTTCATAGTATATAACTGACATTACCTTTGCTAAAATGGAACTAGTGGGAGGTGTCACTTAAATACTTGTTTTTTAAAGTTTAATTTCTTGACGTAATTTTGATTACATGGTTGTTGGTATGTAATTGAGATTATTTTTGCTGAGATGGAATTAATAGGAAATTCCACTTGAATATTTTTATTGTATAGTGTAATTTCTCGATGTACATTAAGCTCAAATATAGAAAAGAAAGTATAAGCACTAAGTTCTCATTCATATATGAGGATATAAGTTGGTGAGAGTTAGTCTTGGATGTTGTTTCTCTATCACAATTCCATTTCCTATTAACAGATGACACAAGATAATATAGGAATAGTTTTATTAATGGTAATGGGTGATTGAAAGATAGGTGAGAGGGACTCGAAAGTACACCAGCTACAACATACTGTGGGAGTGTCCACTACTTTTCATTAGGTATAGATGTAAAAAGTAGACGAATAAGAAGAAGCATCCACACCTATATCAATCACTCTAAAGCTACTAACATATTGCTTGAAAATTTCATCTGGCAAGTGCCTGGGGCTGAGAGGGCTTGGCTAGGTAATACTATGAGGGCACTAGAAGTAGTCAATTGAATCTCTCCTAACTTTTCCACATAAGCTAATTTACAAACATCAGTTATTTGTCCTAAATTTTGGTGTAGAATAATTTTTAAATAATGAAAACATTTTAGTAATAATTGGTATCTATTATACCTATTATTTGATCTAAGCTAATTCAATTAGAAGGTGTAGCTAGAGGGTGCACCTCTAGAGTTTGCAGATGGAAATAGAACTTGAGTTGGGAATTAGTTTCCAGTGATAAAGACCATAGTTATTCAATACATTCAAAAAAATTAGGATGTGGTACTGTGGTCATAGTGCAGAATGATAATCTCGGGTAGGAATAGTTTTATGAAAGTTGCAAGTTGCAATCTTCATTATCATATATAGTCAAGTTTATGCAACAAGCATAATATCTATAGATTGATGGAAAAAGGTCCACATAAGTATGCAAATTATTTTGTCAATGATAAACATTTTGGAAAATAGACTAGCTTCTTTTGCTATATTTTCTCAAAAAAGGTGTGGTACTTTGATATTGAGAATCAACGAATTTAAGTGCTTTTGCAAATCTTTTATTCCATGATCTTTAGATCCCACCCCCTAAAAAAATATATTTTCAAACAGGGACACCTATAGAAACAAAAATAGAGTTTGCACCTAATACTTAACCCATTTAGGAAATTCCCTATCAATTGGGTAATGGTGAGAATGAGACAGTCAAAGGAAAATTTGAACAAAGATTTCATAAAACTTATAAATTCAAGGAAATTATAACTTAAGGCTATGGTGAAGGATCTAATCTAATATGCCTCTTGCAATTTATGTATTTACAGGAGAAATTATAAGGTTGAATTTCAGTAACGATGGTAGACCTCTATCATGGCTATTGTTTGATTAAATAGGGAAGAACAAATCTATAATATACATATTTAAATTAGTACCGGAAAAGGGCTTCACAAATTTTAGTCTTTCCATTAGTTGTGTAGGCTTTGATTCCCAACATAAATGATAATCTAGAATGAGATTATTAATTTTTCCCACAATGAAACTATCTAAATTATCTAATTTGTAAGGTTTTTTCTATTGTTACCAACCTATATCCTTTGTGAGTTGGATGGTAGGTATCATGCTTTGTTACCATATATATATATATATATATATATATATATATAAGGCTTGATTGGCCTTGGAGTCAGGCATTGAACCTCTCAGAGGTCGAAGGTCATGAATTCGACTCTTGTGATTCCTTTGGGGTTATGCATTGTAATCAATGTTGATGGTCTACCTAGCTTAGCATCTATGGATCAAGGTGAAATACTTGGAGGGTCTTTGTGAGATCCCACCTACATACCTCCCCCTCCCCCATACAAAGAAAAAAAGACAAAAAAAGAACACATCTATTTTTGTTTATTGTATTGTGATATGAATTTTTATGTATTTTTTTTCTATTTGTAGTCAATCAAAAATTAAAATTAGACATTAAATTAGAGTATGTTCAAAATTTCGTTACAATTTCCAAATTGATATGTTTATCTCAATTTCCTAACTTGATCATAACTTGTGAAACGATTTCATTTTCTCCTCTATATTGGTTCATTTATGGTGTCTCCACCTATATTTTCTTCATGGGTTAATTTCTTGTGTTTATCTTTTCCATATGTGTAACAACACCAGGTTAACTTTCCATGTAAATAAATTAAACCAAGGCCATGGAACACATATTACAAGTTGAGTGGAGGGTTAAATATTACAATGGGAATCACTTATGGTCTATTGTTGGCTATGGAAATTGGCATTGGCATTGGAAAGGACAAAAGACAATAAATGGAAATTAATTATAAGAAATAAAGTGAATTAGGAGAAAAGGAATATGAAGAGACACAAATATGCATGCAAAAGAAAATTAAGGAAATTGAAGAAAAAATAATAGAAAGAAAACACAAAGGAGATAAAAAACTATGCCTCTCTTAGTTTCTCTTAGTCACTATTAGTTACTCTTGGTTACTCTTGGATACTCTTAGTCACTCATATACTCTTACACACTTACACTCTTGGAGAGAGAAAGAGAACTTGTACAGAAGTAAGCAAACAAAGGAATTTGTGGGCAGTAAAGTAGAAGGCTGGGAAAGAAGCTACAACAGGAGAACATTCTAGGTAATAGGCTGCATCTATGATTTCCTTGTTTAGATTTGAGTGCATGATGCATGCATTTTGGTTTTTGATGACTTGATGTCATTGGCATGATATTTTTCTTGGATTGAAAATTATTTCATCCATGCCTCATCATTTCTTGGATAGCCATGATTGTAGTGGGTTCCTTCTTTTGGTTAAGCTTTAGAGGGCCAATAGATTTTGGATCTTGTTTGAGTTGATCTCAGGAAATTTTGAAGGGGCAAGGGTGGAGATTGGATTTCTCCTAGAACTCTTGACAGGTGGGTGAAGATAGGAAAACTCTTGTAGGTAGTGAAGAAAGTCTGATGTATCCAAGATTGTTTGGCTTTGGTGATTTCTGGACCAGTTTCGGTGAAATAATTGTAGTTGAGGGTTGAGGTGGTTTATCCTTTCAAACTCTGGTTGGTTTTGATATGTTTTATCCCATGTGATCACACAGTCATGCTTGAAATAGGCATGGGGGTGATTGGTTGGAAGATATATTTGGTCTAGCCCAATCTATGGTCGAGTGGTACATGGAATTCCCAAACTTGGTTAGCATTATTCCTATGTTAATATGTACTATTATTTATTAATGATCAATGAGCATAAGTTTAGATTCATTGTTTTTTATATGATTGGTTTTTAATTCCTTCATTCTGGCAAAATGTTGGTTACATGCATAGTATATTTATTATTATATGATGTGCTTTTTTTTTTGTAAGTAAGAAGGAGTTTCTTTATATTATATGAAACTAAAGATTAAATTTTCTTTCCAACATGTATAGTTGGTCATATTCGAGACCTGACCAATGGTAAAAAAGTGTCTTCCTGGGCTTTATGATTTTACAAAACATGTATTTCATCCTAGGCTTTCTACTTTTACAAAACATATATGTCATCCGGGCTCTAGGCTGACGAGCACTGGTCATTTTTGTTACAAAATAAGTGAAAATTTTGACAAAACTAGAGACTTTAACAAAAGTAGTGATAATTACATCCTTTACATGGTGACCCTTACTCTTTCTTTTCACTTCATTTTCTACATATTGTTAGCAAAACCAAAAATGATCGGCCCATAGGGCACAAAACCAAGACATTAGGGCTTAAAAATGCATTAGGCTAGTTAATTAGTGAGGTCCTAGTTTAGCAGAATTGACGTCTCTGGAGTGCCTCTAGCGAGGGCATCCTCAGAAGCAAGATGGTTGTGTTGGGAATCACAATTGTCGTTAGACCAGAACCCACAAGTTTTATTCAATGATCGCATCGCCCGAGACAAGGATCCATGAGCGGCAGTTAGTCCATGTCGTGAAATAGACCGGGACCATTGGTTTATCCAATGTCCAACAATCACCCCCCTAATGTGAGTCAGGTGTGTATTGAACTTGTGACCTATGATCTGATACCACCTGTTGGGAATCACAACTATCATTAGACCAAAACTTGGAGGTGTTAGTCAATGATCACATCACTAGAGATAAGGATCCGTGAGAGGCGGTTAGTCCATGTCATGAAACACATGGGGAGCATTGGTTTATCCAATGTCTAGCATGCTAGTTGAAACACCTTTCATCTCTCGCTTGATGATGGGCATGCTCTCATGTATATCTTATATACCTGTCATTTGTCTTTTGAGAAAGGCATAGTGTGAGGAGTCCTTAGTGACAAAGTGCATGTGGTGGAAAATTTCCACGTACACCATAAACTTATTTTTAGGATTTTCTAGCTTGTCCCCCAGGTTCTGGTTGGCGTAACTATTTTCCTGCAGCGTGAAGCCAACAATTGTTTTCAATTGCCAAGAGCTCCATGGTGTAGTTGTATAGATTGTCCCTAGTGCTGGTGAACCTTGGATCGGGGATCCACTCAAACTAAGAATCTATGTCCTCATTGTTTGTTCCATGCCAAATGACTCTACCCTTATTCTCCTTCTCTAGGATGCACTCCCAAGTCTCTTGGGGGAAAATACTGTTGTAATTGACGGCAAGCTGCCTAGCCACCACCTCTACTCTTGTTCTCAGCAGCATGTTGGCTTGATTCCACCTTTCCATGTTCCTTCCTTTGTGACAACTGGTGGAGGGAGTGCTGCTCTGGTGAGGGGCCATGCTTATGAGCAAGGTGAAGGAAGTCTTGTAGGCTAAACTGAGTAGTGGACAAAAACCAGGGGCACAGAAGGGATCAATAGAGAGGGTCTGAGATTAAAGGGAATGATGGTAAGATCTGTCAGCCTGGGTTATTCAGAGAACAATATGGAGATGAGGAAGTTAAAGAGGAAGGTGGTGATAATTAAACCATGAATGCTTGCCATAGCCATGTGCTCATAATTCATGGTAGGGTAATGTAGTTTACTGCTGCTTCGGTGGAGAGGGTGATGCTATCTACCCAGAAACATGATTGAGATCTAAGGTCCCATGGGAGAATAATTGGATTTGATACAAGATGTTATGTTCATCACATCGAATTAGAGAGATTGTACCATCGAAGCCTCAGAGATCTGCAGTCCTGTGGAAGAATAATTATTGTTGTTGCCTTCTTTACCCTTGGAATTGATTGCCTCACATTTACTATCGAGTGTACCTTACCCTAACTCCCTCCATGCAAGGGATTGAAACCTTTCACCACTAGTTATTCCATTATTGGAAAGCCTATCAACCACTCCATTTGCCTTCCTTATGACCAGTTCAAAGTGGAGCCCCATAAGGACCCTAATGTTCTGATGAATACAATGAAGTGTTTTTGTTATTCTCCAGTTGTTTGTTACCTTGTTGATCACATATCCTTACTGGAGCTTGTGGGCAACGAGAGTTTCCAGCATTGAGTATTGTTCCACAATCAGAGGGTAAAAAAGCTTCTCTTTTGAGATAGCGAGACCATTCTCCATAACATGGAGCTCCACTACATTATTGGTGGCACTCCATAATTTTCCAAAGTGAACCCATTGAATCTCCCCTTTGGCATTTCTAAAGACACCACCAAATCCCACTGCTATGAGGGTACCTTTGGTTGGGCCATCGTAATTCAATTTTATGACATTGGTCTCTTGGGGTGACCAATGGTCGAGAGCTTTAGCAGATGTAGTCAAAGGGTTTAGTATGGCATGGAAAATTTTGTGTAGATCCAGGAGATGGAGAACACGTTGGTCTACTAGACATGGGGTGGGGGGGGGGGTGTGTAGATCTAAGGAAGCTTCATGTAACATCCTCCTCCCACATCTACCCAAGTAACCGACCAACTGGGGTAAACATGTGACGGGAAGTTACTATGATATAATTAGACCTCCTAAGTCACCTTAAGGAAGTGGAAATGAGAGAAACAAACCATATAAACCTTCCACATCAACAAAAAGACTCTCAAGAACCATCCCAATCTCTCAGGTAACCAACGCCTCAGTCCCATTGAGTTTTTAGACCAATTAACCCATGGACTCTGCCATGATATGGGCATACCTGTGTCCAGAAGGCTCCGAACGCTCCCACATCATGGCATGCCAACATCCAGGGACTATTTTTCTCAGTGTTATGCCATTTTCCTCAGGATTTGAGCCACATTTTTAGGCCCAAAGCCTAGGTCACAAATGCAATCACTTGAACAAGGGCTTGACTAGACCCCTACTAGCCATGACAAGAATTTCTTCAAACATGTCACAAATATGTAATCTATAGGTTTAAACAACATATTTTAGCATAGGGGTATCATACTTATATAAGAATCACCAAGAAGCATTATTCCCTTATATCATTAGTTGCATTATCATCCATTAGGTCATAGATGGAAATTTCATTCATTTCCAAATCAAAACATGAGGATATCCATACAGCATCACTGTCATGATACATTCTTATAACCAACATAACAACAACAAAAATATCAAGGATACATTAGCCATATAATCCACATACAAACCAATATTACTAATGAAATAACAAGGAGAAATAACCTCATATTAATGATGCAAAATCCAACCCAGTATGGGACTACCACGTTCCACCTAACTGTAGATTGGCTGAGCCAAATCTCTCTTCATCCAATCACCCCAGCACCATATTCCAGGCATGAATGTGGGATCTCATAAAACACATCAATCAAAACCATCCAGGGCTTCCAGAGGCCAAACCACCTCAACCCATCAAACAATGATTCAACCTCATAGTCCAAAATCATAAAAACATCACCGGATTGGTCTCTACCCAAGCCTTCCAGAGCTCCAGAGTGTTTGTTCCAACTCAAATTCTAGGACTAGTAACTCAACAGATGGCTACTACTGGGCTCTAGAGCATTTTTCCAACCAAGGATCCAGGACTAGTAACTCAACCCACAACTTTTTCGAGCTTCTAAATTGTTTTTCAAACCAGGGCTTCCAGGACTAATAACTCAACGCAAGCTATTACAGGGCTTCGAGAGTCTTTGTCCAACTGTTGTAGTAGCTACAACCACCGACCAAAATTTTGGCTCACATGCAAATTTCAGAGCCTACTGTGGATCCTATGATCGATCATTCCTTGGTCACGTATTGGTAAGGTGATGATCTCAAGCCCCCTTATTTATCTTAAGAGATTGTTCATGTTCTCATATTTATATAGTATGTGTCATATTTTGACATCAGGATTATTGTTTCTCATGCAAAGGGAAGTTTGTTTTGTTTTGAGGGGAAATCTTTGTGTGTATGGGTTTTTCTCTTCACATATACATGTTTCATGCTCACTTCATGCACTCTTTACAGAAATATTATTGCATCAAGAAAATAATGGTTTTATATATTCTAGATGGTCTATGTTGTATCACTGTGTTCGTGTGTGATCATAGTCAAGTCCTATCACTATTTACACCAGTTTCACTAATCTCACACTTAGTCATTTTACCGAGCAACCTAGCCTCATCCATCTTTCTCGAACTGCACACTTTGTTTATGCAACCCTCGATATTTTTCCCTTGCATTCCGGAACCATGCAATGCATAGAAACCCAGCCTCCCTTGGAATCCAAAACTATGTAGTAGTTTCCTCGAGTGTCCTTCCCACCCTGAAACCATCGTCATCTGAAACTCCACTGTATTTTCCCTCAGCTACTCAGTCTGTCTTGCAACCTGAAACTGCATAGATGTGTCTTCTCAGGACCCATCCCGTACTTATGACTTGAACTCAGAAACTGCACAGTATTTCCTCTTAGTTGCCCAAGCTTCACTGCACTTAGAAATTGTGTAGATGTCTCCTCCTGTGACCCATCTTGCAACTGTTCCTTACACTTACAAACTGCACTTTATTGTCTTTAAGCTACCCAAGTTACATTTCAATCAGAAATTGAGTAGAGGTATCCTCCCAAGACCCCATGCCGTATTAGTTTCTTGGATTTCAAAACTGCGTAGTGTTGTCAAGTTGTCCAATCTATCTTGTATTTAGAAACTACGTCTATCGGCCTCCCAGGGCCTCATCTCGACAGTAGTCACTCACCGTTGAAACTGCATAGATCTATCTCTCAGTGGCTACAAGAAAGGATGACATGCTAGATCACTCTCAAGGATTTGAGAAGAAGGACCAAGAAACTAAGTTATGATAAGATATCAAGACCACATGCAAACTCTGTCGGATGCATGATCATCTTGAGGGTAAGTATGGTAAGTAAAGTATGTATTTTGAAGTACATCTCTTAGTATAGCTTGAAGGACTACTTGTCATTTTCATATCATTCTCTCTTCAATAACATCCATGTTTGCAAGCACTAAGAGTCATTCCATGTGTTTCCTCTACTTTTCTTGCTTCCTTTTCGCTTGTTGAACCAATTATCGTCTTTGGCATGTTGATTGCTATGTCATGCTTGTGGTCCAGCTCTGGGGATTTCAAAGGTTTGTCTTTGTGTGTTTGAGTTTTCTTAGCTATGTGAATGCCCGTCTTACTCACACACAAATTTGTAAGCATTGTCATGCAATTTTCGTTACGGTCGTCTAAAGGTGTACCCCAAGTGTCGCACTTATTGATTTCACCATTAGACAGTACCTCAGAGGGTCATGATTTGCCATGTTTTTCTTTTTCATTTTAGGGGTCTTGTTGTCGATTTATTCTAAGTGTGTGATCATAATGTCATGTATGCACGAGTTCAATTTCGCTCACACTTAGTCATTTTTCCTGAAAATATGTCGATAGGGTAACCCTCCTTCAACCGAACGCTGACTGAGCTATACTACACAGTCTCAGCTCACAGGGAACCTACTATGCTGCCCAGAACTACGCAAAGCTTGAGGTTGTCCTCCAAGGCAACCTGCAGTATGAAATCCTCGAAGTGAGGCAGTTGACTACCTCCCAGAACTATGCCAAAGCTGTCGCAAAGTCAGATTCAATCTATGCTTCCCACAAGATCACTCATCAAGACTCCATTTGGTATTCTGGAAAATCTAAACTAAACTATGACCCAAAGCTACACTGCTCCCCAAAATTGTGAAAAAGTTACCCAGCTATCTTCCTTGCACTATTTAAGAAATTGCGCAAAGATGTGAGGTAGGCCTTTGGTGCCTATCACTGCACTGTCTTGAGAAATTGCGCAACTCTGACTAGCAGGCCCCCTACTGGCCTTCTCTACTCTTCCTTTTAAAATTGTGTAGTTTTGACTGGCACTTGCCCTACTGCCTGAATATGCACTCATTCCGAAAACTACACAGTTATGTCAGGAAGGGCCCTGCTACCTATCCCAAATTGTCTCCTAGAATTGCGCAGTTATGACCAGCAGCTCCCCATAGCCTAATCTAGTCTTCATCTAGAAAATTGCGCAAAACTGTCTGCAAGTGCCTTCTACTGCCCGCTCTTTCTTCCCCGGGGAAATTGCACATATTCTCACCTAGACGCCTGAATTACCTACCTATTCCTCATCTTGAAAACTGTGTAGAATTTCCTATAAATTCCTCTCGACATCCTGCCTTGTCTTCCTCCCCGGAACTATTCAGTTATTCACAGCAGGGTGGTCTCCTGCAATTGTCACTGTTGTCCTAGATTGCGCAAATCTACCCCCAAGTGACATCTGCACAGTTTTTCCCAGTAGTGCCCCAGAGCCTCTCATCTCAGCCTGAAATGTTCTCTACAAAGTTTCAGAGCCTTGTCCTCTCTCCCGGTCACCTGCACCCGGAATCAAAATATAAGGCATCATGATATACTAGGATATTTTTGGATTTGATTTCATGTGGCCATGAGTGATTGCAGGAACAAGTACATTGTTGGAACATGACATGATGATGAACATAAAGAAGAAGGAGTGCATGATAAAAGACTTGCTCACAGTTGAACGAGCAAAAGGAACACATGCAAGGGACCACCTTGTGAATACCAAGACCATTGAAGATCTCGCAGCTCAAGCTATGTGCAAATGAAGACAAAATACATCCAATAACACATCCATCACTTAGCAACACAACATCTTGACATGGACACCATAGTCATCCAGCACATGTCATAGTCTTATGTCGAGTTGTGTTATGAGTTGTCTGGGCCACCTCACTACTGTGATCCGTAACTATTGTAATCAAATGTAATGTAAAGTGAAATTACAAGTGTCATTAGTGGAATGAAAACAATCATATGTAATGTAAAGAGTTATATGTAATGAAGTTGAAGAGTCATGAGGGTAGTTGAAGAGTCAAAGGGGAATTTGAAGGGTCACCCCACCCTTTACTATATATAGAACCTCATATCTCATAGAACAGGATTTTGGGAGCCAAGATTTTTCTAGGCATTGCTTAGAAAGGGTTTGGAAAGTATTGTGATGAACCTTGGCTTCTCCATAGTGTAGAGTGAGTACATCTCTTTGGAGGAGCAGGTGGTGTTGATTGTAACATTCCACTATTGGGGCTAGTGGCTGTCATGGTTGTATGTATGGATGGAAATTTCACTTTTATATAATATAAAAGAGCCAACATGTCTTCATGCATATGTTGTTATTGTAGTTCGACTATTCTGGTTACTCTAGCAAATATATGTTTTTTAACTTACGCATTTATGTATGAACTATTTCATATACGATTGTATGAATCTTGTTGAAGTTGTGTTTTTGGTTTAACCCATCACTTTTGATTGTCGACTATTCTGCTTTCTAGCTTGTGATGTCATTCAGCTCGTGTGTTTCTTTCAGGCTACATACTATTACAGGCTTCTAAGGGGCACACTCCATTTTCCCCTTCGCATGTTAGAATCTCCCCATGCATCTCTCCTGACTCACTACAAGCTCGCACACTTGCCTCTGATAGATATCTCTTACCTACCTTTGCGCGCTATCACAATCAAGGCATTACTTTACTACCCACTACTGGGACTCCTACTCCAAACGGTCTAAGGTCTAGTTGGGACTTCTTACCAGGGGGATCCCGTGACATGTTGGTGGGTCCAACAACATCAACATTTATGGCACTAGAAGGAGGACAAGATGACAAGTTGAGTCCTCAAAGTCTGTTTTGAATCTTCACACATCTATCATGACTTATGTTGTAGTTTGTCCTCTGAGATCTATGTCCTATGGAAATTTGTTTTAAATCTTGGAGGAACTGTATAATCACTTGCCACATAACACATATGAGGGTGAAGGCAAAACAACCTAGATGGTACAAAGAGTTTTCTTGGTAGTCCTCTATCAAAGGTATGGAATCCATGAGGATTACATGATATGGAAATTGTTTGCATTCATGCTTCAAGGAAACCCATTGCAATGGTGTGTCACATTGCTCGATAAATCCATTCACTCTCTTAATTAGTTCATTCAAGAGGTGGACAATGCTTTCCATCATTTTGACTGTAAAGCACTCAATAAAGAAATTATGAAATTACAAAAAGCACCTGATAAATCCATTGATCAATTTCACACATCATTTCATAATCTTGCATTTCGATTTCATGAAGATGAAATTGAATGGGAATTTCTTGATGGAAGATTTAAGTATCTTCTTCACATATCTGAAAATCTGCAAATATTAGAATCATTCGAACCCCTCCCAACATACCTTAGTGTTAGATCTTCCAAATCTAAGACAGACAAGGTCGTTGTCACAGGTGTTTTTCGTCCTCTTCTCATCAAACATCTCTAGCTTTGCGGTGCAAGGTGGGAGAAGGTGTGCGCCCATTTGTTGAATTGTCACATCCTCCCACCCCACCTACTCTTAATATCTATGCAGATTTGGATTGCAATACTGTTGGTTGTCATGTGGAATTTTTTCCTCAACCTCTATCCCCACTTTTTGTTGATCCTCTGGATTGTACTATGTTGTGTTCTCCCATTTCGGACTCCACACTTGTTGTTCACGAGGATCAAGTTGTCGACAAAGTTGGTGTTGTGCATCGAACTTGCGTTTTCAGTCCTAATGTGTGTGTGCAGGGATATGAATAAGAACCCACAGTGAAGGATGAGTCCCTTCCATTTTCACCTAATTTACTCTATCCTGACATCCTTTGTGATTTTTCCACTTTTGATTTTCCTTGTGAAAAATCATCGTTGTATGTTTCCACTTCTGATCATTCACAGGACACACCAAATGTCAGTCTATCATTACATTGTAGAGAGGACACATATTTATCTAAAAATCCATTCAATATTTCATTTGTCATTTCTGTAAATGTAGAGGGTGAAGATTCTTGTCTCTCATCAACCCCTCTACATGATTCATCAAATCATGAGGATGCCAATCAACATCTCGAGTTTTCTGATCATGGTTTTCATGATCTCTGTGCTCCTTCATTCGATAACGATTTTGATTCACTTGTTGTTAATATTTCTAAGCCACTGGTCTTTGATGATATATCTGTTGATGAAGTGGAAACCCCTCAAGTGTCAAGACACTTCAGCCTGCACTAATGGTTATGACAGGCTCTCGTTTTTCTGAGGTTAGTTCCACTCTTGATGGTTATGTCAGGCAGCGTGAAGGGAGTTATGCTACCCAAGGGAAATCTTGCAAGTCAGTTGGAAAGAAACCATTAAAGTCACTATTCATGATTTGATGGTAGAAATGTGTCCAGATGGAGTGGGTGGTTGGCATTTAATACGAAATTTATGGGTCAGATCCTTGAATATCTGCCACCAATCTGGAATTAATGAACCAAATTTTGGGGGAGTGGTTGGATTTGAATTCAAAATTCCCTATAAATTACAAGTGGCTGTCTAGAGAAAAACACTTGGTATTTTGAGAATTGAGTTGTTTAGCTCTCAGCCACACATGAACCGAGAATTCTTCAAGGCTTTGAAAGAGACTCTAGTGTTTCCAAGCATACCAGAGACATCACGAGCACTATTGGAAAGCATTATGTCAGCACCGACAAAAGCTATAGACACTGAAGTAGAGGAGTCAGTGCCAGAAGTTGAGATGGAGACAGAAGTCGTTGCTCCAGAGGTTGCCGAGGTACTAGCTGAAGTCCCTAAATCACTAAGAACACCGAGACCAAAGCCGAACCCAACCAACGGGACCGTGAATGATAAAAAGGGCAAGCAGCCTGCCATACTAGTGTGTGAATCACCAAGAAGAAACCCACTGAAGCCCACCGAACAGGAGAAGGGAAAAGCCATAAATTTGGAGCGAGAGGAGGAAGAAATTGAAGACATCCCGATGGATGATGAGGAGGTGGGAGTTAAAGTAGAGGAGGTTGAAGCCCAGGGTGCGGACCATATTACTCGGTTGCCTGAGTATGTCCCTCTGCGCAAGGCCAAGACCATGGTACCTATTAGCCTTGTTGGCAAATGGCCCAAAAATGGATCCAAATATGCCCCAAAGTCTCTAATTTTTCTTAAAATCATGACAATTGATCCATATATGCTCCTGAAGTCTTCAAATATCACTTAATATCATCCAAAGATTGAAATAAGTGCAAGAGGAGAGCCCTTGGAAGGGTGGAAATACACTATCGGGAGGCAAAAACACTTCAAGCCATGAAAAAATAGTCCAATGCACAACAGCTCTTAGATATGGCCTATCAACGGCCCAGATCTAAGTGGCAAATCACAATCAGAACAAGTAGGCAGCGGTAATCAGCGCAAGACACTGCCAATCAGCGATCTCCAATGATCAGATTGGCAAATTGCTATTGGCATGTCACATCGGCGGAGGTATCGGCAATTACAGTATGGAAGTTGTGACTGTGATCAACGATGCAATATGGACCATTGATCAAGCACACAAATTGATGGCCCACATCGCATCGCCAGATCGCTATCGGAGAAACATTAAGGAGTGCTAACCATGTCCCCGTGCGACCTGATGACCGAACCTGACAACATTATATAACAATATTGCATAATTTTTCAGGCCCGTGGGTAGGCCGGTTTTAACACATTTTTATGTATTTTTATAATCGATGTGAGAATGAATTTATATATATTTTGAAGTCCGCCATAGGCCAATTTTCATGTATTTCCTGTGTTTTTCAAGTATTTCAAAATACAAAGGGAACAAAGGGACCAAGACGTTTGCGATAGGCGACAGCGACCCAAAGGGCGGACTCGATAGATATATATGCCATGTTTAAGGACTTTTTAAGTCTGAAAAGGATAAAGATGGGTAGGCTTTTCACAATGTTTCTATCTTTTCTGTACTAAACAGAAAACAGTCACTCTAAGCCTTTAAAGGGAAAACAGAGGCCCAAATAGCCATTTCAAGATAGAGACAGAAGTCTGGAAGGGGAAAAGCGATAGCCCAACATGCACAACTTGTCCAAAACAAACAGAAACATCAAGGGCCACAGCATAACACAACCACAACAAAAAATGATCATGGAGCATCAACAACCCAACGCAGCTCATCAAAACAAACATCATGGGGCATATCTGGCATGAGAGAGCTCCCAGATAGCGCATCAAGCTACCTAAAGGTGGTTATTCCTCTGTCAAAAGGAGAAAACCTCTGAGCCATGCTTGCCTATTCAGGGAATCAAAGAGTGAAGGGACAAAGAGGATAGATTAAGACCTTGAGCCTTTGAGAGCTTAGGAGCATTGTAAAAGGCCTATAAAAGGCTGGAAACTAAATGTAACAAGGGTTCAACTTCTGGAGACTATTGAGACTTTGCTACTCAAGCTTCTCATCTTCATTCATTAGTAATACAAGCTTCTTTTGTTGTTATATGTTCAATGTCCATTTTCTCTTCTATTCTAAGCTTGCACTTGAACAAGTTTTTCATGTTTCTTCTGTATGTAATGCTAGATAACTGTCATCTTTTCTTTGCATTGATAAATTAGATTTGCAAGCTTCTTTTACTGCCTGTAGCTAGCCATTCATATGTTTTATATATGTATCTGCTGGTACAATCCGTATTCTCATTTACTGCCTGTAGCTAGCCATTCATATGTGTTTATGTATGCATCTGCCGGTATGGTCGGTATTCTCCATCTATTCATTGAATCTACAAACTATTGAGCATTAGTGATTTAAATCCTTGTAAGTTGAGGGTGTTCATGCATGGCTTGATCTAAACCATCATTCATTCCAATAGTTTAGAGAACAATATTCAAGATTATATGTTACCAGGCATCTCTGAGCTACAACCTAGGAAAGTTTCCTTGAGTGATAACATAATTGACATAGTTGCTGGGGAGAGGAAACCGAAGCTCAGCTTCCCAGGGAGACGACGCAGATCCAACTTTGATGATAGAAAAATTCTGCACACATTTTTGGTTGTAATCATCTATCTGGCGACTCTACTGGAGGTTGAACCTCTTGGAAACTCCACTTCATAGTTCTGGCTTAGTTTGTGAGGCATACTCAGAGAAATCCTCAGAAGCTACATGTTGATCCAGTACCTGATCCTGAAAAAATTATAAGAGAAAGAAAGGCATTGCAGAAAGCAGCATCAGGTTTAGGTAAACCTAAACAATCTTCCATATCTCTACAAGAAAATCCTGTAATAGAACAAATACATGTTGAGAGTATAGCATCTGATACTAGCAGTGAAGAAAAACTCTCAGAGATTCATAAAGCTCCTTATTCTTTAGGTTCTCCTTTATTTTAAGCCTAAAGGAAACCTCACCTCCTATCCATCATACTCCTTCAGTCCTATCAATCACTCCTTAGCCCTCTATCATTCAGACTGCCAGTACTCTTTTAGCCATCACAGCTATGGCAGGTGCACAAGCACCTACCAAAATGGAAAGAATCATAGCTTCTAGGTATGGATCTCTAATACTGCCCACTCCTTTGAATGCCATGCGTACTGGAGAATATCAGAAGTATATGCCTAAGTTCAGTGGGACTGAAGGTGTTACAGCTGAAGAACATCTTGAGTCATTCTATAGCTATGTTGATAACCTAGACATTAGTGAAGATGATGTCTGGATAAGAGTCTTTGCCCAAAGCCTAGATGGAGAGGCTAGAAAATGGTTCAGAGAACTAACCCCAAGATCTATAGTAGATATTGAGGCTTTAGATGATGCATTTCTAAAGCATTTGGTGGATAAGAAGGATCTCCTCTACTACCACACTAAGTTTGGGAACTTAAAGAGGGAAAATGGAGAGTTGTTGTCTGATTTTAATAAGAGGTTTAACTGCATGTACAGCAAGATACCAGCTGAAGTAAAACCCACCACTACCTCTGCTAGACTCATCTATGTCAATGCCTTTGATTCTGACTTTTGTTTACTATTGAGGGAGAGGCGATGTGCTACTTTGGCTGATATGTAGGATGCAGCCTTGGAAGTAGAATCAAACATCATGGCTATAGAAAAGCTCAAAGGTAATGCTGATAGAAGGAGACAGAGGGGCGAGCCTTCATCATATTCAGATCCCAAGATTGATAAAATGACCAAGATGATAGAATCATTAGCCTCTGAGATCTCCAAATTAAAGGTTGAGCAACACTCTGGGAAAGGAAGAGTTCCTAATACCTTTTCTCCTCCAAATCCAAATCCATATAGAAGAGAAAATGACCAGTTGCAGATTTTGCAAAGAAATAAAGATGCCAATGAAGACCAAAGGGTGAAGACCCCTTTCCAGAATGCAGTCATGGAAGAAGAGCAGTTTGAAGAAGATGATGAGATCCATTGTATGGAAGACAAAGGAAGTGCCCCATTTTTTACCTTTGCTGCCTATGAAAAGTCATTATTAAATCACCATATCAGCCAAGAATGGGATGGTGAAGTTGTTCTACAAACTGAAGATCAACACAAATATAATATGAGGTCGAAGATGAATAATGTCAAGGAAACTCCTATTCATAGAGTTGTTTCCCTTGCAGAAGAACAAGCTAATAAGCAGAAGAAGCCTGCAGTTGATCCCATCATCCTCAAAGCTCTAGCTCATGAGGTAAGAGGCCTTGACAAGTATCCTTCTCCTTTCAGTTTTCAATTAGAAATTCATAAGCTAAGAATACCTATGCCTCTGATTGAACTAGTGAAGAATGATTCCTTCAAGAAATCTATCCTTGAGGCTCTTGAGCCTAAAGCCATCCAAGCCTCCACTGACTATGTAAATCTGCAAGATGACCAACCAGCTGTTATTCTCAACCCAATGATTAAAAATTGTGAAGACAACTCCCCATCATTCTATGTTTCTTTGTCTATTCATGATAAAATCCTTCACAATTTCCTTCTGGACACTGGAGCCAGCCATAATCTAATGCCCAAGGCTGTCATGGATAAAATGGGTCTTGACATTACCAAGCCTTATCATGACCTGTTTTCTTTTGACTCTAGAAAAGTGAAATGTCTGGGATTAATCAAGTACCTAGCCATCACTTTGTCTTAGTTGCCCATGAAAAGCATGATGATGGATATTGTGGTAGCAGATGTACCCCCCAAGTTTGGCATGTTACTTTCGAGAGGTTGGATCAAGAGATTAGGTGGAACATTGCAAAATGATCTGTCCTATGCTACTGTCCCAGTTTTTGGAGGTGAAAATAGGAGATTGTACAGAGAAGCTCAGTTGGCTTATACCATCAGTGATGAGAGGAATCCCACTAATCATCCCATCTATGTTGTCGACACTAATTTTGGAGCTTGTTTTCTTTAGATTGAAGGATCTCAGTTGGCCTCCACGCAGCTTAAAAAACTAGTTTTCCAGATCATAGAGGAAGAAGACCTGTTGATTTGGGACATGTTCCTTGATGGAGCTTGCTCTAAGGAAGCTACAATGGCAGGGGTAGTCCTTGTGTTCCCCACACAAGAATGCATTGATTCATCTTTTATATTAACTTTTCAGGTGAACAAAACCTTTCAAGCAAAAAATCCAAGGCTGAAAGAATATAGAGATGAGGTGAAATATAGACCATCTCTGCCTGACAATATCAAAGGCTAGAAATTTTTTGAAGAGGATGATCAAATTAATAGGCTTTTGAAAGTCTATGATGATTTTGATGATATGCACATTGACCAAGAAAAAGAAACCTTTAAAAAAAGCCAAAAAGGGTCAATTTTCATTTTGGTGACTGGTTTCTCAAAAGGGATGAATTAAAGGAAGGAGGAGATGTTTTTGATGGCCCAGTCAATGGGTTGTTCTTCAAACTTTATTTCAGTTAAGGCTTTCAAGCCTTGGTATTGTAAATATGTTTTTTCAAGTTTTTATTTTATGCTAAATAGACTCCATGCCCAATGCAACACTAGGAGGAAGATTTGATCTTGTTTTTTACAGGAAAGGCATTGTTCTATAGTTATTGAAACCTCATAGGGAGGCTTTCATCCCCAGAAGGAGCCAGTGTTAGCCTTGTTGGCAATTGTCCCAAAAATGGATCCAAATATGCCCCAAAGTCTCCAAATTTTCTTAAAATCATGCCAATGGATCCATATATGCTCTTGAAGTCTTCAAATATTGATTAAGATCATCCAAAGATGAAAATAAGCACAAGAGGAGAGCCCTTGGAAGGGAAAAAATACACTATCGAGAGGCAAAAACACTCCAAAACCGTGAAAAACCGTGACAAAATAGTCCAACGCATAGAAGCCCTTAGATCTGGCCAATCAACGGCCTAGACCTAAGGGGAAAATCACAATTGGAATAAGAAGGTAGCGGCAATCGGTGCAAGACACCGCCGATCAGTGATCGTCGATGATCGGATCGGCGAATCGCTATCGGCGGGTCACAACGGCGGAGGTATCAGCAATTACAATATGGAAGTTGTGATTGCGATCAGCGATGCAATGTGCACCATCGATCAAGTGTGTAGATCAATGGCCCACATCATGTCGTTGGATCGTTATCACGGAAACATTAAGGACCGCTAACCATGGCCTGGTGCCACTCGATGGTTAGACTCGACGGCATTATATAACATTACTGCGTAATATTTCAGGTCCGCGGGTAGGCCATTTTTAATGCATTTTTATGTATTTTCATTATATAACGAAATACAAAGGGATCATAGGGCAGTGCTGATGTGATAACTCCTAGACCCGAAAGAGTTCGGCAATGAAAATATATATATTTTGAAGTCCACCAAAGGCCAATTTTCATGTATTTCCTGTGTTTTTCAAGTATTTCAAAATACAAAGGGAACAAAGGGACCAGGACATCTGTGATAGGCAACAGCGACCCAAAGGGTGGACCCGATAGATATATATGCCATGTTTAAGGACTTTTTAAGTCTGAAAAGGACAGAGATGGGCGGGCTTTTCACAATGTTGTTGTGTTTTCTGTATTAAACAGAAAACAATCACTCTAAGCCTTTAAAGGGAAAACAGAGGCCCGAATAGCCATTTCAAGATAGAGACAGAAGGCTGGAAGGGGAAAAGCGATAGCCCAACACACACAACTTGTCCAAAATAAACAGAAACATCAATGGAAACAACACAACACAACCACAACAACAAATGATCATGGAGCATCAACAGCCCAATGCAGCTCATCAAAACAAACATCATGGGGCATATCTAGCACGAGAGAGCTCCCAGATAGTGCATCAAACTACCTGAAGGTGGTTATTCCTCTGTCAGAAGGAGAAACCCTCCGAGCCATGCTTGCCTATTCAGGGAATCAAACAGTTAAGGGACATAGAGGATAGATTAAGACTCCAAACCTTTGAGAGCTCAGGAGCATTGTAGAAGGCCTATAAAAGGCTGAAAACTAAATGTAACAAGGGTTCAACTTCTGGAGACTATTGAGACTTTTCTACTCAAGCCTCTCTTCTTCATTCATTAGCAATACAAGCTTCTTTTGCTGTTATATGCTTAATGCCCATTTTATCTTCTGTTCTAAGCTTGCACTTGAACAGGTTGTTCATGTTTCTCTGTATCTAATGCTAGATAACTATCATCTTATCTCTATATTGATAAATTAGATTTGCAAGCTTCTTTTACTGCCTGTAGCTAGCCATTCATATGTGTTTATGTATGCATCTGCCGGTATGGTCAGTATTCTCCATCTATTCATTGAATCTTCAAACTATTGAGCATTAGTGGTTTAAAGCCCTGTAAGCTGAGGGTGTTCATGCATGTCTTGATTAAATACATAGTTTAAATGGTTATCTGGCTTGATCCAAACCATCATTCATTCCAATAGTTCAGAGAACAATATTGAAGATTATATGTTACCAGGAATCTCCAAGCTGCATCCTAGGAGATTTTCCTGGAGTGATAATAGTAGCGAAGGAGATCGATGAGAGTAAGACCCCCTAGCAAACCCCTCTCCTACTGGATGAGATTGTTTTCGATGGATCGTGCTTGGCACGGGTGCCGTTGGTAAAAGTTGAGGACTGGGACTTGGCTAATCACGAGAAGTTCCCACACCTCTTGATTGTGAAGCTGATGCACTGCATCATTGATAAAAATACTGGAATGACCACATTGGAGTCGTGGAGGTGGCTTAGAGGAGTGGAAAAGGTAGGGTTTCTCAACGTGCTTTGGGTGCCACACTACAACCACACCCCGGTGTCAGCATTAATCATCAAGCAACTATTGTGCCTGGTGCATGATGGGTGTCTATGGCTGGAGGAGCCAATACCCATCATGGATAGATTGATTGACACGATAACATTATTTCCTTACACAGGAGAGAATTTTGCCATGATATTTGGCAAAAAAGGTGGTGAGTAGGCCCTCGCAGAGTCTATGAAAGAAAAGTTTAAATTGGTGAAGAAGTTGCACAGATATGCTATATCCAGCATCTGTGACCCTACTGTAAAGGTAACTACACAGATCTTAGCAGGGAAAGTGATAAGGAAGTGTCGCGCCAATGAGGTGTCGACACCTATGGTTGCGTTAGCAGCCCAGTGCACTGCACGAGCCTAGTTCAACTGGTCAGAATACCTTAGCAGAGAGTTCTTAGCAAACTGTCACTAAGCACAGGAGCTCAGCAAGACGTTCCACTACGTGTGGCTCTTGCTGTCAATTATGCCGGTAGCATGGGAGCTCCTAGAGGAAATACAGTTCCCTTCGGTCATGCCAGACCTCCCAGAAGCAGCGAAGTATGCTTCACTGTCAGCGACCAAGGATTCGCAGCGAGTCAAGGACAGGAAGAACTTCTCGATATTGACGGAGATGAACATTTGCATGGCCATCAATCACAAACCACAATTGTCACCTATGGTGTATGCCAACCTATAGGGCTATGCAGAATTTAAATCAGACTTCCATCATGTATCCATCATGGCATGGAAGGACCCTATGCAAAAATGGTATGACTTGTCTTATCTAGCAATGGATGATGCCATTGATGCGGTACTTGATCAATGGCCGATAGAGTGGCGCACTATAATCGACTTGGTAGTGGGAGGGAGCAAGTCCGATGCACAGAGAAAGAAGGAGGAGGCCAAGCTTAAGATGACAAAGCTGTCCGAAAAGAGGAAAATGTAGGTTGCTGATAAGGCTCAGGTCAAGCGTGAGGCCACACAACAGACAGTGAAGCAGACAGGTGGGACAAAACGAGGCTCTAACAAAGGTGCAAGGTCGCCTTCACCTGTGATGAAGGAGGAGATAGGAAAACACGACACAGACCCAAAAGAGACATCCGCTCGCATCAAGCGCCCAAGGGAGTAGGAGAAAGGAGGGTCCAGGAAGAAATCAAAGGCTACAAAGACATCACTAGACCCTATCACGCTAACAAAGGGTGATCTACATGACATCGGTGACACAGTAAGGGATGTCACCGCGGAGTCCCTACAACAATTTGAGCAACAACAGTAGATAATCTTGGGGGATATCCAGACAAGGTTGTAGGAGATGTAGACCCATGCATCACAGGCTGGCACAGTGTCTACCAGCCTGGCTATTGACACTTCAGAAGCTGTCGAGATGTTGCGCGCGAAGGGCTCCAGTGTGATAGTGTTTTCTGATGGAGCACTGACCAAGAAGAATGAATCTGACAAGCCGAATATCAGCGCCCTAAAGGGAGTAGGGTTGAATCTGGCAGTGCTCTTGTGTGAAGCATTCCACCTCTTACAGTATGGAGTCATTGTAGAACTAAGGGCCCATGAGCACTGTGCCCTCCAGGTGATCAGTGAACAACGGATCAACAATGAGCAGATGGCACTATAGCGAGATTTTTCCATTGCCGGTAAGACTGAGGCAGCCAATGAGAGAAAGCGCAATATGCAGGTTATCGAGGAGGCATGCCAAATGGTCCTAGAGTTGGCCATTTCTGAGGAGGAGCTAGTCAAGGTGCGCATCCACAAGCTAGCCACTAGGGTGCGCGACATTCGTACTGAGATGGTGAGGGTTCAGTTGGATTTTAACCTGCAAATCACAGAGTTATAGCCGAAGGCCCAGCCTTCAACTCTGCCAGAAGTGAAGGAGCAGCGGGTGACCACTGTCATAGAAGTAGTAGCGGCGGTGGATAGTGTAGTAGTAAACTGCACACTACTTTTTGAGCAGTTGTTTGAGGTCCTGACAAGCTTGTAGGAGGACCCCAATGTATAGCCACTAGAGACGAAAGTGCATGAGATACAACGACACTATGATGAGGTTAAGGGAACCGCGCAAACCATTGCGCTGACACAAAGACTAGCTAAGTTGTAGGAGGCCAAACAACTGAAGCAACAAGTGGATGTAGCGTTGCACAAGGAAGCAGTGTTGAAGGCACGACTGAAGCCTTGGCTGGCTGAGGCTTACACAGTGACAGGATCTATTGAAGGTAAGCTTTCAACTATGCAAGCTATTCAGCAAAAGCTTCAGGCCGACAGTTCAATAGTAGTGACCAAGCAGATTATCGAAGACGTGAAGTAGGCAACAGCTCAGTGCACTGCCGAGGTTGCAGTCATATGGTTTGAACTAGAAGGTCTTCACGTAGAGATCTCTGTTCCTGTCGAGTGACTCAAGGGCAAGTCACGATGTTTGTGTTGGGGGCCTATTGGGAACGAGATCCCCCGAGGACAACTTTCGGGCTAAAATCCCATGTTTTGGGTTGAATTTTGTAATAAAATAGTAAAGTCTCCACATTTTTTGCTCACAAAGCGCGAAGGTGTCATGAGTCATAAAGGGTTGTCTACCCTGATTTTTGTAAAGTAAAGTCTTTTGTTAAATATCTACCCATGGCCCGTGGACCATGGGATTTTATAGAAAGAGCTAAGCTCTAAGTAGTTTTAGAGTCATGGGTTGGAGTGATATAGTCATAGCTCTGAAGTAAGAAGTCTAAGTTTCAGGTCGCACCTTTGGTAGAGGCTTTGTAGCTGAGCTTGCAGAAGCATAGGGTGGAAGTCCATAGCTGAGTGTGGATAGAATCTGTAATTACTTGAAAATATCAATAAAGAGAAGTATTCTACAATTCTGTGTCTTTATTTATGGTTATTGCATCTTGCCATGTTATGCATGAATTTCATTTATAATGCTTATGTGATGCACGAATACATGTAATTAAATTGGTTAAGTGAATGCAAGAACATCTATTTATTCGATGATAACTATGATTGTTTAATAAGATAAGTAAGACACTTAGACTAGTTTGGGAATCTGCACAGTACGCTACCCTAACAGTGCAAAAGTACCTGAGTTGTAGGTTAGGGTTGCGCGAAGGTCAATCGTACCTTTTTTTAAAGGTACTGATGACCGAAATAGGGGGCTAGTCTGGTAATCCCTAGAACTAAGTGACCTACGTGAAGGCAGGAATAGAAGGAATAAACTGACATCACGACCATCTTAGGGTGTGGAAACTTGGTTCCAGCATCCCCCCATACTACTTCGGGTGAGGCTTCGGTCCACACTCTACAGGCTAATTCCTAAAGGGCCAGTAGTGTAGGGATTTGTTTGGCTAACTAACGGTGAACCTGGATCAGGCCCCAACAAGCCAACAACTTCCTAGGTTGCACTGCACTTATAAACTGCGCAGAGGTGTCCTCCTAGGACTCCATCCCGTAGTATTATCTTTCATCTCAAAACTGAACAGTGTTGTCCAAGCTATCCAATATATTTTGTATTTAGAAACTATGCAGTGTTGTCCAAGCTGTCCAAGCTATCCAATCTATCTTGTATTCAGAAACTACACAGATGGGCCTCCTAGGGCCTCATCCCGACAACAGTCACTGACCGTTGAAACTGTGCAGATCTATCTCTGAGTGACTACAAGAAAGGATGACATTCTAGATCACTCTCAAGGAGTTGAGGAGAAGGACCAAGAAACCAAATTATGATAAGATATCGGGACCACATGCAAACTCCGTTGGATCGATGATCATCTTGAGGGTAGGTATGGTAAGTAAAGTATAGCTTTTGAAGTACATCTCTTAGTGTAGCTTTAAGGAATGCTTGTCATTGTCATATCATTATATCTTCAATAACATGCTTGTTTTTAAGCACTAAAAGTCATTCCATGTGTTTCCTCTACGTGTCTTGCTTCCTTTTCGCTTGTTGAACCAATTGTCCTCTTTGGCATGTTGATTGCTATGTCATTCTTGCGATCTAGTTCAAGTGATTTTGAAGGTTTGCCTTTGTGTGTTTGGGTTGTCTTAGCTATGCGAACGCCCATCACACTTACACACAAAGTTGTAAGAACTGTCGTGTAAGTGTCATCAAGGTCGTCTGAAGATCTATCCAAAGTGTCGCACTTATTGATTTCAGCATTAGAAAGTCCCGCAGAGGGTTATGCTTTTCCATTTTTGTCTTGTTGGTTTGAGGTGTCTTGTCATCGAGTTATGCTAAGTGTGTGATCAATATGTCATGTTTGCAAATGTTCACTTGCTCTCACACTTACTCATTTTTTCTGAAAAATCTATTGACTGGACAACCCTCCTTCAACCGGACCTTGACGGAGCTGCATAGTGCAGTCTCAACTCTCAGAGACCTTGCTCTGCTGCCCAAAACTACACAGAGATTGACGATGTCCTCTGAGGAATCCTGCACTATGAAATCCTATAATTGATCCAGCTAAATGCCTCCCAGAACTGTGCAAAAGTTGTGCCAAAGTCTAATCCAATCTGCGCTTCCTATAAGATCACTCATCAAGCATCCCTCTGGTCTTTTGAAATATTTGAGCTTAACTCTAACCCGGGGTTGCACTACTCAATAAAGCTACACAGAAGTGGCCCAACTTCCTTCCCTGCAATACTTGTAGAAATTGCGTAGACATGTGAGACAGGCCTCTACTACCTATCACTGCATTGTCCCAAGAAATTTCATAGATCTGACTGGAAGGCCCTCTACTGGCCTGCTTTGCTCTCCCTCTAACAATTACATAGTTTTTACGGGCACTTGCCTTTCTTCCCTCCTTTGCACCCATCCCTAAAACTGTGCAGTTATGTCGAGAAGGCTCCTACTACCTATCCCGAACTGTCTCCCATTATTGCATAGTTATGGCAAGCAGCTCCCCGCATCCTAATCCATCCTTCATCTAGTAAATCTCGCATAAATTTTTGATAGTGATTCTTATTTCCTACTCTATCTTCCCTTGATAAACTGCACATATTCTCATCTAGACCCTCGGATGAGTTACCGAATCCTCATCTTGAAAACTATGGAGAATTGTCCAACAGTTCCTCTCGACATCCTTCCTTGTCTTCCTCCCTGGAACTCCGTAGTTCTGCCAAACTATGTTCTCTCCCACAACTGTCACTGCTGCCCCAGATTGTGAAAATATCCCCCCCCCCAAGTGAAATCTACTCATTTTTCCCAATAGTACCATGGAGCCTCTCATCTCGGCTTGAAATGTGATCTGTGCAGTTTCAGAGCCTTGTCCTCTCTCCCAGTGTTATGCAACAAATTGACCTCCTCATCAACTCAGAGGGGAAAGACATGATAGCTAAAACAAAGACCACAATCACAGACCTTGATTCCACACTAACTCTATTTGCGCACTAACAACCTGCTTTATAAAGCTTGTTACCAAGCCTGGAGGTGCGTTAGTGACCCTACTAAAGCTTGTTGCTAGTATGGGAATAGCGTTAGTCTTGGAACTTCACCAAGTTTCACTAACGATGTTCCCATACTAGCAAAATGCAACATGCTTTAGTAGGATCACTAACGCACCTCCAGGCTTGGTAACAAGCTTTATAAAGCAGGTTGTTAGTGCACAGCCAGCATTAGTGTGGAATCAAGGCCTGTGATTGTGGTCTTTATTTCAGCTATCATGTCTTTCTCCTCTGAGTTGATGAGGAGGTCAATTTGTTGTATAACACCAGTCACCTACACCAAGAACCAAAAGACAATGAATCATGATAGACTAGGGGATTTTTCGATTTGATGTCATCTCACCATGAGTGATTGTAGGAATAGGTACATTGTTGGAACATGGTGTGATGATGAACAGAATGAAGAAGGAGTGCATGCTAAAATACTTTCTTACAGTTGAACGAGCGAAAGGCACGCATGCATGGGACCATCTTGTGAATACCAAGACCATTGAAGATCCCACAACACCAATCTATGCAGAGATGAAGACAAAGCACATCCAAGAACACATCCATCACTTAGCAGCATAGTAGCTTGACATGGACACCACAGTCAGCCAACAAATGTCATAGTGTCATGCTGAGTTGTGTTATGAGTTGTCTCGGCCACCTCACTACTGTGATCCATAACTGTTGTAATCCAATGTAATGTAAAGTGAAATTCCAAGTGTCATTAGTGGAATGAAAATAGTCATATGTAATGTAAATATTTATATGTAATGAAGTTAAAGAGTCATGAGGGTAGCCTAAGAGTCAAAGGAGAAGGTCAAGGGTCACCCCACCCTTTACTATATATTGAACTTCATAACTCATAGAACAGGCTTTTGGGAGCTAAGATTTTTCTTGGAATTTCTTAGAGAGGGCTTGGAAACTATTGTGATGAGCTTTGGCCTCTCCACATTGCAGAGTGAGTACATCTCTTTGGAGGATCAAGTAGTGTTGATTGTAACATTCCACTATTCAGGCTACTAGTTGTCATGGTTGTATGTATCAATGAAACTTTCACTTTTATACAATATAACAAAGCTAGCACATCTTCATGCATATGTTTTTATTATAGTTTGAATATTCTGGTTACTTTAGCAATGTATGTTATTTAACTTACGCATTTGTGTATGAACCATTTCGTATATGATTGTATGAATCTTGTTGAAGTCATGCTGTTGGTTTAACCCATCACTTTCTTTTGTTGACTATTCAACTTTCCAGCTTGTGATGTCCTTCAACTCGTGTGTTCCTTTCAGGTTACGTACTATTATAGGATTCTCAGGGGTAGACTGCATTTTCCCCTGTGTGTATTAAAAACTCCCCATGCATCTCTCCTGACTTGTGCAAGGTCACACATTTGCTTCTGATAGAGATATCTTGCTTACTTCTGCGCGCTATCACATTCAAAGTATTTCTTTACTACCCAATGTTGGGACTCCTACTCCAAATGGCCAGAACTCTAGTTGGGACTTCATACTGGGGAGATCTCCGGACATGTTAGTGGGTCCAGCAACATCAACACCAACCAAAGCTCAAAGACTAATAACTCAACCCAAGCTGTTAAAAGGCTTCCAAAGTGTTTTTCCAACCAAGGCTCCAGGAACTAATGACTCAACCCAAGCTAAAGGAACATGAGAATCAACCGGATAAACAAATAAATGAACCCATAACACCATGATTATCTAAGAAATGGAAAGGTTACACAAATTCACTATCAATCCAGGCAATCGTCCATGCCAATGATAGATCATGACCAATAAACCACATGCATATGCCATGCATGCCAAAACTAGTTAGGAGAACATACCTGCAACTCGGCACCAACAAGAAAAACTCATTGTAGCTGCTAATCCCGATGTCCACTTGTGCTTTCCTTCTCTTCCTTTTCCTTCTTACTCCAAAACTACTAATATGCCACAATATCCAAGAGTGCTCCAAGAAAAATCTAAGTGTCCAAGAGTATGAGAGAGAGAGAGAGAGAATAAAAGAGAGCTCCATCAAAACCTTTCCAAAGTTTGAGAAAAAGCTTGCCAACCTATCCTCATAAGACTTTTTATTAATGAGGCCTCTATTTTCTTCAATTTCCTCCTCACATGCAACCTATGACCTTTCACCTTCCTTTTCTCCTAATTTCCTTTATTTGCATAAGTAAGATGCCAATAAATGCCTCATTTCTTTCCAAATCCTTTGCCATTGCCTTTGTCAATTTCCTTAGCCATAATAAATTAAAGTGGACACCTACTAGGATGTTTTTCCCACCATTCAACTTGAAATACGTGTCCCATCATCATGGCTTTATATTTTTTACATGGATTTTTATCTAGGGTTGTTACAGAACCCTCCCCCTTCGGGGAACACCAGCCTCGGTGTTCAATGACACCTATAAGTAGCAAGACCACTGAAAACAAAACATACTATGGAAAAGAAGTGGTGGGAAAACTTGATAGCACCATTGTGGCTTGCTCCTTGGAACTCTTGTCCTCTGAGGACTATTGATTATTTTTTGTCTTCTTTCTCCTTTTGAAAACTGTGAAACCTATAGCTTGAGTTTTTGAGTCTGTAGAAGACAAACTTTCTCATGGTATTTTGGTTTCTTTTTCTTGAGGAACTAGAGTTCGTGAAGAAGTCTGACTAAAGATTTGTTCTTTAGCTTCCTATAATGTATTATCCTACCACTCTTCTTGATTTCCATATTGTTTTATTTTTGGCCTACCTGTATGTACATATGGAGTTATTTTCTGCTCAACTCTCAATTTCGAAATAATTCGTAAAGGATCATAGCACCATGTAAAGCTTAACTTGAATTTCATTTGCTTTAATAATTATCTTCCTCCTTCACTGCTACTTTAGTATTGAAAATGAAAGGTCCAATATGTGCCTTCAACTTGAATTGGGCTTTCTTCTTCCTGGATACAAAATGAAAATCATCCATGTTCATCATTTGTCTGATGTATTCCAAGGCAAAGATCCTGATTGGCACAAATAATGGTAACCTGTAGGGAGGATGTTCACATCCATATATTCTGATCTTTATATAATTATAGTAGAGATAACATTCTGCAATTTGGGCTTTCTCAGTAAGGTGAAGAATTCTTCTGATTTCAGATTAAATTCTCGGCATAACATCACTGTTGAGAAGACATAAAGAGATATGCAAAAACTGGTTCACATAATCACTAAAGGAATACTCTTATGTGGTCTTCCTTACCAAGGAAGTCCAGTGAATGATTGATTAAGGCTTTCCTTGTGCATCTATCTTCTGCAATTGGAACTTAAATCTATCTGCTTGATGAAATATAAGTAAATACCTAAGAACTGATTAATGTTTAAAAGCACCTTCAACGTAAAACTTTAGAAACTGATCATCAATATTGTTTGCTAAGAACTGACTATAGTTGAAAATGAATGATATTTTATTACCCATAGAGAAGAGTGATAAAAATCCCAATATTACTTCATCTACCCACTGATTGGTAGGATAACCCAATAGACATGCAACCATGGATATGACTTGCCTTCACATTTCTGGTAAAATTAAGGTGGAATAAGGTGGATTAGTCCTAGTCAACTCAAAATTATTGGGTAGGAAAGACTCAAATATACAAGCTCATTGAGGAAATGTGAGTTTTTTATAGATCTCCATAAGGGAATCAGTAGAAAAAGGGTGCAGAGGAGCTGAGATATTAATTTGGAGTGCTTGGAAAATAGATTAAGGAGTAATGGAAAATAGAAATTCATAGTTATGGGAAATTACTACTCTCTGAATGGGAAGATACCTGAGATGAAACTAGCTCAAAATTTTTGGGAATGTATGAGCTTAGGGAAAGACACTCAATTCATCGCTGACATCCAAGAATTTTTGGTTTCCCCAGTTGTGGAGTTCATAAAGATCGAACTTGCATTGGTTTTTTGAGACTTTATATTTCTTCTCGACCAGAGGGAGCTCATCTAATTTAACTACATAGGGCAGTATAGGGCCTTCTACAACTAATTTCGACTTACCTTTAGATGAAGACATTGTGAACAAGAAATAACTAGATAAGGTGGTGAATTACTAGGCAAATGACGATCATTGTTGTACGAACGATGGCTACGCGATTGTGAAATTCAAAATTGCATTGATGCTTCTGGGAGATGAAATGGAAAAAGGGAGTATGCAGAGTAGCGCTTTGTTTTTTAAAAGAGGGTATTTGAATGCATAACCATTTTTTGACGCATCTTATGAATGAATTTAGACATTAGCACGAAGGATTAATGATGAAATGGTATATGAACATTTGGCGGGATTGTTTTAATGTTTAAACGGTTACATAGTAGGAGTGAGTAGGAAAGGGAAAGGTGGCGAGGTATGAGCGAGCATGGGAGTAGAGTGGGAATGATAAAATGGATTTCAGAGGGGAGGGTAGGTAGTTTGTGGTATTGGAGAGGGGGGTCTCGAAGTTATTATGGAGGCACCACGTATTAATGAGTAGTTTATTGAGATTAACATTTTAGACACCCCCTCCCCTCGTTAACCTCCAAAGGTGCAAGGGGTCGTCACGAAGGCATCCTCCACCATTGATTCGAGTGAGGATAATATCCTCAGTATATTTCTAATCACGCTTTATTACAAAGCAATAGAACACCAACTCACACTTTTCTTTGCAAAATAAAATATAACCCTTTGGAAAAATAGAGAAAGGATTAAATAATAGGCATATAAAACAATGTGACATTTTATTTTTCTCACGAATTTGGGCATTTTATTGTATTTATTTTTTAATATATATATATATATATCCCTTTTCTCTTTTTTTTTTTCTTTTCTATTTTTTTCTTATTTTTTCATTTTTTTTTCTGTATATATATATATATATATATATATATATATATATATATATATATATATATATATATATATATATATATGTATATATATATATATATATATATGTATGTATATATGTATGTATATATGTATATATATATGTATATATATATATATATATATGTATATATATATATATATACATATATATATACATATATATATACATACATATATATATATATATATACATATATATATATACATATATATATATACATATATATATATACATATATATATATATATATATCTATATATATTCTTTTTCAACATAATATAAAAACTAGTGTAAAAATAAGTTACAACATTGGCTCCATCTGGGGATTGCTTCCCCCTGTGGGATACAAAAAAGTTGCAGATACATGTGCCTTCTCCTCAGGCTATGAGGTATTTTCTATTAAAATTACACTTTGACACTATAATTTTAAAGAAAACTAGAAATTTACAATGAAGACCATTGCAATCATCTAATACTGAATATAGTGTTTGAGGTATTTCCCATTGAATGACAATGAATAATATTGTCCTTCCAGGTTGCATAGAATGAAAATGTTGTTAACCTTTACTTCTACAATGATGAATGGTCCCAACCACAAATTATCAAATTTCCCATGTTTGCCTCTTTGCTCGCTTCTGGTATCCCATAATAAAATTGTATCACCTTTTCTAAAATATCTTTCCCTAGCCTTTCTTTCAAAATAAAATTTTATTTTTGTTTTGATATTGACAAATTTTGTGTTGAACTTCATCTTTGCCTTGTTTTAGCTCAATGGTCTATTGATTCTCCTTGAAAAATAATAAGCTTCCTCATATGATTCCTACAAAAAAATCATGACTGGAAATGCTAGTTGTGTAGGAAATATTGCTCTATTTCCATATAGAAGTTGGAAAGGGGACTTGGCAGCAGATATTTTGGGTCATACTCGATTTTCCCAAACTGAATATTTGAGATAACTCTCCCAACTTCTTTTGTGATCCCCCAATACTTTCTTAATGACCTTAACCAAACACTTATTGTACAATTATGCTAACCCATTACCTTGTGGGTAATATGGTGTAGAATGATGCAACAAAATATGATATTTCTTACAAAACTCTATCATTTTAATGTTGTTGAAAGACTGTGCATTGGCTGTAACTATTTGTTGTGGGTAGCCAAATCTACACAGAATATTCTCTTCAATGAATGTTATAACCATTATATCTATTGCATTTTTAACGGTGATTGCTTCTACCGCCTTGGTGGCGTAATAAATGGCGTTTAATATCCATATATGTTAGTTACTAAGAGATGGAAGGTGAAGCAATATGAACGGGATGGATCTAGAGAATCTATTACAGCAAACCAACAATCCCAGAAATCTAAAATCTGAAACTAATCCCCATTGTAAACATGGATATTCAATTAAAATCGAGACAAGGAGAAGTGTTTCTAGTCTCTGCTTTCTAGCAAATATCTGACATGGGATTCAACTTATTTCCTTTGCTTCAACTTGTTCAAATACTTTGGGCCAATAGAAACCTACTCTGAGAATTTTGTATGCAGTTTCCTTCCAAACATAATGTCCTCCAGAAATTCCTTCGTGAAATTGTTTAATGACACCTTCAGTTTCACTTTCAGTCAGGTATAATAAAAGGATATTCAAAGGATCCTTCCAATACAAATTGGAATTTATGATACAATATTTCATAGCCTTGGGTCTACGAGATTTGTATTAATTCCTAATAAATTATGGTGGGAACTTTAAATCTCGAAGAAAATTCACTATGTTACCATACCAATATGAAAGTAAAAATTTTCCATAAATATTAAAGGAAGAGGAACAAGATCTAAACTAGAAGAATGTTCTTGTGGATTCTTCTCTATTGAAAGCCAAGAAAGTTCTTGTGGATTCTTCTCTATTCAAAACTAAGAAGGTTCTTGTGAACTCTTCTCGTTTGATATCTACAAAATGATATTGATACCAAGAATCTTACAATTTGATTCAACCAAAATTTTAGCCAAACCCTATCCTTTCACCAATTTGGTAGGTTTGATATCTAGAGAAAATTCAAGTATCTTGGCAATCCATATTCCCCTCTTTCCATCTGTATCAGGTTGTGTTAGAATTATTTTCACTGCAATATTGGGGACATAAGCAATAACAGGAGAATGTAAAACATAGGTCCTAAATTCTTTTAAAGCTTGTACAAAGGTATAGGCTTGCTTCTCTATGATATCATATCTCAGTTCAACATATCTCATCATTTTAGTGAAAAGGAAATTGGTTTCTCATACCCATCATCATTCTTTTGTAGTAAAACAACAACTATGGTAGTGTCAGAGGTAAAGGAGAAGAAACTAAAATGTTTTGAGTAGTCTGGATGAGCTTGTATTGGGGCTTTTGAAATGTCTTTCTTGATTTGTGAAAAAGAATATCTAGCCTATACTTTCCATTTAAATTCATTATCCTTTTTAAACATATCACTAATATCTTTCACAATCTCAGCATGAATAGGTATAAATATTCTTAAGAAGTTTATTTTTCCTAAAAATGATTGAATTTCCTTTTTGTTTCTAGGTAAATTGATCACCTAAATTTTTGAGATTCTTTTTGGATCGATTACAACTGCATCCTTTGAAATTATATTTCCCAACAACTTTCCTTCTTTCATGGAAAAAAGTGATATTTTGGGATTAAGAGAAATATCAGATTTCCTGCATCTTTCAAAATATTTTTTGAAGAGCTTCATTTGTTTCTCGTCAGAATCATAAAATACAGTTAAATCATCAAAATAAATAACAATAAAATTATTTATCTTACCAACAAATGTGAGATACATTTCCCTTTGAAATTTTTCTCTAGCGTTAATTAAACCAAATGACATCCTAGCATACATAAATGTACCCCAAGGAGTTGTACTTGTTGTATTTTCTCTATGTTCTTGACTAACCAGGGTCTGGTTATATCCAGAAAAGCCATCTAACGTTGAAATCATATTTGAACTTGAAACCCTCTGAAGTAGTTGGTCCATTTTTGGTAATGGATAATTATCATTTAAGGACAATTTGTTCAGATTCCTAAAGTCAACACAGTCTTATTTCACCATTTTTCTTCCTAACATGTACTAGGTTTTCCATCCATTCAGAATATCTTAAGGGAACAATTATTTTTGCATCCAATAGATTTTTAGTTTCTTTCTCAATGATTCGAAGAAAGACTGGGTTTATTCTTCTTAATTTCTATTGAAATGGTTTAGATTTAGGTTTGAGAGGACTTTTTTGTTCAATAATGGTTGTGTCATAGGTTTCAATTCTTCATATCACCATGAAAATACATCTTTATAATGTTTGAAAAGATTGATATATTTTTCTTTGATTTCTTGAGGTAATGACGCTGAAATTCTAACATTTCTAATTTCCTCAGATGTACCAATATTACAGTCCTGAACATTTTCTTTTTGAGAATTTAATAATGATTTTTTTGACACATCATTATGATCAAACATGTTTTGCAGGGGAACTAATCCCTTTGGAATATAATTATTTGATAACTGAATAATATCATGTTTAGCAATTTTGTGTTCAAAATGGGAATTTTGATCATCCTCATTTAATTTGATTTCATTAATGTGTTCTTCTTCCACATGTAAAGCAAAGAATTCATCTATTTCTTGTAAAATATTTTTTAACTGTTCATCATCTTCAAAAACCTGTTAGTGTTTAAGATTGTCAAGAATAGAAGGTTTGTATTTTACTTCAATCTAATAATGCAATTGTAAGGAATCAAGTATTTTAAAAGAACTGGTAGAAACTGCCAAAGCATAAACGCGAATATTTTCTTCTCTTGGGATTGATGTGATATTAAATTCTTGAAAATAATTATCTACACAGTCCCAAACTTCATTCCTATAATCTCTAAGCCTAGGATGCTTAGTTTGACAAAGGTTTCTAATTTTCTTTACAATCAACTGACAATCACCATAGATAGTCAAATTTTATACTTTTAGACTCTTAGCTAACTCCAATCCTAAAATTAGGGCTTCATATTCTACCACATTGTTTGTGACCTAAAAATATAATTTAAAATATTGGGTTATTTTTTTCTTATTAGGAGAGATGAGTACAATTCTGGCCCTAGCCCCATCTTTGGAAAATCCCCATCAAAGTATATTTTCCAAGTTTCAGTATTTAAAATTGGAGGGGTATTAATAATTTCTTGAATATTGATTTTAGGAGTAGAAGATCATTAGAAGCTAAAGTAAAGCATCCAAAATCTTGGTCAATTGGATAAATAGGATGATAAATTACTTGATTTTATTTACAGACTGTATTAATGAATCTTACTTCCCTGTATAATCTTAAACGCTCACCTCCACAAACTCAGATTGTAGCATAAGAAATATCCATATTGAGACTTCCGCATAACTTGGTACAATAAGATCTAGAAAATAAGATTCAAAAATCTGGGGGAATATCTGTAACAACAATGTCCAAGACTACACTCTTAGCAAGGATCTGAGCAAGTGTTACAACTAAGTCATTAACTAATCGGAGACAGGGAAATTTCTTGGATTAAAAAGTATACAGGTCATGATATGGTCTAGTGATTGGTAGTTGAAGTTGATCCATGATTGTTATAGACATTTTTGGGCACTGCAAACCCAATCATAAATGTCCATAAAATAAGGGCTCCTAAGTCCCTAAAAGTGTTGTTCCGACCCCTAAAAGAACAAGGTCAACTGATTACATCATCTCCAAGAAGTTCTCCATGAAAAACTACACAGAACTAGTCAAAACTATACCATCTCACTTGCTCCATGGTCAAAGTGCACTGCATCCCACCTAAATGCACACGGGAGGTGCGATGCATACTGAAAATCCCTTCTATGGGGTGCGATGGGCGAGAGTGGACAAATGGCAGGGTCAATTTGTGAGGTGGAAGATCACGGAATCTTCCAGAAACTTCTCCTATGACACTTGCCTCTCTGCATTCGCCCAGGGATGAGTAAGAGATCATCAATCTCCAAGTGGAATCAAGAACTATTAGAAAGAGGACACTAATCAAATCTCAGACGCTGACTCACCCCCCTTGCAAACATCTATATATGGATCCCTCATCGCAGAGATCCAGAGGTTGGAATTTTGTATCTTGTAAGGAAGTGTTGTTGGTTTCTTGGTGTAACATCATAGTGTTGGGTGATCTAAGCTTTTCATGAGGTGAATAAGGGCTTTCTTGCTGAGAGGATGATGCTGGGTAAGAACAATTGGTTGTAATCCTCTTTTCTATTCTTGATTATTAATAAAGCTATTCAAGTTTTCCTCCACATTCTTGTATGATTGATGATATATGCATTTGTGTGGTCAATATATATCTGGTCCTATATTGTTTATGATAGTAGATCTCTGTTCTTGGATAGTGTTATGCTGCTTTGATTCCACAGGTGCTCTTTGAAGCTGGGTAGACGAGGAAGCGAGTGGCAAAGATCTATCAGAAGGGAGAGGAATCAAGCAAGGAACCAAGCGCAAGACAGAGGTTGGTCTGCTTTGTTACCCTCTTATCTACTTCTCATAAAGGAAAATGGAAGTAGTTTTAGTTTGTTTGTTTCTAAGATACTACCAGTCTTAGTGGGACTAGCAGCTCTGCATAGACACTAGTTTTCCCGATAATTTGGTTACGCTACGGTGCAAATTTTTTTATGAGCATGATACTTCTAGCCAACAGTGTTCAAAGATTGCATAACCGCATTCAGAAGTTGCCATGCATGTCCAATTTTTGATAGCAAAACCAGAAGACCACCTACACCCCTGCAACCAATAGTTGCTGTAGGGCCATTCGCCAAGTGGGGCATATATTTCATGACATGTAACCCCACCTCGACCAGGGGGCATGGGTATATCATAGTTGCGGTAGACTATTTTACCAAATGGGCCGAGGCGATGCCTACATTAAACAACACCGGCGAAACAGCTGCCCTTTTCTTTTTCAATCATGTAGTTTCCAGATTCGGCATTCAACAGTCCATAGTCACAGATCATGGATCGCATTTTCGCAATCACATGATGGTCGAATTGGCTGCCAAATTGGGGTTGTCCCACGACAGCTCTACTCCATATTTCCCGCAAGCCAATGGACAAGTTGAAGCAATCAACAAAGTCCTAAAGTGGATGCTGCAAAGGATGATTGGAGTCCACAAAAGGAGTTGGCACCTGATCCTGTACTCAGCGTTGTGGGCATATCGAACATCGGTAAGGAATGCAACTGGGTTTACACCCTTTCAACTGGTGTATGGCCTAGAAGCAGTCTTACCAGTTCAGTGTGAGATCTCGTCCCTCAAACTCGCAGTCGACCTTCTCCCCGGAACTTCAGAAGAGAAGGCTCGTTTCTTGGAACTAATCTAATTGGATGAAACCTATCGTGATGCCGCTTTGGCTAATGAAGCCCATAAGAAACGAGTCAAGGCGCAGTTCGACAAGAATTTCAAACCCCATGTCTTCTCAGAAGGTGACTTGGTCTTACTTTATGACCAAGAATCCGATAAATTGGGAGCAGGTAAATTCAAGTCTTTGTGGATGGGCCCCTATATTGTTAACCGTGTATTAGCAAAAGGGGCCTACAAGTTAGTGGATTATGACGGGATTCCACTGGCGCAACCCCGTAACAGGTTGTACCTTAAGCGTTACTACGCATGATTCAGTGTAGTAACCCCTATGCTTTTGTTACATTTTTGTTTTCGCTAATTTGTTTTGGTCAAGTAATCCACTTTTTACATTTTTTGCAGATGTCGAACCTATTGGAATCTTTTGTTGGATATGCTGACGGAGTGAGTCGTAGTTCGCAGAACCTATCTTCTATGGCCTGGGCCATTTTTTATCCAAGCGGCGAGTTAGTAAGTTTCAGAGAGGTATGTATTGGTCGGTCAACAAATAACATCGCTGAATATAGTCCGTTGATAGAACTTCTCTTTGATGCCATCACACATGGCATATGCCGACTTGTCGTCAGGCTAGACTCACAACTCGTCATACTAGAGCTCACTGGTATCTACTCCATCTGAAATCCAGCTATCTATCGCATGTTCCTAAGGTTCAAAATTTTGGAAAGGCAATTTGATTTTATTCAATATCAGCATATTTCCAGAAACTTAAACACATTAATAGACTCATTGGCAAATTATGTGTTAGATAGACATTGGAAACATTCATAAAAAGAACCATTTCATCAATATTTGCATCAGGATCATGTAACTTAACCAAAATAAAACTCCGAAAATCAAAATATATATATATATATATATATATATATATATAACTATTTATGGTTTACACATAATGTTCTGTAACCAAGACAAAATTGGTCAGATGACCCAAAACTCAAAATGATAGGGGGCACCCTAGTCTAATGATGCTGGTGATAACAAGTCACTGTTTGTGCAATCATGTGTAAAAGCCTAGTCCGTCGACTCGGCACGCCGGTAGTATGTCGTTGCAAGCTCAGAGGCAGCTCATCAGTCCTCATGTTTGGAATACCGAGAGTGAGGCCTTCGACCTGATCCTGCAATGCTGAAAGAGTCTCGGCCACATCAAGGTCACGAAGGATAGCCCTTCCCACAGCCTCTCCTGCTGGAGTGGCAGCTGGCACTCTCAGGCATACTACTGGTTGAACTGGTCCAACATCTACATGATCCCATGAGTTTTGATTAGTCCTGATAGAAGAAAGCACAAGAACATTATAAAGAGAAATGATAAACCGAGATATGGTCAAAGAATTTACCGATGACACCCCACTGCTCGCCAGCCGGCAGTACCAAATCCGGGTCACCCCGGAAATCCATACCAGCATATGGATACTCGAAAAAGACCATCTCCTGACGATTGAACCACTCAAAGAAGGTATCAGAAAAGGAAACCTGGGACTTACCAGCATGTCTGGCCATAAGGTCGACCCATCTCTACATCCGTGGCTTAATCGGTGGAGGTAAACCAAGTGAAACATGCTGCGGCTGCATCAGTGGGATCTTTTCCAAGGCAAAAGTGGTTAAAAAAGAACCATATCCAAAGTTCTTCAATCTTCCATTTTTTACCTTGGTCAGTTGTTCTTTCATCACAGGGAGTACTGCATCACACCAGTTGAACACCTTTGGTTCAAGGCGTTCCAAGGCATATTTCATATAAGATCTATTGGCCACATGAAGAGACGCACTACCAGCCAGTCTAGCAAAAGTGAAAAGAATGGTCCTCAGGGACCTGTTAGTGACATCTCAAATATTGATCTTTCCGTCCTTACTCGGCTGAGATCCCTCTTTGCAATACCTGCGAATGTAATCTCTCACAGATTCACCCCCACGGGCCAACCCTGATAATGAGATAGGGGCACCACGTCTCAATAAGCTGGTCAAAAAATAGATGTCCACGACAATCAAAGGGATAGATTTGCCCCTAATCTGGAACACCTGGTTGGGAGGATCCCATGCATCGAGAAAATATTGCAACAAGTTGATTTGTTTCCTCATGCTAGAGATGCGGAAAAACTTGAACAGGCCACAGTTCCGCAGTGCATTTACCGTAACCAGATCATGTAAAGAAAGCATGTCCTCTTCTTCATGCTCACATTCTCGCCATGTAATAGGCATTTTGCTCTGATGAATCTCTGAAAACAAACAAGAGAAGAGTCAAGATCCCGATTTGGTGAAAAAAGGCAAAAATTTCCATGAAAAACTGTGCACAAGTTTCCCTCCTTGCACCCATCGTACCCCCAGCAGTGTTCTGGGTGGGATGCATGTTGACTGGCCAATGGCCAAGCCAGCATGCATCGCACCTTTCAATATAGAAAGGGTGTGATGGAGCGAGGGCGAGTATTTCAAACCCCAGAGGCTTAGAAAAATGAGGAAACATGCTCAGAATTCAAAAAGGAAAGAATGAAACTGAAGAGCTCAAGTTTAGCTCTTACCTGGTCCAGACGACACCAAGAATCGTCTACAGAATCTCCCTAAATCAGCTGGTGAAAATCAAGGGGGAAAGCACCTCCAAATCTCCAACAAGCCAAAGTTCAAATGAAATGGTAAAATGAGAGGTAAAAACCACTTTTAAATTACTTTTCATGTAATTCAAGTAAAATACTAGTGTTTTGACTCATTTTTCAAGCGTATATTATTCGTTTCTAACTAGTTTGATGAAGCAACTGAATAGGCAGTATAACCTTTGAAGGAACAAAGTTGTCAATGGTAAAATCAAGGTAATCAATGACCATTATATCGAGTAGTTTTTATGTGGAGTTCAATATCGTTAAAAATTAAACATAAGTAATGAGAAAATGTTTTCCCTAGAGTTTAAGCTCATTCATTAAAAAATGAACCAATTTCCGGTAAATAACCATCGTGAATGCATTATCATCAGCCTTTGAAGCCTTGGTCGTTTTCTCATAAGCACCTCCACTCTGTATTGGCCAATCATTCACCTCCATTTGATTGTTTAACCTTTTTGAGGAACAGCTGGGAAGAGTGATCCTGTTAGCCATCCTTGTGACACTGTCGTGATTGGAAAATTCCAGACCTTACTTGGAATTAGTTGCTACCCGAATTTATCACTCGTTCCTCGAAAAATGAGTCTCCTTTAAGCTCTTTTCATTTGACTCGTAAAATATGAAAAGATTGCCGAGCAATTGGCCTCTCCAGCTCGTTAAATTGATCAGAAGTGCTATCCCTCCTTTATATTTTAATCTTTTTGGACCTGAGGGATTATTACACAAAAAGATTAAGCGCTTGTTTTGTTCGGCTCGTTAAAATTACCGAAAATTCATCCCTTTTGTATTATTTTATACTATTTCGGACTTAATGGATTATATGACGAAAAAGGATTGTTGGAGTTTTCTTTATGTCCCTTTTCAGACTCTCTAAAATTGAAAAGGACCGAGTTATCTTTGTCGTTAAGCTCATTAAAACTGAATAGCGACAAACTTGTCCATACAGAAAAGAACAAGTTTCACTATCGCTAGGCTCGTTAAAACATAGCGATGGGTTTGCCCGAAGGGAAAATTATAGAACAAGAATATGTTATCCTCCTCAAGCTTGACAGAAATAAAGAGGTACTGGTCAGCAATGACTGGGGAAAAATTGGGAAGAAAACTTGAAGAAACTTTGTTGGTAGCAAGTTGCTCTTGAACATGACACTTTCACTGCGCATCTGAGACGAGTTGGGTTGTTTCGTTCACCAGTCATATCACCATTGGTCCATCACATCATCCATATTTGGGGTTAACGCTACCAATCCATCATGTCAGTGTCTCCTATATGTTCAAGAGAAGTCGCTCAGAGAATTCATTTGTGTCTCATCCACTGCAATACATTTACGCTCCATTCTTTCATGACCGCCACCCTAAACCTTATGTCATCAGATCGTTTTCACCTCCATTAAAATCATTTGCTCCGTTCCGTGTCATTGATGTAGGATTCACTAAGGCCCTCCTATGATAGATCGCTTCTTGTCGACATCAGCTCATTATCCAGGAAGTCGATCTAGGAACAACCCTTTCATTACTTTGAATCTTGCATGCCTCAATGGCAAGTTTCTCACTTCCGGCGATAGGTTTACATCAATGGCCTTCGACCGAAAGATTTTGCGTGGTGTTCGACACCAAGCCCCTTATTCACACCATGTGAATTGTACTGTAGTACCTTGAGGGTCATCATCATTATCGGTGATTCCTCTCGTGCCTATTAACAGCTTACATCATTGGCTGGTAATCAGGTGATGTCTTTCCATGTTCGACTCTAGAACATCTCTCACATGGATCGACTCGTACTCTGAGTGAAGATCGAACAAGATTGAAGACCCCGGATCTAGTTTCATCCATCCAGGCTGCAATATATATTCAGGAAAATAAAGACATCAAATGTACATCATTGCTACACAGATAATCATCCAACCTAAGGGATGATGGCTCTACCAGAATCATCAGTCTGCACACAGACGATTGTCTGTCTTATGTGCATGAAAATGAATTTATAAAGCTGAGCATGGGAATGCCTGCCTCAGCTGGATCATGAAAATATTACGAAGATAATGTATTGTATTGTATCTTATTACAGGTCACCTTACAACTCGAAAAAACTTCGGATCCTCATGATAAAGCATTTCACCCGACATCAAAAGATTAATGACCTCATGCTTTAGGGGGCAATTGTTATAGACATTTTTGGGCATTGCAACCCCAATCATAAATGTCCATAAACCAAGGGCTCCTAAGTCCCTAAAAGTGTTGTTCCGACCCCTAAAAGAACAAGGTCAGCTGATTACAACATCTCCCAGAAGTTCTCCATGAAAAACTACTCAAAATTGGTCAAAACTATACCATCTCACCTGCTCCATGGTCAAAGTGCGCTGCATCCCACCTAAATGCACACGGGAGGTGTGATGCATACTGAAAAGCCCTTCTATGGGGTGCTATGGGTGAGAGTGGACAAATGGCAGGGTCAATTTGTGAGGTGTAAGATCATGGAATCTTCCAGAAACTTCTCATGTGAAACTTGCCTCTCTGCATTCGCCCAGGGATGAGTAAGAGATCATCAATCTCCAAGTGGAATCAAGAACTATTAGAGAGAGGACACTAATCAAATCTCAGAAGTTGACTCACCCCCCTTGCAAACATCTATATATGGATCCCTCATCCCAGAGATCCAGAGGTTGGAATTTTGTATCTTGTAAGGAAGTGTTGCTGGTTTCTTGGTGTAACATCATAGTGTTGGGTGATCTAAGCTTTTCATGAGGTGAAGAAGGGCTTTCTTGCTGAGAGGATGACGCTGGGTCAGAAAAATTGGTTGTAATCCTCTTTTCTATTCTTGATTATTAATAAAGTTATTCAAGTTTTCCTCCACATTCTTGTATGATTGATGATATATGCATTTGTGTGGTCAATATATATCTGGTCCTATACTGTTTATGATAGTAGATCTCTGTTCTTGGATAGTGTTATGCTGCTTTGATTCCACAGGTGCTCTTTGAAGCTGGGTAGACAAGGAAGTGAGTGGCAAATATATATTAGAAGGGAGAGGAATCAAGCAAGGAACCAAGCGCAAGACAGAGGTTGGTATCCTTTGTTCCCCTCTTATCTACTTCTCATAAAGGAAAACGAAAGTAGTTTTAGTTTGTTTGTTTCTAAGATAGCTACCAGTCTTAGTGGGATTAGCAGCTCTGCATAGACACTAGTTTTCCCGATAACAATGATTACTTTCGGCATTAGATTATGGGAAGCACCAAAATGTAATATGCAATTATATAAAATAGAATCATGAATTTTCAAGGTGACATAGAAGGGAGGTACATTTTCATCAATCATATCTGAATTAGGACCAAAAACAACTTGAGGTTTTTCATCTTGTAACCTAATGACATCCCGCTCTGTATCAATACTTGAAGATTGAATCCATTTAGGGACCTGATGCTTATAACCTAGATTTTCTGAGAATTTATATAATGGTATTTGGATTTTAACTCTCTCTAATTCTTTTTCAACATTAAAGACAAATGGAAAAGATTTTTCAGCAATAGTTTGTTCTTATAACTTATTTTTTGGTTGAATTAATGGTGTTGGTGTTTCAGTTGATATTACTTGAGGCTCATCAAAGATAACCTTTTTCACTCTTATACCAGGTCCTCGTCTTGGTCTAAGGTCATACCTTATATTTGATTCAACGGTTAGGAATTTAGAAAAAGCTTGATACTTTGAAATTTAAAATTTATTCATTTTGAATTAAAGATTGATCTTGAGTGATTGGAACAACAACATTCTGTGATGATGGATATTCAAAATATTTTATTTCATTTGTAATGATGGGGAAAATTTCTTCATGATCTTGATCATCAATCGTTAGGGGAGGTTGAATTTGTTGATCATTATTTGGTCTTTGTAAATTTTGAGGTTGAAAAGGTCTTCTGTATTGAACTTCTATTCTGTTTGCAACTTGTTTAGTTACTCTAGGTTGAGTTTCTATTCTTGATATTATATTAGAAATATTTCTAAGTGGAGAATTAATTTCATCAATTTTATGATCTTCATCTTTAGTTTTTTATGAGGTGCCTTCTTTTGTAGCTTTCATCCTCTTTTTAGTTGTTTTTTCTTTAGCTTACAGTTTAGTAGATGTTGATATAATAGCTTCAACTTCAATTTCATTAGTTTCCATGTCTTATAAAGTTTCTAATTTTCTCTCCCTAACCATGAAAACAAATTCATCCTCAAATGCTTTGGAAAACCTAAACTTAGTAGCAGTTACTAGAGGTCTGCAATCTGGACACATTTTCTTATAGAGTTTATTGAATCTATTAATGAAATCAACTACAGGTTCACTAGGGTTTATTTCCATGTATTCAAATTTAGTTAAGTAATAAACAACATCCTTTTTTACTCCCCATTGGTTTTTGAAAATGTTAACTAGTTCAGCCCATGAATTAATAGAATAAGCTTGGAGTTGTCTTAAACATATCCTAATATTTCCTTCAACTGATTGAAAAAAGAGTCTTGTTTAGAAATATTCATGTGCAATATTCATTCTATCAACAAAGTCTAGGAATGCAGCTAAGTGGTGTTCAGCAGATGACCCTATCTCTCCATTAAATCTAGGTAAATGTTTTAGGTACCCGTTAGGAAAAGAATGAATTTGGGTTGTAGGTGGAAGAACTAAGCCTGCATAACATGCTACCACAATTGGTTGAATACCATCCATTTGATGTTTTGATGAAGTTGGTCTTTTAGCAGAAACAAATTTACTAGAAGAAGGAGGTGATGAAATTTTGGGTTTTGGAAGAATTGAGGATTAATAAATAACTTCTGAGCTTTAGGAAGAAACTTTTCAGGAACCTCAAAATATAGAGGATTAGTATAGATACTAAGTTCCTCTTCAAATTTAGTAGTAGATGGATAAGTATGTACAAAAGAATATTTGAAATAAAGTGGTTTAAACTCAGAAAGAGAAAGTTTAGGATATTCTTCACTATCAGAAGGTTCCAAATGGGAATAAGGAAGTTCAAAAGCCTCAAGTTAATGGACTAAAAGTGAAATTTGAGGATCTACTCCTTTTTAAAGGAGTTCGAAAAATTTTGGAGGAAGATATGATAATTCAATAGGTGTTGGAGTTGACTGTGAAGGGTTATATTCTGAAGGTTTTTCAGATGGAACAAAAGAAGAAGTAGCAAGAGAGGATTCTAACCTACATATAATCGATGCAATTGTAACTAATCTCTATGGATCTGTTAAAGGATAGAAAAGCTTTGGATTTGATTGGGATCTGCTATGCCTACGCGAAGAAGATTTAATATGTGGAGTCGCCAGGTGAAGGATTTTAGCCTACTAACCTCTTATTCACAGTTCAGAGGAAAGTATAATTGTTATCCCAGGGAAACAAGTTTCAATTTTCATTCCCCGACAACTGTGCCAATCCAATGTTGTCCTTTGTATATAGTCCTAGACAAAGGCACTATGCCAAAGCATCTAAAGTGATGTTTTTAATTCTGTCTAGGTGACCAATGCTAAAAATTTTAAACATATGCAAATCCTATGTATTTATGAGAGAACAGAAGGGTTGATTCTTCATTCATAATAGAATTTAAGCTTTAAATTCTTTTGGAAAGAAGAATTTAAGATCATATATAATTCCTTAAATATTTATATTGAACATCTAATTTTCAATATATAGCATATGTGTATAGATTTTTTCTATAGCCGAAGAGTACATGTGCAAGATATGATAGAAGGAAACAATTTAAAAGATAATAACTTTCCATGGGCTTTCATAGATACTGGCACTCAATCTATTCTTACCCATATTTCTATGTTACCTTGAACATGTGCAGAGAAAATTAAAATGGCAACATAATTGAATAACCATAAGATCTCATAGAGATATGAAAGCTAGTTAGAATGAATCTATAATCCTTCTATTAACTTTAGAAATAACTTAAAAAGTTACAAGCATGTTCATTGGCTCATCACAAGGTTTCAACCCTTTCTTCTTTGAATTACAAAATATTTATAGAGTTTGACTTTCAAACATATCTAAATTGGAATTAAAATTTATTACAAAATATAATACCATCCAAAATATTTGGGATATTACCAAAACAGAACTAAAAAATGGTGGACCTAAACTGATTTTGAGGGTTGTTGTTGATGACTCTAGTTAGAAATCTTCTTTTCTATGCACTATGCCTAAAATTCTGCTTTCTTCTCTTGAAATTTTGTTTTTTTCTCCTCTTTTTCTACATTCTGTTTAGATTCGATGAGTTCACATAGTTAATCCCATCTCTTTTCATCAGAGATAAAAAACTTTAACAACTTTCTATATGACTCATAGACTTTAGTATATTTTTCAAAACTGGGCCTAGTTAGAAACAAATGCCTAATTTCATTATGAATTAACAAATCATAACTTAAACCTTCAATGGAGGCTTTCCCAATAATAATTCCTCTGATTTTGGCAAAGTTGATCTTGTCCATTGTTATATCATGTAACCTTTGTTGCTACTCTTCAAGTGGTATCAATTTTCCACTTATATCCTAAAAAGTTGGAATTCCTTTCTAATGTAAAGCATTAAATTTCCTGTGAAATTTGTTGATATGAACCTCCAAATTTTGGCACTCATTCTTGAGTTGTAGCATCAAATTCCTATTGGTTAGAACCTTTCTCACTTCCAAGACAACTTGATTTTTGTCTTTAATGTCTAATTATTCAAGCTCATGTTTTGTCTTGGAGTTTAGGACTTTTATTATCCTTGTAGCATCTCTAGGTTTGTGGTCCAGGTCCTTCTTTATTTCTACTACTTCTTGTGATCTCTGCAATAAATATTCTTGCTAAAAAATAATTTCAATTGAAGGCCATAACTCAATCATTAATACATTAATGTCTATCCAAATATTTTCTTTGGCCTGAGCAATGGTTTGTGCAATTAAAGAATCATTTTCATAAACTTCTAATTGTTGAGTTAATTTATAATTATTTTGAATCTCGACCAAATATGAATTATCAGACTTAGTCTTATGTTCTTGAATTTTTTGGTGTTTCATTTTGAGTTTTTCAATTTCTTGATCTTTCAAAGACTGGTCTCCCATGACCTTTGATAGTTGTTCTAGTGAGTCAGTAGATTGTGTTTCTACTCTAATGGTTGTTGCTATAGATGTCCCTACTGCTGAAGTACTTGTTGTAGAAGTTGTAGCTATAGGAATGGAATCTGAAATACTGAGTTTATGCTCTTTTTCCTTCAATAGTGTTTCCATGTCAGCTTCCATCTTCTGAATTTGAAGATTCTATTCAACTATCAATTTAAATATATTTTCTTTTTCCTGTTCAAGCTAACTTATTTCCTTGGCTTGTGGATGTTCAGTAGTAGGAAGTTTAAGGTTCTTCCTTAATGCTTCAGTGTTAGAATTCTTATTCTTTATCATTTCCTCTCCTAATTTGATATTACTAGGATCATATCCTGGTTTGATCACCAGATCTTCAAGAGCTTTGTTTCTAGTATATTTAGCTAGGGATGGCATTCTCTCCATCTTCAACTATGTGTGAATATTGTTTAGGGAAGCTTGCAGTTTAGAGGCTTCCATAGCTGAAATTAGCAATGTGGAATATATCATTTCACCAGCCTCCTTATGTTGATCAATTTTATCAATGGAATTAATTTTCTAGGTGTCAAAACAAAAAATGGATGTTTTGTAGTCTTCTGCACTTTTAGGGACTGGAACTTTAGTTTCCAAGAAAGCTAATTGAAACTATCCCTTTTCATTATCAAGTGCAGACAGAAGTTTGTGTTGTCTACTGGAATATTTCTTCCAAAATTCTGAATAACTCGTTGTCTTTAATGCTTCATTTTTCCTTTTAATTTCTCTGTATCTAGAAAAACTATTTTGCTACGTTGTATCATGAGAAACATAACACATAGGAGAATATGTAATTTCTTAAATTTGTGTAAATAAGTGGTGGGAAATCCTAACAACACCACTATTCTTGCTCCTATGAACTATTTTCCTCTGAGGACTCTTGATTAGTATTTGTCTTCTTTCTCCTTTTGAAAACAATGAAGCCTGTAGCTTGAGTTTATGAGTCTGTAGGAGACTGACTTTCTCTTAGTCTTTTGGTTTCTTTTTCTCGAGGAACTAGAGGTTGTGAATATGTATTACTAGAAATAATTTCTTTAGCTTACTGCAATGTATTCTCCTACCACTCTTCTTGATTTGCATACTATTCTATTTCTAGCCTAGTTGTATGTACATATGGTCTTTTTTCTACCAACTCCCAATTTCGAAATAATCCCAAAAGGATCATAGGACCAAGTAAATATCAACTTGAATTCCATATACTTTAATAAATTATCAGCCTCCTTCATTTTTTCTCTAGTATTGACAATGAATGGGCCAATCTGTTCCTTTAACTTGAATTGGGCTTTCTGCTTCCTAGATACAAAATGAAAATCATCCATGTTCATCATTTGTCTGATGTATTCCAAGGCAAAGATCCAGATTGGCACAAATACTGGTAACAAGTAGATAGGAAATTCACATCCATATATTCTAATCTTTGTATAATTTTGGTATAGGTACCAATATCCAATTTTGGCTTGCTCATTAAGGTGCATAATTCTTTTGATTTCAAATTAAATTCTTGGCATAACATCACTGCTAAGAAGACATAAAGAGATATGCAAAAATTGGTTTACATAATCACTGAAGGAATACTCTTTTATGTTCTTCCTTACCAAGGAGGTCCAATGAATGAATGAGTGAGGCTTTCCTTATGCATATAAATTATGTAATGGGAACTTAAATCTATTTTCTTGATGAAATAGAAGTAAATACATAAGAACTGATTGGTGTTTAAAAACACCTTCAACAGAAAACTTTAGAAACTGATCATGAATATTGTATGCTAAGAACTGACTGTAGTTGAAACTAAATTAGGGCTTATTACCCATAGAGAACAATGATAAAAATCCCAATATTAATTCATCTTCCCACAGATGAGTAGACCTAACAGACATGCAAGCATGGATATGACTTGCCTTGACATTTCTGGGAAAATTGAGGTGGAATAAGTCAGAGTAGTCCTAGGCAACTCAAAATTCTCAGGTAGGAATGACTTAAAGATATAGGCTCATTGAGGAAAAGTGATTTTTTGATATATCTCAATAAGGGAATCAGTAAAAAAAGATTGTAGAGGAGATGAGCTATTAGTTTGGAGTGCTTGGTAGACAGATTCAATAGTAATGGAAAATAGAACTTCATTATTTTGGGCAATTACTTCTCTATGACTTGGAAGATACCTGAGATGGCACTAGGTGAAAAATTCTAGGAATGTATGAGTTTGGGAAAAGACAATTTGTGGTAAAAAATAATCTCAAATATGCAATTCATCATTGACATCTAAGAATTTTTGGTTTTCCCACTTGTGGAGTTCATAAAGATCAAACTTGCACTTTGTTTCTTAGATCTTAAATTTCTCTTTGACCAGAGGGAGCTCATCTAAGTTAAATATAGAGGGTAGTGTAGGGATTTCTATAACTAATTTGTACTTACCTTTAGACGAAGACATCATGAACCAAAAATAACTAGCTAAGGTGGTGAATTACTAGGAAAATGACAATCATTGTTGTATGAATGATGGTTGCACTATTGTGGAATTCAAAATTAAATTGGTGTTGCTGAGCACTGAAATGGTGAAAGGGAGTATGTAGAGTAGCATTTGGTTTTTAAGAGAGGGGATTCAATTGCATAATTGTTTTTGGGCATGTCTTATTAATGAATTTAGATGTTGGCATTAAGGATTAACGACAAAACAGTTATAGGAACATTTGGCATGATGATTTTAATGTTTAAATGGATACATAGTGAGAGCGAATAGGAAAGGGACATGTGGCAAGGTGTGAGCAAGTGCGGGAGCAGAGCCAGAAGGATAAAACAAATCTCATAGTGGGGTAGGTAGTTTGTGGTAATGGAGAGGGGGGTCCCAAAGATTTTTTGGAGATGCCACTTATTAATGAGCAGTTTATTTATATCAAAATTTAGGACAAACCTCCCCTCATTAACCTCTGAAGGTGTGGGGGGATCATGAACTCATATTCTATCGTTGATACGAGTAGGGATGATGTCCTCCGTCGGTTTCCAATCGAGATTTATTGCAAAGTAACAAAACATCGAATCAAACTTCTATTTGCAAAATAAAATATATCTCTTTGGAAAAATATACAAATGATTAAATAATATGCATATAAAACAATGTGGCATTTTAATTTGCTCGCAACTTTGGGATTTTTATTGTATTTATTTTTTCATATATATATTTTTTATATCCCTCTTCTCATTTTCTTTATTTTTCTATTTTTTATTTATTTTTCTTATTTTTTCATTTCTTTCTTTTTTTGTTTTTCTATATATATATATATATATATATATATATATATATATATATATAATTTTTTTTTCTTTTTCTTTTTCTTTTTCAACATAATATAAAACTAGGGTAAAGATAAGTTACAACATCAAATACATCTAGGGATTGCTTCCCCCCATGAGATGCAGAGAACATGTAGATCCATGTGTCTTATCCTTAGGCTATTGATCTGAAAATGAGATCTTAGAAAATTATTAAGGTATTACAGACTCATGTGCATGGATTTGCCTATGTTACTTTGTGCAATCGATCGATAAGATTGTGAAATACATAGACAATTAAGCAGTTAAAGAACATAATAGACAAACACACATAAACACAACAAGTTTAATAAGGAGTTCACCCAACACTCCTAGGCTACATCTCCTGGTCCAGCCTTTAGTGGTGACCTCTCTATTATCTCTTCAAAAGTAGAGTTTTTACAAAAGTGAGCTAAATTTGGATCTCACACAATAGATACAAAAAAAACAAGACTTTAATTGGATTCCCTAAGTCTTTTTTAGTACACAGACTCTCGTCACTGACACTCTGTCTCTGTTTTCTCTCTGTCTCAGCACTGCTTCCCTATGTCTTCTGTCTTCTGTGGCTTTAAATCCAATTGGCACTATCAATTCATATCCCTTTCTCAGGCTTTCTGGCTCCCAGCCTCTGTCTGCTCGAATCTGTTCTAAGCGTTAGCAATCATTGCTAAATGCCTTCAAGGATGGTGGCCACCTGTTCTGTAACGGAATGGACCATTGGGCCTTTGAAATCCCCAAAATTAGAGTTCTCTGTTTACACAGAGAAATACACTAAAAACTCTGAAAATTCGCCAATCTGTCGTTTAACGGATTTGAAATACTATAGATTTTGCCTTATAACGCCTTTCGGGTCCACCTTTATATCACTTATCACACCTCCACCATTCATCTGAGAGACAAAGATCAAATGACTGAGGTTCATTTCAGGCAGCTCATGTGTATGGGGGTTAACCACCCGAAAAGGGTGGTTTTCTCTCTCTGGTGCCTAGACACATGGTAGCCAGTGTATGGGCTCAGGCGCAGCTTGGCCAAAACCACTCACTGCCTACGGCCCGCCTGAAATGCCACCTGTTTCATGATTTCCCTTTGTATTTTAAAAATACATGAAACACTGAAAAACACCATAAAATGGCTTTAGACAGACTTTAAATATTAAATATTTTCAGTCATAAACCCTTTCGGGTCCAGTTTCATCGCATCAGCACATTTCCTTCATATTTCATTTATTTAACGAAAAAATCAAATATAAAGGAAAATGCCGTTTTCTGGATCTCAAAATATATGAAATATCACCTATATCTCCATCGGGTCTGGCTATTACGAGTTATGATTCTATCTTTCCCACTCCATTGTAATGCTCCAATGTGATGTCACGATGCGATTGATCGTAATAGCATATCGCACATACCCCCGGGCCATTTGTAAGCACTCCTCTATGGTTTGCCGACGCGATATTGCGATTCAACTTGGGCCATCGATCTGCGCGCTTGATCGATGGTCCTTGTTGACCCCACTGATCGCTATCGCATATTCCATGTGGTCTCTGCCGATAGCCTCTGCTTGCCACCGCCAATTGCGATTTGCCGATCAGATCTAGACCATTGATTGGCTAGATCTGACGACTCCTATGCATTGCTTCGTTGACCTCCGATAGGCTTCATTTCACTATTTTCTTTATGTTTTTGCTTCCTGATAGTGTTATTTGACTTTTCTAAAAGTTCTTCTCATGCGATAGTTTTGATCTTTAGAAGACTTAGAGGGTTTTCTAGGATCCATTTGGATCATGCCTTCCCACTGAAAAAGCTTTTGGACCACCAAAAGTTGGTTTTTAAGCATCAATCAAGTGAGGATAGAGCTTCCTCACTTTTCCAATCTCTATACATCTTGCACTGCTTGGTTTTGAACCCTTGAGTCTAATTCTGAGGTACTCAACATCTGCTCTGTGCGTAGTTCTCACCTTCCTATCCAAAACTGTATCTTCCAACAATTCATTGAGATATTCGAGCAAAAGATCATCAATTGAAGGCAGTTGACGTTACTCTTCGGGATCTTCAATCAATGAAGGTTCAAACAGTCTCAAGTTCTCTGCATTAACTACTGAATAGATGTGCATGTAAGCTGGCAAATCAAGGTGAAAAGCGTTCTCACAAATTTTCTCAAGTATCTCGAAAGGCCCTTGGCTTATTGGCTTCAACTTCTTACCTTCACCTTGCATTTTGTCTTTGTTGATGTACAGCCAGACTTGATCACCAACTTGGAAGCTATGCTCAATTCAATTCTTGTCATGCCTTGCCTTATTCTTGGCCTGGCTTCTTTCTAGTTGTTCTTGCACTACCTGGTGAATTTCTTAGATCTATTCAATGAACTTGGTTGCTTTATCCACATCACTGTGTCCATCAACTGATATGTCTTTACTAAAGACAAAATCCAAGGGAGACCTTGGTGTAAAACCAAAACAAGTCTCAAAGGGAGATCTTTGTGTAGAAGAGTGCTTAGCATGGTTGTAAGCATGTTGCACATAACACAAATGTTCATCCCAAAGCTTGGGATGCTTGCTGCAACAGCCCCTGAGCAACTAGATCATTATCTTGTTGACCACCTATGTTTGCCCATCTGTTTGTGGATGAAATGTTGTGCTCTTCCTCAATCTAGTGTCCATCAACTCCCATAGACTTGACCAAAACTTCCCAACAAATCGGGAATCTCGATCAGAGACAATAGAAGTGGGTAATCCAAAATTAACCCATACATGCTGAAAGAACAACTTTTTTGTTTGTTCAGCTGTAATCTGCTTATTATAAGGTATTAAAATACACATTTTGTTGAACCTGTCCACAATATCATATAAACAATCATGACCTTTTCTATATTTCGGCAATCCCCCAATGAAGTCCATGGAAACACTTTCCCAAGGATGAAAAGGAAGTGGAAGTGGAGTGTACAAGCCTAGTTTTCTATTGTTGGGCTTGCTTTTAGCACACATGCTACACCCTTTAATATATCTAGAAACTATTTCATGCATTCTTGGCCAATAACAGAACCTTTGCAGCTATGCAACTGTTTTACTTACCCCAAAATGACCTGATATTAGAGAAGTGTGTGCTTCTCAGATTACATTAAATCTTTTAGTTTGAGGAATGCATAACATTCCCAAATGATATAAGAGTTGGTCCTTAACATGATAATCCAATTCTTCTACCTGTTTTCCACGACTTAAAGTTGCATATACATCTTTAAAATCCACATCTTGAGCATATTGTTCAATTTAGCTTTCATGCAATACTGAGTTATGCTTAAGTATAATAGATGCATTGATGATTGGTCTTGATAACATATCTACAACTTTATTGTGTATACCCTTCTTATATCTGATGACAAGATGAAATTGTTGTAGAATACCCATCCACCTATAGTGTCTTGATTGCTGCAATTTAGTTTGTGAGTGCAAATATTGAAGTGGTTGATGATCAGTATGTATGATTGTTTCCTTTCCCAATAGGTAATGTTTCAAATTTTTCACACTGCACTAATGCATAAAATTCTTTGTCAGATGAGGGATAATTAACTGCTGCAGAACTAAATGTCTCAGAATGATAACATATGGGTTTACCATGTTGCATCAACACTGCTCGCATGGTAGAGTCACTGGCATCTGTTTCAATCTCAAATGGTCTTTGAAGATCTGGCAACGGTAGTACTGGTGTTGTACTAATTTTTTCTTTCAAGGTGTCAAAGGCTTTCTGTTGTTTGCCTCCCCACTGAAACACCTTGTTCAATCCTGTTAAAGCATGTAAGGGAGCTGCAATCATGGAAAAGTTAGCAATAAACTTTCTCCAATATTGTGCTGCTCCTAGGAAGCTCCTAACTTTTGTAGCAGATTTGGGTTTAGGCCAGTTCACAATGACTCCAACCTTAGAGGGATCTATCTTCAATTCACCACCCCCTACAATATGACCCAAATAATTTAAATATGTTTTGCCAAATTCAAATTTTGATAACTTCACCTAGAGATTTTCTTCTTTCAAAACATCTACAGTCTACTTTACATGCTTCAAATGTTCTTCCCATGTTTTACCGAAAACAAGAATGTCATCTAAATATGCAATTACAAAATCATCAATAAAAGGTCGGAGTACATCATTCATAACTCTCATGAAAGTGGCAAGAGCATTAGTTAAGCCAAAAGGCATAACAAGCCATTCATACAACCCTTGCTTTGTTTTGAAAGCACTCTTCCATGCATCTTGTTCTACAACTCTGACCTGATGGTAGCCACTACACAAGTCCAACTTGGAAAAGTAAACAACTTCTTTCAATTGATCTAATAGATCATCTATGCGAGGAAGTGTTGGGAATAATACTGAGAGGAGGGGGGGGTGAATCAGTATTATCACATTAATAAAACTTTTTAATTTCCATAATCAGATTCATATATGCTACTTCCACAACTTCTTATGATTAAGTTAATTGATCTTCAATGAGTGCATTAGAACATTATCAACCATATTATCAGATAACAGATGCCATAATAGAGAATAGATCATCACACATAAGGCACACACATGAACACCATGATATAAGGTGGAAACCCAATGCGGGAGAAAAACCACCTACTGCAAGTCATCTCAATCTTCTTCTTAATAAGAAAATCCTTTTACAATATTTGTACTGGTGCAGTCTTATACCAGTACGGGAGCTACAACCCCCTTTGCTCTTGTACTAGCCGATCCATTTACTAGTACGCAGGCTGCTACCTGCTACAATGCTCCAAAGATCTCCCTTAGCTTTTGTACTAGCTTAGATACTAGTACATAGGCGCTGGCCTACAATCTTCTCTCCTCCAGGTACCACGTTTCATCAATTTTCAGACTGGATACACTGAAGCACAACACATAATCTGAAAGGCCACTTTTCATCCAATTTTCATACTGGACCCAACAACAACATTGAAGCTCATAATCAAACAACCTTCTGAATCACCCAATCACCAGATCCATACATATACAATGACATTATGAGAGTTATCAACCAGATCTAGTACATAAAGATAAGTCGTTAATCATGTTGTTATCTGAACTCAATACTAGTAACCAAACATCAGTTATGCACCCAAAACCCTGCAGAATAGTCAAAGGCAGTTAAAACAAATTTTAAGCAGGGATCGCAAATTCACTGGTATAGATCTGCGGATATCTGTACTACCTCCGCACCTGCGCCTTTTGTGGCGCCGCGACCACCGCACCTGCGCCTTTTGTGGCGCCTCCGCACTGCGCCTTCTGTGGCGCCTCCGCACTGCGCCTTCTGTGGCGCCTCTGTACTGCGCCTTCTGTGGTGCCTCTGCACTATGCCTTCTGTGGTGCCTCCGCACTGCGCCTTCTGTGGCGCCTCTGTGGCATCTCCACACTGCGCCTTCTGTGGCGCCTCCGCACTGCACCTTCTGTGGTGCCTCCGCACTGCGCCTTCTGTGGCGTCTCCACACTACGCCTTCTGTGGCGCCTCCACACTGCACCTTCTGTGGTGCCTCTGTGGCATCTCCGCACTGCACCTTCTGTGGTGCCTCCGCACTGCACCTTCTGTGGCGCCTCTGTGGCGTCTCCGCACTGTGCCTCCACACTGCACCTTCTGTGGCGCCTCTGTGGCGTCTCCGCACTGCGCCTTCTGTGGCACCTCTGTGGCGTCTCCGCACTGCGCCTTCTGTGGCGTCTCCGCACTGCGCATTCTGTGGCGCCTCCGCACTTCCGGAGCTGCAGCGCTCGAGAGATCACCCTTCACAGATTCGCTTTCAATTTCACTTTCATAGATCAAACTTTCAAAACAATAATCCAATATTTCAGATCTTAAGATATTCAATTGCAAGGATAAATTAGCCAAGTGATCTCCTTTGCTTTATATAGGCTTAGGCCTTTCACAATACCACGGGCCAAAACCATAGGATCAAAAAACTGTTGAACTAATACCATGAACCAACCATGAAAGTACGTGAGATCAACACTTTTGACGAAGTACCATGGTCCAAAACCATAGGTTCAAATACCAAGGACTAACTACCATGGACCAAAGGTAAGTTCTCCAACATATACGCGCTTTTCCTCATAGGTTCAAATACCAAGGACTAACTACCATGGACCAAAGGTAAGTTCTCCAACATATACGGGCTTTTCCTTGCATGAAAGTGCGTGAAATTTTTCTCTTCATGAAATAAAATTTTCTCTGCATAAAAGTGCGTGAACTTTTCTCTACATGAAATAAACGTTTCTCTGCATAAAAGTGCGTGAACTTTTCTCTACATGAAATAAACTTTTCTCTGCATATAAGTGCGTGAACTTTTCTCTACACTATAATTTATTATCTAAGATGAGTGGGTTGCCATCAAGTACAACATATGTATCATAAATCCATACCAGAATCATAATGCCAACAATCTCCCCCTTTGGACATGATGGCAACCTCAAAATCTTCAGCTCATTCTCCCCCTTTGACATCAAGGGCAAAGGGTTATGCTCCCCCTAAGAGCATGCTCCGCCTGAATATGAACCAGATCTGTAAAGAAGAAACATAATCCACCAAACACCATAAATGACCATGAAAGAGATAGATTGCAGCAATAATCAGACCAACATCCAAGATCTCCTTCTGTACGTCTTCCATAATGCCAACAATGCATTATAAGCTCCCCCTGAGTACCTGTTGAAATCTCTGAATGAGCTCCCCCTTTGTATATGTCATGGTGCACCAATCTGATCATGCTCTTTCTAAGAACAAGCTGAAATGTCTGCTCTACTATATAGTTTTGTTCATGCTCAGGCTCCCCCTGACTGTAAGCAAGGTCTGCAAAAGGATGTTCTACATCACAAATGACCTTCCTAAAAGATTCAATACATACATCCATCACCCAACCAAGTGGGGATATATCAGAAAAATGAAAACCAAATACATTACATCTTCATCCCAGGCATAGTGGGGAAACCAACATAGGTCGTTACATGACCTGAAGAGATGAGACTATTACATCATGAGTCTTGATATGACATCACCTAAATAAGATGAACATCAGCAACCACAATTTATGATCTGCTCCATAGTATCTGTCAACAGCAACTAGACCAGCAACTTGTATTAGTGCATGAATCATCAAGGTATGTCCGCATCAATAGAATTTCACATTCTATGTGAGAAACATCATAGCCATCCAGATCTACATGAATCAAGTATCATCAATTGGGAATATCTGCATTAATCAACATATGTATGAAACAATCCTATCATCATATAGATAAGAGCTCATTATCATCATGTCTCCAACAATGCAACTTTGAATAATCATCCCTGTATCCAGCCAACAATCCTCATCCATTTGTGCCAAGAATGAAAGGAATCATAACTGTAATATATGATCTTTATGCATATGACAACAGCAACATATGAGTGACTCAACATCAAGAAGATGTGAATTCAAGATAAGTGCTTCCCATGCAAGCATCATTAGAGAATCAACCATAAATCTTATCCAAGAACCATGTGAACAACTCATAACCATAGCAAGATGAATCATTTATCCATATAAGTATCATCACCAAGGACTATTAACCATAATGCCAATAATGCATTAAGTCCATATGCTCCCTCTAAACCTGTGCCATCTGTCTGATCATGCATATCAATAAGAAGTATCAAGACATCATCAATATCAAGTTAGAACCAAAACACTTCTAACCATCATATCCACACATCATTATTATTAACTAGAGCAAAACCGATCCTTCTCTTGAATCTTTCCCTACTGCCTTTCTTCAAACAATCATATACGCGACTGTGCAGTAACTAACTCGCGTATATATGCAACTTTCCTTTATGGAGTTTGCATATGAGATTCAGGACACTGAAGTTTTGTACTTTCAGCTCCCTCTGATTCTGGTATGTCTGTACGTTGTGCAGTGCCGCCTTTTTCTGACTGTACTTCCTTTTTCCTCCATATCTTCAAGCGTGATGATGACATTTTCTCCTTTTGATATGGTGCCGACACTTTGTTCCTGCATTCCTTAGCTATATGTCCAAGCTTGTTACATGCATAACATCTTACATGTTTCATATTCCTCCTGTAACAATCAGCAGCTTTGTGACCAAACATATTGCAAGCAAAGCAATATCCATAAAAGTACCTTGAATGTGATGATGTTTCTGCATAATTGTCTTGAACCCTTCTTCTTCTACATCTAGCTGCAATATGTCCAAGATTATGACATACATAACATTCAACTTTATTCATAGGAGGAGTAAAGGATTTTCTTTGAGGAATCTCTTTTCTTGGTTGATGATGAGATTGATCTTTCATTTCTTCGTTGATCACTTTAGATTTCTCTTTAGAGTTCCTTGCCTCACCTTGTGAACTAGATTCACCTTCAACAGATTCATGGAAACCAAGACCAGTCTCTATAGCAGGAGACCTTTGACTACTAAGAATATCATCCAAGACTTTAGAACTATCTTGAAATCATAAAGGCTTATCCTTTTCTTCTAGTTTACCTTTCAAGATATTTACCTCAACCTGAAGCTGTTCTTCCTTTTCAAGAGATTGCTTTTTCAAATCTTCTTCAGCTTTCCTTCCTTCTTCCATTTGTTCCCTTAGTTTGAGAATCTCCTTGTCTTGTTCTTCATTCAGATCCTGCTGCATTTGACGAACTCGGAAGGCACATTCTAGTTGAGATTTTAAGCTAGTGACTTCGTTTTCTTGTTTTGCAATAGCTTGGAGTAGATCTGTATTATGCTTCTTTGATTCTTCAAGATCTCCTTTTAGTGAGAGGATTGTAGCTCCAATATTTTCATAGTAGCTGGATCTATCTTTGAGTTTCTTGATGGTTGTGCTTCTTTCGTTGACTTCTTTTCTTAATGATGTCACTTCATGTTGCAATTTTTGACATTGGTCTTCCTTGTCCTTGAGTAGCTTTCTTACCTTGTTTCCTTCTTCTAGTTGGGCCTTTAGTTTGGTAGCTTGTTCTTTGAAATCACATTCCCTTTTTTTCAATAGATCTTGTTGATATCTAATTTTGTCTGTCAACCTTTTAAATTCTGCCTCTATTTTATATCTTTCTTGTTCACCCATAAGATCAAATTTAGTAGTTTCGCTATCACTTTCATCTCTTCCAAAAGGAAAGATAGCTGGAACATCAGAGGATAATATATTCATACCTGATAATGATTCTGAATCTGATTCTGAATCTGAAGAGCTTCTTATACCTAATCCCCAATCGATTCTCCCACTTGTCACACGGAATTGGTCAAGGGTGCGGACACAGCTGACCTTCCTAGAAGTCTAAGACATTCTAATGACAAACAAGACAAAATGGAGTGATCTTTATCTAAATACACCTTTTACAACATGAAAACTACAAGTGTTTAGGCTTACCTTATTCCAAAACGCTGTTGTTGAAGTCCGTTCTTGACGATCCGGATGAGCTCCTCCTTCAAGTCAATTCCTGCAACCACAAACAATCAAACAATTACCAAGCACTTGCATTTCATATAATAAAACATATATTCAACATGCAGACCAAGGAACACATGAAATAACTCATTAACACAAGCTATTGAGAAAAATAAACCAGTTTGTATTAATAACGAAACAAAGAAACTCTTACAACCTGGCCTTGGTGTTGTGCAAGTTCCTCCCAGGGTCCATCAAGGGTTTTCCTCTACTTTGACAAAGCTCACCCTCTTCCAAGTAGCATCAAGTAAAGACAATCTCCCCTCACAAAGGCTCTAATGGAAGACCTAAATCCTGCAGCATTTACCCAAAGAAAATGTATAGCTCCAACCTCTTCTCCTTCTGGCTCAATGCCTTTATTTATAGTGCTGTAAAGAGGTTATTCAAGTCCACTATCAATGGGATCATCCCCCTCTTTGGGTGGGATAGCTCCCTTATTGATGGGATAAGTTCCCCCTTAATAGAGATACATGAACCAACTGGAGGCGCATCCATTTCATCAAACCGACCTCTAGAATGTTCTAGAAGTAACCACAAGTAACTTTTTCAAGATAAAACTCGCGCATTTTGCCTTTTACAGAGGGACGCACCTGTCCCTTAACATACAGAGCGTCCATGGACGCAGATTTTGTGAACATGGTCAGCGTCCCCGCAGGTAAGGCTAGAGAGAACCTGCGACCCCAGAGATAAACATAGTTTTTACAAGACTTTCTCTCTTCTTTGAGTTTGAGATGGATAACAGAGGCATGAGACTTGCCTAAGAGGGTAGCATGACTGTTGATTTGAGCCATACTAACTGTAAGTAGTCAAGGTGACATTTTTTAGTGTAACAGATTGCCCCCTAAAGTGCGAAGCCTGGAATAGAGTAGGGTTTTGTAATTCTAGGAAGGGTGAAGCGCTTTATCATTTCAAGGATTGTCTTGTGGATGGCCTGGTTGGAACCTGCAATTTTCAACACAAAATACATGGATAAGATTATATCATCACTGAGGTAGGCACTCCCATACTCAGATTCAAAACTTTAACTAATGGACTAACTATTCTGATACAGGAATGATCTTGCAGTACATCATTTTTATAGACTTTTGTAGATACAGTATGGACGCAGCCATCTGTTTATGATTAGTCTACATAGATAATGAATACAAAACTCCTCGCAGCCTGGATGGTAGAAACTAGATCCAGGGTCTTCACTTCTACTTCCCGAATTGGTACGATTCTAGCCATGTGATTAAATGATTCGATGTCGAACATGGTAGAAACCACTTGATTACCAGTCAATGATGTAAATTGTTAACAAGCATGAGAGAAACCACCAGTAATGTCAATGGTTCTCAAAGTACCAAGCACAACCCGTGAAATGTGAATAGATGTTTTGATGTCGAACACTTCACGGAATCCTTTGATCGAAAGTCAATGATGTAAACTGACGTCAAAGGCGAGAAACCTGCCATTGATGCATGCAGACTTCAAGGTACTGTCGATTCCTAAGTCAATTTTCTAGATAATGTGTCGATGTCGATAGAAAGAGACCCGTTGCAGGCAAGCCCGCAACACGAAATCATTGTTCAAGTTGAAGAAATGTTGTTGTAAGGACTGACTCAGGGATGGTCAAAATGGATGACAAGTATTTTGCAGATGAAAGTTTTTTGCTTGCAGACCTCTTGAACACATAACGACACAACAGATGGCTTGGTGACGAATAACTCAAAGTTAAAACCCGGTTAAAGACTTTCAAAGTGATTTGGTCAACTGTGAGGTAAAAGATTTCCCAACCCAGGTGAATGAAAAGTGTCGTGTTCAAGAGTGGTAATAAAGTTTCTTCTGAGACAAAAGGTGACAAACAGGTTCATTCTTCTCTCTTTTCCCCCACCATTTCTGCCAAGTACCTCTTTATTTTTAACAAGCTTGAGGAGGATAACATATGCTTGATTATAAGCTCATCCTTCGGACGAGTCCAACCTAGTTTAAATTCGAACCCTAGGAAGGAGTGGTTCGTTCCTGTTTGTAATTGAACAGGTCCTCTACTGTAAAAGTTTAACGAGTCTAGTATAGGAGAAACTCGGCGTTTTTCATTTTTAGAGAGTCTGAAAAAACTAAAGGAGACTCCACGTTGAACTTTTTCGTATATTTGTGTCCCTCAAGCCCGAAAAAGTATAAAATAATACCTGGGGGAACCGCTTGATCTTGCGACCAAGGAGTACTTTCATAATAGTGTCGTTAACCTGAAAAGTAAAAAGCGATCAAGGACACGTCGTTTTATTTCCTTATCGAGTTCGAAACGACAAAAACCCGGCAATCTTTTCCTGATTTTGCGATCAGAAAAAAGCTAAAAGGGGACCGTCTTTTAATTCCGTTTTAACGAGTGTAAAAGAAACGCTCGGCAATCTTTTCATGTTTTAAGAGTCTGAAAAGGGCTTAAAAGAGAACTCCAAGGTTTCACTTTTTCGTAAGTTTTAACGAGTTCGAAAAAGGGATAAAAATGTACTCATGGCTTTCACTTTTTCGTAAGTTTTAACGAGTTCGAAAAAATGATAAAAATGTACTCATATGGCCGACTTTCAATTTAATTTACGAGTAGGAAAAGACGGAAAGATCTCGGCATTTTCATTTGTTTTACGAGAATGAAAGATAGCAAAATAATCTCGGTATTTTCATGAATTTAATGAGTCTTGAAAATAACTGAAATTGACTCGAGATAGGTTTCATTTTTACAAAAGCTTGAAACAGAGAAAAACTATGCTTCAGAGTAGTTTCATTTTTACACAAGCTTGAAACAGAGATAAAACTGTGCTTGATGCCCCCTAAGCATAACTGCTAGAGTGCATGCCCCCCTAGCTTCATTTCATTCAACCATTAGGATGAAATGAAGGTTCAAGTACGAGATCATTTGAAAGACTTGACCTAAAACTGTAAGAAAATTATGCAAAAAACTGAAATAACTAACCTAAACACTTAACATTTACGAGATCTAGTCAATCTCTTGACTCAATTAGAGGAGGATTTGTTTCATTTTTTAACGAGCTTGACACAGGAAAAGAACTATGCTCGGATTCAGTTTCATGTTTATGCAAGCTTGAAACGAAAAACTATGCTTGTTATAAGTTCACATGCCCCCAGCATAAAGATGCAAACCAAGGTACATGCCCCCCAAGCTTCATTGCATTCAATGAGGTGGATGGAATGAAGCTTTACTTTCAAGATCTTGGAAAGACTTGTGGGAGTTGTTTCATTTTTTAGTGAGGTTGACACAGGAAAAGAACTATCCTCAAAACCCTTGTTTCATTTTTTAAACGAGCTTGACACAAGATAAGGAACTATGCTCATAACTACTCTACAATCTACCTAACAAAAACTCTACTCTAAAAACCTTGATTCATTTTTTAACGAGCTTGACGCAAGACAAGGAACTATGCTCTAAAATCCTTGATTCATTTTTTAATGAGCTTGACACAAGACAAGGAACTATGCTCATGACTACGCTCTACAATCTACCTACTTAACCTACCCTTGTTTCATTTTTTAACGAGCTTGACACAAGACAAGGAACTATGCTCAAAAAGTTCGCATGCCCCCAGCATAATGATGCAAAGCGAGGTACATGCCCCCCAGGCTTCATTGCATTCAATCGGCTGGATGAAATGAAGGTTTACTTTCAATATTTAACTTGAAAAGGGAGTTGTTTCATTTTTAAAGAGGTTGACACAAGAAAAGAACTATCCTCATACCTGATTCATTTTTTAACGAGGTTGACTCAGTAACAGGAACTATCCTCAAACCTGATTCATTTTTTAATGAGGTTGACTCAGTAACAGGAACTGTCCTCAAAACCCTACTTTCTACAATCTACCTACATATCCTAAAATCTATCTGATTCATTTTTTAATGAGGTTGACTCAGTAAAAGAACTGTCCTCATGCTAGCCTATTTCATTTTTTAACGAGGTTGATACAGGAAAAAAATATCCTCGTCCCTGATTCATTTTTTAATGAGGTTGACTCAGTAAAAAGAACTATCCTCTGACCAACTGATTCATTTTTTAACGAGGTTGACACAGTAAAAGGAACTTTCCTCGTTACATCCTAATTTCTAACTATCTATATGACCTAAAAACTAGCTGATTCATTTTTTAATGAGGTTGACTCAGTAAAAGAACTGTCCTCATGACAGCCTGTTTCATTTTTTAACGAGGTTGATACAAGAAAAAACTATCCTCGTACTCACTGATTCATTTTTTAACGAGGTCGACACAGTAAAAGGAACTTTCCTCGTACCATCCAGTTTCATTTTTTAACGAGGTTGAGAGAGGAACAAACTATCCTCGTACTCACTGATTCATTTTTTAACGAGGTCGACACAGTAAAAGGAACTTTCCTCGTACCATCCAGTTTCATTTTTTAACGAGGTTGAGAGAGGAACAAACTATCCTCAGCAACTGATTCATTTTTTAACGAGGTTGACACAGTAAAAGGAACTTTCCTCGGACTTGATTCATTTTTTAACGAGGTTGACTCAGTAACAGGAACTGTCCTCGCACACACTTACTTTCTACAATCTACCTACATGTCCTAAAACCTACCTGATTCATTTTTTAATGAGGTTGACTCAGTAAAAGAACTATCCTCATCAACTGATTCATTTTTTAATGAGGTTGACACAGTAAAAGGAACTTTCCTCGGACACACTGAGCATGGCTTCTAACTGGAAGAAAGACATGTCAATGGACACACCTTGATCATGGCTTCCAAGAGATCTTCATCCGAAGGAAGAATACTTCTTGGGAAGGAACACATGTCAAGGGACTCAAAAGGGATAAGAACATCGTGTTCAAGTAATCCCATAGAGTTTTCCATGTCAATTACCGGAGCTAAATCAAAGGAAGATGAGCAAACAGTGAGAGGCTCACTTACATCGGTAACTGAAATCATGGGACCGGTTGCCACATAATTAACCCGTGGCAGGGTAGATACCACTTTAGAATCAGGAACATTTAGGGGTGTCATATTATTGGTAGTTGAAAAAAGACTAGGGAACGAAAGCTGGTCTACAGTCACAATACTGCCATTGTGAGGGAAAGACATCACGCGAAAGAGTGTCGATACGACAACTTTCATTGCATAAACATAGTCTCGCCCAAGGAGTAAATTGAAATCCAAGGGACCTCGAACTACCATAAGATCAACACAAACAGTTTTACCTTCCAAGGTAATAGAAAACTTAGGAAGGATCCCTAAAGGTTCACTAATTGTTCTGTTAAAAGCTTTCAGATTCTGCGTAATAGGCGCAAGCTGAGGGGAACCCAAAGCTTTCCAAACAGCTGAGGATAAAATACTAACAGAAGCACCTTCATCTACCTGAGTACGATGTATGTCCCTACCACCAGCCTTGACAATGATTTGGAAAGGGATGGAGGAAGGAAGACGAGGTTCTGTCAGTCTATTCCAATCAAAGGAAAAGACCTCAGTACTTGGAGGGGGTTCTGTAGAAACAGGTGAAATGCCCCCCGGCATAGAAGAATCCGATGTAACAAGAAGAACATCAGCGGTATGAAATTTACCCTCGAAAAGGAGAGTGTGATCGACTGAATGTGAAATTGAATCGACCACTTGATCAACTAATGGATCATCAACCTGAGTGACATGAGTTTCACTCTCCAATGGGAGAGTGTGATCGACTGTACTTGAATTTAGATCAATCACTCCGTCAGTTGACGGTAGGTTGGGAGAAAGTTTACGGTAACCAGTTGGAAATTCTTGCTGTGGGACAGTAAGGTTTTCCAACAAAGTTGAGGCTTCATCCATGTGAGGGCAAATGTGAGTTTGATGACTCCCTTTGCATAACTTACAAGGAAACCTAACTTTACCCTTTTTCCCAGGAACCTGAGTATCACTGGTTGATGGATCAATGGAAAGTTGATGAAATTTTTCTGACCATACTTCCAAGACTTTTGGAATACCAGGACAATTGACAATGAAGTGGTCACCCTTACAAAGCCTGCAAGGGTATTTGGGTTTACGGTGCATGTCGGAATTTTCCTCAACACAACTAACACTTACAGCCACGGTTGGTTGGTTGACCTCTTTCTTATCTTGCTTCTTCTTCTTCTTCTTCTTCTTCCCTTTCTTCTTCTTCTTAGCCTCCTGGTTACTAGCATCAAGGCTTTTACCAGGCGAAGAGGAAGAAATGGAGGAAGAAAAATTAGGCGAAGAAGGTAAAGGGTCAACAGAAGGTTGGTGATGTTGAGATGGTGAACTCTGTTGAGGTGAAGCATCCGGTTGAGATGGAACAATTTGAGTATTTTGGGCCAACGAAGTTGAAAATAACCATATCGGTAAACCTATTGTAAATCCAGGTAATGACAAAGTAGCCATATAAGGAGGACCAACATTTCCAAAGTAAGGAAAAGTACTAGGATTCTCATTAGGAGGGGTTCCTAGGTTGATAAATTCCGGAACATTTGCCATTATATTCAACTTCAGTGAATTTTATTAACAATTTAAAACTAAAATTAACAATTCACAATTCACACTTAACAACTAGAATTCACAATTCACACCTATGGTCTCTAAAAGTAAAAACAAACAAATTAACACGCGCTATCAAATCTAGGAGTCAAACCACACACAAACAGTAAGCTCTCCGGACCGAAAACACTAGTTGGTGATGAAGCCCAACCTCGCAGAATTCAGTACAGAAATGGCGGGTGGAACAGTTACCCCGACAACCTGCTTAATGAATAGACCGGCACAAGTTCCTCCACTTTAACCGTATCGAAGTGAAGTGAACCCCCCGGAAAATCCAAGTGAGTATAACCGACGTCTGCTCCAGGTACAGTGGGACCTTCCCTCCACCGTCACCTCGGTAGAACCCTAAAGATTATGGTCACTAAGGTCACCAACAGTAACAAATACACCTGGGGGAATAGTCTAAACTCCGACAGCACGCAAGGGCAGAGTAGCAAGCTCAATCCCCTTACCGGCTCCTTGACAACAATCCAAGGTTTACCGATAAGTGACCCCTGGCTCCTCGACAATGGTTAATCCAAGGTTTACCATTTGTAATACGTACTGTCTGGCGTCGTTCCCAACGAGGGGGGAATGATCCCCTCACTGGTTCGGACACGAGCTCGTGCTTCTCCTTTAAGAGGAGCTTTCCCAGAGTGAAATTGAAACAATTGGATTTATTCTACTCAAGATAAACTATCTGTTTGGTTTTGTAGTCTTGGAGAGTTAAGTACTCACCTACTCCAAGACCCTAGCCTAAGCTATGTTGGTGTTTCAGAGCCCTAGAAATGTAAAAATTACTAGATTGATTTTTAATTAAGCGCTGTGTTATTAAGGCTGTTATTACTCAAATGGGTGAATGGAGATGAAACCAATGGTGTTATGACCCGACTCAACTGAATGCAATCGAATATGATAATGTAATCTTTTCAATTCGATGAATCCTAACTAAAGTAAGGATAGAGTTTCCATTCACTTCCAACAATGCAAAAAATTGATCACTAAGAGAAAAATAACCAATTCTCTAATGCACTAATTTTATCAAGAAAAACTAATGCAAATCAATTCAAAACTTTTTTTTTATTTTTATTTTTGTGTAAATTCAAATCAAAGAAAGCTGATCTAAATCTACAATTGATTTTTCAGAATGTAAACTATGCAATTGTAATCTATGCACAATTCACATGAAAAGTATGCAAATGTAATCTATGCACATTTTTCATTCATATTCTGAAACTGAGAACTCTAATTATGCAAATGTGATCTATGCAAGAGAATTCTCAAACACAAGATGATTCTAATGTAATCTAAGAACCAATCAAGTGCAAGTCGAGAAAATTGGGTGAGAGTTCCAAAGATCAAAACATAAAAACACTCAAAGGCGATTAACACTCATACACAATTTAGCCCCCCCCGGCGAATGAGGGGGAAATTTTTTTGCAAAAACAAAAGCAAAAAGATGCAAAATTGTGAAAAGACTGAGAGAAACCTCCAAGTAATGACCATAGGAAATCAAATTAAGAATTTCTCAAAAAAGAGACTCAAAACACCCAATTGATGAAAGCTAAAAGCAGGAATGCTAATGAAACAAGTTCAGGTGAAAATTTTTGACAGGGTACTAAAGGATCTGGGCAGAAAACACTAAGAAAAACCAAAATCTAAAAGAAATTAAAGCAAAAATGGAGTTTTCCTAAATTTTTACAGGAAGACGCAGGCAACCCGTTAGAACAGGCGCGGGCCCGCTCTGTGCAAACGGCAACAGCGCGTCCAAAGACGCACTGTGCAGTACTCAGAGGGTGCGTCCTTCTGGAAAAGTTAAGAAAAACCAAATCTAACTAAATCTAAAGCTAAGCCACCCAAATACTAATTCTCACAGTCAAAAACCAGAAAATAAAAATAATTTTCTCAGAGCAAAGTTCACACAAAGGAAAAGACTTTCACATTAATGGATTCCCCAGCGGAGTCGCCAATTTGTCACACGGAATTTGTCAAGGGTGCGGACACAGCTGACCTTCCTAGAAGTCTAAGACATTCTAATGACAAACAAGACAAAATGGAGTGATCTTTCTCTAAATACACCTTTTACAACATGAAAACTACAAGTGTTTAGGCTTACCTTATTCCAAAACGCTGTTGTTGAAGTCCGTTCTTGACGATCCGGATGAGCTCCTCCTTCAAGTCAATTCCTGCAACCACAAACAATCAAACAATTACCAAGCACTTGCATTTCATATAATAAAACATATATTCAACATGCAGACCAAGGAACACATGAAATAACTCATTAACACAAGCTATTGAGAAAAATAAACCAGTTTGTATTAATAACGAAACAAAGAAACTCTTACAACCTGGCCTTGGTGTTGTGCAAGTTCCTCCCAGGGTCCATCAAGGGTTTTCCTCTACTTTGACAAAGCTCACCCTCTTCCAAGTAGCATCAAGTAAAGACAATCTCCCCTCACAAAGGCTCTAATGGAAGACCTAAATCCTGCAGCATTTACCCAAAGAAAATGTATAGCTCCAACCTCTTCTCCTTCTGGCTCAATGCCTTTATTTATAGTGCTGTAAAGAGGTTATTCAGGTCCACTATCAATGGGATCATCCCCCTCTTTGGGTGGGATAGCTCCCTTATTGATGGGATAAGTTCCCCCTTAATAGAGATACATGAACCAACTGGAGGCGCATCCATTTCATCAAACCGACCTCTAGAATGTTTTAGAAGTAACCACAAGTAACTTTTTCAAGATAAAACTCGCGCATTTTGCCTTTTACAGAGGGACGCACCTGTCCCTTAACATACAGAGCGTCCATGGACGCAGATTTTGTGAACATGGTCAGCGTCCCCGCAGGTAAGGCTAGAGAGAACCTGCGACCCCAGAGATAAACATAGTTTTTACAAGACTTTCTCTCTTCTTTGAGTTTGAGATGGATAACAGAGGCATGAGACTTGCCTAAGAGGGTAGCATGACTGTTGATTTGAGCCATACTAACTGTAAGTAGTCAAGGTGACATTTTTTAGTGTAACACCACTGTCATAGTTCTTCTGAGATGACTTCTTTTTCTTAGGTGCTTTCTTCTTAAGCTTCTTTCCCATTGTTCCACGGATCTCCTTCAAGCGATCAAGCTTCTATCAAAGGACCTGCTCTGATACCAATTGTTGAAAATAATACTGAGAGGGGGGGGTGAATCAGTATTATCAAGTTCTTTTAACAAATCTTCCTTATTTACACTTTGAATTATTTTTTCATATCAATACCATAAAATAATGAGCATGAACAAGAAAAACAGATAGTCACAACAAAGAACACCAGATATAAGGTGGAAACCCAATGTGGGTGAAAACCACCTGCTGCAATATGTCTCTATCTTCTTTCAAATTAGAAACTCCTGTTACAATGATTTTGTACTGGTGCAGTCCTTTACCAGTACGCAGGCTGCAACCTGCAGAGAGCTACAAATCTCTCTCTTTTTCCAGTCTCTCCTGGAAGGGAGCTACAGCCCCCTACTTCTTTTCTTTCAAGGACCACTTTTCATAAATTTTCAAACTGGATCCAACAACAACATTGAAGCTCATAATCAAACAACCTTCTGAATCACCCAATCACCAGATCCATACATATACAATGATATTATGAGAGTTATCAACCAGATCTAGTACATAAAGATAAGTCATTAATCATGTTGTTATCTGAACTCAATACCAGTAACCAAACATCAGTTATGCACCCAAAACCCTGCAGAATAGTCAAAGGCAGTTAAAACAAATTTTAAGCAGGGACCGCAACTTCACTGGTATATATCTGCGGATATCTGTACTACCTCCACACCTGCGCCTTCTATGGCGCCGCGACCACCGCACTCGCGCCTTCTGTGGCGCCTCCCCACTGCGCCTTTTGTGGCGCCTCCGCACTGCTCCTTCTGTGGCGCCTCCGCACTCCGCCTTCTGTGGCGCCTCTGTGGCGTCTCCGCACTGCGCCTTCTGTGGCGCCTCCACACTGCGCCTTCTATGGCGCCTCTGCACTGCGCCTTCTGTGGCGCCTCTGTGGCGTCTCCGCACTGCGCCTTCTGTGGCGCCTCCGCACTGCGCCTTCTGTGGCGCCTCTGTGGCGTCTCCGCACTGCGCCTTCTGTGGCGCCTCCGCACTGCGCCTTCTGTGGCGCCTCCGCACTTCCGCAGCTGCAGCGCTCGAGAGATCACCCTTCACAGATTCGCTTTCAACTTCCCTTTCATAGATCAAACTTTTAAAACAATAACCCAATATTTCAGATCTTAAGATATTCGATTTGCAAGAATAAATTAGCCAAGTGATCTCCTTTGCTTTATATAGGCTTAGGCCTTTCACAATACCACGGGCCAAAACCATAGGATCAAAAAACTGTTGGACTAATACCATGAACCAACCATGAAAGTACGTGAGATCAACACTTTTGACGAAGTACCATGGTCCAAAACCATAGGTTCAAATACCAAGGACTAACTACCATGGACCAAAGGTAAGTTCTCCAACATATACGCGCTTTTCCTCATAGGTTCAAATACCAAGGACTAACTACCATGGACCAAAGGTAAGTTCTCCAACATATACGCGCTTTTCCTCATAGGTTCAAATACCAAGGACTAACTACCATGGACCAAAGGTAAGTTCTCCAACATATACACGCTTTTCCTTGCATGAAAGTGCGTGAAATTTTTCTCTTCATGAAATAAACTTTTCTCTGCATAAAAGTGCGTGAACTTTTCTCTACATGAAATAAACTTTTCTCTGCATAAAAGTGCGTGAACTTTTCTCTACATGAAATAAACTTTTCTCTGCATATAAGTGCGTGAACTTTTCTCTACACTATAATTTATTATCTGAGATGAGTGGGTTGCCATCAAGTACAACATATGTATCATAAAGCCATACCAGAATCATAATGCCAACAGGAAGAGGATAACAATTCTTGATTGTTATTTTATTCAGTGCTTTGTAACCAATGCACATCCTCCATGAACCATCTTTCTTTCTCACCAACACGATTGGAGATTCGCATGGTGATGTTCTTGGTCTTATGAACCCTTTCTTGAGCAGGTCCTGTACCTGCTTCTTGATCTCTGCATTCTCTAAATCAGATAACCTGTACATTTAGATGTTAGGCCATGGACCATCTTTCTGCAAATGAATATCATGTACTAATTCCCTTTTGGGTGGTAGACCTTTAGGTTCTTGAAATAGGATATCATATTCTGAAACAACTTTTTCTAAATCAACTTTCTATTTAGCATCATAGCCTTCAAATACATTGGTTTTATCATGGTTCTTTTCCTTTACAACGATTAGTAAAAAATGCTTGCATGAATTTTCAATCCTTTTCATCTGCCCTGAGTTTATGAGAGTGTAGTTATTTTTGAGCAGATGAGCTCTTACAATATATTCTATTCCATCTTTTGTGAGTTGATACTTATTTTCAGTTCTATAGAAAATGGCTTTTTCTATCATACAAGTAAGGACTTCCTAAAACAATACCACATATATCCAAGGGAACTATATCTAACTCAACCTCATCTACAAATGTTGACCCAAAAGCAAACCTAAGTTTACATTGTCTAGTCACTTGTAGCTTTGCTTTATCACATACCCAACCTAATGGATATAGCTTCTTGTGAGGTGTGGTTAGTAGCCCCAACTTCTTTACAATTGCTTCAGAAATCAAGTTTACTTGTGATCTACTATCAAATAAAGTATCAATCTTTTGATGCTTGGAAATAACTCTAATATGAAAAAGCTCATGTATTTTCCTCTCATTTTCTTCATTATCAATAGATTGTGCAGAATTACTAGTAAATGCTTGGAATTTTTACCTTTTATACCTATGGCTGTGACTGTTGTCTCATCACCTGAGTCTGACCCCAAGTCTTTTTGAATAGCAGCAACAATCTTCTTCATCTTACCACTGTATTTCTTGGGTTTCAGATCTGGATGCAAAGGTCAACAATGTTCATCATCATGTCCATCCTTCTTGCAGTGAGTGCATGATGGTTTGTCTTTCTGTACAATGTTTGCCTGCCTCTCTTTCCATTTTTGCTTCCTATTTTCTTTTTTCTTACTTGCAGTGGGTTTTGATGATCCCCCAATCTTTGGCTTCACATTCTTCTCTAGCCTCCAGATGTGTAGCCTAAACTGATACCTGATCTATGCTAGTAGGGTTAAACATGAGAATGGTATGCCTCAAATAGCTATGTAGACCACCTATATACTTCATCAAAGTTTTAGGTGAGTCTAGATAAATGCCTAGAATTAAATCTCTTTTTGTAATTTCCTGGGTATAACTTTGTACACTTTGTCCCTTTAATTGGTGAAGAGTTTGCTAACTCATCATTGCTTGTTGCATATAAGCTAGTGGATAGAATTGTTTTTTAATGGAAAAAACAAATTCACTCCAGGTAGAAAGAATTTTACCATGCTTCTTCAAATCAGCTTGTGTCCTGCCTTCCCACCACACTAGGGTAGTTCCTCCAAGGCGAAGGCTGGCCAGCTGAATCTTTCTCCTTTCTGAATCGATGTTCTGCACCCTGCAATATATATCAATCTATCTAATCCAATTATATAGCTTTTCTGCATTTAATTCTCCATCATATATTGGAAAATCAAATTCTACATCTAATTTAATCAAAGATGTTTTCTTCTTTTTATTTTCAGGGCTAGAAGGAGGTGTTGATGGAGGAGGCTCTTCCCTTTTCCCTTTGCCTTTTGAATGGCCATCTAAGAGAGGTTACTCTATTCCTTTGTCTTGTTTGGAGGTGGAAGTATTTTCACCTCAACCTTTCTTAAATTCTCGATACATCTCTTCTACCATGGCTCTCATGGTCATGAAACTGTCCATGAACAGAGAGTCTAATTCCAAGGGGATTTCTTCTGCCATTTTCCTCCTAGGATAGACTCTTCCAATTTTTGGGTTAGCCTCAACGCGTTCTCCTTCTCCTAATTTGATCTTTGACCTAGTTAGCATTCAATAATCCAGCACAAGCTTGTCTAACCTTAGTAACCTAAAGCTCTCATACCACTTGATCTAAAAATGAGATCTTAGACAATTATTAAGGTATTACAGACTCATGTGCATGGATTTGCCTATGTTACTTTGTGAAATGGATCGATAAGATTTCGAAATACATAGACAATGAAGCAGTGAAAGAACATAATAGACAAACACACATAAAAACAACAGGTTTAATAAGGATTTCACCCAAAACTTCTGGGCTACGTCTCCTAGTCCAACCTTCAGTGGTGATCTTTCTATTATGTCTTCAGAAGTAGAGTTTTTACAAAAGTGAGCTCAATTTGAGTCTCACACAACAGATACAAAACAACAAGGCTTTACTTGGGTTCCCCAAGTCTTTCTGAGTACACAAACTCTCCTCACTCACTCTCTGTCTTTGTTTGCTCTCCGTCTTAGCATTATTTCCCTCTGTCTTCTATCTTCTGTGGCTTTAAAGCCAATTTGCATTGTATGTTCATTTCCCCTTCTCGGGATTTCTAGCTTCTGGCCTCTGTTTGCTCGAATCCCCTTATGAGCGTTAGCAATCATTGCTAAACACCTTTAGGGATGGTGGCCACTTGTTTTATAATGGAATGGACCATCGGGCCTTTGAAATCCCCAAAATTAGCATTCTCTGTCTACACAGAGAAATACACTAAAAAGTGTGAAAATTCGCCAATCTGCCATTTATCGAATTTGGAATACTATAGATTCTCCCTTATAACTCCTTTTGGGTGCTCCTTTATATCGCTTATTGCGTCTCCATCATTGCTCTGAGAGATCTAGATCCAATCACTAAGGTTCATTTAGGGCGGCTCATGTGTACGGGGGTTAACCACCCGAAAAGGGTGGCTTTCTCTCTCTGGAACCTGGACACATGGCAGCCAGTGTATGGGCTCGGGTGGAGCCTGGCCAAAACCACTTACCGCCTACGGCCGGCCTGAAATCCCGCTTGTTTCATGATTTCCCTTTGTATTTAAAAAATACACGAAAACATTGAAGAACCCCATAAAATGGCTTTAGACGGACTTGAAATATTATATATTTTCATTTAGAAACCCTTTCGCGTCCGGTTCCATCGCATCGGCACATTTCCTTCATATTTCATTTATTTAACGAAAAATGCAAATACAAAGGAAAATGTCATTTTCCAGATCTCAAAATATATGAAATATCACCTGTATCTCCATCGGTTCTGGCTATCGTGGGTTATGTTTATATCGGCCCCACTCCATTGTAATGCTCCGATGCGATGTTGTGATGTGATTGATTGCAATCGCATATCGCACATACCTTGGGGACGTTTGAAAGCACTCCTCTGTGGTTTGTTGACGGAATATTGCGATTCAAATTGGGCCGTCGATTTGCGCGCTTGATCAATGGTCCTTGTTGACCCTATTGATCACTATCGCATATTCCATGTGGTCTCTACCAATAACCTCCACTTGCCACTGCCGATTGCGATTTTCTGATCAAATCTAGACCGTTGATCAGCCAGATCCGATGGCTCCTTTGCATTAATCCATTGACCTCTAATAGGCTTCATTTCGTTGTTTTATTTATGCTTTTGCTTCCCAATAGTGTTATCCAAATTTTCTAAAAGTGCTTCTCATGTGATAGTTTTGATCTTTAGAAGACTTAGAGGGTTTTCTAGGATCCATTTGGATCATCTATGGAGTCTTTGTTGTGAAAATCACACTTTGACACTGGAATTTTAAAGAAAACTAGAAATTTACAATGAATATGGTTGCAAGCATCTAATACTGAATATAGTGTTTGAGGTGTTTCCCATTGACTTGCAATGAAGAATAATTTCCTTCCAAGTTGCGTAGAATGAAAGTGTTGTTCACGTTTACTTATGCAATGTTGAATGGTCCTAGCCACAAATTATCAAATTTCCAATGCTTGCCTCCTTTCTTTTGACATCCCATTTTAAAACTAGATCACCTTGTCTAATATTTCCTTCTCTAGCCTTTATGTCAAATAAACTTTTCATTTTATTTTGACATTGATGAATTTTGTGGTGAACTTCATCTCTATCTTTGTTTAGATCAATGATTTGATTAATTATCCTTGAAATAAATCAACTTCCTCATATGATTCCTACAAAAAATTCATGACTGGAAATGCTAGCTATGTAGGAAATATTGCTCTAGTTCCATATACAAGTTGTAAAGGGGAGTTTCCAGTAGATATTTTGGGTGATACTCTACTTGCCCAAACTGCATATTTGAGATGACCATCCCAACTTCTTTTGTGATCTACCAATACTTTCTTAATGACCATAACCAAATTCTTATTTGATGTTAATGCTAACCCATTACCTTGTGTGTAATATGGTGTGGAATGATGCAATGATATATGATATTTCTGACAAAACTCTATTATTTTAATGTTGTTGAAATATTGTGCATTGTCTATATAACTATTTGTTGTGGGTAGCCAAATATAGACTGTATATTCTCTTCAATTAATTTTATGACCATTGTATCTATTACATTTTTAACAGGGACTACTTCTACCCACTTGGTTAATTAATTAGTGGTAGTGAATATCCATCTATGTTGGTTGTTGGATTCTAGAAGTTGAAGCAATATGAATGGTATGGATTCATAAAATATATTACAACAAACTAATAATCCCATAAATCTAAAATCTGAAACTAATCCCCGTTGTAAAAATGGAGCTTCAATTAAAACTGGGAGAAGGGGAATTGTTTCTAGTCTCTGCATTCCAAAAAATATCTGATAGGGGATATAGCTTCTTACCTTTGCTTCAACCTGTGCAGACAATTTGGGCCAATAGAAACCTGCTCTGAGAATTTTGTATGAAATTTCCTTCCAAGCATAATGTCTTCCACAAATGCCTTCATGAGACTTTTTAATGACTCCTTCAGTGTCACTTTCAGTCAGAAACAATAAAAGGATATTCAAAGGATCCTTCCAATACAAATTGGTATTTATTATACAATATTTCATAGCCATGATTCCAAGAGATATGGATTAACTGGTAAATTCTAGTGGGTACTTTAAATCTCGACTAAAATTCACTATGTTACTATACCAATATGAAAGTAAAATTTGTCATCAATATGTAGAGGAAGTGGAATAGGAACTGAACGGGAAGAAAGTTCTTGTGGATTCTACTTTGTTGAAAAATGAGAAGGTTCTTGTGGATTATTCTCTGTTGAAAATTATGAAGGCTCTTGTGAATTCTTCTCATTTAAGATCTACAAAATGGTATTGATACCAAGAATCTTAAAATTTGATTCAACCAAAAGTTTAGGTAAACCCTGTCCTTTCAAGAGTTTGGTAGGTAATATATCTAGATCAAATTCAAGTATCCTGGAAATCCAACTTCCCCTCTTTCCATCTGTATCATGTTTTGTTAGAATTGTTTTCACTGCATTACTGGGGACATAAGCAATAACAGGAATTGTTTTCACTGCATTACAGGGGACAAGCAATAATAGGAAAATGTAAAACCTAGGTCCTAAATGCTTTTAAATCTTGTACAAGGGCATAGACTTGCTTCTCTATGATGTCATATCTCAGTTTAACATCTCTCATCACATTACTAAAAAATGTAATTGGCTACTCATACCCATCATCATTCTTTTGTAGTAAAACAACAACAATGGTAGTATGAGAGGTAAAGGAGAAGATACTAAAACATTTTGAGTAGTCTTAGCATAATTATGTATAAATCTTCTTAAGAAATTTATTTTTCCTGAAAATGATTGAATTCCCTTTTTGTTTCTAGGTAAATTGATTACCTAAATTTCTGAGACTCTTTTTGGATAGATTACAACTCCTTCCTTTGAAATTATATTTCCCAACAACTTACCTTTTTTCATGGCAAAAGGTGACTTTTTGGGATTAAAAGAAATCCCATATTTCCCGCATCTTTCAAAAAAAATCTCAAGTGCTTCAATTTTTTCTCGTCGGAATCATAAAGTGTAGTTAAATCATCAAGATAAGTAATAATAAACTTATTTATCTTACCAAAAAATTCCAAATCCAATGCTCTTTGAAAGCTTTCTCCAACGTTAATTAAACCAAATGGCATGCTAGCATACATAAATGTACCCCAAGGAGTTGTAAATGTTATCTCTTCTCTGTATTTTGGACTAACCAGGATCTGGTTATATCCAGAACATCCATCTAACATTGAAATCCTATTTGAAACTGAAAGTCTCTAAAGTAGTTGGTCCATTTTTGGTAATGGATAATTATCCTTTAAAGACAATTTGTTGAGATTCCTAAAGTTAACACACCATCTTATTTCAACATTTTTCTTCTTAACAAGTAATAGGTTTCTTATCCATTCAAAATATCTTAAACGAATAATTTTTTTTGCATCCAATAGCTTTTTTGATCCAGATGGATATTGGTGGCCACCCGCCTATTCCACATGGAACCCAACCATTGTTTCTTTTAGTTTTTTAGTTTCCTTAATTGTAGCACAATTTACTATTTTTGGCAGTTTTTCGGGTCCTGAAATTTTGGAGTCGTTTTAAGGCCCTAAACAACGTTGTTTGATAAAATAACCGGGGGAAAATTAATGTTGTTATGTCAATATTCGTTGTGAATAGTTGCAGTCCTCAGATAGACTTTTGTAACAAGGTATCATACATGTCAAATGGAGATTGTATGCCAAAGTTACGACCCCAGGAAGTTGATGTACGAATTTACCCCAACGAGGCCCAGAGTTTGGAGTTTCATCTCCTAGGGTTAGGTTTTCGGATGTTTGGGGTTTCCCAGTGCTTATCAATAATAAATAGGCCCTCAAGCCTCATTGTAACACATTTTAGAGGCATGTAGTTGCCACATCTCTTCTTAGAGATAAGCTACCATCACCCGAGCTAGTCTTGTTTCCATTCTGTTTGTAATCATATTTTAGTATTTGATATTAATGAAATGAAGTGTTATTTCTATTGCATCTTTGTATTTATGGTTATATCTGTAATTTTTTGTGTTCCTATTTAAATTCGGATCAGTGGTATCAGAGCAATCTGCTTTTTCTCTATTTTCCTTTCCATGTCCCCAACGAGGTTGGGATATAAGGAGTTAGGGGTTAAATAACCTTTGCAAGACTAGCCTCACAAATCTTGGTGGCCTCCCATGGGGGAATAAAATAAGGATGAGGGAGCAAGAGATCCTATTAAAATATTGCTCGAGGAGGCCCACGAGAAACAAAGGAATGCAATTATGGGTAACTTTTCCTAGATCCTTCAACGGTTTCCCACCGACGGCATATCCACATCTAGTAGCCACTCTGGAGGTGCCACTCCTTTTAAGGTACAGGTAAGCTTTGACATTCCCATATTTGAGGGCCAAATAGATGAAGATGCCATAAATAAATGGTTAAATATGTTAGAAGGATATTTTTTTTTTCATTATTTTTCCAGCCAGGAAAATATTACTTTTGCTCTTCTCAAAGTTGCCCCCCATGTCAAGTACTGGTGGGAAACTTACTGTGAACAGAATGATGAAAGTACACCCTCACTATTTTCATTCACACCCACATGGAATTCGTTTCGAGATGCCATGAAGGAGCAGTACTACCCTATCAAGAGTTATGAGGATAAATACATAAAGTTGACCATGTTGCGACAGGGAAGGGACCAAGACGTGACGGAGTTTACCAATGTTTTTCATACCCTTCGCACAATGTTGGGTATCAAATATTTTGAGAAACATTTGGTACTGAATTACAGTGGTTTCTTACATAGGTACATCCAGAATGAGATGGAGTTCCTAGACATCTCCTTGCTTGGCACGTTGTATCAATACATTGTCAAGATCAAGCCAACGGTTAAACAGAAAAAGCGAGACTTTGGATCTGTGAATCTGAAGTGAGGGAAAGGTGCCCCAAAACTATATAACAAAAGAAAAATCCAAGGCTAGACAACCAAATACAACCTACCAAAGTTGCAAGAAAATAACAACCCCACAAAGCCAAAGAAGGACACAGGAGAGTGGTGTGAGTTCCATAAGAGCTCCACTCACAACAAAAGTGATTTTCGTGCTAAGTAGTCACTCATGGCTAAGCTGAAGGCTTCTGAATCGGATGCATATTTTGACTCTAAGTCAGAACCCAACAAAAGGAATGAAAAAGGTAAGAAGATTATTGATGTGGAGCCTAATGCCACCATTGCCACCAAGAAGATTCAGAAGTAGGAACCCAAAGATCCAGAGGAGGAGGATCACCTCTTCCACTCCCAGATGTGGGTAAAGGGTTCTCCGCTACAGTTCATTGTTGACAATGAGAGCCAAAAGAACCTCATTTAAATAGAGGTCATGAATCAGCCAGGCTTACCGACCATAGCACACCCACAACTATACACCATCGAGTGGCTTCACCAACGACGGGATCTTCACGTCAGCCAATAGTTCCACCTTCCATATAGCATCAAGACCTTCATGGATGAGGTATTATGTGACGTTGCTCCTCTTAATTTTTGTTATGTATTATTAGGCCAAGCATACTTGTGGAAGCAACATGTTGTGTATGAGTCAAGGCCTCACACTATTATTGTTACCTTGGGAAATAAGATGTACAAGATACCGGAGGTAGAGCCACCTACTGCCATGTCCTTGGTTACTACAAAATAATGCAGTAAACTCATTTCTAAAACTGGGAATTTTTTTTTCCTGATGATACATCCTCAGCGAGAGAAGAAGACGGTGGCCACGATCTCCAGACAGGGCCCCTCCGCATGACAATAACAGATGGAAAAGGTCATGGAGGAGTACAAGGACATATTCTCCTCCCCTGTAGGGGTGCCTTTACACTGTCAGGTCAAGCACTCCATTGATCTGACCCCAGGTGCGTCGTTGCACAATGGACCAATCTATCGGCACTATGTTCTGGAGAACAATGAAATCAAGAGGCAAATTCAAGAGCTACTGTAGAAAGGTCACATCCGGCAGAGCTCATCACCCTGTGGAAGCTTAATCGTGTTGGTATAGAAGAAGCATGGGACTTGGAGACTTTGTATTGACTATCAGGCGCTGCACAAGATCATTTTTTGGAATAGGCACCCAATCCCATGTATTGATGACCTTCTTGACCAACTTAAGGGAGGAAAATACTTTAGCAATATCGACTTGAAGTCCAGATATCACCAGGTACCAATCAAACCCTCTGACATGTGGAAGATTGTTGTTAAAGCCAAGGAGGGTCTTTTCGAATGGGTTCTTATGCCTTTCGGGTTGACAAATGATCCTACAATATTCATGAGGTTGATGGATGAAATCTTGCAGCCATTTGTTAGCACCTAAATCTACCTTAGGCTATAGGAAGGAAAAATTCAGGGTAACCACAAACCACGCTCAGTCTGGTAGCTAGCCCTACCAGAACAGGAGAGGGCTCTCTCCAAGTCATGCTCAGTGAATAGATAAGCAAAAAATGGTCTGAGATGACTTACAGTGAAGTATTGGTCTTAGGCTAGTAAGTGAATAGGGATACAAGAAACAATTTCTATGAATGACTGAGCTTTTGGGATGGTATGGGACCAACGGTCAACAAAGAACAGAGAATTTAATACAAAGGCACAGATTACTTCGTGAGGCAAGGCAGGCGGAAAGTGTAGCAATTTGTTTTGGAATAATGCGGAACGGAGAGATTTCTGAGGAGTGTGAAAAGGTTATAGGAACATTAATCCCTTTCAACAGAAGAAGAACACTGAACATGAAATTTTCCCATAGGCAGAGCAATAAAATTGAATTCTACCTAATCTCACTTAGAAAATTTCACTGGAAATGAACATGAATTGAATTATGAAACATAACAAAATACATATGAAAACATAAGAGACACATTTACTACACTCACAACCACAAGAATCTCTTGAAAATGAGCCGCTAACTTTTATTAATTCTCTGTCAAAAATATACAGTGAAGAAATAGAGTTTCTTTCCCACAGTCTCCTAGAAGTTACAAGCCAACCAACCCTTTGCAAATAGCTTGCATACAATACATAGAATGTGTAAGGAAGAGATAGAACCCCCAAGGGTTGGGGAGTTACTCGAATCATTACAAAATGGAGATGAAGAGCCAACCATCAGCTACAGGTGCAGCGCTACAAACATGACATTTGGCTTGGGTGACCATTTGCCTTCCTTCGCCACTTGGATAGAAGCCAATATGGGGAAAAATAATTTAAATGCCACCTTTGGTTCCAAAAAACTGAAGTGTAGATGAGCGGGCCCACTTGGAGAAGTCGCAAATCGAAAATTCGCGAAACATAAGCAAATTTGGCAATTTTTCCTCTGTGCGCCCCGCCATTTTCCCTGTGCATTGCGCTAATTTGGGGCCTATTTTGGGGCACTTTTAGGTGTCCAAAATGTGCCCAAGTGAGCCTGTTAGAAATCCTGTCCTGTCTACTTTCTAACCCAACTAGAATTTCTGAATTTGGTGCTCATTTTCCCATCCAAATCTTCATTCTCCCATGACTCCTTCCTGTGTGTCAAAAAAGGGGCAGAGAGGCCATTTTTTGGGTGTTTTTGACCTCCTGGAGACTCATATCTTGCCCAAATTTCTTGTCCAGGCACCAGTAGTCGTAATTTTCCATGCGGAATCCAAAAATTTAAACCATTACTCATTTGGAGCTCTATATTTTTAGCGTCACGCCAGTGGCACGACGCATAGGGAGAAAAACCCTGTATTTTGCCCAAAAATTTGTCATGTGACCTAAAATGCCCCAAAAATGCTCCAAATTTCTTGTCCGGGCACCAGCAGTCATAATTTTTCATTCTGAATTCAAAAATACAAACCATTCCTCATTTGGAGTTCTAGATTTTTAGCGCCATAAGTGGCGCGACACATTGGGCTTGAGACGCGGCGCATATAGCCTGTGCGTAGCGGTTTTTGCAGGAGACTTTTGGAGGCCTTCCCGGTGTCAAAATTAGGCTTAGGATAGCTTGTTGGAAAAGGATTTGAGTATGATTTCCAACCTAACTAGAATTTTTCAATTTTGAGTTCACTTTCACTGTCAAAATTCAAATCTCCCAAGACGGGTCAAAATGTGCCAAATGAGGCTGCCTAAAGGCAGAGTGCTGTTACAGTAAACTTTTGAATGCCTTCCTTAACTCCAAATTGAGCTCATGATAGCTCATTCGAAAGCTATTTGTGTCTAGTTATCACTTGAATCATCAAGAAAGTCATTTGGCCAACTGAGCAAGGATAAAATTTGATTTTCCCAAGGTCACTTTAGAGGTGGATCAATTCTCCCGAGGCAACTATATTTTTGACATTTCTCCAAAACCATGACACCTGTGTAAAACGTAAAGGAGATTTTTCTTCCTTGGCATGTTGTGGAAAAGAATCTCTCTCAGTTTTCCCAAATTAATATTTATTTCTTAGAAACATAATTTGATTGAAACCTATCCCGATGTGTGGAACAAGGGATTTGTCGAAATGAAGCGAAATGAAGGGGATAGGGAGCTTTTAAATTCTTGAGGAAATTTTTGGAAGTAGGGAGGGATGTTAGGAAGTAGGGTAAAGTGAAATCTCAGATATTGAGTGAGGGGAAGGGGTCCAAAAAGGCAAAACACAGGTCCAACCTAGAAATTGCCAGGTTGTAGCAAGAAACTACGCTTTGTGTGAAAATGAGGAATTTGGGGGATTTTAGTGATGGGAAGTGTTTAATAAGGTACATTATGGATAGGGGAAGGTGTATGAACATCAGGATACAATTTTTTCCAATGATTTGACCATCCAAGAGAAATTAGCTTCAAAACCCTAGGAGAGGGAAATGAACCTTGCCTAGGCGCAACTGAAGCATGAACAAGGTGTAAAATGACCCAGTGGAACTTGACATGATGATGAAAAACCTTTGAATGATGGTACACTCAGTTGAATGGTGACATGGAACTTCATTTGGACAACTTTGACAAGGGTAAAATCAAACCCTAGACCTAATGCCTAGTGACCAAATTTTGCTTGAAGACTCACTAAAATGACAAAATTTGACCTTGACACCTTAAAATCACTTTGTAAGAGCATGTTTGATCACTGGAGGAAGGCTGCAAAGACTGACACTAACATTGGCTCCAATAGGGATGGCAGCTCCAGCTCCTTGGATGTGCCAAGAACTGCAAATCTTTGGGTGAGCAAACATTGCCTTCGTCCATTGGGCTATGGAGCCAAAACACGGAAACTGACATTATGTAGACGAACTCTGACTGAAGACTCAAACTGAAAACCATAATAAAACTGGACATGTCTAAATCCTAACTAACAAACTGGAAAGATGCTCATATTTGAGCTTATTCAGCAGACCTACCCTAATTACTCTTTCCACCACTCGGTTAAGTGAGATGGAACAACCAATGAAACCTGGTAAGCATTATGGCTGATATTTGATTTCTTCCCAAATGCTTTCTGATGCGCAGGAAAAGGGAAGAATCAAAAGGCAACTCCCATGGAAACTTGGAATCAAGTTCACTGCTGACAAACTTGCAAAGCATGAATTGGCTGGATGACTTCAATAATACTGCAAAAGGATCTTCATAAGCATCACCATTGATTTCCGTTAACACATTACTGCTCTAGTCCAAGTAATCTTCATAGCTGGTTATTAAACTTTTCCTCACATCTGCACTGTCTTTCCTTGATGATTGCAGCAAGCGGTCAAAAGGATCCTGAATTTCGTGAAGAACCAAACTCTATTGTTAATTGTAGACAGAACCAAAGCCTCTTTTATCAATCTCCTCATATGACTGCAAACTTTGGTATGGGCTATGAAATGAAAAATCTGTTAAACAAGACAATGAAGGTGACCCTTGAAACAGATGATTATAAACATTCTCTTTTGTCTCCTGGTTGGCTGATGGAGAAGAAGTTTTACAGCAAACAAAATCTAACACATGAGCAAAAGGATCATCAAAAACTTGAGGAGACTGCTGTGATGTATCTATTGAAACTGTATGACATCCTATTGGTTTTTCATCCTTTTCTTTAGAGATATTACGAAGATTCTACCTTATAAACTGAAATGATTCATAACACAAGGGTACATAATCCTGTTGCATCATTAAATCATGTATTTTGGTTGCCTCACCTTCATCTGTAATCTGACCTTGAATTGTGTTTGGTGGCTGCAAATCTGGTTCTGTATCCAAAATGATTTCATCAATCATTTCAGGGGAATATTTCTTATTAATGACCTGCTAAAATTTTTTTCCATCTGTCTGATCTTCAACATTAAAACTGAGAGATTGTTGATTCCCTACAAGCTTTTCATTTGAAGATTTACTATGCAATTTACCCCGCAAAAATTGAAGTGATTCAAAACAGAAAGGTAAGGAATCTTCTTGTATCGTTTGATCATATAAGCCAGCTTCTATGTCTTCATGTGCAACCTGAATATTAATGGAATTTAGGGGCTGGAACTCTGAATATAAAACGTCCGGAACAAAGTTTTCATCACCCTCAAGAGGATCCAAATCAAGATTTGTCGATAGCTGATGTCTGATTGCATGGAAATTATCTCTGATGAACTGACATGAATCAAAGAACAAAGTCAAAGATCCTTCACTTACTTCAAAATCTATTGCACTTTCCTCATTGTTTCCATAGCTGATATGCCTAGGTTGATCACTTTACTCAAACTACTGTGAGCGAACTTCCCCATCCCATAAACTAGTTGCTGATTTGTCTACAATATTAGCTTCTATTTGGAGAGCATAATCATCATCATCATACTGATCAAACTGAGGCAAATCGTCAGTATAAAACATGTCATCAAGCATACATGTCATATCAACAGGTCTTTCTTCTCCAATATGATCTACAAAACAATCCTTATGACTACTGAGATAAGAAACAAAATGTTTTGGATCAGCCACTTGTTCATGAATGTCATTTTCATCTTTTGCAGTCATTTTCCTCACCATATCTTCTACTGCACTCACCAAAATGTCAAGCTTTTCCTCTAAAGGTGTAGTTTTCTCTGGATCCAGGTTTTTCATGTCTTCTTTTTTCAACCTTGCCCTTCTGATTAGCAAATGAGCCTCTACATTTACTGCATTTTTTTGCATCTCTTCAAGTGTTGCGACATTCTTTTCTCTCAGTTGAAACTCCATTTTTGGATCAAAGGCACCCGGGTAGTGCAAGAGAGCAGATCCAGGAGTGGGTCTTATATCAACCGGCATTGAATAATTGATTAAATCTGGATGAAAATTGTTGTACTGTCTCCCCTGGCAGTCTTTTGAGTTGATTATACTCTTCTACGATAAGGAAAAGGTTCTGTCCGATCCTCCACCTGTCATGAAAAACTTTGATGAACTGCTGTAAATCTGTGATGCTCGCATCAGGCAGGGCTTTGAACCAACTCTTGACTTTTCCTTGCAAAGAAAGAGCAAAACACCTTATACTGACATCTTCTTCATCAATTTCAAAAAGGTCTAGAAAAGTCTCAACATTCTGCACATGTTGCTCATCATTGAAATTCTTACATTCACCATCAAATCTTGGCAAGTATAGATCATAATTTTTGGGGAAAGCATGAAGAACAGAAGGTAAAACAAGAGGTTTATACCTATCTGGGATTATAACAGCTGTAGGAATATATACAAGAGTGACGGGATCAGGTTTGTGTTCTTTAGGCTCATCACTCTGAAGAGAGTCATCATAAGATGTAGGAAAAGTAAGGAAGCCAGGATCAAAGGGAAACTCACTATTTACACTTTTTGAATAGATCGAGTGAAGATTTTGATCACCTTTATCATACAACAAATTCTGAAAAAATTTCAGGGCAGCTTCAAGAACAGCGAAGAAGTAATTTACAAGAAAAGAGAGTAGAACCTAAATACCATTCCACTTTGGATACCCGAACTTTGTGTAAGATCCTTCCATTTTCTCAGAGAAAGAGTTAGTCCTCCAGCGGAGTCACCATGAAGCACTGATTGTTATATTCTTCAGTGAATGGAGTTTCTAGGTGAATGATTTCAGCCTTATGTCTAATCGTTGTTCACCATCAACCATTAGATCTGAACTTGATAGATGTACTGGGGCAAGACAATCTTCAAGCAAACCATTTTCATTCCCCAGTGGAGTTGCCACTATGTTAGCACCTCAATCTACCCTAGGCTAAAGGAAGGCAAAATTCAGGGTAACCACAAACTACGCTCAGTCTGGTAGCTAGCCCTACCAGAATAGGAGAGGTCTCTCTCCGAGTCATGCTCAGTGAATAGATAAGAAAAAAATGGTCTGAGATGACTTACATTGAAGTATTGGTCTTAGGCTAGTAAGTGAATAGGGCTACAAGAGACAATTTCTATGAATGATTGAGCTTCTGGTATGGTATGGGACCAACGGTCATTAAAGAATAGAGAATTTAATACAAAGGCACAGATTACTTTGTGAGGCAAGGCAGGCGGAAAGTGTAGAAATTTAGTTTGGAATAACGTGGAATGGAGAGATTGCTGAGGAGTGTGAATAGGGCATAGGAACATGAATCCTTTTCAACAGAAGAAGAACACTGAACATGAAATTTTCCCACAGGCAGAGCAATAAAATTGAATTCTACCTAATCTCACTCAGAAAATTTCACTGGAAATGAACATGAATTGAATTATGAAACATAACGAAATAAATATGAAAACATAAGAGACACATTTACTACACTCACAACCACAAGAATCTTATGAAATAGAGCCGTTGCCTTTCATTAATTCTCTGTCAAAAATATATAGTGAAGAAACAAAGTTTCTTTCCCACAGTCTCCCAGAAGTTACAAGCCAACCAACCCTTTGCAAATAGCCTGCATACAATATATAGAATGTGTAAGGAAGAGATAGAATGCACAAGGGTTGGGGAGTTTCTCGAATCATTACAAAATGGAGATGAAGAGCCAACCATCAGCTACAGGTGCAGCGCTACAAACATGACATTTGGCTTGGGTGACCGTTTTCCTTCCTTCGCCACTTGGATAGAAGCCAATCTGGGGAAAAAATACTCTAAATGCTGCACTTGGTGCCAAAAAACCGAAGTGTAGATCAACGGGACCACTTGGAGAAGTCGCGAATCAAAAATTTGCGAAACGGAAGCAAATTTGGCAATTTTTCCTCTGTGCGCGGCGCCATTTTCCCTGTGCGTCGCGCTACTTTGGGGTGTGTTTTGGGGTACTTTCAGGTGTCCAAAATGTGCCCAAGTGGGATTTTTGGAATGCTTGTCCTGTCTACTTTCTAAGCCAACTAGAATTTCTAAATTTGGTGCTCATTTTCCCATCCAAATCTTCATTCTCCCAAGACTGCTTCCTGTGTTTCAAAAAAGGGGCAGAGAGGCCATTTTTTGGGTGTTTTTGACCTCTTGGAGACTTAGATCTTGCCCAAATTTCTTTTCTGGGCACCAGTAGTCATGATTATCCATGATGAATCCAAAAATGCAAACCATTCCTCATTTGGAGCTCTAGATTTTTAGCGCTAGAAAAACCCTGTATTTTACCCAAAAATTTGTCATGTGACCCAAAATGCCCCAAAAATGCTCCAAATTTCTTGTCCAGGCACCAATAGTCATGATTTTTCATGCTGAATCCAAAAATTCAAACCATTCCTAATTTGGAGTTCTATAGTTTTAGCGCCGCCCCAGTGCGTGGCGCACAGGGAAGTGACGCGGCGCACTAGGTTTGAGGCACGACGCATATAGCCTGTGCATAGCAATTTTTGCAGGAGACTTTTGGAAGCCTTCCCTGTGTCCAATTTGGGCGCAGGATAGCTTGGTGGAAAGGTATTTGAGTCTAAATTCCATCCCAACTATAATTTTTCAATTTTTAGTTCATTTTCCCTGTCAAAAATCAAATCTCCCAAGACTGTTCAAAATGTGCCAAATGAGGCTGCCTAAAGGCCGTGCGCTGTTACAGTCAACTTTGGAATGCCTTCCTCAACTCAAAATTGAGCTCATGAAAGCTCATTAGAAATATCTTTGTGTCTAGTTATCCTTTTACTCATCAAGAAAGTCATTTGGCCAATTGAGCTAGGAGAAAATTTGATTTTCCCAAGGTCACTTCAGAGGTGCATCAATTCTCCCGAGGCAAATATATTGTTGACATGTCTCCAAAACCATGACACCTATGTAAAAAGTGAAGGAGGTTTTTCTTCCTTGGCATGTTGTGGACAAAAACTGCTCTCAGTTTTCCCAAATTCATCTTTTATTGCTTCGAAACATCATTTGAGTGAAACCTATCCCGATGTGTGGAACAAGGGATTTGTCGAAATGAAGCGAAATGAAGGCAGTAGGGAACTTCTAAATTCTTGAGGAAATTTTGGGAAGTATGGAGGGATGTTAGGAAGTAGGGAAAAGTGAAAGCTCAGAGATTTATTGAGGGGAAGGGGTCCAAAAATGCAAAACACAGGTCCAACCTAGAAAATTGCCAAGTTGTAGCAAGAAACTAGGGTTTGTCCGAAAATGAGGTATTTGGGGGATTTTAGTGATGGGAAGTGTTTAATAAGGTAAATTATGGATTGGGGAAGGTGTATGAACATCAAGATACAAGTTTTTCTGATGATTTGACCATCCAAGAGAAATTAGCTTCAAAACCCTAGGAGAGGGAAATGAACCTTGCCTAGGCGCAATTGAAGCATGAACAAGGTGTAAAATGACCCAGTGGAGCTTGACATGATGATGAAAACCCTTTGAATGATGGTACAATCAGTTGAATGGTGACATGGAATGTCATTTGGAAAACTTTGACAAGGGTAAAATCAAACCCTAGACCTAATGCCTAGTGACCAGATTTTGCTTGAAGACTCATTGAAATGACAAAATTTGACCTTGACACCTTAAAATCACTTTGTAAGAGCATGTTTGATCACTGGAGGAAGGCTGCAAAGACTGAAACTAACACCATTAACCAACTCATTTGTATTGGTATACTTGGATGACATTCAAGTCTTTAGCCAGAGTTTGGAAGAGCACCTCCACCACTTCCAATAGGTTCCTCAAACACTGCGGCAACACAAGTTGTGTGCCAATTTAGAGAAATGAAATTTTGGAATGACCTAGGTTCAGTATCTAGGATACATTATTAATGAATAGGAGGTCCATGTGGATCTAGCAAAGATCCAAGTCATTAGGGATTGGCCAGCCCCGACCACTCTAACAAAGCTCTACAGTTTTATGGGTCTCACCAATTTCTACCGCGGGTTCGTGTTGGGGTTCTCTCATATCACTTGGCCCTTTAGTCGAGTCACCAAGGGAGGAGTGAAAGAAAATTTCTTTTGATTTGAATCTCAACAGATGACATTCACACAGTTGAAACATCACCTCTGATCTGCGCTAGTGCTCACACTACCAAACTTGCAACAACCATTTAAGATCTAGACATATGTCTTTGACTATGCTATTGGGGCAATCCTTACTCAGGAGGGGCATCTAGTGGCATATCATAGTGAGAAACTTTCAAACATTTTCTGTAGGTATAACACTTATGAAAAAAAGATTTATTCCATTATGCAAGTCTACTGACAATGGAAGCGTTAGAAGGAAATAATCATCCACACAGACCATCGACCATTGCAGTTCATACACACGCAAGGGAAGTTGAAGAATGACGACCATCAAAAGTGATCCACATACCTGTAATAGTTCCATTTGAATATCAATTACAAGAAGGGAACCACCAATAATGTTGCAGACTACCTCAACTTACCATCGAATATGGCATTAACCACTGTGCTCAACTCTTATAGGCACAAGACTTCTTATTGGCCACTTCTCTACAAATTCGACCCAGAATTCGACCACACATACCAGACGCTCTTGGAGGGTCAACAAGTTCTTGATTTTTACCTCTAAGATGCATTGTTATGTCCGTTGGTACACCTTTGTGTTCCTTCAAACAAGCATGCCAAGATGATTTGGGAAGCGCACTACAATCGGGTTGCTGGGCATTTTGGAGTCAAGAAAACAATGGCTGTACTGCAGAAGTCTTTGTATTGGCCAAATCTTTGATAGTATGTAGGGAAGTACATCAGATCTGGCGCTGCCTATGTCATTTCCAAACCAACCATCAAGAAGAAAGGCCTCTATACTCTACTTCCTACCCCTATTCGACCTTGGGAATCCATCTCCATGGATTACATGTCGAGCCTTCCTTCTACTAAGCATGGAAACGACTGTGTTTTTGTGGTCGTCAACAGATTCTCAAAGATGGCCATTATGGCAGCTTGCAAGAAGAATATCACAGCAGAAGCCACTACTAAAATCTTCTTTGAATGAGTGTGGGTACACTTTTGGATCCCACAATCTATCATCTTAGATCAGGACAACAGGTTCCTTAGTACTTTTTGGTCAAGTCTTTGGTTGATGCTCAACACCAAAATCACCAAGTCCACAACATTCCATCCCAAAATTAATGTCTAGAAAGAGGTCGTAAATAGGATGATTGTACACATTTTTCACATGTACAACTCAAACAATCCATGCACATGTGATGAAAGCTTCCCCTATGTCCATAAAATCTATAATTGAGCTCTCCATAGCTCGACTGGACACAACCCTTTTTAGGTGGCCTTGGGATTCCATCCACTATGTCCCATTGATGTGGCCATACCATTTGCAGCTACTCAGGTAGATTCAACTCATGTCTAGTTCGAAGATGACAAAGCAAACAAATTCATTGAGCACATTCAGCACATGTTCCAACAGATCAACGACATTATGAAGAAATCAAATTCCAGGTACAAGCAACAACATGATCAACATTGGGTGCCACACAAGTTTAAGGTGGGTGACAAAGTCTGGTTGTATTTACAGAAGGAACACCTTACCGGAGCCTATCGGAAACTTAGACCACTATGATATGTGTTAGAAAATTATATATTACAAAGCAATGGAACACATAAAATATTGCAGAAATATAAACACAGAAAACACATAAAACAAGAGATACATAGATATACGTGGTTCACCTAGTTTGGGCTATGTCCACGGAGAAATAGACAATCCTTTCTTTTATATTATCTAGCAAACTCAATAGATACAACCTACAACAGATCCGTTGTAATTCCCTCTTCGTTCTCAATCTCCTCTCTCTTCCTCACTCAGAATATAGATCTACATAGACGCAATATAATTCCCTCATATGTAGTGAGGGGGTGCCTTCTATGGAAAAAAAACCCTAAATTAAACATAACATCTACCATCAGATCTCTTCCTAATGAACGGTCTAGATTGACTACAAAATTACAACATTTTACAAGGCAATTTTACATCTATTTTTAGTTTTGGGGGCAGTCGCCCCCCCATGGACCCCCCTACAGCATATATTTTATGGGTGGCATTGTTGCCCCATTACCTATTGGGGTCCAATGTGATGATACCTTTGAATATAGACGATAATCAGGCTCCAAACCCAACAATCTCCCACTTGGGGACTGATTATAGCAACTTCACCACTGCTTCATTTGCTAGACAATGACTTCACTTTGGAACTCGTTGTTTCTCATCTTTTTCATCATACTTGAAGACCAATTGAAACTGAGTATACTCTCAGTTTCTCCTTGGTTACAACTTTTGTTAACATATATGCAAGATTCTGGCTAGTGTGTACCTTTTCCATCATAAATTGTCCATCTTCTAATGCTAACCATATGAAATGGTACTTGAGTTGTATATGTTTATTCTTGGAATGAAATGCAGAGTTCTTTGCAAGATGTATGGCACTTTGGCTGTCACTATATAACGTGTCCAACTCTTGCTTCTTACCCAATTCATCCAGAAACATTTGTAACCAAATCATTTCTTTACTAGCCTTTGTAGCAGCAACATATTCTTCTTCTGTTGTTGAGAGTGCAACAACACTTTGTAGTTTTGAGACCCAACTGATAGTTGTTCCACCTACAGTAAACACATACCCTATGGTGCTCCTCCTGTTATCTCTATCACCCACCATATCTGCATCAACATATCCCTGTAGAGCAATGTTTGAACCACCAAAGCATAATGCTTGAATTGTGGTACCTCTCAAATACCTGAGAATCCACTTTATTGCCATCCAATGTTCTTTTCCTCGATTGTTCATGTAGCTTCTTACAACTTCCATTGCATGTGAAATATCACACCTTGTGCAAACCATTGCATACATTAAGATTGCAACTGCTGATGCATATGGAACTTTAGACATATCAGCCATTTCTTCCTGAGTCCTGGGACACATTTCCTTACTTAGTTTGAAATGGCTAGCCAAAGGTATACTAATTGGTTTTGCATTCTACAAATTAAACCTTTTCAACACCTTTTGTATGTACTCACTCTGAGACAATGTTAATTTGCAATTTTTCCCGTCTTTAGCTATTCTCATACCAAGGATTTGTTTTGCAACACCCAAATCCTTCATTGCAAATGAGGTTGCCAATTTTATTTTAAGCACATTTATTTCCTCGATGTTAGAACCTACAACAAGCATGTCATCTACATACAATAACAATATAATATAGCTTCCATCATTTTGTCTTCTTAGATAAACACAATGATTAGAGTGACATCTAGTATAACCTTGTTCAGACATAAACCTATCAAATTTTAGATACCACTACCTTCGATCCTATTTTAAGCCATACAAGCTCTTACTCAACCTGCACACTAGTTTCTCCTTCCCTTTTACCTCATATCCTTATGGTTGCTGCATATATATCTCTTTCTCCAAATCCCCATGCAGAAAAGTTGACTTTACATCTAACTGTTCAAGATGAAAATCTTCAGGTGCTACTAGACTTAAAATAGTTCTAATTGAAGTCATTTTAACAACAGAATAAAATATCTCATCAAAGTATATATCCTTTTTCTGTGCAAACCCCTTCACCACAAGTCTAGCTTTATACATTTGTCTACCTCCATCTTCTTCCTTCAACCTGTAAACCCATTTATTATGCAATGTTGTTTTAGCTACAGGAAACTTGACTAAGTCCCAAGTATGGTTATGTGCTAAGGAGTCCATCTCTTCTTTCATGGCTTTCTCCCACTTCTTCCTAGTTTCTACCTATACTACTTCTTCATAACATTCGGGTTCACCAGAATCAGCCAACAATACATAATATAATGAAGGAGAGTATCATTCATGGGGTATACTTATCCTGGTAGATCTTCTAACACCACTTCCAGGTGTTTGAGGTGCTTGTTTTTGTTGTGGTTGTTGTTTTGGCTATTGATCATTATTATTTTCATGCACCATCACTTTTTCTGTAATATCTTCAAGAACTGTGTATTCTCTATTTTCTTTTTCCTGTTTCTTTTCCTGCAGCTAATCCTTATACAAAACCTTTTCATTGAATATGACATCTCTACTCCTAGTGATTTTGTGTTTTTCATAATCATAAAAGCGATAACCAAAATCATTAACACCATATCCAATAAAGGTAAATCTCTTTGATTTTGCCTCAAGCTTTGTTCTATTCTCTTTATTAATGTGGAAAAAGGCTTCACAACCAAAAGTCTTTAAGAAAGAACAGTTTACGTTTTTACCTGTCCATGCCTCCTCTGGAATACCACCATCCAAGGAACTTGAAGGCCCTCTGTTTATTAGATAAACAACAGTATCTACAACATCTACCCAAAATTGTAAAGGAAATCCTACGTGCAATCTCATGCACCTTGCATGCTCCATGATTGTCCCATTCATCCTTTCTGACACACCATTTTGTTATAGTGTTCCTGGAACTATCTTCTCTCCGTGAATTCCATTTTCTAAACAATACCTATGAAACTCCTTGCTGCAATATTCACCTCCATTGTTTGATCTGAGACACTTCAACCTTTCTCCTGTCTCATTTTCAACCAAAGTTTTCCATTTCTTGAAAGTATCAAATACATCAGATTTATTTCAAATACAATAAATCCAGTTTTTTCTGGTTTCATCATCAATAAAAGTAAAATAATAACAAGAGCCACTAAGAGATGATACCTGAGCAGGTCCCCATAGATCTGTACGCACAAGATCTAATTTTTAGCTCTTTTTTTCTTTCCCAACTTTGAGAAATATGACTCTCTTCTATTTTCCATAAACACAATTTTCACAGAATTCCAAATCAACATGCTTCAAGCCTACCAACAAATTTATTAAGTGAAGGATCTGTATCCCCTTCTCACTCATGTGCCCAAGCCTATGATGCCACAATGTTGTATCTTCTCCTGTAGAGGTTAAAGCATTAACATAATTAGAAATAACATTGCATAAATATGATGTACCAACCTTTTCTCCTTTTGCTATTATCATGGCTCCTTTAGTGACCTTCCAGGTTTTATTTGTGAAAGTAGTTATGCAACCTTCACCTCCCAACTGCCTTGTTAAAATAGGTTTTTTCTTCAAATCTGGAACATGCCTTACCTCCTTCAATATCCATTGATTTCCATTCTGTTGTTTTATGAAAATTGTGCCCATTCCAATGATTTTACAGGGTTTATCATCACCCAATCGAACCTGTCCAAAATCTCCTTGAACATAATCATGAAATTGTCTCGTATCAGGTGTGGCATGGAATGAGGCCCCTAAATCTACCACCCAAGCATCAATAATATTTTCTAATGAAAGAATCAAAGCATCTTGCAAAACATCACCTGTTACATTCACTTCATGATTATTTTCTTGTTGTGCGTCTCCTTCTTTTCCCTTTCAAGACATGTAGTCTTTCTTCATGTGTCGTCTCTTCCCATATTTCTAGCACACTATCCCCGATTTGGACTTGGATCTACCTTTTCTTGACTTACTGTGATATCCAAGCCTCTTTCCTATTTCCATTTTTCTTCCCCTAGTCTCTGCAGTGAAAGCATTACCTGATGTCTCATCGGAGCTTTTCTGTTGCATTTCCTCGGTAAGAATTGCACCAACAACATCATCAAACTTTAAAGTACTAGATCTAGAGATAGAGTTACTAATGGCCATAACTAAACCATTCCAACTTTTTGGCAATGAGCACAGAATTAACAGATCCCTAACTTCATCAACAAAAGTTACCCCTATAGAACTTAACTAACTGGTAACTGTATTTAATTCATTTAAATGATCAACAACAGATCCACCTTCTAACATCTTCATATTAAATAAATGCTTCATATGAAATACCTTATTTGAGGTCGAGGGTTTTTCATATAGTTTGGCCAATGTCGACATTAAACCCTCTGTTGTCATTTCCTTTGACATATTAAATGCTACCGACGCCACTAGGCACAACCGTATTGTTCCAAGTGCCTTTTTGTCGAGAATATCTCATTCTGTGTCTGTCATACTCGTTGGCTTCTTTTCCTTTCCACTCAATGGTTTGTAATGATCTCTCTAATACAGATAATCGCCCATCTGCATCTTCCACAACAGGTAGTTTTGGTTGTTAAAACTTTTGACCATAAACCTACCATCTTCTGCCATTACTCCCACTCAAACCAGGATCCATTCGCTCCTGCGAGTTTATCAACCAAATAGACCTTTGGTTTTGATACGAGTTGTTACAAAATTATATATTACAGAGCAATGGAACATATAAAATATTGCAAAAATATAAACACATAAAACGCATAAAACAAGAGAGACACAAATATACATGGTTGACCTAGTTTGGGCTATGTCCATGGATAAACAACCACTCCTTCCTTTTATATTATCCAACAAACTAAAGAGATACAACCTACAACGGTTCGCTATAATTCCCTCTTTGCTCTCAATCTCCTCTCTTTTCCTCACTCAGAATACAAATCTACATAGATGCAATACAATTTCCTCATATATAGCGAGGGGGTACCTTCTAGGGAGAAAAACCTAAATTAAACATAACATCTACCGTCAGATCTCCGCCTAATGAATGGCCCAAATTGACTACGAAATTACAACATTTTAGAAGGCAATTTTACATCTATTTTTAGCTTCGGGGACAACCGCCCCCCCTGGACCCCCCTGCAAAGTATATTTTCTAGGTGGCATTGCCACCACATTATGAACTGGGGTCCAATGCGATGACACCTTTGAATACAGAAGATAATCAGGCTCCACGCCCAACAATATGGTCCTTACACCATTACCAACATTGTGGTAGACAATGCATTTGAGCTTAGAATTCCCCCATTCGTTGGCCTGCACCCAATGTTTAATGTGGACAACCTACGACCATACTTCCCACCATTGTTGGACACATCAGACATTGCAGAACAACTCACACCTACAGAGTTAAATCCAGACTGCATGGATCAATCCACAATTGATCAGATGATGGACATAGAGATCAATAACACCCAACATCAAACAATCCAACTATGTCGAGTTGTCAAAGTAGGCCAACTCCTTCACCAGGGCAAGTGGCCCACTAGGGATCAAGTTCAACAAAAGTTTCCTCATCTCATGGAGGAACTCAATGCAATGGGGACCATTACTTCCTAAAGGGGGAGGAATGATCCAAGTGGATATTGGTGGCCACCTGCCTATTCCACATGGACGCCCACCATTGTTTCTTTTATTTTTTCAGTTTCTTTAATTATAGCACAATTTACTATTTTTGGCAATTTTTTGGGTCTTGAACTTCCAGAGCTACTTTGAGGACCTAAACAACATTTTTTGGGAAAATCATGGTGGCTAACATTCAATTTCAACTAAATATTCGTAGTCAACACTTGTATTTCTCAGATAGATATTTCTAATGAGGTATCATATACGTCAAATAGAGATTATATGCCAAAGTTGTTGGCCTTATGACATAGGTTTGGTGCTATGACACAGGTGTTGTCCTTGATGGCAACTCACTTTGGTGACAAATCACAGTTCAGGCTCTCAGAATGGAGAATAAATATATATACGCAGGTTCATCATGATCAAGCCGCGTATACACATGGGTTAGACATTCCAAAGACGTGTATGCGTATACATGCACTTTCACGCAAGGAAAAGCACGTACATGTGGGAGAACTTATGTTTGGCCCGTGGTATTTAGTCCTTGGTATTTGAACCTATGGTTTTGGACCATGGTATCTCATCCGAAGTGTTGATCCCAAGTATTGGGTCCATGGTATTGAGTTGTTATGGTTTTGGACTGTGGTATTGTGAAAGGCCTAAGACTATAAAAGAGGAAGGAGATCATTAGGCAAGGTCATGATCTGAATTATTGAATATCTGAAAAGTGCTAGATCTGGAATACTGGTGATTAAGGTTATGGTGCAGAGCTAGATTTGAATGAAGGAGGAACCTAAGAACAAATAAAAGGATAAGTTCTATTGATGGGTCAAAATCTTAAGGCTTGAGTAATAGTATATTTGTATGATTTTGATCTGTTATATGTGGCACACGCTTGATCTATAAATCAGATAATCTGGGTTAACTAATGTCTGAATATTTGAAGGAGTGAATTATCTTTATAGATCTGTACGCAGGTTCAGTGAAGCGAAGATTCGTATACACGCTGTTTCTGTAAGTCAGAAGTGTGTATACGCAGGTTGGTCTTAACACAGAAGCGTATGCACGTAGGTTTCTGAATACTGAAGTAGTGTACGTCTCTTAAATTATGTTCTAGCTGCTTCTATTGATTACTACAATGAACTAGGTTCAGAATTGGTGTATGTTTACTGTTACTGTGTTCTGGGTACAGCTGTTAGAGAAGTGTTTATTTGATTCAGTTTACATTGGTGAAAAGGAGATTGTTTGATGCAAAGATTCTTGATGTTTGATTGATGTTATTCATGGATCTAGTCTAAAAATTTATGAAACGTGATCCCTGGAAGAAGGAGAAGGTTGTAGTCTTTCTGTAGGTCAGCACCTACATACTAGTACCTCAGCTAGTACAAGAGCTAAGGGAGTTGTAGCTCCCTTCCAGGAGAGGCTGGAGAACGAGAGAAGGTTGTAGCCTTCTGCAGGTTGAAGCCTGCGTACTGGTATAAGTCTGCACCAGTACAGAAACATTTTAAAAAGAGGTTTCTAATTAAAATAAGATAGAGACGAATTGCAGCAGGTGGTTTTCACCCACATTGGGTTTCCACCTTATATCTTGTGTTCTTGTGTGTGATTATCTTCTGATCTGTTTTACTATTCCTGGTTAGTATTTATATGATTCTGATGCACAGATTAATGATCAACATCAGTAGAATAAATTAAATTATAAGTCTGCATGGTATACGCTGGTTTCCTTATCTGTAGTTGCGTATATACGGGGTTTTCACTAACTGAAGTAGCGTATATGATCTAGGTGTGAAAAGAAAATTAATTGACTTAATAATACTGATTCACCCCCCTGTTAGTGTTATTTCCAACAAGTGCTATCAGAGCAGGTCCTTCACAAGAAGCTTGATCGCTTGAAGGAAGATCTATCATCATGAGCAACTACGAGAGAGAAGCATCGATCAGGCCACCAATTTTTGATGGGACCAACTTCGTCTATTGGAAGGTAAGAATCACAGCCTACCTTCAATCTCTTGGTAGAGAAGTATGGGATATCATAGATATAGGGTACACATTTCCATCAGCAACTCCTATAGATCCAGCTGGGAAGAAGCAGTATGAAACAAATGCAAAGGCTGTCAATACTCTATTAGGGAGTCTATCTCAAATAGAATTCGTCAAGGTTATGCAGCTCAAAACTGAAAAATAAATATGGGACAAGATCGTTCTGAGCTATGAAGGAGATGAACAGGTAGAACGAGAAAAAATTCAAACCCTTAGAATTCAGTATGAAAATCTCAATATGCACAATGATGAAAGTGTGGCTAACTATTTCCTACGTATAGATGAGATTGTTAATTGTATGAAAAACTTGGGTGAAGAAATAAAAGAGGTTGTTTTGGTTGAAAAGGTTCTAAGGTCTTTGTCTTCTAAGTTTGAATCAAAAGTTTCTGCAATAGAAGAAAAACAAAATCTACAGAGCCTTACCATGTCGCAGCTACACGAAATTCTAACCGCTTATGAAATGAGGAAAGGGGGACCATCAGACAGAAGAGAAGTTGCATTCAAGGCCTCAGGAAAAGGAGATTCCTATGAATCAGGACATATGTCAGAAGAAGAGAAAGAATCGAATTTTGTCAAAAACCTTCAATGGCGTGCTGGAAGATTCAGAGGTAAGTTACCTTTTAAATGTTTTTCTTGTGGAAGAGTCGATCACTATGCTGGCAAGTGTCCTCATAAAGATAAGCTTGACAAAGGTAAGGAACCAGTTGGATGGAACAGAAACATAATGTAAATAAGAAAAGCTATTACACTCATGAAAACAGTGATGGACTTTCAAATAGCGATGAAGATGAACAAGGTAATAATTATAGACTTTTAATGGCTTTTGAAGATGATAATTTTTTGGATGCTATAGATGAAGAAGGTCTTTATGAAGAGATTTCTAAACTCAAAATTTGTTTAGAAGAGAAAAATATGATTATTGATACTCTGCAATTCCAACTGGCTGAAAGGGAAAAACATCATGAAAAGTTAGAATGTGAAATTGTGGGACTTAGAAAAGAGATTGAGAAAACAAAAGCTCTTAATCTTAGATTTGTTAAAGGATCTGAAACTTTAGATGAGATTATCAAAGTGCAGCATTCTCCACTAATAAAGACAGGTCTGGGATGTAATGAAGAAGCACCTCAAGCACAGAAACCATCCACCTCCAAAAGTTATCTTGATGCAGCAAGGAGAAATGAGCCAAGGCCCAATGAAGATCACCAGGTAAATCAGGGACAATTTACCTCAAGAATGAACAAATACTACCAGGTAAATCGGGGGCAATCTACTTTAAGGATGAACAGAAGCTACAACCAGCCATAGGTAAAATCTTCTCAATTTGCCTCAAGAATGGATGTCAATAGAAACTACAGTCATTTGGATGGTAGATTTGATAATCTTAGGAGTTTCTTCAATGGCCAATGTTTCTCTTGTCATAACTTTGGTCACAAGCAGCTCAATGTGTTGCGTATAAGACAATCATGACTAGAGAAGCTCAAAAACAAAGAAGTATGACTAGGATCATGAAAAGGACCTACAATAACTTTTTTTCTCTTGAAAATGAAATAGAATGTTCTATTTGTAACAACTTCAGTCATGAAGAGTATGGATGCAGGAGTAGGTTTCGGCAGACAACTCAGAAGGAACAAGCCTCAAATTCCAAAACATGGCGAATGAAAGAACCGCAATGAGAAAGATGTGGTATAGCCTTATATGCGGAAGGGAAGGAAAATCAATGGTACATCGACAGTGGATGTTTGAAACACATGATAGGTGATAAAGAAAAACTTCAGTCATATAGTGCCTTAGAAAAGGAGAAGAAGGTCTCATTTGGAAATGACACCCCTGCACTCATAAAAGGTAAAGGTTCTGTTCTTTTAAAAGAAAAGGTCAAAGCGGGAAATGTTATGTATGTTGATGGTTTAAAGCATAATCTATTGAGTGTCAGTCAAATGTGTGATCAAGGAAATGAGGTGATATTTCGATCAAATGGATGTATTGTTTGTGAGCTTGATACAGGAGAAACAGTAATCAAAGGCATAAGGACTCCAAGTAATCTATACATTCTCAAGGGAGGACAACAACAATGCTATCTGAGCAAGAATGATGAACATTGGCTATGGCACAGAAGATTGGGGCATCTAAGCTTCTCCCAGATAAGGAAAGCATGCAAATATGAGGCAGATCATGGTCTTCCAGACATCAGAATTCCAGACAATACAATATGCAAATCATGTCAGTTTGGTAAGCAAACCAGAACTAACTTCCCTGAGAAGGAAGGATCAGCTAGCAGACCACTTGAACTTGTCCATACTTATGTATGTGGTCCATCTAGGAAAAGGCCACCTCAAGGAGAAGAATATTTTATATTATTCATTGATGATTTTTCAAGGATGTGTTGGATAGGACTTATGAAGCACAAAGATGAAGCTTTTGAAAAGTTCAAATCATTCAAAGCCTTGGTGGAGAATGAATCAAATCACAGAATCAAATGCCTCAGGTCTGATTGAGGAGGAGAATTTACCTCGAATGAATTTTTTGATTCTTGTGAAGAACATGGAATAAGAAGGGAATTATCTACAACTAGGACTCCTCAGCAAAATGGATTAGGGGAAAGGATGAACATAACCGTTCAACAAATGGCTCGTGATATCCTTGATGAGTCTGGAACTCCTGCAACCTTATAGGGTGAAGCCACATTTGCAGTAGTTACTATTCTCAACAAGACAAATGTCCAGGTGAACAACACTCAGACTCCTCACGAACTATGGTATGGTAAGACCCCCACGGTAAAATACTTCAAAATTTTTGGGAGCAAATGCTACATAAAAAATACTGATGAAAAAATTGGCAAGTTTGAACCTAGAGCAGATGAAGGCATTCTGCTTCGTTACTCTCCCCACAGCAAAGCATACAAGTGTTACAATAAAATCTCTTTGATTACTCTCCCCACATCAAAGAATACAATTGTTACAATAAAAGGCTTGGAAAAATTGTTGAAAGTATTGATGTAGTGGTGGATGAAGAAGAAAGCACTCTTAGGCAGGTAAGATCTAAAGACTTCGAATATGATGAGGACTATCCATCAACATAAAATCAGATTCATGATGAAGAAGAACAGATAAGGATAGAAGAAAAGACTCCATCCAGGTACATTCAAAAGAATCATCCAGAATCTCAAATTTTGGGGCAAAAAGAGGCAGGTATACAAACAAGAAGAACAATTGCAGAAGCTTCAAGCTATTTGGCATTGCTCTCCTCCACTGAACCACAAAATGTAAGAGAGGCATGCAAAGATGAATGTTGGGTCAAGGCAATGGATGAAGAACTTGAGCAGATTGAAACGAATAACACTTGGGAGTTGGTTCCTAGACCTAAAGATAAGAATGTCATAGGGACAAAATGGATATTCAAAAACAAGTTGAATGAAAATGGGGAAGTTATTATAAATGAAGCCAGACTTGCTTGTAAAGGGTATGCTCAACAAGAAGGAATCGACTTGAAAGAAACTTTTTCTCCCATTGCTAGACTTGAGGCCATTAGAATGTTCCTTGCTCTCTCTAGTTTTTAGAAGTTCAAAGTATTTCAAATGGACATGAAATCTACTTTTCTAAATGGAGACTTGGATGAAAACGTCTATATTGAGCAACCAGATGGGTTTATCCTTGGAAATGATCCAAAGTTTGTATGCATACTCAAAAACGCTCTCTATGGCCTTAAAAAAGCTCCAAGGGCTTGGCATTATCACTTGGATAAATACCTCTGTCAACAAGGTTTTATAAAAGGATTAACTGATAGCAATCTTTATATAAAAATTGACAATGATAAGTTGCTAATACTTGTTGTGTATGTTGATGATATCATATTTGGTAGCAATGAAGAAGACATGAGTCAAAATTTTGCCTTAGTAATGAAGGAAGAGTTTGAAATGTCTATTCTTGGTGAGCTCACATATTTTCTTGGTTTACAAGTCCAACAAAATAAAGATGGCATCTTTCTATCACAGACGAAGTATCTCAAGCAGATCTTGAAGAAATATGGGATGGAGGATTCGAAACCAGTATGTACCCCTATGGTGATAGGATGCAACCTCAGTGCAACTGATGAATCAGCAACAGTACATCAACCAACCTATAGATCCATGATTGGTAGTCTACTCTATCTAACAGGTACCCGACCAGACATTGTGCATGCAGTGGGAATAGTTGGAAGGTTTCAGGCAAATCCAAAGGAAACTCATCTTCAGGAAATTAAGATAATTTTCAAGTATCTTCCAGGAACTCAAAACTATGGCTTATGGTATCCTAGAGATACAGATCTCACACTTCATGCATATACAGATGCAGATTGGGCAGGAAGCATGGATGACAGAAAAAGCACTAGTGGTGGTGCACTTTTCGTGGGTCCTAGATTAGTATCTTGGTTCAGCAAGAAACAAATTTCTATTGCTTTATCTACAACTGAAGTAGAATATGTACCTGCTGCATCTTGCTGCACACAACTCCTTTGGATGATGCAAACATTGCAAGATCTTCAAATCACTATCTCCACCTATCTCCACCTATCTCCATTTATTGTGATAATACAAGTGCTATCAGTATCTCAAAGAATCTTGTCATGCATTCAAAGACTAATCACATACTGATGAAGTATCATTTTCTCTGGGAACAAGTGCTGGAACAAAAAGTCAAATTGGAGTATGTTCCTTCTAAGGAACAAGTTGCTGATATTCTCTCCAAACCACTACCGAGGGAAACTTTTGAATACCTCAGACAGAAGTTGGGAGTAGTTGATGCATCATCTTGTTGTTAAAACCTGTCTGTTTGAAATAAAAGTGGTTGTACGTGAGTTTCATGAGGAGGATCCCTGTATATACGCAAGTTTATGCAGATACAGTCGTGTATATGTTGGTTTGAAGGAAATCAGTGGGGACAGACTCTGGTTGAAGAAAGTTTGATATGGGTCTGACAGAGACCATCTGGCACAGGTTTAAGGGGAGCAGATATACTTCTAATAATGCATTGTTGGCATTACATTAGAAACTCTTGGTTTGTGTACACAAGCTGTTTTTGGTTTTAGGTGGATCAGGTGCAGAAGGAGAACAGAACGAGAACATGGTTGCTGATCTGAATAGTTATTGCCAGATGTTGCTTATATTTGTTATTGGTGATTTTCATAGTCTTGCTCTAAATTTTTCGTCTCTATGTCATGTATATCTTCCATTGTCAAGGTCATGTAACGGCTTATTTTGGTTTCCCCACTATGCCTGGGATGAATGATGCAATATACTTGGTTGTCATATATAAACTTCCGATGTATCCCCACTTGTTTAGGGGGATGAACCCCACTTGGTTGGGTGATGGATGTTTGTATAGAGTATTTTGGTGATAGGAAGGTCTTTTATGATGAATAAGTCATGATTCTTCTTGAAGAACATATTTTTGCAGATCTTGCCTACAGTCAGAGGGAGCATGGTCAACACAATAGAGCAGAGATTTTAGCATGTACTCAGGGGGAGCATAACCCTTTGCCCTTGATGACAAAGGGGGAGAATGACTTTGAGGATCTTGGGGTTGCCATCAAGTCCAAAGGGGGAGATTTTTTGCATTATGACACAGGTTTGGCACTATGACACAGGTGTTGTCCTTGATGGCTACTCACTCTGGTGATAGATCTGAGTTCAGGCTCTCAGAATGGAGAAAAAATATATATATGCAAGTTCATCATGATCAAGCCCCGTATACATGCGGGTTAGACATTCCAAAGACGTGTATGCGTATACACGCACTTTCATGCAAGGAAAAGCGTGTACATGTGGGAGAACTTATGTTTGGTCCGTGGTATTTAGTCCTTGGTATTTGAACCTATGGTTTTGGACCATGGTATCTCATTCGAAGTGTTCATCCCAATTATTGGGTCCATGGTATTGAGTTGTTATGGTTTTGGACTGTGGTATTGTGAAAGGCCTAAGACTATAAAAGAGGAAGGAAATCATTAGGCAAGGTCATGATCTGAATTATTGAATATCTGAAGAGTGCTAGATCTGGAATACTAGTGATTAAGGTTATGGTGCAGAGCTGGATCTGAACGAAGGAGGAACCTAAGTGCAAAGAAAAGGATAAGTTCTATTGATGGGTCAAAATCTTAAGGCTTGAGTAATAGTATCTTTGTATGATTTTGATCTGTTATATGTGGCACACGCTTGATCTATAAATTAGATAATCTGGGTTAACTAATGTCTGAATATTTGAAGGAGTGAATTATCTTTATAGATATGTACACAGGTTTAGTGAAGCGAAGACGCGTATACATGTTGTTTCTGTAAGTCAAAAGTGCGTATAAGCAGGTTGGTCTTAACACAGAAGCGTATCCATGCAGGTTTCTAAATATTAAAGTAGTGTATGTCTCTTAAATTATGTTCTAGCTACTTCTGTTGATTACTGTAGTGATCTGGGTTCAGAATTGGTGTATGGTTACTGTTACTGTGTTCTGGGTATAGCTGTCAGAGAAGTGTCTATTTGATTTAGTTTACATTGGTGAAAAGGAGAATGTTTGATGCAAAGATTCTTGATGTCTGATTGATGTTATTCATGGATCCAGTCTGAAAATTTATGAAACGTGATCCCTGGAAGAAAGAGAAGGTTGTAGTCTTTCTGTAGGTCAGCACCTATGTACTAGTACCTTAGCTAGTACAAGAGCTAAGGGGGTTGTAGCTCCCTTCCAGGAGAGGCTGGAGAACGAAGAAGGTTGTAGCCTTCTGTAGGTTGAAGCCTGCATACTGGTATAAGTCTGCACTAGTACAGAAACATTGTAAAAAGAAGTTTCTAATTAAAAAAAGATAGAGACGAATTGCAGCAGGTGGTTTTCACCCACATTGGGTTTCCACCTTATATCTTGTGTTCTTGTGTGTGATTGTCTTCTGATCTGTTTTAGTATTCCTGGTTACTATTTATATGATTCTGATGCATGGATTAATGATCAACATCAGTAGAATAAATTAAATTATAAGTATGCATGGTATACGCTGGTTTCCTTATCTGTAGTTGCGTATATATGTGGTTTTCACTAACTAAAGTAGTGTATATGATCTAGGTGTCAAAAGAAAAATAATTGACTTAATAATACTGATTCACCCCCCCTCTCAGTATTATTTCCAACCAAAGTTATGACTTGAGGAAGTTGATGTACCAATTTACGCCAACGGGGCCCATAGTTTGGTGTTTCATCTCCTCGGGTTAGGTGTTTGGATGTTTGGGGTTTTCCATTTCTTCTCAATAATAAATAGGTCCTCAAGCCTCGTTGTAACATAGTTTAGAGGCCTGTAGTTGCCACATCTCTTCTCAGAGATAAGCTACCATTGCCCGAGCTAGGCTTATTTCCATTATGTTTGTAAGCATATTTGAGTATTTGATATTAATGAAATTAAGTGTTATTTCTATTGCATGTTTGTATTTATGGTCATATCTGTAATTTGTTGCATTCCTGTTTAAATTCAAACTAGTGGTAGCAGAGCGATCTTCTATTTCTCCACATTTCTTTTCATGTCCCCAATGAGGTCGGGATATATGGAGTTAGGTATTGAACTGGTTGAACCTTTGCGAATCCAGCCTCATAAATCCCGATGGCCTCCCATGAGGGAAGAAAAAAAAGATGAGGGAGCAGGAGATCCTATCAAAATATTGCTCAAGAAGGCCCTCGAGAAACAAAGAAATGTGATGATGGATAACTTTTGCTAGATCCTTCAATGGTTGGCCACTAGTGGTGCATCCACATCCAGCAGCTGCTCTGGAGGCGCCACTCCTTTTAAGATACAAGTAAACTTTGAAATTCAGATATTTGAGGGCCAAATAGATGCATACGCTGTAGATAAATGGTTAAATCTTCTAGAAGGATATTTTTCTGTTCATGATTTTTCCAGCCGGGAAAAGATTTAGTTTTCTCTTCTCAAATGTGCTCCCCATGTTAAGGACTGGTGGGAAACCTATTGTGAGTAGAAGGATGACAGTACGCCCTCACTGTTTTCAATTGCACTCACCTAGAATTCATTCTAGTTTGCCATCAGGGAGTAGTACTACCTTTTTAAGAGCTATGAGGATAAATACATAAAGTGGACCATGCTGCGATAGGGACGGGACCAAGACCTGCCAAAGTTTACTAATGTTTTATATACCCTTCGCATCAAGTTGGATATCAAGGATTCTAAGAAGCATTTGGTACTCAAGTACCATGGCTTCCTACATAGGTACATCTAGGATGATATGGAGTTACTGGACATCTCCTCGCTTGGCACAACATACTGATACATGGTCAAGTTTGAGTCGAAGCTTAAATAGGAAAAGTGAGACTTTGGATTTGTGAATCCAAAGCAAGGGAAAGGCACCCCAAAATCACAGAGCAAAGGAAAAAGCCATGGTGGGTGTTGGGTGTTAATAGATGTCTTTTAAAACTCCTAATTGCCTCACATTAATTATCAACCCGAGCAAGTCCTTTTATTCCAAGAGTGTACACAATATGTGCAAGCTATGAATCCAAAGATTAATGCTTTTTAAAATGAATGGATGCATTTATAAAACTAAACTTTCGCAAAGGAAATACTAAATCTAAGCATCAAGACTTAATCTTCAACGGAGTAATAAAATCTCAAACAAGCAATTAAATTGACAATAACATCAACCGAGAGCATAGTAGCATTAAACAATCTCTTCTAGATGATTCTATATAAATCACACTCAATCTCAATTACGCGATTCAAATGGAAATGCTGTCAACCAAGAGTTCAATAGTAGGCTGAAGAGAAAGAGAGAGTTCAAACATTCTCTTACAAAGTGATTTTAAGGTGTCAAGGTCAAATTTTGTCATTTTAGTGAGTCTTCAAGTAAAATTTGGTCACTAGGTATTAGGTCTAGGGTTTTCTTTCACTCCTTTCAAAGTTGTCCAAATGTTAGTCCATGTCACCATTTAGCTGAGTGTACCAACATTCAGAGGGTTTTCATCATCATGTCAGGTTCCAATGGGTCATTTTACACCTTGTTCATGCTTCAGTTGTGCCTAGGTAAGGTTCATTTCCCTCTCCTAGGGTTTTGAAGGTAATTTCTCTTGGATGGTCAAATCATCAAAAAACTTGTATCCTGATGTTCATACACCTTCCGCTATCCTTAATATTCCTTATTAAACACTTCCCATCACCAATATCCCTCAAATTTCTCATTTTCAAACAAACCCTAGTTTCTTGCTACAATTTGACAATTTTATAGGCTAGGCCTATGTTTTTCCCTTTTGGACCCCTTCCCCTCACTCAAAATTTGAAATTCCATTTTCCACTATTTCCTAACATCCCTCCCTACTTCCCAAAATTTTCTCAAGAATTTAGAAGCGCCTTATCCCCTTCATTACACTTCATTTCGACAAATCCCTTGTTCCACACATCGGTATAGTTTTACTCAAATGATGTTTATGAGCAAGAAAAGATGAATTTGGAAAAAGTGAGAGAGAATTTTTTCCATAATAGGCCAAGGAAAAAAACCTCCTTCACTTTTTACACAGGTGTCATGGTTGTAGAGAACTATCAAAAATAAAGTTACCTTAGGATGGTTGCTACACCTCTGGAGTGACCTTCGGAGAATCAAGATTTCTCATAGCTTGGTTGACCAAATGACTTTCTTGATGAGTGAAATGATAACTAGACACAAATATTTTTCCAATGAGCTATCATGAGCTCAATTTGGAGTTGAGGAAGACCTTCAAACATTAACTGCAACACCACTTTTCCTTTAGGAAGCCTCATTTTGCACATTTTGACCAGTCTTGGGAGATTTGACTTTTGATAGGTCAAATGAACTCCAAATTAAAAATTTAAAGTTATTTTAGAAATTAGACTCAACAATATTTCCAACTAGCTATTGTGCACCCAATTTGGACACCGGGAAGGCCCTCACAACTGGTCTGAAAAAGGCACTACACACCTGGCAAGGTTTTCCTTTGTTAATTTGCACTGGCGGTACACACCTGGCAAGGTTTTCCTTTGTTAATTTGCACTGGCGGTACACACCTGGCAGGTGCTACGCACCAGGAAGCCAAGCCCCAAAATGCTCCAAAATCACTCAATTTTCCTTATAATTCTTAATTTACCTCTTTGTAAGTAATTACTTTTATCTTTCTTGTTGAAAAGGGTTTTCACCAAGTCTTGGTGACTCTTTCACTCATAAAATTAAAACCCTAGTTTTTATCATCCTCTCCATTGTTTTACTTACCTCATCTTTGCCATTCATCCCTAGAACAAATCCCATTCCCTCTCCATACATCATCAAAACTATCCCTAAACTCCACCCCCATATAAAACCTATCCTACATATACCCTCTTCCCACACTTAAAACTCCCAAACCCTACCTCACATACACAAACTTTACACTATCCCTGAAATCCTATTCCCTAAATTCCCAAATCCTATTCATCCCCTTCATACCCTATTCTCTCAAACCTTACATCACATAAAATCTCACTCATATCCTTGTCTCATCCCACTCATTCCCTTTCTTTTGAAAATCTCTTCATACTCATCATTCACCCACACTACCTTTCTTTCCTCACTAGCATTTACAGTCAATCAAGCCAATAGACAGTGATTATGGAGATCTTTTCCTTGTGGAACATGAGGTGACATAAGAGGTGAGTTTTATGGACTTGGATGCTCAAAATCCAAGGAGTGTCAAAGATTTGATCATCGAGGAAAAAGATTTGTAATGCAAGGACAAAGAGGATAAAGGCCAAGCTAAGAAACGTTTGGAGGAGAAATAAAGAGAAAGAAAACCTCAAGATCTTGGCTGAAGTTTCATTGGCCCAGAATAGCACCTAACATAGATCACTCATGCCAAATCTCAAGAAATTTGGTAAACTTTTTGACATTTTTGAAATTTTCATGGAAAAAACAGGTTTTTCAGTCAGGTGCGTAGCACCACCTGGCACTCGCTTTTGATGGGGACCTCCATTTGAAGCAAAATTTGAATTTTTGGATTCCTTATGAAAAATTATGCATGCCCAGAAATTACTAGGAAACTTTGACAAGTTTTGGACCTCCAAAAGGGCAAAAAACACCCAAAAAATGCCCTCTCTGCCACTTTTTGGCCACAAACGAAGTAGTCTTTTGAGATTGCCATTTTGGAGGGGAAAATGGACTCCAAATCAAAACATTCAAGTTGTTCCAGAAAGTAGACTCATAGGGCTTTCAAACGCGCTATCCTGCACCTGATTTGGACCTCAAGAAGCCCTCCAAAAGCGGCTTGGAAAAAGCACTATGCACAGAAAAAATGGTGCTACACACAGGATGAAAAGTGCCAATTTTGCTCAAAAACCCTGTTTTTCGCCTAGTTTTCTTCTAGTTTGAATTTTTCTCTCTTATGGTGAAATTAATGGTGTGACATGATGTAAATTGATCTACTATGATGTAAAAATGATAAAATTTGACTTGATGAGGTAGATACATCAATTGTAGGTGGTTTTGAGTTGAATGAATCAATTTCCTAGGTTTTAGAGGCAAGTTGTTCCATTGCCTATTTTTGTGTTCCTAGTTTAGATATGGTTGAAACCACCCCTCTTCTCATGGATTCGACCCCTAATGGATAGCATAGGTGTTTTGGAGGGCTATATCATGTATTTTCTTAGTCATTTGTCAAGGTTGGACTCTTGTGAATGCTTTGAGCATTATTGTACATTCATCTCTGCAGTTTGGCAAGGAAATAGACCAAGGCTTGCAGCATTTTGTGGGATTCTTATGGCAAGGTGATTTAATATTGTTTTTCCTTCTGTGATTCAAGTTTACATGTGTTTATGTGTGCCATCATCTCTCTCTTTTTATCTTAACTAAATGAATCAACGATAAAGGTAGAAATCATTGATGTTGTAGTGCTCTACCTAGGGTTTGTTTAGTTTTACATGTTTTCAACTATTTAAAGAGGTTTCCTGATACTTTCATGCCCTCTACAACTCCTCACCAGTCTTAAAACTCTCCATTTCACTTATTTCAAAGTACTAAAGAATTTTCCTACCTCGCCCCACAGAAACCTCTGCAAGACTGAGTCCATTCCCCGGACCCGAAACTACCTTTCACTTTTGATCCAGCGAACCAACATAAAACTCAATCAAACTCCTCTGAGCATATACCTAGCCTAAAATTAGTCTTTACAATAGTCATCTCAAGCCTCATTTTCTATATTTTCCTGAGATTGACAGGGAGAGAGCCCTCTCCTGACTTGGTAGGGCTAGCTACTAGGTTAAGCGTGGTTTGATGCTACCCTAGACCTACCTTCCTTCAGCCTGAGGTAGATTTAGGCAATAAAAGTGACCATAGTGGGAATGACACTTCGCCTCATCCCTATGAACATGGTAGGTTGGCTCATGATGAGACACCCTATCCTCCATCGATAGATCAAAAACATAAAATTGTTAGTGATTTTTTTTTTTTTTTACACTCCCCATTTTATATATAGAAGGTGGCTCGATACTCCTTAAGAGTAGGGATGGCAGAAGAAGTTTAAACATATCAATAGAAAAAAATATACCCATATTTCATTCATTTCTTATCATAATCCATCAATATGTTAGCGTATCAAGGTATGAAAGAGATAAGAAAAGAGGAAAAAGGAACTATAAATGAGAGTAAATACATACCCATTGCATAACTCAATAGCGAGATGACCCAGGATAACCTGCCAAATCCGCAAGCAGATAACAACACCGCGAAGTTGAAGAAGGACACGGGAAAGTGGTGCGAGTTCCATAAGAGCTCCACTCACAACACAAGTGAGTGTCGGGCCAGCCAGTCACATGTGGCCAAGCTGAAGGCTTTTGAATTGGATGCATGTTCCGACTCTAAGTTAGAACTTGAAAATGGGAATGAAAAAGGGAAGGATATTATTGATGCGGAGCCCAACACCAGATTTACCACCATGAATATTTATAAGGAGGAACCCGAAGATCTAGAGGAGGAGTGCCTATTCCACCACCATATGTGGGTAAAGGGTTCCCTGCTATAGTTCATTGTCAGCATCAGGAGCCAAAAGAACCTCATTTCAATAGACATCAGAGGTTGTAAAGAGGATGGGCTTACCAACCACAACACACCCACAATCATATGCCACCGGGTGGCTTGGCCAAGGATGGGATCTTCACGTCAGCCAACAGTGCCACCTTCCATATAGCATCAATCCCTTCATGGATGAGGTATTATGTGATGTTTCTCCTCTTAATGTTTGTGATGTATTATTAGGCCAACCATACTTGTTGAAGTGACATGTTATGTATGAGTCAAGGCCTTGTTTTTTAATTGTTACCTTGGGAAATAATTTGTACAGGATACCAGAGGTAGCACTGCCTACCACCATCTCTTTGATTACTCCAAAACAATGCAGTAAGCTCATTTACAAAACTAGGATTTTTTTTTTCCTGATGATATGCCCTCAGGAAAAGAAGAAAATGATGGCCATGACCTCTAGACGGGGTCCCTTTGCACAACAACAACATATGGACAAGGTCGTGAACAAGTACAAGGACATCTTTACCTCCCCTATAGGGGTGCCTCTTTAGTGTCAGGTCAAGCACTCCATTGATCTGACCCCAGGTGCATCGTTCCCCAATGGACCAATCTATCGGTGCTCTGTTCTGGAGAGCAATGAAATCAAGAGGCAAATTCAATAGTTGCTACAAAATGGTCACATTTGGCAGAGTTCATCACCTTCTGGAAGCCCAATCGTGTTGGTACAGAAGAAGGGTGGGACTTGGAGACTATGTATTGACTATCGGGTGCTAAACAAGATCAATGTCTAGAATATGTACCTGATCCCAGGGATTGATGACCTTTTGGACCAACTCAAGGGGCCAAATACTTCATCAAGATTTAACTGAAGTTTGGATATCACCAGGTACCAATCGAACCCTTCGATGTATGGAAGTCTACCTTCAAATCCAAGGAGGGTCAAATGGGTGGTTATGCCTTTCAAGTTGACAAATGATCCTGCAACCTTCATGAGGTTGATGGATGAAATATTGCAACCATTCACCAACTCATTTGTAGTGTTATACTTGGATGACATCCTGATCTTCAGCAAGAATTGGGAAGAGCACCTCCACCATAGCCGACAGGTTCTCCAAACATTGCAGCAACACTAGATGTGTGCCAACTTGCAGAAATTCACTTTTGGCATGACCAAGGTTCAGTATTTGGGATACGTTATTAATGAACAGGGGGGGAATTTAGATCCAGCCAAGATCCAACTCATTCGGGATTTGCAGCCCCAACCACTTTGATAGAGCTCCGTAGCTTTCTGGGTCTTGTCAATTTCTATAGCATTTTCATGTTGGGGTTCTCTCATATCACTTGGCCCTTAAGTCAAGTCACTAAGGCAGGAGTCAAATAAAAAGTGTTTTGGTTTGAATCTCAATAGAAGGTGTTCACAAAGTTGAAACATTGCCTCTTCTTTGCACCAATTCTCACATTACCATACTTGTACAACCATTTGAGATCGATACAGATGCCTCTGACAATGTAATTGGGGCAATCCTTACTCAACAAGGGCATGTAGTGGCATATCACAGTGACACACTTTCAGACACAGTCTGGAAGTATCCCACTTATTAAAAAGATATGTCTTCCATTGTGCAGGTATGTCGACAATGGAAGCATTATATTTTGGGGAAGAAAAAGGTCATCCACAAAGACCACTGACCCCTACAGTTCATACATCTGCATGGGAAGTTGCAGAATGATCATTGTCAGAAGTGGTCCACATACTTGCAACAGTTCCATTTGAATATCAAGCACAAGAATGGTAGCACCAATAATGTTGCAAACTCTCTCAGCTGACCATCGATCATGGCATAAACCACCATGCTCAACTCTTGTGGGCATGAGACTTATGATTGGGAACTTCTCTACAAAAGCGACCTAGAATTTGACCACATACCAGACACTCTTAGACGGTCAGCATGTTCTAGATTTTCACCTCCAAGATGCACTGTTATGCAACTTGGGAGACCTTTGTGTTCCTTAAAGCGAGCGTGCCAAGATGATTTGGGAAGCACACTACAATCAGGTCGCTAGGCATTTCGGAGTAGAGAAAATAGTGGATGTACTCAGAAGTATTTCTATTGGTAGAATATTCGACAGGATGTCGAGAAGTACATCAGATCCTGCACTGCCATTGCCATTGCCAAACCGTGCATCAAGAAGCAAGGCCTCTATACTCCACTGTGTACCCCTAGTTGACCTTGGGAATCCATCTCCATGGATTACATTTCAGGCCTTCCTTCTACTACTCATGGAAACCACTGTGTTTTTGTGGTCATCGACAGATTCTCAAAGATGGCCATTATGGCAGCTTGCAAGAAGAATATCACAACGGAAGCCATTACTAAACTCTTCCTTGAACGAGTGTGGGTACACTTTGGGGTCCCATAGTCTATCATCTAAGATTAGGATAACAGGTTGCTCAATACATTTTGGTCGAGTATCTGGTTGATGCTAGACACCAAGTTCACTGAGTCCACAACTTGTGTTTTTGTGGTCATCAATAGATTCTTGAAGATGGCCATTATGTCAGCTTGCAAGAAGAATATCATAGCAGAAGCCATTAATAAACTCTTCTTTGAACGAGTGTGGGTACACTTTTGGATCCCATAGTCTATCATCTCAGATCAGGATATTAGGTTGCTCAGTACATTTTGTTCGAGTCTCTGGTCGATGCTAGATACCAAGTTCACTAAGTCCACATCTGTCCATCCCCAAACTGATGGCCAGATAGAGGTCATCAATAGGATGATCTTACACATTTTGTGCATGTACAACTCAAAGCATACATGCACATGGGATGAGAGCCTCCCCTATGTCCAACACAACTATAACCGGGCTCTCCACAGCACGACTAGACACATCCCTTTTTAGGAAGGATTAAGATTCGAGCCATTATGTCCCATTGATGCAGCCATACCAATTGCAGCTACCTAGGAACATTTGGCTCATGTCCAAACCAAAGACGACAAGGAAAAAAAACTTCATTGAGAACATTCAACAAATCTTCCAACAGTTCCACAACATTCTGGATAAATCAAATGCCAAGTACAAGCAGCGACATGATCAACATTGGGTGGCACACAAGTTTCAAGTGGGCGACAAAGTCTGGTTGCATTTGTAGAAGGAAGGCCTTACCGAAACATATCAGAAACTCAGACCACTCCGATATGGTCCTTACAACATTACCAAGGCTTTGGGATACAATTCATTTCAGCTCAACATTCCCCCATTCCTTGGCCTACACTTAGTGTTCAATGTGGAATGCCTTCGACCATACTTCCCACCACTAATGGACACATCACACATTGCAGAACAACTCACACCTACAGAGTTAAATCGAGACTACATAGAACAAGCCACAACTGATTGTATCATGGACACACAAATCAAGAACACTTGACAACAAATAATCCAACTATATCGATTTGTCAAAGTAGGCCAATTCCTTCACCAGGGCAAGTGGCTCACTAGGGACCAAGTTCAGCAAAAGTTTCATCATCTCATGGAGGAACTCAATGAAATGGGAACCATTGCTTCCTAAGGGGGAGGAATGATCCAAGTGGATAATGGTGGCCACCCACCTATTCCACGTGGACCCCCACCATTTTTTCTTTTAGTTTTTTAGTTTCCTTAATTGTAGCACAATTTACTATTTTTTGCAATTTTTTGGGTCCTGGACTTCAAGAGTCATTTCGCGGCCCTAAAAAATGTTTTTTGGAAAAATAACCAATGGTGAAAATGAGTTTTCATCTTGATATTTTCTATCAAAAGTTGTAATCCTTGGATATATATTTCTAACGAGGTATCACACGCATCAAACGGAGATCGTATGCCAAAGTTATGATCCCGAGAAGTTGATGTACCAATTTACCCCAACAAGGCCCATAGTTTGGAGTTTCATCTCCTAGGGTTAGGTTTTTGGATGTTTGGGGTTTTCAATTGCTTCTCAATAATAAATAGGCCCTCAATCATCATTGTAACATAGTTTAGAGGCATGTAGCCACCACATCTCTTCAGAGAGATAAATTACCATTTCCCAAGCTAGTCTTATTTTGTTATGAAACCAGCTCAAGAAAAAGATAGAAAAGATAGATCAACGCCTTAGAATTCAGCCTCTTCAAGGGGGAAACCTCCTTTACATTACATAAATGAACAATTCTTTGATGATCCAAATGAAAATACCTCCTTTTTATATATAGGAGTCTAAGGGGTCATAACATAATTAGAGCCGACATAACAATAATAATGTAAGGGCACAATAATAACAATAGTGGGCTTCTATGGGGGCACAATAGTAACAATATGGGCACTACATGGGTACATCAATATAATAAGTGGGTTGTACTAATAACAATAAGGGGTTACACTAGTAGTGTAAGGGCCTAATATGCCCCTCTCCTTCAAAAAGTGTTGTCCTCAATGCTTGAGTAGTTCTTGATGCTTTTGTATAAAATTCTTGTCCTCCCATGTGGAATCTTCAGCAGGTAAGTTCTTCCACTTGATGAGATACTCTGAAATTGATCGATTTCATAGTTGTCGGGTTCTTGTTTTTATGGCTGCTCTAGGTTCCAATATGATTTTTCCTTCCTCTTCAATTTGTGGCAATATTGTTTGAATTGGGATCTTTTCCACTGGGAGCGTGTCACCAGATTGGTTCTCTGACCCCTGAATGGCCTTCGTATCTTCCTCTTCCTGGTTTGCATCTTTTGGGGAAGGTTGATTTCTGGTATAACTAGAATTCCTTGGAGATTGGGCTTCTCCTAAGTTAGGATTAAGTGGTTCTTCAAGCCACATGTAGACGTTCATATTGGCCAGGACCTGGGCCATCCCTGCCTTGAAGTCCTATAAAATATCATCTTGAGAAATCATATTTGGTGTTGGAAGAGGCCCCCATTCGTTTTCTCGTTCATCATCAGAATTCCCTGCTCCTTCTTGCACTAATTCGGGTCTATCTCCTCCCTCGGGTTCTGATTCTGGCTTATTTTGTCTTTTTGACTCTAGTTGCAAGTCCTGCATAGTTACCAGGCTAGATGATTCTATTGGTTGACTAGTGTTTCCTCAAGGATTTGCAGACATTCCCTGGTCTAGATTCAAGCTTGCAGATCATCTACGCTTATGAGGTATACTTCCTGATGGGCCAGTCCTTTTTCTTTTTGTAAAAGCGTTAGGTGCTAGCTTCACCTCTTTCAAGGACCAATATGAGATCCTACCATGTTGATTGTTGTTGGGCAAGGTTGTGACTAACTATTAATTTGATCAGACAATGGTGGATAACTATTGTCTCTGGGTGTTGAGACCATCTCAGCTGCTCGAAAATGTCATGCAATAATGAATTCAATAGTGTAGGCAAATTAACAGAGAAATTTTGTTTTAAGGCTACTAAAATTTTGAGTTTTCGCGGCCTTACCACATCTCAATGCCCATCACAGGTAATATAGTTCTAGACAATTCATGCCAATTCTCCCCATGGCGCTCTGAGAGAAGATGACTGAATGCCTTTGCCTTTCTTGATTAGCTCTTGTCCTTCGTCCCTAAAAATCTCCATAGCGTCGTGCAGCTTTAGTCGCTTGTCAGCCCATACTAGTCCTTCTGCCGGCAGCCCAGACACTTCTGCTATCGCAACATCTGTTATGGTGATTTGTCTACCTCTCACTAAGGATTTTGCATTCTGTAGATTTTGTAGAAATTCAGTGGCAATTTCCTCATTGGGAGGTTCAAATCTTTTAAAATAGTTGTCCATCCTGCGCGAGCTATAGTTTCCCTGGCTCCATCGGAGATAGCCAATATTAAAGGTTCTCATCACACTATTTTACCTCCGATGATGCTTGAGTTCTTCCTACTCCTGCAAATCATTAGTGTAGTGGAGAAAACATAGCAACAAGTAGAACCGAGAGATGTAACAAGTAGGTGTAACAACTCTGTCAGGTGATGTTTTATAAAAATAAATACCATTAAATTGAGGACTGTTATAATGCCACACACTCTATGATTAAGGGATGTCGTATTATCCTAAAAAATCCAATAAAATGATGACAACGCATGCATGAGTGTATTGGAGGTCCCTGGCCCTTCCCGAAATTAAAGGTCGCCTATGACTGAATGGACAAAAAGATGATGTTCTGGTGGCGAAGTACAACGGTGATGGATTGGGTAGTAAAGGTGGCAGAGTACATATATTAATGAAAGGATCGTAAAAGGATATTGGAGTAATGAAGACAAGGCATGTAACGAGAATTATTAATGAGTGATAAGATGTTGTGAAGTGATGCGATAAGTAAAAAGGACAACATGCGTAAGAGATGATACCTTACCGCCATTATTCCACTTGAGAATGATTTGATTGATTTAGAAAAAAATTTAACTCATGCATCAAGGTTCAAGGTAAGGTAAGTTAGGGAAATAATCTTTCTATAGAAAAATAGAAAAATAAGAAGAGGGCATTGTAATAATTATTGATGTAGGAAATAAAACTTCAATACCATAAGCAGAGCTGCTGCTACCTGCAGGCGTCCATAACCTTGATAGAGTTGCTTTCTAACCCTTAGGAACTAGGATCCTCTATGTATAGTTGGGGAAGTGTATTATGATGTCCATAGTAGAGATCAATTTGCTGGCATGGTGACCAGATGCGCACATTACCATTCACTGGGAAGTAGTGAAAGTGGTCAGCGCGTGATGAGACCTCCTGTTCCAAGGATTTTGTTTCTTGATGCATCCATTGGATAATATCCCTAGTGTGGTGGCCGTTAGTGTCAATCTTTGAAACCTTCCTTCAGTGATCAAACATTCTCTTACAAAGTGATTTTAAGGTGTCAAGGTCAAATTTTGTCATTTTAGTGAGTCTTCAAGTAAAATTTGGTCACTAGGTATTAGGTCTGGGGTTTTCTTTCACTCCTTTCAAAGTTTTCCAAATGTTATTCCATGTCACCATTTAGCTGAGTGTACCAACATTCAGAGGGTTTTCATCATCATGTCAGGTTCCAATGGGTCATTTTACACCTTGTTCATGCTTCAGTTGTGCCTAGGTAAGGTTCATTTCCCTCTCCTAGGGTTTTGAAGGTAATTTCTCTTGGATGGTCAAATCATCAAAAAACTTGTATCCTGATGTTCATACACCTTCCGCTATCCTTAATATACCTTATTAAACACTTCCCATCACCGATATCCCTCAAATTTCTCATTTTCAAACAAACCCTAGTTTCTTGCTACAATTTGACAATTTTATAGGCTAGGCCTGTGTTTTTCCCTTTTGGACCCCTTCCCCTCACTCAAACTTTGAAATTCCATTTTCCACTATTTCCTAACATCCCTCCCTACTTCCCAAAATTTTCTCAAGAATTTAGAAGCCCCTTATCCCCTTCATTACACTTCATTTCGACAAATCCCTTGTTCCACACATCGGGATAGTTTTACTCAAATGATGTTTATGAGCAAGAAAAGATGAATTTGGAAAAAGTGAGAGAGAATTTTGTCCATAATAGGCCAAGGAAAAAAACCTCCTTCACTTTTTACACAGGTGTCATGGTTGTAGAGAACTGTCAAAAATAAAGTTACCTTAGGATGGTTGCTACACCTCTGGAGTGACCTTCGGAGAATCAAGATTTCTCATAGCTTGGTTGACCAAATGACTTTCTTGATGAGTGAAATGATAACTAGACACAAATATTTTTCCAATGAGCTATCATGAGCTCAATTTGGAGTTGAGGAAGACCTTCAAACATTAACTGCAACAACACTTTTCCTTTAGGAAGCCTCATTTTGCACATTTTGACCAGTCTTGGGAGATTTGACTTTTGATAGGTCAAATGAACTCCAAATTAAAAATTTTAAGTTATTTTAGAAATTAGACTCAACAATATTTCCAACTAGCTATTGTGCACCCAATTTGGACACCGGGAAGGCCCTCACAACTGGTCTGAAAAAGGCACTACACACCTGGCAAGGTTTTCCTTTGTTAATTTGCACTGGCGGTACACACCTGGCAGGTGCTACGCACCAGGAAGCCAAGCCCCAAAATGCTCCAAAATCACTCAATTTTCCTTATAATTCTTAATTTACCTCTTTGTAAGTAATTACTTTTATCTTTCTTGTTGAAAAGGGTTTTCACCAAGTCTTGGTGACTCTTTCACTCATAAAATTAAAACCCTAGTTTTTATCATCCTCTCCATTGTTTTACTTACCTCATCTTTGCCATTCATCCCTAGAACAAATCCCATTCCCTCTCCATACATCATAAAAACTATCCCTAAACTCCACCCCCATATAAAACCTATCCTACATATACCCTCTTCCCACACTTAAAACTCCCAAACCCTACCTCACATACACAAACTTTACACTATCCCTGATATCCTATTCCCTAAATTCCCAAAATCCTATTCATCCCCTTCATACCCTATTCTCTCAAACCTTACATCACATAAAATCTCACTCATATCCTTGTCTCATCCCACTCATTCCCTTTCTTTTGAAAATCTCTTCATACTCATCATTCACCCACACTACCTTTCTTTCCTCACTAGCATTTACAGTCAATCAAGCCAATGGACAGTGATTATGGAGATTTTTTCCTTGTGGACCATGAGGTGACATAAGAGGTGAGTTTTATGGACTTGGATGCTCAAAATCCAAGGAGTGTCAAAGATTTGATCATCAAGGAAAAATATTTGTAATGCAAGGACAAAGAGGATAAAGGCCAAGCTAAGAAACGTTTGGAGGAGAAATAAAGAGAAAGAAAACCTCAAGATCTTGGCTGAAGTTTCATTGGCCCAGCATAGCACCTAACATAGATCACTCATGCCAAATATCAAGAAATTTGGTAAACTTTTTGACATTTTTGAAATTTTCATGGAAAAAACAGGTTTTTCAGTCAGGTGCGTAGCACCACCTGGCACTCGCTTTTGATGGGGACCTCCATTTGAAGCAAAATTTGAATTTTTGGATTCCTTATGAAAAATTATGCATGCCCAGAAATTACTAGGAAACTTTGACAAGTTTTGGACCTCCAAAAGGGCCAAAAACACCCAAAAAATGCCCTCTCTGCCACTTTTTGGCCACAAACGAAGCAGTCTTTTGAGATTGCCATTTTGGAGGGGAAAATGGACTCCAAATCAAAACATTCAAGTTGTTCCAGAAAGTACACTCATAGGGATTTCAAACACGCTATCCTGCACCTGATTTGGACCTCAAGAAGCCCTCCAAAAGCGGCTTGGAAAAAGCACTATGCACAGAAAAAATGGTGCTACACACAGGATGAAAAGTGCCAATTTTGCTCAAAAACCCTGTTTTTCGCCTAGTTTTCTTCTAGTTTGAATTTTTCTCTCTTATGGTGAAATTAATGGTGTGACATGATGTAAATTGATCTACTATGATGTAAAAATGATAAAAGTTGACTTGATGAGGTAGATATATCAATTGTAGGTGGTTTTGAGTTGAATGAATCAATTTCCTAGGTTTTAGAGGCAAGCTGTTCCATTGCCTATTTTTGTGTTCCTAGTTTAGATATGGTTGCAACCACCCCTCTTCTCATGGATTCGACCCCTAATGGATAGCATAGGTTTTTTGGAGGGCTATATCATGTATTTTCTTAGTCATTTGTCAAGGTTGGACTCTTGTGAATGCTTTGAGCATTATTGTACATTCATCTCTGCAGTTTGGCAAGGAAATAGACCAGGGCTTGCAGCATTTTGTGGGATTCTTATGGCAAGGTGATTTAATATTGTTTTTCCTTCTGTGATTCAAGTTTACATGTCTTTATGTGTGCCATCATATCTCTCTTTTTATCTTAACTAAATGAATCAAGGATAAAGGTAGAAATCATTGATGTTGTAGTGCTCTACCTAGGGTTTGTTTAGTTTTGCATGTTTTCAACTATTTAAAGAGGTTTCCTAATACTTTCATGCCCTCTACAACTCCTCACCAGTCTTAAAACTCTCCATTTCACTTATTTCAAAGTACTAAATAATTTTCCTACCTCGCCCCACAAAAACCTCTGCAAGACTGAGTCCATTCCCCGGACCCGAAACTACCTTTCACTTTTGATCCAGCGAACCAACATAAAACTCAATCAAACTCCTCTGAGCATATACCTAGCCTAAAATTAGTCTTTACAATAGTCATCTCAAGCCTCATTTTCTATATTTTCCTGAGATTGACAGGGAGAGAGCCCTCTCCCGACCTGGTAGGGCTAGCTACTAGGTTAAGCGTGGTTTGATGTTACCCTAGACCTACCTTCCTTCAGCCTGAGGTAGATTTAGGCAATAAAAGTGGCCATAGTGGGAATGACACTTCGCCTCATCCCTATGAACATGGTAGGTTGGCTCGTGATGAGACACCCTATCCTCCATCGGTAGATCAAAAACATAAAATTGTTAGTGATTTTTTTTTTTTTTTACACTCCCCATTTTATATATAGAAGGTGGCTCGATACTCCTTAAGAGTAGGGATGGCAAAAGAAGTTTAAACATATCAATAGAAAAAAATATACCCATAATCTTATTGATAATAAGTAGAGAGAATTATACCAAAGGGAGTAGAACCAGCATGGTGAAGATAATCAATCAATATCATTTATAGCATAAATGAGGACAATAAAGTGATATAGATAATTGTGTCCTTTCCCTTTCAATCATCACAAAGAAATCTTGTTAAAGATAATAATGTTAAGGATATTCACCTGCTTCGATAGAATCCATACTTGTTGTCCTCATATATGTATTATTTTCTATGCCATAAAGAGGGAAAAAATGAACTCGGATGGGTTGGGAATGATCATGCAAGGGGAAGAAAGGGTTGTTTTCAAAAATAGTCACAAGGCGCTATTCCCTTTAGGGAACAATAGCTATTCCCTGGAGGAAACAACAAAAACACTAGAAAAAGTGTTGTTCCCTTTAGGGAACAACAGCTGTTCCCTGTAGGGAACAAAAAAAAAAACACTCGCAGAAAGTGTTGTTCCTTATTAGGGTTTAACAACTATTCCCTGTAGGGAATAACAAAAACACATAGAAAGAGTGTTGTTCCCTGTAGGGAACATCAAATGAACACGCCCAAAAAAGTATTTTTATCTTTAGGGAACAATAGCTATTCCATATAGGGAACAACAAAAGAAAGCACACGAAAAGTGTTGGTCCCTTTAGGGAAAACCAGTTGTTCACTGTAGGGAACAACAAATGAAAATATACAAAAAATTGTTGTTCCCTTTAGGGAACAACAACTATTCAATATAGGGAACAACAAATGAAAACACATGAAAAGTGTTATTCCCTTTAGGGAACATCATTTGTTCCCTGTAGGGAGTGGCAAATGAAAACACACGAAAAAGTTTTGTTCCCTGTAGGAACAACAAATGAAAGCACACTAAAACGTGTTGTTCCCTTTAGGGAATAATAGTTGTTCCCTGTAGGGAACAAAAAATGAAAACAGGGAGAGAAAAAACACAGACAACAATCATCCCTACTGATCTAAACAACAGAAGGGCTATGATAAAAAAGAAAAAAAAACAATTGTATTTACAAGTCTCAAGAAATCACTTTTTTTTACAGGATTGGTGCTGTCGAGGAGTTTCCTTCTGCAGCAAGAATATGTATCATAGAATATTCGCGTATCTATTGGCAAAAGGATTCCCTTGTAAACGGTTTATGGTAGAGGCGTACCCGATGCCCATTTGCTTTAAAGGAGTAGCCAGACCCATCAATGGTGCCCATTGTAAGGGTGCCATTATCATGTACTTCTTTTATCTCGTAGGGACCTAACCATCTATTCTGGAGTTTTCCTGGGAAGTCTTGGAACCTGGAATTGTAGAGAAGTGCCCAGTCACCCTCATGGAATGTCTTTTTCTTGATGAGGGTGTCATGCCATTTTTCTCTTTGTTGTTGAATACTTGTAGTATGCTGAAGAGCTAATAGCTAGATTTCATCTAATTCATTTATTTGTTGTAATCTGTTAACCTGTGCTTCATTCAAATCCAACCCCACTTCTTGGGCTATCCTCAATGTCTAAATTTCAATTCTATGGGGAAGATAGGTTTCTTACCAAACACCAGCTGATATGGGGAGTATCCTATTGTATTCCTCCAAGTCATGCGATATGCCCACAGGGTTTCTACCAATCGGGTAGTCTAGTCGCATCTATGCGAGGTGACTGTCTTTGTTATAATGACCTCGATTACCTTGTTGGTACTCTCTACCTAGCCGTTTGCCTACCGGTGGAATGGAGAGGTGATTTTGTGCAAAATGTGATGATTTTTTAGTGTGGCAACAATCTTATGGCCTACAAATTGTGGCCCTCCATCCGTAATTATTTCTCTGGGCAAACCATATCGCATGAAAATTTCAAAGAGAAAATTGATTACTATTTCCTCTGTTGCTCTTGGTACGGCTACTGCCTCCACCCATTTAGTCATGTATTCTGTTGCAACCAGTATATATGATTTTTTATTAGATGGTGGATTTATTGGGCTGACGAAGTCTAGCGCCCAACGTTGAAAGGGTTCAATAACTAGCTGTGGGTGTAGGGGCATCTAGTCAGACTAGCTAGGGTGGCCCATTCTTTGGTAGCTATCCCATGCGTGAACAAATTTCTTAGTGTCCTAAAAAATCGTGGGCCAAAAATAGCCTATTTGAAAAATTTTATATCCATTCCTGCGGTCTACAAAATGTCCACCGCAAGGTCCATCATGGTAGGATTTTAGGATATCGTAGATTTCATCTTCTCTGACACACCTGCGGATATGCATATCAGCTCCTGTGTGAAAGAGGTATCCTTCGATCCAGGAGAACCGAGCGCTACATTACACTATCAATTTCCTTTCTCTAGGTGTTAGGTGTTTGGGTAATTTCTCCACTGCTAAGTAATTTTCCACGTCTGCATACCACAATGTTTTCATTGTCACAGCGAACAGGTTCTCATCGGGGAACTGGTCTTCTACCACCACTGCGTCATTTGTTCTTGGCACTTGGGAGAGGAAATCTACCACAAGAATTTCCTTTCCTGGTCAATCCTTAATTGTTATGTCAAATTCCCACAAAAGGATTAATCATCATGTCACTCTTCCATTCCTAATAGGTTTATTAGCTAAATATTTGATAGTAGAGTGATCAGTATACAGGACTACAGGGTATCCTGTTATATAGTGTCTGAATTTATTAATAGCTTAGATTATAGCTAGAAACTCCTTCTCTATTACTGTGTAATTTAATTGAGCAGGAGTTAAATTTTTGCTGATGTAATATATCACATAGGTTTCTTGTCTTCTTCTTGGCCAAGAACTGCTCCTGTGGCTGTATCTGATGCGTCTGATGAAATTTGGAATGGTATATCCCAGTTTGGCCCTCGTAATACTGGTGTTATTGATACTAGCCATTTTAATTATGCAAAGTCAATGTCACATTTGTTAGTCCATATAAAATCAATATCTCTTCTCAAAGCATATAATGGTGCCACAATTTGTGAAAAGTTTTTTATAAATCTTCGATAATATCCAAAAAATCCCAAAAAACTACATACCTCTGTTTGAGTGTAGGGGGTAGCTAGTAAGAGGATTACCTGTATTTTTGTTGGACCTACCTGAATTCCAGCTGTAGAGATGTAATGGCGCAGGATTAAGCCCTCTATCATCATCATATGGCATTTATCATGGCTCAAGCAAAGCCTAGTAGCAATGCATCTTTCCAGGACTTTCTCCAATGTCTGTAATGCCTACTCGAAGTCATCTCCATAGGGTGTGAAATCATCCATGTATACTTCTAATCCCTCATTTATCAAATCTGCAAAAATACTGAGTATGGCTCTTTGGAATGTAGCAGGTGCGTTGCACAGTCCAAAAGGTAATACCCTGTAAGAAAACGTCCCCTGTTCTTGGCACTCGGGAGAGGAAATTTGCAACAAGATTTTCCTTTCCTGGTCGATCCTTAATTGTTATGTCAAATTCACGCAAAAGGATTAACCATCGTGTCACTCTTCCATTCGTAATAGGTTTATTAGCTAAATATTTGATAGCGGAGTGATCAGTATACAAGACTATAGGGTATCATGTTATATAGTGTCTGAATTTATTAATAGCGTAGATTATAGCTAGAAACGCCTTCTCTATTACTGTGTAATTTAACTGAGCAAGAGTTAAATTTTCGTTGATGTAATATATCACATAGGTTTCTTGTCTTCTTCTTGGCCAAGAACTGCTCCTATGGTTGTATCTGATGCGTATGATGAAATTTGGAATGGTATATCCCAGTTTGGGCCTCGTAATACTGGTGTTATTGATACTAGCCATTTTAATTCTGCAAAGGCAATGTCACATTTGTTAGTCCATATAAAATAAATATCTCCTGTCAAAGCATATAATGGTGCCACAATTTGTGAAAAGCTTTTTATAAATCTTCAATAATATCCAGAAAATCCCAAAAAACTACGTACCTCTGTTTGAGTGTAGGGGGTAGCTAGTAAGAGGATTACCTGTATTTTTGTTGGACCTACCTGAATTCCAGTTGTAGAGATGTAATGGCGCAGGATTAAGCCCTCTGTCATCATCATATGGCATTTCTCATGGCTCAAGAAAAGCCTAATAGAAATTCATCTTTCCAGGACTTTCTCCAATGTCTGTAATGCCTACTCGAAGTCATCTCCATAGGGTGTGAAATCATCCATGTATACTTCTAATCCCTCGTTTATCAAATCTTCAAAAATACTGAGTATGGCTCTTTGGAATGTAGCAGGTGCGTTTCACAGTCTAAAAGGTAATACCTAGTAAGAAAACGTCCCCTAGGGGTAGGTGAAGGTAGTCGTATCTTGGTCTTCGGGGGCAATTTGGATTTGGTTGTAGCCACTGAAGCCATCCAGAAAGGAGAAGAATTTTTTACTTGCCAATGTGTCTAAAACCTGGTCGATAAACGAAAGGGGAAAATGGTCTTTTTGCGTTGCTTTGTTAAGCTCTTTCTAATCAACACATATATGCCATTTTTCACATTCTTTTTGGGAACCACAACTAATGGAGAAACCCATTTACTGTCAGATATATGATAGATAAAATTCACATCTAACAGTTTCTGTAATTCATATTTAACGATATCCTTTAGGTGAGGGTTCAATTTATGATGAGGTTGTCGAATGGGTCTTACATCTTTTTTAGTGTAGATTTGGTGCATACATAGTTGAGGGTCAATCCCTTTCATATCTGGGTAATCCCAAGCAAAGGCGCCTTTATATTTCTTAAGGATTTGAATAAGTTTCTGCTGCTGGTCATCACTCATGTTTTTGTTAATGTTAAGGATTTTCCCTAGCTCAGTTTCAATAGGTTTGATATTATAGACAGTTGTTGTTGGTATTGTTTGGTCATTGATATCTTTTAAAGGATCTTCTTCAATTTCTTATCAAGTATTGCTTCAATCATGTGACATTTTAGATTAGATATGGCAATAGGGTGGTAAATGTAAGTATTAATAATATTGTCTTTTGTTTGGTTTTTAAATTCAAGATCATCTGCTACAGTTAATGGTGATCAAATATTTTTGGTTAAATATGTTATAGGTTGCTTGCTAGTTTTTATTATGGTTAGGCTTAGTTGAGCTGGAGGGTATAAAGCTAGGTTCTTCACATCATTCCCTCTAGTTATAGTCATACTTCCTATTCGGTAGCTTATATAAGCATCTAGAGTCACTAGCCAGGGTATTCCTAATATTAGAGGATGTCCATCTAGCCAGTTTCTAGGATTAATAATAAAAAAATATGTCGGGTATTCCCAAGAATCTACAGACACTATCACATTCTGTAATGTCCCTTTTGGTTTAATAACTGAACGGTCAGCAAGTTCCAGCAAGGTCGTAGTTGGATCTAAGGTTGTGATTCCAAGTATCTCAGAGGTTGTTGTTGTGAGAATATTAATGGCCACCCCTAAATCGACTAATGCATTGGGAAAGGAGCATCCATTTATTTGTACTGTGACAATAGGGTTTCTTGGATCTTCATATTTCACCAATTCCTCTTTGCCTAATAATAGATCAGACAATGTTCTGACAACATGGACAGTTGGTGTTGGCTTTATTTTCCTCATAGACTTTTTGGCACACAATTCCTTAATGGTTTTTGCATATATTGGAATGTCTTGAATAGCCTAGAGGAGGGGTATTTTTACTCAAAGATTTTTTAGTTCTCCCAAGAGATCGAAGTAGAGATATTCGATTGGACGAGGTATAATCAATATTTCTGGGAATGGTAGAGAAGAGGTAATGATCTGTTCGTGACTTTTTTGCTTAACTATAATTTTCCCTTTGAGGTGTTTGTTCTACAATCAGTGGCTTATTTGGGTAAGGTTCTTCAAGTTGTATATTTTTATCATCCTCTGGTGTGATTATTTTTCCAGACCTCAATTTGAGTTCATTACATTCTCTCAACTTAGTTTCCAGATTTGGACCTTCAAGGATTTGTACCGACTGGACTGGTCTGTTGTTAGGATTTGGGTTGGGCTGGGCTAGGAGTTGTTCTTGTAGATTGGATTGAGGATTCTGCTGCAACGTATAAGGTGCTGGTAGTGTGGAGTGAGGTGGAGGGACTGTCCCTATTGGCTGGTTAATGGGTCTTTTCTAGCTTGATTGCCAGTTTTGGTTTTGTGAAGTAGAGGGGGACCATTGAGATGGATATGGGTTGTTCTACCGGAATGATCGAAGGTAAGAGGGATTTGGCCAACTATTGTTTGGGTTTGACTAATTAGACCAAGGTGGCATGGAGAATGCTTATGGTGGCCAATTAGGAAAAGGTGGTTGGTTCTGCCATGTTTCTCCTGTATACTACTAGGAATTATATTGTGAAGGTTGAAAGAATGAAGATGGGTTAGTAGGCATACTTGTTTGTCGTGCTTGCCATTGGCAGCACTAGTTTAACAGGTACACTAGTTCTGTTTCTTCCTCTGCCTCCTTGAAGACCACTTTTAATCTTGGGAGCAATAGGAAAATTTATATGGAATGTTCCTTAGTGCATATGGCATAGGTCTTTACCATATTCAGTGGGCATTCTTTATGACTATGTTTCTTTCTACATCAGGGGAAAAAATTAACCAGGTTCTTCTCTGCTTCAACCTGCTTCTACTTGGCTTGCATGATGTCTAACTGTGTTGTCAAGGTTCCCAAGATATATTTTTTGAAATCTTCTAGTAGGTTACCAATTTTAGCACGAGTAACACTTGCCCCAGAGACTTTGTTGTCCCTGGTGATTGCATCGTGTCCAGCTAGTTTCAGTCTTGTACTGCCCCTTGAGCACCTGATACATAAATCAATAATATTAGCATAGTCTTCTTGATAAATATCACCTTTACCCAAGATGTTTAGTGTCTCTATCCACTGGTATTTAATCCCTTTAATCATCATGGTTTTTAGAACATTATCAGGTAGGTTTGCATAAGGAGATATTTGGAGGTTATATTGGAAATGCTCCACATATTCTTCCACAGTTTCGCTAGACCTTGCTACCATTTGGAATATCTCATCTTTTAGTTCTCTAGATCTTCAATAATCTTGATATTTTTTAAGGAAGGAAGTTTTCATTTGGTCCCAATCATTGATGGTGCCTCCACCTAGTCCCATAAACCAACGCAGGGCTGCTCCCTTTAAATTAGAGGGGAATAGCTTCAATTTCTGGGGGTCAATGGTGTAATCATAACCCCTACATAGGACATTGAATTCAAACAGGAATGCATCCGGATCTTCTGAAGTGAGTTCGTGAAAGGTGAGAATATTTTGTAATGGGATAGATTTCATGGGGGTGTTTACAATTGTGTCAACAATAGAATACTGTAGTGTAGAGGTCTGGAGTGGTTGTGGATTATTGGCCATTTGGTCAAAAATATGCCAGTATCCTTCTGGGATCTCCAGAGCTAGAGAGTTGCTTCTAGGATGTCCAGAAGAGGTAGGAATGATTTTAATAACACTCCCTTTATCTAGGACATAGGGTGTCCTCTGCTCAATTACTACATCAGGGGATCTTGGTTCTACTGATTTAACCTCAAATTTATCTGTTTCTCCTTCTCCTTCACAGAGGTTGCAAGAATTCCCTTCTTGTGGGGGAATTGATAGTGAATTTTCAATATCTTGAAAACTCTGTTCAGTCCCTTGAGTTTTACTGTGAACCTCAGTGTAGGCTACAGATGGTGATCCTGTGGCCTGAAGGGAAACAATAGGGTGTCTAGAAGTAGTAGTTTGGGGTCCTACTGATGGCTGAGACTCAGTTTTTCTTATGATTTCGAGGATAAAATTTGATTGTCCAAGGGTCACCGGTCCCTTAGATTTTTGATGTTTGGGATGTTGGATTATATCGTTTTCTAGTCTTTTCTTCTTAGTCATTCATGTAAAAATTCAAATGTTTATTTCTACCTTAAATTCCTAGCAATTCTACTGGAAAGTGGGCAGGGGAGAGTGCATTTTACTTGCTCCTTACACAAGTTCTTACCTTCTATTTTTAATACCCAACTCTCCCTTAGCAGACAAACATTAAACACCTACTTCACTTTTATGAAATTGTGCTAAAAAGCGGGTGGAGGAGCAAGCACTTTACTTGCTCATTAAATAGGTTCTTACCTCCCGTTTTCAATACCCAATTCTTTCCCAGCAACAATTATCAAATAGACATCACACTTTGTAAAATGGAAACACTCTCCCCTGCAACGGTGTGAAAATGTTGGGTCTTAATAGGTGTCTTTTAAAACTCCTAATTGCCTCACATTAATTATCAATGAGGCAAGTCCTTTTATTCCAAGAGTGTAGACAATATGTGAAAGCTATGAATCCAAAGAGTAATGCTTTTTAAAATGAAGTATAAACCTTTAATACAAGAGTAAATGGATGCATTTATAAAAATCAACTTGCAAATGTTAAAGGAAATACCACATCTAAGCATCAAGACTTAATCTTCAATGGAAATCATAATCAAATCTCAAACAAGCAATTAAATTGACAATAACATCAACTAAGAGCGTAGTAGCAAGCCCCAAGGGTTAGCTCAATCGGTCAAGTAGGGGCCTCGCCAATGGGAGGTCACAGGGTCGAAACCCGAAAGCTCTTGGGGTTAGGTCTGTGGTGACCGAGGGGTGGACCCCCTTCGGGTGGGGTCCACCCAGATTTATCGAACCTGGAGTAGCGGATCAACTGACCAGGATACGTGAACCAGCTGGAAAAAAAAAAAAAAAAAGAGCGTAGTAGCAATAACCAATCTCTTCTAGCTGATTCTATATAAATCACACTCAATCTCAATTACACGATTCAAATGGAAATGTTGCCAACCGAGAGTTTAGTAGTATTAACCAATCTCTTTTAACTGATTCTATAATAACCACACTCAATAAGATTCAATGCGTTAACTGATAGTCAATTTAATATACAGTAAGCATAAATGGAATCAAATGACAAAGCTACGAATCACATAAGGAAGGTAAACTAACTTCAATACAGGAAATTAGCAAACAAAAAATAAGATAAACTCACAGAGAATGGAAAACATCAAACCACTCAAACTTGTGTAAATTAGAAAATATAACACAAAGGGTAGCAGTTTGATCCACGAGAGGCCGAGCCCTTAGCCACCAGTGAATACTACTGCGCTACTTCAAAGAATATGAATGAAAAGTAATGTAAATTATGTATTAACAATTGAACTCAATCCTCATTACAATACGGTTGTCTCCCTCAAAAGCACCAGTCTATAAATTAAAATTAAAATTTGCAATAAATAGAGATCGATTGATTAATTCCCTTTCCTCCTATAATTTTCACTTTTATAGTCAAAAAGGGTAAAAGATAAATGTGATCCCTCAGGATCAGAAGATCCTGAGGGATTCACAACTGAATGCTATCTTCTGAAATTCTTCTTGTTTAGCGTTGATCCTCCTGATTCGTCCTTCAGCCTGTCCACAACCGACGTGCCTTATTCCTCCTTTGTTAGTTTACATTGTTCCGTATCTAGGGAACAACAGCTATTCCTTTCGTCATTTTTCTACATAAAAAGGATTAAGAGTTAGTTATGGTGGCTAAATCTTAATCAAGAGTATTTCATTCATTTCTTATCATAATCCATCAATATGTTAGCGTATCAAGGTATGAAAGAGATAAGAAAAGAGGAAAAAGGTACTATAAATGAGAGTAAATACATACCCATTGCATAACTCAATAGCGAGATGACCCAGGATAACCTGCCAAATCCGCAAGTAGATAACAACACCGCGAAGTTCAAGAAGGACACGGGAAAGTGGTGCGAGTTCCATAAGAGCTCCACTCAAAACACAAGTGAGTGTCAGGCCAGCCAGTCACATGTGGCCAAGCTGAAGGCTTCTGAATTGGATGCATGTTCTGACTCTGAGTTAGAACTTGAAAATGGGAATGAGAAAGGGAAGGATATTATTGATGCGGAGCCCAACACCAGATTTACCACCATGAATATTTATAAGGAGGAACCCGAAGATCTAGAGGAGGAGTGCCTATTCCACCACCATATGTGGGTAAAGGGTTCCCTGCTATAGTTCATTGTCAGCATCAGGAGCCAAAAGAACCTCATTTCAATAGACATCAGAGGTTGTAAAGAGGATGGGCTTACCAACCACAACACACCCACAATCATATGCCACCGGGTGGCTTGGCCAAGGATGGGATCTTCACGTCAGCCAACAGTGCCACCTTCCATATAGCATCAATCCCTTCATGGATGAGGTATTATGTGATGTTTCTCCTCTTAATGTTTGTGATGTATTATTAGGCCAACCATACTTGTTGAAGTGACATGTTATGTATGAGTCAAGGCCTTGTTTTTTAATTGTTACCTTGGGAAATAATTTGTACAGGATACCAGAGGTAGCACTGCCTACCACCATCTCTTTGATTACTCCAAAACAATGCAGTAAGCTCATTTACAAAACTAGGAATTTTTTTTTCCTGATGATATGCCCTCAGGAAAAGAAGAAAATGATGGCCATGACCTCCAGACGGGGTCCCTTTGCACAACAACAACATATGGACAAGGTCGTGAACGAGTACAAGTACATCTTTACCTCCCCTGTAGGGGTGCCTCTTTATTGTCATGTCAAGCACTCCATTGATCTGACCCCAGGTGCATCGTTCCCCAATGGACCAATCTATCGGTGCTCTGTTCTGGAGAGCAATGAAATCAAGAGGCAAATTCAATAGTTGCTACAAAATGGTCACATTTGGCAGAGTTCATCACCTTCTGGAAGCCCAATCGTGTTGGTACAGAAGAAGGGTGGGACTTGGAGACTATGTATTGACTATCGGGTGCTAAACAAGATCAATGTCTAGAATATGTACCTGATCCCAGGGATTGATGACCTTTTGGACCAACTCAAGGGGCCAAATACTTCATCAAGATTGAACTGAAGTTTGGATATCACCAGGTACCAATCGAACCCTTCGATGTATGGAAGTCTACCTTCAAATCCAAGGAGGGTCGAATGGGTGGTTATGCTTTTCAAGTTGACAAATGATCCTGCAACCTTCATGAGGTTGATGGATGAAATATTGCAACCATTCACCAACTCATTTGTAGTGTTATACTTGGATGACATCCTGATCTTCAGCAAGAATTGGGAAGAGCACCTCCACCATAGCCAACAAGTTCTCCAAACATTGCAGCAACACTAGATGTGTGCCAACTTGCAGAAATTCACTTTTGGCATGACCAAGGTTCAGTATTTGGGATACGTTATTAATGAACAGGGGGGGAATTTAGATCCAGCCAAGATCCAACTCATTCGGGATTTGCAGCCCCAACCACTTTGATAGAGCTCCGTAGCTTTCTGGGTCTTGTCAATTTCTATAGCATTTTCATGTTGGGGTTCTCTCATATCACTTGGCCCTTAAGTCAAGTCACCAAGGGAGGAGTCAAATAAAAAGTGTTTTGGTTTGAATCTCAATAGAAGGTGTTCACAAAGTTGAAACATTGCCTCTTCTTTGCACCAATTCTCACATTACCAGACTTGTACAACCATTTGAGATCGATACAGATGCCTCTGACAATGTAATTGGGGCAATCCTTACTCAACAAGGGCATGTAGTGGCATATCACAGTGACACACTTTCAGAAACAGTCTGGAAGTATCCCACTTATTAAAAAGAGATGTATTCCATTGTGCAGGTATGTCAACAATGGAAGCATTATATTTTGGGGAAGAAAAAGGTCATCCACAAAGACCACTGACCCCTACAGTTCATACATCTGCATGGGAAGTTGCAGAATGATCATTGTCAGAAGTGGTCCACATACTTGCAACAGTTCCATTTCAATATCAAGCACAAGAATGGTAGCACCAATAATGTTGCAAACTCTCTCAGCTGACCATCGATCATGGCATAAACCACCATGCTCAACTCTTGTGGGCACGAGACTTATGATTGGGAACTTCTCTACAAAAGCGACCTAGAATTTGACCACATACCAGACACTCTTAGACGGTCAGCATGTTCTAGATTTTCACCTCCAAGATGCACTGTTATGCAACCTGGGAGACCTTTGTGTTCCTTAAAGCGAGCGTGCCAAGATGATTTGGGAAGCACACTACAATCAGGTCGCTAGGCATTTCGGAGTAGAGAAAATAGTGGATGTACTCAGAAGTATTTCTATTGGTAGAATATTCGATAGGATGTCGAGAAGTACATCAGATCTTGCACTGCCATTGCCATTGCCAAACCATGCATCAAGAAGCAAGGCTTCTATACTCCGCTGTGTACCCCTAGTTGACCTTGGGAATCCATCTCCATGGATTACATTTCAGGCCTTCCTTCTACTACGCATGGAAACCACTGTGTTTTTGTGGTCATCGACAGATTCTCAAAGATGGCCATTATGGAAGCTTGCAAGAAGAATATCACAACGGAAGCCATTACTAAACTCTTCCTTGAACGAGTGTGGGTACACTTTGGGATCCCATAGTCTATCATCTGAGATTAGGATAACAGGTTGCTCAATACATTTTGGTCGAGTATCTGGTTGGTGCTAGACACCAAGTTCACTGAGTCCACAACTTGTGTTTTTGTGGTCATCAATAGATTCTTGAAGATGGCCATTATGTCAGCTTGCAAGAAGAATATCATAGCAGAAGCCATTAATAAACTCTTCTTTGAACGAGTGTGGGTACACTTTGGGATCCCATAGTCTATCATCTCAGATCAGGATATTAGGTTTCTCAGTACATTTTGTTCGAGTCTCTGGTCGATGCTAGATACCAAGTTCACTAAGTCCACATCTTTCCATCCCCAAACTGATGGCCAGATAGAGGTCATCAATAGGATGATCTTACACATTTTGTGCATGTACAACTCAAAGCATACATGCACATGGGATGAGAGCCTCCCCTATGTCCAACACAACTATAACCAGGCTCTCCACAGCACGACTAGACACATCCCTTTTTAGGAAGGATTAAGATTCGAGCCATTATGTCCCATTGATGCAGCCATACCAATTGCAGCTACTTAGGAACATTTGGCTCATGTCTAAACCAAAGACGACAAGGAAAAAAAACTTCATTGAGCACATTTAACAAATCTTCCAACAGTTCCACAACATTCTGGATAAATCAAATGCCAAGTACAAGCAGCGACATGATCAACATTGGGTGGCACACAAGTTTCAAGTGGGCGACAAAGTCTGGTTGCATTTGTAGAAGGAAGGCCTTACCGAAACATATCAGAAACTCAGACCACTCCGATATGGTCCTTACAACATTACCAAGGCTTTGGGATACAATTCATTTCAGCTCAACATTCCCCCATTCCTTGGCCTACACTTAGTGTTCAATGTGGAATGCCTTCGACCATACTTCCCACCACTAATGGACACATCACACATTGCAGAACAACTCACACCTACAGAGTTAAATCGAGACTACATAGAACAAGCCACAACTGATTGTATCATGGACACACAAATCAAGAACACTTGACAACAAATAATGCAACTATATCGATTTGTCAAAGTAGGCCAATTCCTTCACCAGGGCAAGTGGCTCACTAGGGACCAAGTTCAGCAAAAGTTTCATCATCTCATGGAGGAACTCAATGAAATGGGAACCATTGCTTCCTAAGGGGGAGGAATGATCCAAGTGGATAATGGTGGCCACCCACCTATTCCACGTGTACCCCCACCATTTTTTCTTTTAGTTTTTTAGTTTCCTTAATTGTAGCACAATTTACTATTTTTTGCAATTTTTTGGGTCCTGGACTTCAAGAGTCATTTCGAGGCCCTAAAAAATGTTTTTTGGAAAAATAACCAATGGTGAAAATGAGTTTTCACCTTGATATTTTCTATCAAAAGTTGTAATCCTTGGATATATATTTCTAACGAGGTATCACACGCATCAAACGGAGATCGTATGCCAAAGTTATGATCCCGAGAAGTTGATGTACCAATTTACCCCAACAAGGCCCATAGTTTGGAGTTTCATCTCCTAGGGTTAGGTTTTTGGATGTTAGGGGTTTTCAATTGCTTCTCAATAATAAATAGGCCCTCAATCATCATTGTAACATAGTTTAGAGGCATGTAGCCACCACATCTCTTCAGAGAGATAAATTACCATTGCCCAAGCTAGTCTTATTTTGTTATGAAACCAACTCAAGAAAAAGATAGAAAAGATAGATCAACGCCTTAGAATTCAGCCTCTTCAAGGGGGAAAACTCCTTTACATTACATAAATGAACAATTCTTTGATGATCCAAATGAAAATACCTCCTTTTTAGATATAGGAGTCTAAGGGGTCATAACATAATTAGAGCCGACATAACAATAATAATGTAAGGGCACAATAATAACAATAGTGGGCTTCTATGGGGGCACAATAGTAACAATATGGGCACTACATGGGTACATCAATATAATAAGTGGGTTGTACTAATAACAATAAGGGGTTACACTAGTAGTGTAAGGGCCTAACATGCCCCTCTCCTTCAAAAAGTGTTGTCCTCAACGCTTGAGTAGTTCTTGATGCTTTTGTATAAAATTCTTGTCCTCCCATGTGGAATCTTCAGCGGGTAAGTTCTTCCACTTGATGAGATACTCTGAAATTGATCGATTTTATAGCTGTCGGGTTCTTGTTCTTATGGCTGCTCTAGGTTCCAATATGATTTTTCCTTCCTCTTCAATTTGTGGCAATATTGTTTGAATTGGGATCTTTTGCAACTTTTGAATAAGTGGCCATACTTCTTCGTCCTTCTTCCATTCATCCCTTGCTTCATTTATCCAATCTGGTTGGATAATATAAATAGCACAAAACAATGCTTCCACATCCTCATCCTTGAAGAGTCTTCCCATTCGGTAAGGTCGCCATTTTTTAAGTGCATGTAATATTGCCAACACTTCCTTCTCATAAATAGCTTGCTTGAGATGTAGCAGTAAAAATACCCAATCACCTACATCACAACATTTTTTACTACGATGTTGATATACCTGTTGTTTAGTTTGATTTTGCACCGAAGTGGCATTATCCTTTAAAAGTTGGAGAACTTGTTGTTGATGCTCGATGTGATCTTTCACTGCTTGAACCTTTTTCTTCTTGATATGTCCTTCTATCTCTACAGTTTGAGGAGTGGTAATTTCTTCCAATCCTTTACAAGATATGGTCAGATTCATTTCTTGATGCTCAATGTGATCTTTCACTTCTTGAACATTTTTCTTCTTGATATGTCCTTCTATCTTGATAGTTTGAGGAGTGATAATTTTGAACAATGATTACAAGATATGGTTGGATTCATTTCTTCTTTCTCAATGTGATCTTTCACTTCTTGCAACTTTTTCTTATTTATATGTCCTTCTCTCTTGAGAGTTTGAGGAGTGGTAATTCTTGCCAATGCTTTACAAGATATGGTCTGATTCATTTCTTCTTTCTCTGGGGTGGGGTCCTGGCGTATATCTTCTTCTTTTGATGTTTCTTGATCCTTTTCTTCCTCCTCTTCATATTCTATGTAAAATAATTTCTTCTCAGCACACTTATGACCTTTAGTGCATTTTCTATCACAATTGTAACAAATCCCTTTTTCTCTTTTTTCTTCCAATTGTTGTGGTGTAACCCTTGTAGGTTATGGAAGGCTAGGAGAAACAACACTTCCATCTTTATAGTTGTGAGGGGTACGCTTCCTGGTTTCCATAATTTTGCTTTCTACTATGTCACAAAGCCCTTTTACTCTTTCCAATTGTTGTGGTGTTGCTCTAAAGAAGGTGTTTCTCTTTGTATCCTCATAATGTGCTATTATTTCCTCCGTGAAAATTGACCACGTAACAAGTTGTTTAGAAGAAAAAATCCCTTTGTACCATAAAAATTGATCTCGTTCTAAATATGAAGATGCAATACATACCTTTTTTAACAGTTGTACACCATGTAGATCAAAATATTGCTCCATCTGAAGTATCCAAGTTACCGGATCCTTGCCACCAAACTTCCTCATCTTGCTTTTTCTTGATTTCAGGAGCTCGACCTTGAAACGACTGTGACTCTGTACTTTCGGATCTTTAAGTTCTAAAATTGCGACCTACAGTAGCCCTCTATGTCCTCTTTCCAATGCCACCAGTCTGATCGAAATTGGATTCTCTAAGAAAGAGTTATGCACAATCTCCCAAGATGACCTGATTACAGACCTTTCCAGAAGAGCGAACTTGTATGAAGTACCGCGTTTCACTGTTTCAACCTTTGGATATGCAAAATGCATACAAGAAACTGCAGTCCGTCCTCTTTCTATAACTTCTTACGAAATTTCAATCTAATCCCCAGAGAGAAAGTTATGACACGTTTCCCCAGGTCACCTGTTTGGAATGTAATTCAGGAGTCTGCAAAAAGGCCAACTTCCTCAGATCATATATCTGTAAATATAGCACGAAAAGTTTTGAAATTTAGACCCAAGGTTCAACACGATTTCTTCTCAAATGGGTTTTTTTTTAAACTTCTGAAACATCACAGAAAGAAAGTTATAACGAAAATGCGACGATGACCTGTTTGGAGCAGCGAAACCCTAGAATCCAAAGCTCTGATACCAAATGTTATGAAACTAGCTCAAGAAAAAGATAGAAAAGATGGATCAATGCCTTAGAATTCAGCCTCTTCGAGGGGGAAACCTCCTTTACATTACATAAATGAACAATTCTTTGATGATCCAAATGAAAAGACCTCCTTTCTATATATAGGGGTCTAAGGGATCATAACATAATTAGAGCTGACATAACAATAATAATGTAAGGGCACAATAATAACAATAGTGGGCTTCTATGGGGGCACAATAGTAACACTATGGGCACTACATGGGTACATCAATATAATAAGTGGGTTGTACTAATAACAATAAGGGGTTACACTACTAGTATAGGGGCCTAACATATTTCCATTCTGTTTGTAAGCATATTTTAGTATTTAATATTAATGAAATGAAGGGTTATTTTTGCTGCATCTTTGTATTTCACGTTATATCGGTATTTTGTTTTGTTCCTGTTTAATTTTGGATCAGTGCTATCAGAGCAGTCTTCTGTTTCTTTTTTTTTTCTTTGCATGTCCCCAACGAGGTCAGGATATAAGGAGTTAGGGCTTGAACTGGTTGAACCTTTGCAAGACCAGCCTCACAAATCCTAACGACCTTCCATGGGGGAAGAAAATAATTACAAAGGAGCACGAGATCCTATAAAAATATTGCTCGAGGAGGCCCTCGAGAAACAAAGGAACGTGATGATGGATAACTTTTCCCATATCCTTCAACAATTTCCCACCAATGGCACATCCACATCCAACAACCAATCTGGAGGTGCCACTCCTTTTAAGGTACAATTAAACTTTGGCATTCCCATATCTGAGGGAAAAATAGATGCAAACATCATAGATAAATGGTTAAATCTCCTAGAAGGATATTTTTTTGTTCTTTTTTTTCCATCTGGGAAAACATTACTTTTTCTTTTCTCGAATTTGCCCCCCACATCAAGGACTGGTGGGAAACTTAGTGTGAGTAGAAGCATGAAAGTACACCCCAATTGTTTTCATCCACACCCACTTGGAATTTGTTCTGGGATGCCATCAAGGATCAATACTACTCTGTCAAGAGCTTATGAGGATAAATACATAAAGTGGACCATGCTACGGAAGGGAAGGGACCAAGACATGTGAGAGTTTACCAATGTTTTTCATACCCTTCGCACGAAGTTGGGTATCAAGGATTCTGAGAAACATTTGGTACTCAAGTACCATGGCTTCCTACATAGGTACATCCAGGATGTGATGGAGTTCCTGGAAATCTCCTTGCTTGGCAAGACATACCAATACGTTGTCAATATCGATTCAAAGCTTAAACAAAGAAAGCGAGACTTTGGATCTATGAATCTGAAGCAAGGGAAAGGTGTCATCGAACGAAGGAAAAAGCCAAGGTGGGAAGATCTAGGACAACCTGCTAAATTCACAAGCAAATAACAACACCACGAAGCCGAAGTAGGACATGGGAAAACAGTGTAAGTTCCATAAGAGATCCACTCACAACACAAGTGAGTATCAGGCCAAGCAGTCACTTGTGGTCGAACTGAAGGCTTCTGAATCATATGCATGTTCTAACTCTGAGTCAAAGCCACAATTTCCACCCAAAGATCTGAAGGAGGAGGAGTGCCTCTTCCACTCCCATATGTGGGTAAAGGGTTCCCCACAACACACCCACAACCATACACCACTGAGTGGCTTCAACAAGGATGTTATGTTCGCGTCATCCAGTAGTGCCACCTTCCATATAGCATCAAGCCCTTCATGGATGAGGTATTATGTGATGTTTCTCCTCTTGATGTTTGTGATGTAGTATTAGGCCAAGCATACTTGGGGAAGCGACATGCTGTGTATGAGTCAAGGCCTCGCATTATTATTGTTACCTTGGGAAATATGATGTACAGGATACCAGAGGTAGGACCACCCATCATCATCTCTTTGGCTACTACAAAATAATGTAGTAAGCTCTTTTAAAAAACCAGGAAATTTGTTTTCTTGATGATACACCCTCAAGGAAAGAAGAAGATGGCGGCCACGATCTCTAGACAAGGATCTAAGCAAGTGTTTCAACTAAGTCCTTAATTTTATTTGAGGCAACGAACTTTCTTGGAGTCAAAAGTATACGAGTCATGATATTGTCTAGTGATTTGTAGTTGAATTTGATACATGATTACTTTCAGCATTAGATTATGGGAAGCACCATAATATAACATTCAATTATATAAAATATAATCATGAATTTACAACATGATATAGAAGGAAGATACAATTTCATCAATCATATCTGAACTAGGACCAAAAACAACTTAAGGTTTTTCATCTTGTAAACTAATGACATCCCCCTCTGCATTAATACTTGAACATTGAATCCATTCAAAGACCTAATGTTTATAAAATGGATTTTTGGGAGTTTAGATAATGGGATTGGAATTTTAACTCTGTCTAACTCTTTTTCAACATTAAAAATAGTTGGAACCAATTTTTCAGCAATATTATGTTCTTGTCACTAATTATGTGGTTGAATTAATTATGTTTTTGTTTCACATGATTGTACTTGAGGCTCATCAAGGTAACCTTTTTGACTGGTCTATGAGGTCCTCGTCTTGGTCTAAGGTTATACCTTCTATTAATTCAGAAATTAAGAATTCAGAAAAAGCTTGATACTTTGAAATTTGAGAATTTATTGATTTTGAATTAAAGATTGATCTTGAGTGATTGGAACAACAACATGTATGGGTAGATCTCACGTAAATGTAAATGTTATGAGGTATATCTCACATGAAAACATAAATTTAAATGTAAAGGTAAACATGTATGGGGTAGATCTCACGTAAATGTAAACATAAACATTAACATGTAATGGGTGAGACTGTAAATGTAAACATTAACATGTAATGGGGTAGATCTTACGTAAATGTAAATGTAAAAGTAAACATCTAACATGTAATTGGTGTAGATCTCATGTAAATGTAAACATTAACAGGTAATTGGTGTAGATCTCACGTAAATGTAAACATTAACATGTAATGGGGTAGATCTCACGTAAATGTAAACGTAAATATAAACATTTAACATGTAATGAGGGTAGATCTCACATTGGCCCAATTTAAAAATCAATCTAATTATTATTATGTATAAACACAATATAAATTTAAAATATAAAGAGTTTTACTAACATTAGAAAAAGAGGTATGGTAAATAAATAAAAATATATCAAATAGGATTAGAAATCAACATCTATTTATATACCAATCCTTGGGTCAAGTTATTATTAATACCATGGAAAAAACATTATTAACCCTAATAATAATATAAAATTATTATTATCATCATTATTATTATTAAATCTAATATTCATATCAATATATTATAATATTAATATTATTTAATTTGATAAATTTGGAATAATACAATACTAAATTTGTTATATTATAATATATATTAATATACCATGATATATATTAACTGTAGATATATATCAGAGGGTAGGACAAAGACATAGAGTGATAGAGGTGGAGAGTCACAAGGGAGAGATGGAGAGAGAAGTAGAGAGGGAGGGATATAATAACAAAGTTGGAGGGTGAAGAGAGAGAGAGAGAGGTGGGAGATAAAGGGAGAGAGAGGAAGGAAGATACGGGATGTGAAAGAGTGGAGAGAGGGAGGGAGAGAGAGATGACGTTGGAGGGGGAGAGAGGGGAAGGTAAGAATAAAGTCATAGAGAGAGAAAGGTGGAGAGAGAGAGAGAGTGATAGGGAAGATGGAGAGAGAGGGAGAGGAGGATGGAAGATGGAAGATGGAGAGAAAGTGAGTGCATGTTTTGGTGGTGATATAGAGAGACAAAGGTAGATAGAGATATTGATGGAAGGTCAAGAGAGGGAAGAAGAGAGAGATAGAGATATGGAGGGAAGGACAGAGAGATTGATATATATGGAGTGAGAGACCGTGTGTTTTTGGGGTGGTGTGATAGAGAGACAAAGGAGAGATCGAGGGATATATAGATATATATTGAAGGGGGAGAGAGGGAATAATAGTTCTTGCACTAGATACACTGATTTCAGCCTAGATGTTGATTTCTAATCCTATTTGATTGCTTACACTACATGCATTGATTTTAGTGTAGATGGTTATTTCTAATCCCATTCGATTGCTTGCATTAGATGTATTGATTTCAATAGATGTTAATTTCTAATTATATTTGATTTCTTTCACTAGATGCATTGATTTCAATGTACATGATTTCTAATCCTATTTGATTGCTTGCACTAAATGCATTGATTTCAGTGTAGATGGTCATTTCTAATTCTATTTGATTGCTTGCACTAAATGCATTGATTTCAGTGTAGACACTGGTTTATAATCCTATTTTCTTGCACTAGATTCATTGATCTGTAGATGTTGATTTATAATCCTATTTGATTTTTTTATTAGATGCATTGATTTCAGTATAGAAGTTATTTTCTAAGCTTATTTGATTACTTGCATTAGATGCATTGACTTTAGTGTAAATGTTTATTTACGATTTTATGTAATTGGATGCATGACGATACATTAATTTTAAAGTGATTGGATTAACAATGTGCATCGATTTCAGTGTAAGGAAAAAATATTATTTGCAATGTACTTTGATTTTTTTTATTGTAATTAAACCTATTAATATTAGAGAGCAAGAGAGACAGTGCATGATGTTTGCTACAACAGCTCGAGCTAAAGATTTAAATTGTTTGCAATTTCAAAAGTACTTTTACAATAATTGATATGAAAAGCTAATAAAACTAACAAGGGTGAAAATAAGAATAGTAGAATAAAATAGACTGATATTGATCACAATGAAGACTTTTTGTAATTAACTACTTTCTTATTATTCAAATTTTGTATCATTCAACACTATTACATTGTCACTTTCCATTCAAAATTTTTATTTCGTCATTTTTCATCATTAAAGTTATTAACAATATTTATCATCTCAAAAACCTAAGGTAATTAAGCATATTTAAAATTAAAATGACCAGATTAATCTTAGACATATTTTGCATATTTAAAATGATTATATTGATATTATATGTATTTACATATTATTGATAAAATTAATCATATCTTTGATAGATTTTCCTTGGCCGCACACGACTGATACCAACCTTGATCCATCTTAACTATAGATCTATCAAGCACCAAGAGGGATCCAATATCATGAGGTGCAAACATTTCCTCAAGTTTTCCACTAAAAAAAAGAGATTTGCACCTTGAGAGATTTGATCCCTCTCAGCGCTTGATAGATCTGTAGTTAAGATGGATCTAGGTTGTTTGATATCATTTCTATCGATAGGGAGAGTTTCTTCACGATCTTGATCATCAATAATTAGGGGAGGTTGAATTTATTGATAATTGTTTGGTCTTTGTAAAAATTTGAGGTTGAAAAGGTCTTTTTTATTGAAATTGTGGTTTGTTTGCAACTTGTTGGGTTACTGTAGGTTGAGATTCTATGCTTGAGATTATAGTAGAAATATTTCTAAGTAGATAGGTAATTTCATCAATTTTATGATCTTCATCTTTAGTTTTTGATGAGGTACCTTCTACTCTGGCTTTCATCCTTTTTTTTAGCATTTTCAGCTTTATCTTTTAGTTTAGAAGATGTTGATGTATTAGCTTCAACTTCGATTGTGTTAGTTTGCATGTCTGCTACAATTTCTGATTTTCTCTCCCTAAGCATGACAACAAAGTCATCTTCGAATGCTTTGGAAAAATTAACCTTAGCAACAGTTAGTAGAGGTTTGCAATCTAGAGGGATTCTGTTATAGAGTTTATTGAATCTCTTAATGAAATCAACTACAAGTTCACTAGGGTTTCTTTTCAAGTCTTTAAATTTAGTTAAGTAATAAAAAACATCATTTTTTACTCCGCATTGATTTTTGAAAAGGTTAACTAGTTCAACACATGAATTAATAGAATTAGCTTGGAGTTGTATGAACCATATCCTAACATTCCCTTCGAGTGATTGAAAAAAGAGTCTTATGTAGACATCTTCATGTTATTAGCAAAGTCTTGGAATGTAGCTAAGTGGTCTTCAATAGATGGCCTTGTCTCTGCATTAAATCTAGGTAAATGTTTTAGGTACCCATCATGAAAAGCATGAAGTTGGGTTGTAGGTGGAAGAACTAAGGTTTCATAATGTTCTAACATAATTGGTTGAATATAAGCCATTTGATGATGTGATGGAGTTGGTCTTTTAGGAGAAACAACTTTACTAGAAGAAGGAGGTGATGAAAATTTGGGTTTTTGGAATAATTGAGGATTAATAACTAAATTTTGAAATTCAAGAATAACATTTCCAGGATACTCAAAAGTTATAGGATTAGTATAGATACTAAGATCCTCTCCCGATTTAGTAGTGGATGGATAACTACTAGGTTTAAACTTAGAAAGAGAAATTTTAGGATCTTCTTTGATGTCAGAAGGTTCCAAATGGGAATAAGGAAGTTCAAAATCTTCAATTTGATGGACTAAAAGTGCAGTTTGAAGATATACTCCTTTAGAAAGGAATTCTTAAAATTTTAGAGGAAGATCCGGTAATTCAACAGGTATTGGAGTTGACTATGAAGGGTTAGATTGTGAAAGTTTTTCATATCGAACAAAGGAAGAAGTAGCAAGAGAGGATTATAACCTAAATCTAATTGATGCAATTATAACTAATATCTCTGGATCTGATAAAGGAGAGAAAAGCTCTAGATTCGACTGGGATCTAGTATGCCTACGTGAAGCTAGATTTAATATGTGGAGTTGCTAGGTGAAGGATTTTAGCCTACTAACCTCTTATTCACTGTTAAGAGGTAGTATAATTGTTGTCCAAGGGAAATAAGTTTCATTTTTCATTCCCTGACAATGCCACCAATCTAATGTTGTCCTTTGTAGATAGTCCTAGGCGAAGGGACTATGCCAAAGCATATAAACTAATGCTTTTAATTATGAATGGATGACAAATGAATAAAATTTTAAATAGATGTAGATCTTAAGTATTCCTGAGAGAACAAAAGGGATGGTTCTCCATTCTTAACAGGATTTAAGATTTAAATTGTTTTAGAATGTAGAATTTAAGAAGATATATAATTCCTTAAATATTCAGACTGAACATCTAATTTGTTATATATAGCATATGTGTATAGAAGTTTTCTATAGCCAAAGAGTACATGTGCAAGAGATAAAGGAAGGAAACAATTTAAAAATTTAGAGGAATTAATTAAGACAAAAAGTTTCAGTTAATTAATCTCTTTAAAAGATAATAACTTTGTAGGGGCTTTCATAGAGATTGCCACTCAATCTATTCTTACCCAGATTTCTATGTTACCTTGAACATGCACAAAGAAAATAAAATGATAACAGAATTGAATAACTGAAAGAAATCACAAAGATACACAAGCCTCTCAGAATGAATCCATAATCCTTCTATTAACTTCAGAAATAACTTAAAAAGTTACAAGCATGCCCATTGGTTCGTCGCAAGGTTTCAATCATTTCTTCCTTGAATTACAAAAAAAATTATAAGGTTTCACTTTCAAACATATCTAAACTAGAATTAAAATTTATTACAAAATATAATACCATCCAAAATATTTGGGATATTACAAAAATAGAACTAAAAATAATGGATTTGAACTAATTTCGAGGGCAGTTGTTGATGATTGTAGCTAGAAATTTTCTTTTTTGTTCACTTACCCTGAAATTATACTGTCTACTGCTGAAATTTTTTTGTCTGCTCCTGTTATTCTACATTTTTTTCCTATTTGATGCGATCACATAGTTTATCCTATCTCTTTTCATCGGGGATAGAAAAATATAACAATTTTCTATATGAATCATCGACTTCAGTATATTTTTGAAAAGTGGGCCTAGTTAGAAAAAAATTCCTAACTTCATGCTAAATTAACAAATCATAACTTAAACCTTCAATGAAGGCTTTCCCAATATTAATTCATCTAACTTTGGCAAATTTTGTCTTGTCCACTGCTATATCATGTAACCTTTGTTGATTCTCTTTAAGTGGGATCAATTTTCTAGTTCTATCCTACAAAGTTGGAAGTCCTTTCTGATGTAAAACATTAAATTTCCTATGAAATTTCTTGATCTGAACCTCCAAATTCTGGCACTTATTCTCAAGCTTTAGCATAAAATTCCTCTTGGTTAGAACCTTTCTCATTTCTACGACAACTTCATCTTTTTCTTTAATGTTGAATTCTTCAAGCTCACCTTTTGTCTTGGAGTTTAGGACTTGGATTATCCTTGTAACATCTCCAAGTTTGTGGTCTAGGTCCTTCTTTCTGCTACTATTTCCTGTGGCATCTACAATAAATATTTCTTCTCAAAAATAATTTCAATTGAAAGCCATAACTCAATCACTAATACATTAATGTCTATCCAAATATTTTCTTTGACCTAAGAAATGGTTTGTGCAATTAAAGATTCATTTTCATAAACTTCTAATTATTGAGTTAATTTATAATTTTTCTGACTCTCAGTCAAATATATATTATCAGACTTAATCTTTTGTTCTTGAATTATTTGGAGCTGCATTATGAGCTTTTCAATTGCTTGATCTTTCGGACAAGTCTCCCATGGCCTTTGACAGTCATTATGCTAAGCTAGTAAACTATGTTTCTATTGTGATGGTTGTTGATGTAGATGTCCCTAGTGTTGAATTACCTGTTGTAGAAGTTGTCGCTATAGGAATGGTAGCTGAAATACTGAGTTGTTTCTCTTTTTCCTTCAATAGTGTTTCCATGTCAATTTCCATCTTCTGAATTTGAATATTTTGATCAACTATCAATTTAAACATATTTTCTTTTTCCTTTTCAAGCTGACTTCTTTTCTTGGATTATGGATTTTCAATAGTAGGAAGTTTAAGTTTCTTCCTTAATGCATGAATGTCAGCATTCTTATTATTTATCATTTTCTTTGATACTTTGATATTAATAGGATCATATCATAGTTTGATCACCATATCTTCAAGAGTTTTGATTCTAGTATCTTTAGCTAGGAATGGCATTCTCTCCATCTTCAACTGTGTGTGAATATTATTCAGGGAAGCTTGTAGTTTATAGGTTTCCATAGCTAAAATTATCAATGTGGAATATATCATTTCACCAACCTACTTATGCAGGTCAATTTTATCAATGGCGTGAATTTTCTAGGTGTCAAAAGTAGAAATGGATGTTTTTTTAGTCTTATGCACTTTTAGGGAGTGGAACTTTAGGTTCCAAGAAAGATAATTGAAACTATCCCTTTTCAGTATCAAGTGCAAACAAAAGTTTGTGTTTTGTAGTGGAAGATTGCTTCCAAAATTCTGAATAAGTGGTTGCCCTTAATGCTTCATTCTTCCTTTTAATTTATGTGTATCTAGAAAAATTATTTTGATCCATTGTATCATGAGAAACAAAAGACATAGGAGAATTTGTAATTTCTTCAATCTGTGGAAAATAAGTGGTGGGAAATTGTGAAAACACTATTGTGGCTTGCTCCTATGAACTCTTGTCCTCTGAGGACTCTTGATTAGTATATGTCTTGTTTCTCCTTTTGAAAGTTGTGAACCATTTAGCTTGAGTTTCTAAGATTGTAGGAGACAAACTTTCTCTTAGTCTTTCGGTTTATTTTTCTTGAGGAACTGGAGTTTGTGAAGATCTATGACCAACAATTTGTGCTTCAACTTCCTGTAATGTATTCTCTTGCCACTCTTATTGATTTGCATATTGTTATATTTCTGACCTGGCTATATGTACATATGGAGTTGTTTTCTGCTCAACTCTTAATTTCGAAATAATCCCTAAAGGATCATAGGACCAAGTAAATCTCAACTTTAATTTCATATGCTTTAATAAATTATCAGCCTCCTTCTTTGTTGCTCTAGTATTGACAATGAAAGGGACAATTTGTGCCTTCAACTTGAATTGGGCTTTCTGCTTCCTAGATACAAAATGCGAATCATCCATGTTCATCATTTGTCTGATGTATTCCAATGAAAATATTCTGATTCGCACAAATACTAGTAACCAGTAGGGAGGAAGTTCACATCCATATATTCTAATCTCTTTCTAATTATGGTAGAGGTACCAATATCCAATTTTGGCTTCCTTAATAAGGTGCATAACTCTTCTGGTTATAGATGAAACTCTTGGCATAACATCACTGCTGAGAAGACATAAAGACATATGCAAAAACTGGTTTACATAATCACTGAAGGCATACTCTTCTATGTTCTTCCTTACCGAAGGAAGTTCAATGAATGAATGAGCAAGGCTTTCCTTTTGCATCTAAATTCTATAATGGGAACTCAAATCTATCTTCTTGATGAAATAGAAGTAAATACACAAGAGTTGATTGGTGTTTAAAAACACCTTCAGAAGAAAACTTTAAAAACCGATCATGAATATTGTCTGCTAAGAGCTTATTGTAGTTGAAAATGAATGAGGGCTTATTACCCATAGAGAACACTGATAAAAATCCCAATATTACTTCATATTCCCACTAATCGGTAGGATAACCTAACAAACATGCAACCATGGATATGACTTTCCTTGACATTTCTGGGAAAATTGAGGTGGAATAAGGTGGATTAGTCCTAGGAAACTCAAAATTATTAGGTAGGAACGACTGAAAAATACGGGATCATTGAGGAAATGTGTTTTTTCATATATCTCAATAAGGGAATTAGTATAAAAATATTGAAAAGGAGCTAAAATTATCTATGTGGAATATATCATTTCACCAACCTACTTATGCAGGTCAATTTTATCAATGGCATGAATTTTCTAGGTGTCAAAAGTAGAAATGGATGTTTCTTTAGTCTTATGCACTTTTAGGGAGTGGAACTTTAGGTTCCAAGAAAGATAATTGAAACTATCCATTTTTAGTATCAAGTGCAAACAAAAGTTTGTGTTTTGTAGTGGAAGATTTCTTCCAAAATTCTGAATAAGTGGTTGCCTTTAATGCTTCATTCTTCCTTTTAATTTCTGTGTATCTAGCAAAATCTTTTTGATCCATTGTATCATGAGAAACAAAAGACATAGGAGAATTTGTAATTTCTTCAATCTGTGGAAAATAAATGGTGGGAAATTGTGAAAACACCACTGTGGCTTTCTCCTATGAACTCTTGTCCTCTGAGGACTCTTGATTAGTATATGTCTTGTTTCTTCTTTTGAAAATTGTGAACCATTTAGCTTTCATTTCTAAGTTTGTAGGAGACAAACTTTCTCTTAGTCTTTTGGTTTATTTTTCTTGAGGAACTGGAGTTTTTGAAGATCTATGACCAACAATTTGTGCCTCAACTTCCTGTAATGTATTCTCTTGCCACTCTTCTTTATTTTCATACTGTTATATTTTTGACCTAGCTATATGTACATATGGAGTTGTTTTCTGCTAAACTCTTAATTTCGAAATAATCCCTAAAGGATCATAGGACCAAGTAAATCTCAACTTTAATTTCATATGCTTTAATAAATTATCAACCTCCTTCTTTGTTGCTCTAGTATTGACAATGAAAGGGCCAATTTGTGCCTTCTGTTAGTGCTTGAAATTTCACCTCAGGCTGAGAAAGGTAAACCTCAAGGCAACATCAAACCACTTAGCCTCGTAGCTAGCCCTACGGGGCAGGAGAGGGCTCTCTCCGGTCTATCTCGATAAAGATCTTCAATGGGCGAGATAACCAATAGGGTAACACTGATTTTAGGCTAGTAAACTGAACAAAGGGTTGATTTGGGATTTTTAGGGTTTTTGGTGGAAAATTGAGGAGGTGGCAATTTTGGGTGCGAGGATTGGACACAGTTTTTACAGGGGGTTCTTTGGGGCGAGGTAGGAGACAGTATTGATGCCTTTGATTGAGGTGGATGATTAAGAATGACAGATGAGGAGTTAAGGAGAACAAACAATAACTTTGAATTCAGACTCCTTAAACAGTAGAAAACATTGAAATTAAACAAACTTAAAAGCAGACCAGGACAATCATGAGTTCTACTTTAACACTTCATTTGCTTAATGTGCAGAAGGAAAAGAAAGGAAATGATTCACATAACACACTTACAAGTACATAGAGAAACACACCATCAATACATGTAACCACAAGAATCCCAAAAAGGACTGCAAAACCCTGGTCTTCCTTAGCCAAAAATTGCAGAGATACAGTGAATAATACAATGATAGCTTCTCCCTAAAGAGTCCAACCATGAAAATGAGCAAGAGAGTACATAATATAGATCATCTAACATCTTTCCCTGCCTCTAGGGGTCGAGCTCACTATTCTAGGAGCCGTTTCAACCAGTTCTAAACTAAGCACTGAAAACTAGGCAGTCAAAACAACTTGCCTCTATAAGCTAGGAAACCAATTCATTCATTAAATACAAGCTATTTCATGAATGAATCTTCTAGAATAGGTAAATAAGTGTCACATCAACATGAAAATACATAAATTACATCAAAGAGGGTGAAAAACCCCATCAAAAGTCAAAACTAGTAATAGCTGGGCGAATCCATGAGCTGTAAGTGAAAAATTATGAAATTTGCTTGATGGGTCGCGCGCCTTTGGGAGCACTTTTGGGGTACTTCCAGGTGTCAAAATGGGGCAAGAGTAGGCTTGTTGGAAATTTAAGTGAGTCTACATTCCAACCCAACTGGAATTTCTGAATTTGGTTGTCATTTACCCCTCCAAAATTGCAATCTCCCAAGACTGCTTTCTGTGTGTCAAAAATGTGGCAAAAAGTCATTTTTTGCTTGTTTTTTGACTTTCAGGAGACCCAAAACTTCATAAAATCTCTTGGAAATGGGTGAGAATGTGTAACTTTTCATGCCAAATCCAGAAATGCTGAGTTTTCCCGGAACGGAGTAGCCAAATGAAAGTGTCGCGCGGGGGGTGAGACCCGTTGAGGGGACAAAACCTGTTTTTTGCTTGAAAAAACCAAAAATGACCCAAAATGCTCAAACTTTCTTGCAATTTGTGCTGGGGCTGAGCTATTTAGTTCCATGCTCCTTCAAGGAAGCCTCGGCCAAGATGTGGAGGGGGTCGGACCTTTTTCTTCGTTTTTGTGCTTTGGTCAACCGTCTTTGGAGCACTTTCATTCTTGCCTTGCATACGTGCATTTGTGCCCAATAGTGATTTTTCATGTTCCTGAGCAAGTCCTTATCTTGGTTGGCCTTGGCTAGAAACCTCTCCCAATGAGCATTGACCCGGAGAAGCATAACCTCTCGAGAGATAAAATCCTCCCATGGGATACCCTGCTGTTTTGATTGTTTGAGATGTTGTTTCAAGGGGACAAATAACACAAGGGAAATGTTAGGGAAGGGAGATTTTGAAGGGACATTGTGAAAAACATATGAAATAGGGAGTTAAGGGAAGGAATCATGATATATACCCCATCACATATTTATGATTTGCAAAGGCTTTATGAGAGGTAGGGTTTAGTTTGAGATTCTTGATTTTTAGGGCTAGGGGTAGGGTTTAGGGCTTTTGGTATTTTTTGGTAGGGAGAATGAGTAAAATGATGAGGGAGGTGGAAATAGGATGTAGGGAAAAAGTGGGGGTAAAAAGGATAACCTTGAAAACAACAAGACAAACCCTAGCTCAACCAACACTTTGACCTTCTTGAGCAAATATGCATTGGATTCATTATTTCAAAATGATTGGCTTAAACAACATTCACATGCTTTTCAAACTTTGGTAAACAATGTATTTTCATGAGGAGAGGCCTACCTGCAACCTTGAAGCAATATGGGGTTATTTGGCAGCTCACTGGAAAATTTCTGTGGAGAAATCCCCAACGGGTCGCGCCTGTGTAAAGTTTACACTGGTGGAGGTGCCCTGATGGGTCGCGCGCCTTCAACGGGTCGCACGATTTTGTAGGAGGCTTTTGGAGGCCTTCCCAGTGCCGGAATTAGGTACAGGATAGCTCGTTGGAAATTTATTTGAGTCTAATTTCCAACCCAACTGGAATCTTTCAATTTGGAGTTCATTTGGCCTACCAAAAATCAAATCTCCCAAGACTGGTCAAAAAGTGCCAAATGAGGCTGCCTCAAGGAAGAGTGTTGTTGCAATCAACTTTTGAATGCCTTCCTCAACCCCAAATTGAGCTCATGATAGTTCATTGGAAAGATATTTGTGTCTAGTGATCAGTTTACCCATCAAGAAAATCATTTGGCCAACCAAGCTAGGAGAAAACTTGAGTTTCCTAAGGTCACTTCAGAGGTGTCTTTGATTCTCCTGAGGCAACGATATTCTTGACATTTCTCTCAAACCATAACACCTGTGCAAAAAGTGAAAGAGGGTTTTCTTCCTTGGCATGTTTTGGAAATAAACCTCTCTCAGTTTCCCAAATTTCATCTTTGATTTCTCTAAAACATCTTTTGAGTGAAACTTATCCCGATGTGTGGAACAGGGGATTTTGCCGAAATGAAGTGGAATGAAGGGGATAAGAGGCTTCTAAATTCTTGGGGAAATTTTTGGAAGTAGGGCGGGATGTTAGGAAGCAGGGGAAAGTAGAATCTCAGATATTGAGTGAGGGGAAGGGGTTCAAAAGGGCAAAACACAGGCCAAACCTAGAAAATTGCCAAGTTGTAGCTAGAAACTAGGGTTTGTGCGAAAATGAGGAATTTGGGGGATCTCAGTGATGGGAAGCATTTGGTAAGGTACTTTAAGGATAGGGGAAGGTGTATGAACATCAGGAAACAAGTTTTGCCGATGATTTGACTGACCAAGAGAAATTAGCTTTCAAAACCCTAGGAGAGGGAAATGACCTTGCCTAGGCGCAATTGAAGCATGAACAAGATGTAAAATGACTCATTAGACACTGACATGATAATGAAAACCCTATGAATGATGATAGAATCAGATGAATAGTGACATGGACCGACATTTTGACAACTTTAGAAGGAGTTAAAGCAAAACCTAGACCTAATGCCTAGTGACCAAATGTTGCTTAAAAACTCTTTGAAATGGCAAAATTTTACCTGGACACTCTGAGACCACTTTGTAAGAGCTTATTTGATCACTGGAGGAAGGCTGGAAAGACTGACACTAACATTGGCTCCAATGGGAATGGTAGCTCCTTGGAGGTGCCAAGAACCGCAGACCTCTGGGAGAGCAGACCAGTGCTTTCAACCATTGGGCAATGGAGTCAAAAACTCAAGCTGAAATGCATGACTGAAAACTGATGACTTGACAACACAAATTGACTCTCACTCAACTAAAAATTGACTCAATACTTAAACACAACTGACAAACTGGAAATGATGCTCAAGTTTGAGCTTATTCATCAAAACCTTCTCTAACAGTTTCATTCATCACCTGATCAAGTGAAATGAAACAACCAATGCAACCAAGTAAGTATTCTGTCTGCTGGTTGAATTCTCCACAAGTTCTCGCTTATGAATAACAAGAGAGAACTACTGAAAGGCAACTCCCATGACAACTTAGAAACAGATCCGTTGAAAGATATGAATTCTCTATCCACCTCCAAAAACACTGCATAAGGATCTTGAAATTCAAGCACACTGGAACTTAGCTCATCTAATGGATTACTTCTCGTTTCCTCATACCATGAATGCAAACTTTGATTTGAGGCTTGTGACGAGACCTCTGCTGAAAATGACGAAGAAATCGGCTGTCGGATCAAGTTCATATCAGCACATGTTTCAGGCTCACATATAGACAATGGAGAAAAACTTTGACTGCAAACCTCATCCAAAACATCAGCTATTGGATCATGAAAAACTGGAAAAGACTGCTGTAATGTATCCATTGAAAATGCATGACATCTTTCTAGCTGTTCATCTTTTTCTTGAGAGATTTCACGAAGATTCTACCTTATAAACTGAAATGCTTCGAAACAAAAGGGTATAGAATCTTCCTGCATCATTAAATCATGTATTTCGTCTTCCACAACTTCATCTGTAATCTGCCCTTCAATTTCATTTGGTGGCTGCAAATCTGATACTACAGGCTGTCCAAGAATTTTGTTATCTGTCTCATCCTCAACATTAACACTGAGAGATTGCTGATTTGTTATAAGCTGTTCATTTGAAGATTTACTATGCAATCTACCCTTCAAAAACTGAAATGATTCAAAACAGAATGGTACGGAGTCACCTTGAATCATTAAATCATGTGTGTCCACTTCCAAGTCTTCAGCTGCAACTTGACAATCAATGGCTTCCGGGGGTTGCCAATTTGAATATGAGAAGTCTTGAACAAAATTTCCTTTGCTCTCAAGATGATTCAAATCAAGACTTGTTGACATTTGATTTCTGATTGCATGGTAATTATCTCTAATGAACTGAAACGAATCAAAACAAAAAGGCAAAGATCCTTCACTTACTTCAAACTTTGCTGCACTATCCTCATCAATGTCATAGCTGATATGTGATGGCTGAACATTGTATTCAAGCTGCTAAAAATGAACTTCCTCCTCGCACAAACTAGCCGCTGATTCATCTGCAAGATTAGCTTTTGTTTGGAGAACATAATCATCATCATACTGATCAAACTGAGGCAAATCATCAGTATAAAAGACATCATCAAGCATACATGTCATATCAACAGATCTCTCTTCTTCACAATGATCTATAAAACAATCATTATGACAACTGGGATCAGAAAGAAGATGTTTTGGATCAGCAACTTGTTCTTCTTCAATCAACGAGCCATGGGATTGAACATCATAATCATTCCTTGGGGTGATCTTGTCCATCATCTTTTCCACTGCACTTACCAAAATGTCAAGCTTCACCTCTAGAGATGTTGATTTTTCCGAATCTATGTTTTTCATCTCTTCTTCCTTCAACCTTGCCCGTTGGATCAGCAGATGCGCCTCTACATTTACTGCACTATTTTTCATCTCATGAAGTGTTGCAATATTCTTTTCTCTCAGCTGAAAATCCATCTCCGGATCAAAGGCACCCGGATAGTGCAAGAGAGCAGATCTAGGAGAAGGTCTTATATCAACTAGCATCGAATAATAAACTTGATTAAATCTGGCCGAAAACTGTTGTACTGTCTCACCTGGTAATCTTTTCAGCTGGTTATACTCTTCTACAATCAAGAAAAGGTTTTGCCCGATCATCCACCTGTCGAGAAAAACTTTGACAAACTGCTGGAAATATGAGATGCTTGCATCAGGCAGGGCTTTGAACCAACTCTTCACTTTAGCTTGCAAAGAAAGAGCAAAAAGCCTAATACTAACATCTTCTTCATCAACTTCAAAAAGATCTAGAAAATTCTCAAAATTCTGCACATGTTGCTCAGCGTTGACATTCTTACTTTCACCATCAAACCTCGGCAAGTATAGATCATAGTTTTTGGGGAAAGCATGGAGAACAGAGGGTAAAACAAGAGGTTTATACCGATCTGGAATTTTACAAGGTATAGGGGTATGTACAGAAGGTATAGAATCAGTCTTGGTCTCTTGAGATTCATCAATCTGAAGATGGTCATCACAAAATTTAGAAAAATGATCCTGATCAAGCTCAAAGGCATGCAAATATTTGGTTTTCACATTCTTCAAAGGGAAAGAATCAACTGCAGGCCGAGGATCTCTTCTCAAATACAATATACTTTGCAAAGCCTTCTCGACATTCTTGGGAAAAGAGAAGAAATAATTTATGACAAAGAACAAAATGTCTTGGATGAAATTCCAAATTGAATACCTGGTCTGTCCATGTTGTCCTTTCATGTTTTTGCTGGTCGGGATCATCCTCCAGTGGAGTCTTTGGATCTGATCTCGAAAATGATTTAGAGTCACCAAGTGAATGATTTCATCCTTTCAAGTGTCTGATCATTGTCCACTATCAACAATCAGATCTGAACTTGATACATGTACTGGGGTGAAATGCAAATGAAGTGTTGTATTCACAAGCTCACGGAGATTGACTGAAGCAGCGTTTATCTACTTCCGCTTATGCAAAGCAAAAGCATTTCGAAGGCTACCTGCCATAACTTCATGCTCCGTCTAAGACTTATGAATCAAACACATCAACCCACAAACAAGTTTGTTCTCCCCAGTATGGTCGCCAATATGTTAGCGCTTGAAATTTCACCTCAGGCTGAGAAAGGTAAACCTCAAGGCAACATCAAACCACTTAGCCTCGTAGTTAGCCCTACGGGGCAGGAGAGGGCTCTCTCCGGTCTATCTCGATAAAGATCTTCAATGGGTGAGATAACCAATAGGGTAACACTGATTTTAGGCTAGTAAACTAATCAAAGGGTTGATTTGGGATTTTTAGGTTTTTTGGTGGCAAATTGAGGAGGTGGCAATTTTGGGTGCGGGGATTGGACACAGTTTCTGCAGGGGGTTCTTTGGGGCGAGGTAGGAGACAGTATTGATGCCTTTGATTGAGGTGGATGATTAAGAATGATAGATGAGGAGTTAAGGAGAGCAAACAATAACTTTGAATTCTCCTTAAACAGTAGAAAACATTGAAATTAAACAAACTTAAAAGCAGAGCATGACAGTCATGAGTTCTACTTTAACACTTCATTTGCTTAATGTGCAGAAGGAAAAGAAAGGAAATGATTCACATAACACACTTACAAGTGCATAGAGAAACACACCATCAATACATGTAACCACAAGAATCCCAAAAAGGACTGCAAAACCCTGGTCTTCCTTAGCCAAAAATTGCAGAGATACAGTGAATAATACAATGATAGCTTCTCCCTCAAGAGTCCAACCATGAAAATGAGCAAGAGAGTACATAATATAGATCATCTAACATCTTTCCCTACCTCTAGGGATCGAGATCACTATCCTAGGAGATGTTTCAACCAATTCTAAACTAAGCACTGAAAACTAGGCAGTCAAAACAACTTGCCTCTATAAGCTAGGAAACCAATTCATTCATTAAATACAAGCTATTTCATGAATGAATCTTCTAGAATAGGTAAATAAGTGTCACATAAACATGAAAATACATAAATTACATCAAAGAGGGTGAAAAACCCCATCAAAAGTCAAAACTAGTAATAGATGGGCGAATCCATGAGCTGTAAGTGAAAAATTATGAAATTTGCCTGACGGGTCGCGCGCCAAATCCTGACGGGTCGCGTGCCTTTGAGAGCACTTTTGGGGTACTTCCAGGTGTCCAAATGGGGCCAGAGTAGGCTTGTTGGAAATATCTGTGAGTCTACTTTTCAACCCAACTGGAATTTCTGAATTTGGTTGTCATTTGCCCCTCCAAAATTGCAATCTCCCAAGACTGCTTTCTGTGTGTCAAAAATGTGGCAGAAAGTCATTTTTTGCTTGTTTTTTGACTTTCAGGAGGCCCAAAACTTCATAAAATATGTTGGCAATGGGTGAGCATGTGTAACTTTTCATGCCAAATCCAGAAATTCTAAGTTTTCCCGGAACGGAGTAGCCAAATGAAAGGGTCGCGCGGGGGGTGAGACCCGTTGAGGGGACAAAACCTGTTTTTTGCCTGAAAAAACCAAAAATGACCCAAAATGCTCAAAATTTCTTGGAATTTGTGCTGGGGCTGAGCTATTTAGTGCCATGCTCCTTCAAGGAAGCCTCGGCCAAGATGTGGAGGGGGTCGGACCTTTTTCTTCGTTTTTGTGCTTTGGTCAACAGTCTTTCGAGCACTTTCATTCTTGCCTTGCATACGTGAATTCGTGCCCAATAGTGATTTTTCATGTTCCTGAGCAAGTCCTTATCTTGGTTGGCCTTGGCCAGCAACCTCTCCCAATGAGCATTGACCCGGAGAAGCATAGCCTCTCGAGAGATAAAATCCTCCCATGGGATACCCTGCTGTTTTGACTGTTTGAGATGCTGTTTCAAGGGGACAAATAACACAAGGGAAATGTTAGGGAAGGGAGATTTTGAAGTGACATTGGGAAAAACATATGAAATAGGGAGTTAGGGGAAGTAATCATGATATATAACCCATCACATATTTATGATTTGCAAAGGCTTTATGAGAGGTAGGGTTTAGTTTGAGATTCTTGATTTTTAGGGATAGGGGTAGGGTTTAGGGCTTTTGGTATTTTTTGGTAGGGAGAATGAGTAAAATGATGACGGAGGTGGAAATAGGATGTAGGGAAAAAGTGGGGGTGAAAAGGATAACCTTGAAAACAACAAGACAAACCCTAGCTCAACCAACACTTTGACCTTCTTGAGCAAATATCCATTGGATTCATTATTTCAAAATGATTGGCTTAAACAACATTCACATGCTTTTCAAACTTTGGTAAACAATGTATTTTCATGAGGAGAGGCCTGCCTGCAACCTTGAAGCAATCCGGGGTTATTTGGCAGCTCACTGGAAAATTTCTGTGGAGAAATCCCCAACGGGTCGCGCCCGTGTAAAGTTTACACTGGTGGAGGTGCCCTGATGGGTCGCGCGCCTTCAACGCGTCGCGCACTTTTGTAGGAGGCTTTTGGAGGCCTTTACAGTGTCCAAATTAGGTGAAGGATAGCGCGTTGGAAAGGTGATTGCGTCTACTTTCCAACCCAACTGGAATTTTTCTTTTTTGAGTTCATTTGACCTATCAAACATCAAATCTCCCATGACTGGTCAAAAAGTGCCAAATGAGGCTGCCTCAAGGAAGAGTGTTGTTGCAGTCAACTTTTGAATGCCTTCCTCAACCCCAAATTGAGCTCATGATAGCTCATTGGAAAGTTCTTTGTGTCTAGTTATCATTGTACCCATCAATAAAATCATTTGGCCAACCAAGCTAGGAGAAAACTTGATTTTCCCAAGGTCACTTCATAGGTGTCTTTGATTCTCCTGAGGCAATGGTATGCTTGACATTTCTCTCAAACCATGACACCTGTGCAAAAAGTGAAAGAGGTGTTTCTTCCTTGGCATGTTTTGGATAGAAACCTCTCTCAGTTTCCCAAATTTCATCTTTTATTTCTCTAAAACATCTTTTGAGTGAAACTTATCCCGATGTGTGGAACAGGGGATTTTGCCGAAATGAAGCGGAATGAAGGGGATAAGAGGCTTCTAAATTCTTGGGGAAATTTTTGGAAGTAGGGCGGGATGTTAGGAAGCAGGGGAAAGTGGAATCGCAGATATTGAGTGAGGGGAAGGGGTCCAAAAGGGCAAAACACAGGCCAAACCTACAAAATTGCCAGGTTGTAGCTAGAAACTAGGGTTTATGCGAAAATGAGGAATTTGGGGGATCTCAGTGATGGGAAGCATTTGGTAAGGTACTTTAAGGATAGGGGAAGCTGTATGAACATCAGGAAACAAGTTTTACCAATGATTTGACCGTCCAAGAGAAATTAACTTTCAAAACCCTAGGAGAGGGAAATGACCTTGCCTAGGCGCAACTGAAGCATGAACAAGATGTAAAATGACTCATTAGACACTGACATGATAATGAAAACCCTATGAATGATGATATACTCAGCTGAATAGTGACATGGACCGACATTTTGAAAACTTTAGAAGGAGTTAAAGCAAACCCTAGACCTAATGCCTAGTGACCAAATTTTGCTTAAAAACTCTTTGAAATGACAAAATTTGACCTAGACACTCTGAGACCACTTTGTAAGAGCATATTTGATCACTGGAGGAAGGCTGGAAAGACTGACACTAACACCTTCAACTTGAATTGGGCTTTCTACTTCCTAGATACAAAATTCGAATCATCCATGTTCATCATTTGTCTGATGTATTCCAATGAAAATATTCTGATTGGCACAAATACTAGTAACCAGTAGGGAGGAAGTTCACATCCATATATTCTAATCTCTTTCTAACTATGGTAGAGGTACCAATATCCAATTTTGGCTTCCTTAGTAAGGTGCATAATTCTTCTAATTTTAGATGAAACTCTTGGCATAACATCACTGCTGAGAAGACATAAACACATATGCAAAAACTAGTTTACATAATCACAGAAGGAATACTATTCTATGTTCTTCCTTACCGAAGGAAGTTCAGTGAATGACTGAGCAAGGCTTTCCTTTTGCATCTAAATTCTATAATGGGAACTCAAATCTATCTTCTTGATGAAATAGAAGTAAATGCACAAGAGTTGATTGGTGTTTAAAAACACCTTCAGAAGAAACCTTTAAAAACCGATCATGAATATTGTCTGCTAAGAGCTTATTGTAGTTGAAAATGAATGAGGGCTTATTACCCATAGAGAACACTGATAAAAATCCCAATATTATTTCATATTCCCACTGATCGGTAGGATAACCTAACAAACATGCAACCATGGATATGACTTGCCTTGACATTTCTGGGAAAATTGAGGTGGAATAAGGTGGATTAGTCCTAGGAAACTCAAAATTATCAGGTAGGAATGACTGAAAAATACGGGCTCACTGAGGAAATGTGTTTTTTTCATATATCTCAATAAGGGAATTAGTATAAAAATATTTAAAAGGAGCTAAAATTATCAATGTGGAATATATCATTTCACCAACCTACTTATGCAGGTCAATTTTATCAATGGCATGAATTTTCTAGGTGTCAAAAGTAGAAATGGATGTTTCTTTAGTCTTATGCACTTTTAGGGAGTGGAACTTTAGGTTCCAAGAAAGATATTTGAAACTATCCCTTTTTAGTATCAAGTGCAAACAAAAGTTTGTGTTTTGTAGTGGAAGATTGCTTCCAAAATTCTGAATAAGCGGTTGCCTTTAATGCTTCATTCTTCCTTTTAATTTCTGTGTATCTAGCAAAATTATTTTGATCCGTTGTATCATGAGAAACCAAATACATAGGAGAATTTGTAATTTCTTCAATTTGTGGAAAATAAATGGTGGGAAATTGTGAAAACACCACTGTGGCTTGCTCCTATGAACTCTTGTCCTCTGAGGACTCTTGATTAGTATATGTCTTGTTTCTCCTTTTGAAAATTGTGAACCATTTAGCTTTCATTTCGAAGTTTGTAGGAGACAAACTTTCTCTTAGTATATTGGTTTATTTTTCTTAAGGAACTGGAGTTTGTGAAGATCTATGGCCAACAATTTGTGCTTCAACTTCATGTAATGTATTCTCTTGCCACTCTTCTTTATTTTCATACTGTTATATTTTTGACCTAGCTATATGTACATATGGAGTTGTTTTCTGCTAAACTCTTAATTTCGAAATAATCCCTAAAGGATCATAGGACCAAGTATATCTCAACTTTAATTTCATATTCTTTAATAAATTATCAGCCTCCTTCTTTGTTGCTCTAGTATTGAAAATGAAAGGGCCAATTTGTGCCTTCAACTTGAATTGGGCTTTCTTCTTCCTAGATACAAAATGCGAATCATCCATGTTCATCATTTTTCTGATGTATTCCAATGAAAATATTCTAATTGGCACAAATACTAGTAACTAGTAGGGAGGAAGTTCACATCCATATTTTCTAATCTCTTTCTAATTATGGTAGAGGTACCAATATCCAATTTTGGCTTCCTCAGTAAGGTGCATAATTCTTCTGATTTTAGATGAAACTCTTGGCATAACATCACTGCTGAGAAGACATAAAGACATATGCAAAAACTAGTTTACATAATCACTGAAGGAATACTCATCTATGTTCTTCCTTACTGAAGGAAGTTCAGTGAATGACTGAGCAAGGCTTTCCTTTTGCATCTAAATTCTGTAATGGGAACTCAAATCTATCTTCTTGATGAAATAGAAGTAAATACACAAGAGTTGATTGGTGTTTAAAAACACCTTCAGAAGAAAACTTTAAAAATTGATCATGAATATTGTCTGCTAAGAGCTTACCGCAGTTGAAAATGAATGAGGGCTTATTACCCATAGAGAATACTGATAAAAATCCCAATATTACTTCATATTCCCAATGATCGGTAGGATAACCTAACAAACATGCAACCATGGATATGACTTGCCTTCACATTTCTGGGAAAATTGAGGTGGAATAAGGTGGATTAGTCCTAGGAAACTCAAAATTATCAGGTAGGAATGACTGAAAAATATGGGCTCATGGAGCAAATGTGATTTTTTCATATATCTCAATAAGGGAATTAGTAGAAAAATATTGCAAAGGAGCTAAGATATTAATTTGGAGTGCTTGGCAGATAGATTCAGGAGTAATGGAGAATAAAACTTCATTGTTTTAGGCAATTACTTCTCTATGATTGGGAAGATACTTGAAATGACACCAGGTGAAAAATTCAAGGAATGTATGAGTTTGGGAAAATAAATATTATGGTAAAAAATAATTTCAAATACTCAATTCATCATTAACATCTAAGAATTTCTGGTTTTCCCAATTGTGGAGTTCATAAAGATCAAACTCACACTTTGTTTCTTAGATTTTATATTGCTTCTCAACGAGAGGGAGCTCATCTAAGTTAACTACAGAGGGAATCATAAGGATTTATATAGCTAATTTTGACTTGCTTTTAGATGAAGACATCATGAATAGGAAATAAATAGCTAAGGTGGTGAATTACCATGCAAATGACGATCACTATTGTATGAACGATGGTTGCGCGATTGTGGAATTGAGAATTGAACTGGTGCTATTGAAAGCTGAAATGGTGAAAGGGAGTATACAGAGTAACACTTGGTTTCTTAAAATACGAGATTCGAATGCATAACCCTTTTTGGGCATGCCTTATTAATGATTTGATATGTTGGCACGGATGATTAATGAAAAAATGGTTATATGAACTTTTGACGGGAGGATTTTAATTTTTAAACAACTACATAGTGGGAGAGAAATAGGAAAGGGATAGGTGGCAAGGTGTGAGCGAGTGTGGGAGTGGAGCGAGAAGGATAAAATGAATTATGGAGGGAGGGTAGGTAGTTTGTGGTAGTGGAGAAGGGGTTCCCGAAGTTATTATGGAGGCGCCACGTATTAATGGGCAATTTATTGAAATCAACTTTTTGGACCCCCCACTCCAACCTCGTTAACCTCCAAAGGTGCGGTAGGGTCATGAAATCATCCTCCATCATTCATCTGGGTAGGAATGATCTCCTCCATCGATTTCCAATCATGCTTTATTGCAACATGACAAACATCAAATCACACTTTTTTTGCAAAATAAATTATAACCCTTTAGAAAAATATACAAAGAATTAAATAATAAGCATATAAAACAATTCAGAGTTTTAATTTTCTCGTGAATTTGTGATTTTTATTATATTTATTTTTTCATATATATATATATATATATATATATATATATATATATATATATATATATATATATATATATATATATCCCTTTTCTCATTTTTTTTCTTTTTCTTTTTCTATTTTCTTTTTCTTTTTCTTATTTTTCCATTTCTTTCTTTTTTTGTTTTTCTATATATATATTTTTCTTTTTCTTTTTCAACGTAATACAAAAACTAGGGCAAAAATAACTTACAACACCAATCTGCATAATGCTTATGCCTGTCTTGTGCTACCTTTAAATTACTCTTGATAACCTACATTTCATATTCCATTTTTACCAACATAACTAGTCCAATCAGTACCCTACATTAGGGAAACTTTGGGGTATAAAATGGGCCTCCTAAGGAAATTATAAAATAATATTAGATTACATCATCAAATTTTAAAGGGAAAAAAGAAAAAACTACTTTTCAACTTGTGTTTTCAACTTAACTCCCTATGGGTTTACTCAAATTTCGAGCGGGAACACTCATTGGATGCAAAATTTGATTCCTCATCCAAGGAGTACACATATTTCATACTTTCTATGGACCTTACTAGACAAAAAATGACAAATTCATGAAAATGTGATTGCAATAACATTTTTTCATATATTTCTCATTTTTCATGTAGAAGGGTCCATCGAAAGTATGCAACATGGGTACTCTTTGGATGAGGAATTAAATTTTGCATCCAACGAATACTCCCACTTGAACTTTGAGTAAAACGTTAGGGAGATAAGTTGCAAATAGGAGTTGAAAAAGTAGTTTTATTATTTTATTATTTTTTAATCCTTTTACGTTTTTACTCCAAAAATGGTGAATCATCCCCCATGGTTGACATCATCATCTTGAATCCTACTGGTTCTTATAACGTTTATTTTCGTTGTACATTTTTCTCGGGAGTCCCATTCTAGACCTCAAAATTCCTCTAATGTTCACTAGATCACTCCAGCTGATATGAGTATGACAACTCTACCCATAACGTGTTATAAATAGACTCATCCTCAAGGACTCTTGATACCCGTTCTTATAAGAAAACTCAACTAGTGGTATATACTCTTCCCATTTCTGTTGTTGATGCATAATGTACATCCTCAACATGTCCTCTAGAATCCTATTAAACCTCTTCGTTTATGCATCTATCTGTAGATGATAAGTTGTACTAAAATCCAACTTTGTCTTCAAACCTACAACCAATGCTTTCCAAAACCTATAAGTGAACTTAGCATCTCTATCAAAGATAATCTTCTTAGGAATACAATGTAATATCACTATCTCCCTAATTAAAATATGTGCTACCTCACTAGTTTAATTAGTAGACTTCACCGCAATGAAGTGAGCTACCTTACTTAATATGTCAACCAAAACCATAATGGAGTCATGCTACTTTGATGTCCTCAGAAAAATATAATGAATTCCATGGAAATGACCTCCCATTTTCACTTTGGAATCGAAATTGGTTGCAATAACCCACCTTGATGCTTGCACTTTTCTTTTACCTATTGATAATTAGAACACCTTGCAATGAACTCAGCTACATCTTACTTCATATTCATCCAATAGTAGAACTTATTCACAATTGTTAGAGTCTTATGATATGATGGGTGACCTGAATATGGCTTAACATGAAATTTTGTCAAGATGATCTTCTTGAGCTCATCACTATCCGGTACATAGATCCTATCCCTAAATATCACCAAAACATTTGTCGTGAGACGATAATCCACATGTTGATCACCTATACTATGTTGTTGTAGCTTGTGCTTAAGATGTTGGTACATGTTATTCTGCTGCCCTACCTACAAGATCTTCTCCTCCAACTTTGTCCCATCTAAAATCATAGGTGCAATGTGATTTACTTGAACTCTTGTGCTAAGGGAACCTGCAGCCCTGTTCTCTTTCCCATTAATGCACTTTATCTCAAATTCAAATGCATTGAGAGTATCCAAACACCTAGCTTATGTGTCATTAAAATTCAGCTAGCCAAATAAGTATCTCAGCCCATTGTGATTGCTCAACAGAATAAACTACATGCCCAAAAGATAGTGCCTCCACATATTCAATGCAGGAATGATCACTACTAGCTCTAGATCATGAGTCACATAATTTTTGTTGTTCTCATTCAACTTCCTTGACTCATTGCATAATACTAGTATTTCTTGCATTAGAACTATACCAATTCCTCCCTTGAAAGCATCTATACACACCAAAAACACTTTATTTGGATATACAATCTTCAAGAACATAGAATTTGTAAACAACTACTTCAATTGCTCAAAACTAGCTACACATTCCTCAGTCCATTCAAACTTCTTTCCTTTTCACTGCAAAGATATAATACAATAGGAAATCTGTGAGAAGTTCGTGATGAACCTCTTGTAGTAACCTGCTATTCCCATAAATGATCTAACCTCATCCACATTCCTAGGTATTCCCCATTCCATGATAGCTCTGATAGTCTCCAGGTCTACTGCTATACCTTCCTTGGAAACATGTCCCAAGTAATGAATTTTTGTCTAAAGGAAACTACACTTACTAAGATTGACATATAATTAATGCTCTCTTAGAAATATCAACAATGTTGTTAGATTCTCTACATTTTCTTCCTCATTCTTAGAATATATCAATATGTCATCAATGAATGCTATCACAAAATTATCCAGATAAGGATGCAACACATTATTCATCAAGCACATTAAATTAGTGGGAGAATTTGTCAAACCAAAAGGAGCCACAACAAATTCATAATGCCCATACATGGTCCAGAATGCGATTTGGTAAATTCCCTCTTCTTTGATGTGTACTTGATGATATCGTAATCTCAATTCAATGTTCGATAACATTGTTGCTCCATTCAATTGTTTGAACCAGTCATTAATCCGTGGTAACAGATACATGTTCTTGATCGTCACCTTGTTCAACTACCTGTAATCAATTCACAATCTAAGAGTACCATCATTCTTCTTCACAAACAACACTGGTGCACCCCAAGGAGACACAGTTGGCCTAATGTATCCGTTATCAAGCATTTCCTTGAATTGCAACTTCAGTTCCACCAAATCTAGAGTGCTCACCTTGTAAGGTGCCTTAGATGTTGGTGCTACTCCTGGCATCAACTCAATAGAAAATTCGACTTCACTATGAGGTGGTAACTCTGAAATATCTACTGGAAATACATCCTGAAACTCTTGTAAAACCAAATACATCTTCAATACTTTCGCATCCTCAACATCCTTACTATATTAGCTCCAGTCTAAAATTTCATTTAATAAAGTTAAATAAATACAAAATAAGACCAAGGTCATGGGACATGTATTCCAATCTAAATGTTGCGAAAAACATCCTAGTGGGTGTTCATTTGGTTTATTATGGCTAAGGAAATTGGCAAAGGAAATGACAAAGACATTGGAAAGGAAAAGAGGCACTAATTTGGAATTTTATTTATGAAAATAAAGGAAATATGAGAAAAGGAAGGTGAAAGGTCATAGGTTGCATGTGAGGAGGAAATTGAAGGAAAATTAGTTGAAATTGAAGAAAAATAGAGGCCGCGTTGATAAAGAGGCTTATGAGGATCTATTCACATTTTTTGTTAGCATCAACTTTTGTCAGTTTAGTTCTGAAGCTCTCTCTTTATTCTCTTTATCCTTTCATACTCTTGCACACTTATAGCATTCTTGGAGCACTCTAGCATTGGATAAATGAAGGCAATGGAAGGACAAGTAAGCAAAGGGGGGAAGGGGTCAAGAAAGGAAAAGTTAGATCAAGCAGCTACAACAGGATTACTTGCAGGTATCGAGTTGCATGCATGATTTCCTTACTAGCTTTTTCATGCATGGTACATGCATGTGTGTATTTGGTTCTCTTGTTGTCATTGGTACAAGATTTTCTAGGTGTGACAGTCGTTCCAACTTTTCCTTTCCATTTTCAGATATCCATGATGTGATGGGGTTCTTTCATTTAGTTGAGCTTGGATTTCTCGATGGTTTTGGAACCAGGTGAGGTGGTCTTAGGAAAAAATCCCAATGGCCTAGAAATCCCTTAATTGGTAATGGTGAGATATGTCGTAATCCAAAGCATGGAGATGGGAAAATTCCTCAAGGTATTGGTGAAGAAATATGGAGGCATCCATGCTTGTTTAGTACCCAATGATCCCTTCACCGGTTTTGGCCGGATTGCGGTAAATCCTGGTAGTGTTTGTTTCTTTGTTTGGGCCTAAGTATTTGATCTATTAATGAAAAAGGTATTATAGACTATGTGTGAATTCACTTATGTTACTTAGTGCAATGGATCGAAAAGAATGTGAATAACATAAACACATAAACAACTTGAAAACACATTCAAACACATCAACACAACCAAATTTAATAAAGGAGTTTACCAGACTTTCTAGCTATGTCTCCTGGTCATTTTTCTTCTAGTGATGACCTCTTTATTTTGTCTTCAAATTTTTGTTACAGGTATGAGCTTGAAAACATAGTCTCAAATAAGAAAATGAACATCACCACTGTGTTTAGCTCAAGATTTCGAGTCAAATGAGTATAAACTCGACCATATTTGGCCAATGTGACCTCCATACCCCCTAGAATGGTCTAAAACCACCTCTGTCCCTGCAAAACCACCCTCTATTAGGCAAAAACCACCTCCACCTACATAAAACTGCCTCAGATTGTGAATTGGTGGTAGTGAAAGTTCGGCACCAGCAATGGTTTATTAAAAAAATTGGTGGCTTTGTTAACCAAGTCCCACCCGTCGGCATGTTGGTTCTGTGTAGTTGCAATCTGCGGTGAATGTGGGATAATTCGATGACATAAAATCAAAGGACTGGTGGTCGTGGGGTTGACCCCGATTGTCTGACCTTTTTCCAACGGAGATCTCGACACCAAAGTAAATACAAGTTTATCATATCCATTGCCAAGTCCCGTCCGATCCAATGGCTATCGCGTCACCCGTTCACCAACTATCTTGGTCGATCTCCATAGTTGATCAATCCCATGTGATCCAACGACTATCATGCAATCTTGTGTGAATTCTTGCACGACCAATATCAGATTGAGAGTGCATGAGAAAAGTGGTTTTCTTATGCTACGTGTCGCCCGCTAAGGTTAATCGCGTGAAATTGAGGAATATCATTTACCATTTTATAAGCGCGTGAGATACTACTTATTGCTTACGAATACTACTCCTCTGTTCTGCTAACATGTGGCTTAATCTGATCTCTTCATTTCTTAACTTTATTTTGCACGACTTAATCCTAGTCGTCTATCTCCCTCACTCTTGTTCGTTGATCTGACTGATCCAATGACTGTGCTTCACTTCTCTGATATCACTTTCATCTGCATTTGAAGACTTTGATCTGGAGGAAAAACTGAATCCATTTTGGATCACTCCCCCCCACTGGAAGCTTTTGGTCCACCAAAAGTTGGTTTTAGCTGTCAACTAAGTGAGGATAAAGCTCCCTCACTTTTCCAATCTCTATCAATCGTGCTTTACTTGGATTTGTACCTTTGAGTCCAACTCGAAGATACTCAACATTTCCCCGTTGCAAATTCCTTATCCTCCTATCAAGAACTGTTTCCTCTTGTGGCTCATTGAGATCTTGGGCAAAACATCTTCAATGGAAGGTAGTTGACCTTGCTCTTTGGGATCTTCAATCAATGAGGGCTTGTACAATCACAAGTTTTCAACATTTACGACATAATATATTTGCTTGTAAGCTGGTAGATCTAGGCTGAAAGCATTTTCACCAATTTTTTCAACTATTTTGAAAGGACCATATCTAATTGGTTTCAACTTTTTACCTTCCCCTTGCAGTCTTTCTTTGCTGATGTACAACCAAACTTGATCACCAACTTGAAAACTATGCTCAACTCGATTGTTGTCATGTTGCGCCTTATACTTTGTTTGGCTTCTTTCCAGCTATTCATGTACTACCTGGTGAATTTCCTGGATTTTTTCAATGAACTTGGTTACTTTGTCCACATCACTGTATCCATCAACTGCTATGTCTTTACCAAAGGAAAAATCCAAGGGAGACTTTGGTACAAAACCAAAACAAGTCTCAAAAAGATATCTCTGAGTAGAAGAATTTTTTGCATGGTTGTAAGCATGTTGCACATAACACAAATTCTCATCCCAAAGTTTGGGATGCTTGCTGCAATATCCTCGAAGCAACTGTATCGCTGTCCTATTGAACACTTTTTTCTGACCATCTATTTGCGGATGAAATGTCGTGCTCTTCTTTAACTTTGTGTCCATTAACTCCCATAGACTTGACCAAAATTTCCTGACAAATGAAGGATCTCAATCAGATACAATAGAAGTGGGTAAACCAAAATGAACCCATACATTTTTAAAGAACAACTTTGCAGTTTGTTTAGCTATGACCTGTTTATTACATGGTGTCAAAATACACATCTTACTGAACCTATCCACAACTACATACAAATAATCATGACCCTTTCTAGACTTTGGCAATCCCCCAACAAAATCCATGGAAACATTTTCCCAAGGATGAGAAGGAATTGGAAGTGGAGCATACAAGACTAATTTTCTATTAGTTGGCTACTTGTAGCACACATAGTACATCCTTTAATATATCTAGAAATTGTCTCATTCATTCGTGGCCAATAGCAAAATATTTGTAATTTTGCAACTATTTTACTTACACCAAAATGACCTGATATGAGAGAAGTATGTGCTTCTCGAATTATATTAACTCTTTCAGTTTATGGAATGCATAACTTTCCCAAATGATATAAGAGTTTTTCCTTTATGAAATAATCTAATTCTTCTACCTGCTTGCCATGAATTAAAGTTGCATGTACATCCTTAAAATCCATGTCTTGAGTATATTGTTCAATGTAACTTTCATGAATTATTTAATTATGCTTAAGTATTGTGGATGCATTTATTATTTGTCTTGATAACGTGTCTACATCCTTATTATGTATGCCCTTCTTATATCTAACAACAAGATGAAATTCCTGTAGAAAACCCATCCACCTATAATGTCATGATTGTTGCAATTTAGTTTGTGCGTGTAAGTATTGTAGTGGTTGATGATCTATGTGTATGATTGTTTCTTTACCCATTATGTAATGTTTTCAATTTTAAACACTCTGAAATAATGCATATAATTCCTTATCATATGTAGGATAGTTAACTATTGTTGATGTGAATATCTCAGAATGAAAGCATATAGGCTTTCTGTGGTGCATCAACACTGACCCCATGGCATATTCACTTGCATCTGTCTCAATCTAAAATGGATGTTGAAGATCTGGCAGCGCTAGTACCGGCACTGTACTGATCCTTTCTTTCAATGTGTAGAGGGCTTTCTGTTATTTTGCTCCCCATTGAAACACCTATTTCACACTTGTCAAAGCATGTAAAGGAGCTGCAATCAAAGAAAAGTTAGTAATAAACTTTCTCCAATATTGTGTTGCCCCTAAGAAACTTCTAACTTCTGTAGCAGTATTGGGCTTAGGCTAATTTACAATGAATTCAACCTTAGAGGGACTTATCTTCAATTCACAACCCCCTACAATATAACCCAAATAATTCCAATATGTTCTGCCAAATTCACATTTTGACAGTTTTACATAGAGATTTTCTCTTTTCAAAACATCTAAAATCTTCTTTACATGCCTTACATGTTCATCCCATGTTCTATTGGAAACCAGAATATCATCTAAATAGATTATTACAAAATCATCAATGAATGGTCTAAATACATCATTCATGACTCGCATGAATGTACCTGGAGCGTTAGTTAAGCCAAAATGCGTAACCATCCATTCATAGAGTCCTTGCATCTTTTTGAAAGCAATCTTCCACAAATCCTGTTCTACAACTTTGATCTGATGGTAGCCACTTCACGTCCAATTTATAGAAGTAAATTGCATCTTTTAACTGATCTAACAAATCATCAATATGAGGAAGAAGATAATGATTCTTTATTGTGATTTTATTTATTGCTCTAAAATCAATGCACATTCTCCACGAACATTCTTTCTTTCACACTAAAACAATAGGTGATCTGCACGGTGATGTGCTTGGTCGAATAAACCCTTGATCGAGCAACTCCTATGCCTACTTCTTTATCTTTGCATTCTCTAGAGCTGATAACCTGTACATTCCAATGTTAGGTAGTGGAGCATCTTGCTGCAAATAAATCTCATGTTCCATCTCTTGCTTGGGTGGAAGCCCTTTAGGCTCTTGAAATAGAATATCATAATCAGAAACAACTTTAAGTAGATCTGCTTTCTGTTTATGATTACAGCCTGAGAATGCATTGGATTTATCAATATCCTTTGCTTTTACAATCATAAGTAAAAAAAAATTACTTGAATTTACAATTCTTGTCATCTTTATTGAATTTATGAGAGAGAAATTATATTTGAGTTTATGAGCCCTTACAATATATTCAGTTCCATCCTTAGTGATTTGATACATATTTTCAGTTCTATAGAAGATAGCATTTCTATCGTACAAGTATGGACTTCTTAATACAATTCCACATATGTCCAATGAGACTATGTCTAACTCAAACTCATCTACAAACTTTGACCCAATAGAAAAACAAAGTTTACATTGTTTCATAACTTGTAGCTTAGTTTTATCACACATCCAACCTAATGGATATGGCTTTTTATGAGGTTTTCTTTCTAGACCTAACTTCTTTACAATTGCTTCAGAAATCAAATTAACTTGTGACCCACTATCAAATAATGTATCAATTTTAGTATGCTTGGAAATGAATCTAATGTGAAATAGTTCATTTATTTTCCTCTCATCATTATCATTAGCAACAGAATGCGAAGAAGTACTTGTAGATGCTTTAGAATCATTACCTTTTATACCTGTATTTGTAACCATTGTCTCTTCACATGAATCTGATCCCAAGTCCTTTTGAATAGCAACATCATTCTTTTGCTCTTTACTCCCAAACTTCTTAGGCTTCAATTCCAGATGCAATGACCAGCAGTGTGCCTCATCATGTCCTTCCTTCTTACATTGAGTGCATGAAGGTTTATCCTTCTTCACAATGTTTTCTTTATTCTCCTTCCATTTAAGTTTCTTTTTTCCTTTATTCTTACTTTCAATAGGTTTGGATGATTTCCCAACATCTCGGGTTACATTTTTTCCTCTAGCTTCTAGATGAGTTGCTTGAATCAATACATCATCTAAGATAGTTGGATTAAACATACGTATGGTATGCCTCAAATAACTATGAAGACCACCTATGTATTTCAACAATGTCTCTGGTGAGTCTAATGATATGCCTAATGTTAAAGCTCTCTTACGAAATTCCTGAGTATAACTTTGAACACTTTGACCTTTTAATTGACATAGTGTTTACCAAATCATCATTGCTTCTTGCATATAATCCAAAGGATAAAATTTCTTTTTAATAGAAGAAAAAATTTCATTCCAAGTTGAAATGATTTTACCATGCTTTTGGAGATCTTCTTGTGTCTTGCCTTCCCACCATACACGTGCGGTTCCTCCAAGTCGAAGACTAGCAAGTTGGATCTTCTTTCTTTCTGAAACAACTTTTTGCACCCTGCAATATACTTCAATTTTTCTTATCCAATTATCAATATTTTCAGTGTTATGTTCTCCATCATAAATTGGCGAATCGAATTTTACATCGAAATTGATCAAAGAGGATTTCTTCTTCTTCTTAGAAGGACTAGATTTATAAGAAGAAAAGGATGATGATGACGAAAATGGTGATGATGGAGGATATGGTGGAGGAAGAATTCATCCCTTTCCCTTATCTTCTTCATATTTAGGTGATGAAGTGCCTTCATCTTTGTTCTTAAACTCGCAATACATCTCTTCCACCATTGCACATATTGTCATGAAACTATCCAAGAATTGAGATTCTGACCCAAGTGGAGTTTCATATGCCATCCTTCTTTGTGAAAAGACCCTTCCAATATCTGGATTCACCTCAACAAGCTCACCCCGAGCCTCAACCTAGTAACCATTCAAATCTCCACACAAACTTGTCAAACTTTAAAAACCTTACTGCTCTGATACCACTTGATCCGTTAATGAAAAAGGTATTATAGACTATGTGTGAATTCACTTATGTTACTTAGTGCAATGGATCGAAAAGATTGTGAATAACATAAACACATAAACAATTTCAAAACATATTCAAACACATCAACACAGCTAAATTTAAGAAATGATTTCACCAGACTTTCTGGCTACGTCTCCTAGTCCTTTCGCTTCCAGTGTTGACCTCTTTATTTTGTCTTCAAATTGTTGTTACAAGTATGAGCTCGAAAAAAATCTCAAATAAGAAAATGAACATCACCACTACATTCAGCTCGAGATTTTGAGTCAAACGAGTATAAAATTGACCATATTTGGCCACTGTGACCTCCAGAACCCCTAGAATGGTCCAAAGCCACATTTTTCCCTGCAAAACCACCCTTTGTTTGGCAAAAACCACCTCGGCCTACATAAAACCACCTCGAATAGCGCGCTGGTGGTAGGGTGGGTTGGGAAACTGCAATGGTTTATTTAAAAAATTGGTGGCTTGGTTAACCAAGTCTCACCCTTCGGAATTGTTAGCTACCTATATCAATAGGATTCATATTTCATGATTGGCAAATGCAAGTGCCAAATATGCTCTGCTTTGGTGACACAAAGATCCCATATTTCCAAAAAAAAGAGACAAGGTGTGTATATAGCTTTATGGTGACTAAATTTTGATGGATGGTCCAAAAGCCTAATCTGGATCATGCCATGTTTCAATTTTCTGTTGTAGAATAGAGAAAGAAGTCTGTCCAAACTGTTTAATCTTGGCAGAGTAGTAGCTTAGGTAGAGAATTAAGGTTCCCAACTACTTAATCTGGGACCTTGGAAGCAATAAGGGTAATTCTAGATAGAAAATCAAAAGAAAAAGCCAAGAGAAAAGAAAAGGAAAATAAGGGTCTGCAAGTCTAAGTGCACCCTCTAAGAAGAAACAAAAAATGCTAGGCAAGTAGATGGGTAGGTAAATGGGGTTGCAGAAATGTCATTCCTTTCCAACTGAATCTTGCTCGTCAAAACAAAGGAAAATCAATGGATTGAGAAGGTCTTCTTCTCCATCATGTTGCAGCAAAGCAAATGGAGCATGTCTAACTTCACATTTTCCCCTTTCACATTCATTACTAACATCCCTTCATCAGTTGAGATTCATGGAAGAATTTGAGGTTTTATGGTGGTTCTTATTCCTTTAAAAGCCACATTTCTTGTCTAAAAATATTTTTATTTTGATCTACTCCCTAAGCTAAGTTATCTGCACATAAACTTAGTGATTTCACTCCTCATTCACCTTTTCCATCCATATTAACCCCTTACTTCTATTATCTAAATTCCCTATGTTACCTTTTCCCTACTATTATAACACCATGGTGTATAAATCCCTAGCTTTGTATAAATATCCTCCCTTTTTAGCACTATAGCTAAATAAGTTTGTCTAAAGGGAGACATTAGTCCACCAGGGACTATGGTCAACCCTGTCATGGGATTGCTCTAACCTCTGGTTGGAGTGATAACCTCCCCCTAAGCCCTCACCTCACCTCTGCTCAAGAATTCCACAAAAACCCCTTCCCTCTGCTTAAAACCCACTTTTTAACCCTTCTTCACCCTCAGATTAACCCTCGCCCCGAAAAACCCACAAAAAAACCTTAAACCTAAAGTTCTCCACCCAAAACATTAATTTGAATATTTTAATATGCCGGCGGGACCCCCCCAACATGCACGATCCGTCGGGAGGCCCGCCAGCCGTCCATCGTCGGCCACCCCCGATCCAACGGTGGGCGGGTATTTCCAGATCTGGATCTGCCGACCTTTAGCGTCCGGGGAACGATGGTTTTCCGCCCCGTACATGGGACGCGTGGCAGGCGGCGGGGTTGTTCGGAGTCCCCCTCCCCGATACCACCTTTGCCCAAAGGTGGTGCGGGGAAACCGCTTACCACCCTCCCCATTACCACCTCCCCCTTATGTCATCCATACGTCATCATGATGTAGCACCATCTCCCGCCCCCGCGCCGCGTGGCCCTCCACTTAGCCCTGCCACCTTATCCGCCCGCCATCGTGTCCGACCACGCTGGCCTACACCTCAGCAGCCACGTCACCCTCTGTACATTTTTTCCGAATTCATCGTTAAAAGTCACGGTTTGGGCTGTTTTATGTCATTTTCGAGCGAAAAAGACATAGTCGTTGCCGCTGGTTCACTACCAAATCGCCTCCGGACCTCCAATTTCAAATTTGCGACCGTGCCAACTCATCAACTCAGCTACATTCAGCATTCACAGTTCGGCCCGTAGGCTTTCTAAACGATTTTATCCAGGTATTCACCATAATTCTCCCATTTCGCCCATGCATACCATTTCTCTGCAAATTCACCATTATAACACCTGTCAAGTTCCACAATTAAGCATTGTCTGCTACTTAAATGAGAGCTAAAGTAACCTGCATTGCCCCAACACTATAATTCGACATTGAAACAGTCGATCTGCGGACCAAAACTGTGAATTTGTCCTCGAGGTGCCCGACATTGTTCCCTTTTGCGGGGTGTAGACCAGCTGCAGCTTCTTACCAAAGTAAATCTCACATACCCTTTGCAATTTACCCCTAGCAATTCACAATCCCTGTGAATTTACCAAAAACTGCAGAAACAAGCCTGCCTTTTTCACTATGAAAAACATTTCAAACATTGTCTACAGTGAGTCTATCACTTAAGCTCTGAGGAACCTTGCAATCCATTGCACTCACCTTGTTCAAAATCAGATTATACAATGGCTGCCCATGCACCCTCAGCCCTCAGTGTAGCTCCATTAAATCCACCAAATAAAGACCTGGAGGCCTTGCCCTTTGCTGACAAGGACTACCTCATTGAAGACTTTGTGGGCAACAGGGACTTTCTGCAGACCTTCAGGCAATTGAGAGAGGACTACCTGAATGGTCATGATACATATGGGATATGGGAGTCAAACCTGCCATATTATTGTCTCCCCTCTGTCAATGTCTTTCCTGAGATCATTCGCCTATGTGCAGAAAACTATGATGTGCAGCACAGAGCTATTAGCTCTCCATCGGGGAGGATCCTCTTTTACATTAATCCTGAATCCATCAATAAAATGCTCCATTTTGATCAGACAGAGCTGTTGTTCCCATTCTCCATGAATTATCTGCTGGACACTGGTGCCAAGATGACCAGTGAGGAGATTCAAAAGGTCACCAGGACATTCATGAGACCTGAGTGCCAGCCTACAGGGCCACCTCCTTATATGGATGTCTATTTTACTAAAGTAGGCGGACTATTATTGGACATGATTGCTTATGTGCTGGGATACAGGACCAGCGAGCATGTGGATGAAACAATGCTCGTATTGCTAGCTGCTTACAGCCCAGGCCAACCCCCTGCCCGCAAATATAACTTTTCCAAGTTCATAGCTAACAAGATCCATGATCAGTTGGGCAAAGTGGATAGACAGGGTGTCTTCAAGTACTCGGCCTATATCTATCACCTTTTCATGTACTATCAGTCTGAGGCTTTTCCATGCTACATCAAAAAGCTGGATTATAGAGGGGAAAGAAGATCTGTTATCTTATGGACCTCTGTCTATCACAAAGTCTCAAATTCACCCTATTCCTATTGTGAATTTGTTGACCAATTTGTATACCCAGTCTCTTGCCTATTGATGAGGTCCCCTCCTCCCAGAATATCAACTAAGATATAGAAAGCTCTGCAGCTTTCCAAAAAATACAAAATAGGTGATTGGTACCTATATGAGAATCATACAGTCATCAGAGTCTATGGTTGTGAGCTCTGTCCATACAAGCTCCCAAAATATGTGCCTATGAGGTTATTTGCCTTGGAGTATTACAGGCAATTGATTCAGTCCGACCTCACCCACTCCCACAGCTCCAATTTTACAGACCCCAGCACAAGAGGAGAGGGGTACGAAGAGAGCTAGAGAAGAGTCCACTCCTGTTAGTGGATCCTCCCAGCAACCCCAGACCAAGAGGCCAAGAGCTGATTCACCGGAGGTAGAAGACATCACTGAAGAATTCCTTGACAGTTCAAGGAAAAACAGGGAGGGCAGCCAGCACACAGGTACAAGCTCCTTTTAGCAGGAGCAAGGATTACAACTTGGTTTGGAGGTGTCCTCCTCCTCACAGCAGAGCAAGAAGCCCAAAGGCACTAAGGACTTCTTCAAACAAATAAAGGCACAGAATGACCTGCTGAGGGTGGAGGTTTATAAGCAATTTCTTAATGCCACACCAACCCAAAAGGAAAGGCTAATGTCTGTGTATGACATCCAGGAGGAGAAAATGATCCTCAGCCATTTCAAGCCTACAATGCTCCATCCAAAATCTGCAGCAGATTATGTGAAGACAAGGGTGGAGGTCTTAGCCAAAGACATCCATCCAATGGACCAGATTGAACTCCACAAACAGACTGGAGAAATGGTCTATGCAACCTTGGTGGAGAGGGCAACCTTGGCCCATGAACTAAAAGAGTCACTCAAAAATACCAACACTCAGTTGGATTTTGAGAGAATGTCATCCCTAGCCAAAGATAACAGAATAAAGTCACTTGAGGACATCATTGTCAACCTAGGGCATGATCCTACGGATCCAAAGGGTGTAAGGGCCCTTATGAAGAAAAAGGAGGATGGCCTCAATGCATTAAAGAAGAGGTTAAAGCTGCTGCCTACAGAGCATCCTCAAACAGCAGAGCTACAGAAGGAAAAATAGGTCGATGAGCAGCTAGACCTCATAATGCAGTTAAATCAGAAAATCCTTGAGTTGGAGAAAGAGCTTGAGGGGGCATTACAAGACAAACAGGGAGAATCCACATCCCAAGCCCCCCCAACTACTTCAACCACTGCAACAACTACAGAGCCAGCAGTGGCTCCCACAACAGAAGCAGCAGCAACAGCTCCAAGCTCCAGTGCAAGTGTGGAAGAATTAACCAAGGCCATTAAGGAAATGGAGCTCCAGGCAGATGAAATAAAGAAGGCCAAAGAAAAATTGGCAGAATTAGATGCCAAGTATGACAGATCAAAGGTGACAGTGACAGAACAAAGCAGAGAAATAAAGGCCCTAAAAGAAAAGGTAAAGGCCTTGGAAAAGGAGCTGAATCTGGAAAGTGCCATGGCCGAAATAAGGAGAATTCTGTGGGCCAAAATTGGCCAATCCATCGATAAACAATGGAGATCAATTAAAACCATACATGAGCAGATGGATTTAATTGGCCTAGCACAAACAGAGATTCAGAGGGCCAAGACAACACTGGGAGACAAGCCAGAACAGACCAACAGAATGATAGATTTTTTGAACAGGCAAGAAAAGGAGGAACTGGTAGCCATGGGCATAGTCAACAGAACAGAGGCCATCCTTATAGCCAAGAAAGTACTCACTCTCAGGAATTATGTACAGACAGTGGAGAGAGAGTGCTTTGAGATACAAGCTGAAGTACATGAGTACTAGCACAAGATGGCAGCACTGCAAGCAAAAGGACTGCCCAACCTACTAAGCGGTGCAGGAAAGCTGATCTCCCAAGATCAATTTGCTAACAGGATGGCAGCTTATATTGAAAACCAAATCACTGCATCTGCCAGTACCTCCCAGGAAACAGGGCCTCCAACAGGACAGAGCTTATATAATAAACTTGAAGGCCTGTTTTTTATTGAGAGTGAGGTGAAGCACCTTTTTGAAATTCCTCCTAATTTTTACAGGTATACAGAGGCCGATGAAACTTTGATTAAGATTCGAAGACATCAAATGCCTAAGGAGGATTGGTGGCAGGCAATGCTTCAAATTTTGCCACGGTAGCCTCAGTTGCTCGGTCACTGCCATCTCCAGCTCACTAGAAGACAAACAGCAGAAAAAGGTTAGCATTTAAGGCAACTGAAAAGTGACTCAGCACATGTACAACGACAGCTAGCCCAAAGGATAAGAAAAAACGCATATCTTTGACAGCGTATCCTCAGCCGACTCCAACAGCCACCAAGTCAACAGTCCCTGACCATTTTGATAGCTAAAGCATTGAAGAGTTATTACAGCATTAACTATCTCATCTACAACGCTCCAGGAGTTGGCATAACATCAATGAGCCATTAACTCATTTCCTTGATATTTTTCATGTAAATTTTGTATATATACCCCCCTTAGTAACGCATAAGGGGTTGGTAATTTTTACTCTGAGGAAATATATTGTACACTTTCAGAATTATCTAATACAAAGGGCTGGACTAGCTCAGTGATTTCCTGAAGTTTTGATGTCTTGTTGATGACCTGCGTGCTGTTGCAGAATTCTTGTGCTGTCTGGTGGAATAATAAGTCTTCTTAATCTCTGTTTGTCTCCTTATGTTATTGCATACTCATGTTTTCATCAAATCTAGCAATAGAGAGAAGGAATAGTACAGGACATGATTCATAACACTCTGTGCTCAATCTTTTATTGTTGTAAATGTTTTTCTTCTAAATTAACCATGGATATGATATCTTGAGTGCTCATGTTTGCATTAATTCAATAGCTGTGAATGTTTATCTAGAAATTCTTAGTTGCTTCTAAATAATATTCTCAGTTCTTCACACATCCTTTTATTGAAAGATTCTTAACTGCCTTTCATAAACTGAATACATCACACTTAATCAAACTTCCAAAGCGTTGTTTCCCAGATAAGTTATCCAGCTCTACAGCATCACTATCATATCAACATAGCACATCAAACATCTAAAGGACCACTGACTCCATGCCCAATGACCTATAACATTCTAGTGTGAGCACATATATATCTTGACTGAAACATTCTCCAACCAAATACAAAAAACAAATCTTGAAAATCACAACTAGCCTAATATACTATCAGAACAGAGACAAATCATAAAGAGAGAGCCCTCTCTGGTTACAGTTTGGCTAGGAGCTGTAATCCAAAGATTGGTTAGTGGTTACCCTGGCCGTATTCTCTTGGGAGTCAAAGGGAACAACCTGTGTGTTAACAGGAATGTTGGTTTTGTTTCAGTGATATGGTATTGATATACCATATGTAATTGTAATCTACGATGAATGTGGGATAATGTGATAACATAAAATCAAAGGACCGACGGTCGTGGGGTTGAGCTTGACCGTTTGACCTTTTTCTGGCATAGATCCCAACACCAAAATAAATACAATTTTATCGTATCCATTACCAAGTCCCATCCGATCCAATGGCTATCACATCACCCATTCACCAACTATCTTGGCCAATCTCCATCGTCAATCAATGCCATGTGATCCAACAACTATCGCGTAATCTCGCGTGAATTCTTGCACGACCGATATCAGATTGAGAGTGCATGAGAAAAGTGGTTTTCTTGTGCTACGTGGCACCCACTAAGGTTAATCACGTGAAATTGAGGAATACCATTTACCATTTTCTAAGCGCGTGAGATACTACTTATCGCTTATGAATACTATTCCTTTTTTCTGCTAACACGTGGCTTAATCTGATCTCTTCATTTCTTAACTTTATTTTGCGTGACTTAGTCCTAGCCATCTATCTCCCTCACTCTTGTTCGTTGATCTGACTGATCCAATGACTGTGCTTCGCTGCTTTGATACCACATTCATTTTCATTTCAAGACTTTGATCCAAAGGCAAAACTGAATCCATTTTGGATCTGAATCCCTTGACAGGTAATGGTGGGATTGTGGTAAAGCTTCGTTGGGTAGTTGCATGCTTCTGGCCTACAAATCTCTTGACTGATAATGAAGTCTATGTGATAAAACATGAGGAAACCATGTTCGTATTTTTATGAGTCCCACATTCATGCTTCCAATATGGAACGGGGGTGATTGGTTAAAGGAAAGATTTGGTTCAGCCCAATATATGGTCGGGTGGTACATGGAACTTGCTATATTGGTTGGCTTTTGTATATGTTAATAAGATATCTTTTCCTCTTGTATTTCATGAGTATTTATATATTTTATTATGTGGCTTTGATGGCTACTCTATCATTATTATTAATCTCTTTATATGTTGATTATAAGCATGGTTTTATGACAGACTTTAGCTATGTTGATTGGTAAATTAATGGTTATTAAATTCATGACCTAATATATGTTATTGAAACTATTATGATAGGGCATTATACCTTCTTGATGATTTTTAGATAAGTATGAGACACCTATATTCAAATATGCCTTTATAACATGTAGATTACATGTTCACAATGTATTTGGTGGAGTGTCTATCATGTTTACGCCTTGTTAGGTCAAGTTCTTGTCCAATTTTTGCATTAATGACTTTTTCCTTGTCTCATTCATCATTCTATAAATTTCTAGCAAGTTTTGGGCAGAGGTCTAGAACCTAGCCCTGAAAAAATGGCTTAGATTGTTGAGAAATGGCAACAAGAATTTCCACTTTAATTTGTCCTTGAATTAAACTAAGAATTAAAATTGAATTATATTCTCATAGCAACTTGTAAATAGTTAATTAAGTTTAAATAACTTAAATATCTTAGGAATTCCTAGTTGGAAATTTTTATGTACTCATGTATATGTTCTCCCTAAGTTTTTGGGGTCCAGTATGAGTTTAAATTGAGTTGGAAATTAGATCACTTAGTTTATTGAGTTAAGTTCAGTTAAATTAGTTCCGAACTATTTGAAGAACTAATAGATGACTAATAGTCAATTGTTGGATTGGTGCATCCACAAGTGCTACTCTAGTTAACTGAAGATTCCCTCATGGGAAACTAATGCATGTCAGTTCATAGAAAGACCCAGTTGAGACTAGAGTTCAGGGACAATGTACTACTAGTGGTATTATTTACTAGAGTGTAAATATAATGCATGCATCAAAGATTGATCCTATGTCTGGATTGTGCAGTTTTGGAAGCATGAATTCCCTTTAAGTACAGGTTATTCATCCTAGGAATTACGCAAGAGATTATGGGCTTGGAGAGTTGCTGAATAGGCTAAGGATTTGGCTTGAGATAGCTTGTGAGGTAAGAGAGTTGAACATACTTGTGAGAAATTATTCTAGTGAGAACAAGATTGGTATCTTCACTCATATTTCTATTATATGCACTACAGATAGCAAGATTTTAAGTAGTGTCTTTCCCCATAAACATCTTGTGTTATGTGCCATTGATTTATTTTTTTCTTGTTCTTATTGTTTTAATCAATCTATTGGCTTCCGCTGGTTGAAAGTAGAAGTAAATTATTGTCTTGTTCTTTAGAACATCACATGAGCTTACGAACCTACATGATTTTCTAGATGGTACCAGAGCTGAATTCAATACACTAGAGGAGATTTCGAAGTTTTGATTTTTGGGATACAAGTGAAGTTCGAATTTGCAATACATACTTCAGGATCGGAAAATGGCATTCTACGGTTTGCGGTTCGAGTATGCCTTGGAAGGAAACTCATATTATATAACCTGGAGGGATATAATGGAGGTTTTGGTAGAGGATAAAGGCTTGAAGGAATTCATTGTTCAAGAAATTCCTAATCCAGTAGGATCGGATGCATAGAATTTGGCTGAATAAAAGAAGTGTGTGGCGAAGGCGAGGCAGATAATCCTTGAGGGAGTTCAAGACCATACTTTCTTGAGTCTCCATGGCAAGAAAGCTCTATATGCTATGTGGAAAACAATGACAGACTTGTATCAGAACAACAATGACCAAAGGAAATTGGCACTGAAGGATAAACTTCAAAAAATCAAAATGGAGAAAGGCGAGATGATTCCAAAATACTTGACAAAGTTTACTTAATGTCACGATGAACTTGGAAGTGTTGGAATTTGTTGTAGCATCTACAACCACCCTCCATTTTTCCTTAGCTTCATTTTGGAGCCTTCCTAACAACCATCGTCAATAGCATGTCTTGCACTGTCAAGTACATGAGCTTCAGTGGTTTTCTAGCAGCATGACAACCTATGCATGATGGCTTGTTTCATTCCCCTCATAGGCTACTTCCCCGGAAATGGTCTCCCTGCTAGCTGAGAAGCTCCCTCAAGAAATTGTGCAATTCTAGAGGGGAACCATCCTTCCATCCAGAAATTGTGCAATCCTGTCAATCAACCTTCCCAGTGAAAACTAAGCAATCTAGCCTAGTAGGACTGCTCAACCTAGAAATTGCACAATTCGAGGTAGAATCCAACTACTCCAACTAGAAATTGCACAATCCCTCTAGGCAGCTAGCCCAACTCCCTCCCAGAAATGCACAAATTTCTCCCTCAGGAAAGAAGGATGTTATATGTGCCGTCAAGTTGACCCATTCCAACTGGGACCGAGAAAACTTTACTTGCATGCATCTTCTTCTTTTTCCAAAAATAAAAAAATGAAACATGCAAAAAGCATCCCTAGCTTTTAAGGATCTATTTTTAGCAGCGGGAGGTTACATGCAAAGATCGTCTTAGAAATTATCCTCCAAGTGTCACTTTTCCCTAGATTTGTAGCATGCGCATCATGACCCTCAAACTTATTTATTCGATGCTTCAATGCTCACTTCTTCACATCGATCTTGGAGCTCTGACATCCCACAGCACACCCAGGAGTCTTCGACACATCCATCTCAGTTACTTACAGGTAAGTTCGCTTAACTTGTCTTTTACAACATTTCTATCACTTTTGCGTTTTGGCTTGTGTTAGTGATGTCTTCTTGATTTCTGTGAACGCTTACTGTCATTTACATGCATATTATCTTGTACCAGCACCATTTTAGTTTCCGTTATCATCTTACTGTTGTCGCATGCATGACACTCTTTTGCATGAACCATCGCTGATTCAGCGAGTTGCTTCACACACATGCATGTTGTTCCATTTTTTGAATATTTCATTCACTGTTTGCATGCACAACCATTCACTCCTACTAACACTCAATATCACCATGCATTCAGACCCACATTTTCTTTCAGTTTCCTATCGGCGGGTCTAGGCAGCCTTCGCCCAGACTCTGCCTCACCAAGACAACATTGTGCAATCCTGAGAGGGAAGGCTCTCCCTTCCTCCTAGAAAATGCACAATTCTGACCAGTGACTGTACCCCAGTATTTCCTTGCACAATTCTGAGAGGCAGTGATTGTTGGTCCAGAAAATTGCACAATGTAGTACCTAGCCCTGCATCACTTGCCAGGTGAAATTGCACACTCCACAACCCCAACACCCAATAGGCTAGTCTAGATTGTGCATTATACAATCCTAGTAGCTAACCAACCTACTAGCAGTCTGAACTTCATTTTTTCGTAGTTCTGGTAGCCATTCCCCAAAGCTCCCAGAAAAATTGTGTAATCCTTGCCAATCAATCCCTAGATATGTAGCATGTCATCCCTGAAGTTTTCTTTGTTTTTAGCAAACAAATTTCTTGCCATGCATGTCACCATGTCTCTAGATCTAGCAGGTGTTCTTCCGTCTCTCAGCAGTTTAGGATCAATGGCATCCAAGAGAGCAGGATCAAAGGACACTAATGGAAGTGCAACTGGAGCAGTAGTTGAGCGAGTGTCTACAAGATTCCTGATCTATGAAGACACCAAGCTGATCGTGGACAAAGACATCAAGCTGAAATGGTAAGAAGTCAGTGATAAATTTAGAGGCACATTTGGGGAAGACCTCGAAGACTGCCAAGTCTATGTGAACATGCACAAGTCCGGCTTGTACTAGATTACATGCAGGTACCCCACGTTCCCATGCGTGGACATGATACATTGGATCATCTCGTACATTGAACCTGAGATGATGACATTGAGAAGAATTAGTGGGATGGAGATTGCTACCTTTAGGGCATAGGATTATCAGTAGATGTAACATTTTTCAATGCCAATGATCACCATGGAGACACATTTCAACCTACCCAGCAGCAATGCCAACTCTAGGGATATCTTGAAGAATTGGGTAAAGGAGACGGCCAAATTCAGGATGACACCCAACCAGATTTAGAAGACGAAGATATTTCAGAAGGCGTATCAATACTTGGTCATCTTTGCATGTCACTTGTATGGAAAAGAGAGCAAGAAGACCTTCCCGCAATGTTGGGTGATTGCCTTGGACCAATTTGCTAGTGAAGGCAAATCCTACAACTAGTCTAACATGTTGGCTCATAGGCTAAATGAACAAATAAAAGGAGCTTGACAGCCACCCAAAGGTCAACAAGCATAAATGTACATGTGTGCATACATGTTGGATGCAATCTTTGCCCGTCAGTAGTTCCCAGGCATGAATTAGGCATGGATATCGACAGAGACCTCTGTGAATACTTATTGTAAATTGTTTTTTGAATGCAGCTTTAGAGGAGTTATCAGATAATTGTCAGATCATTTTTTCACCCAGGTGTAAAAGATGATATTTGAGCAAGATCCACCTTGAATGTTGAAGGTAGCGATCGAGGCACTGATCAATATTTAGAATCGGTATGCCTCACCATCTGGGACCTTCATATGGATGTATAGTGCAGAGAAGCCTCCACATGTTTTGCCGAAGTTTTCCATGGACAAGCTTGTCATGTAGGAAGTATCATATCACATCTCAGTAGGATTGTCAGCTAGGCTGCACCAAAAGAAGAAGGTACCTTGGCCCTCTCTTTCATTGCAAAATCGGTTATACAAGATACAGAACCTCAAGCATGTAGATATCGAAACAAATGAGATCAAGAGATATCCGTTTGATGTTCGAAGCTTCAATCCATATGACCCGCACTATATTATGGAAGATCACTGCGCAAGAGTATAGTTTCAATGGATCCATGGGGAATGTCATTGGGTGGAGGAGGACCCATGGAGATATTGTTATAGTTTCTTGAGGCCCAATGAACCGGTTGTCATCGCTGCGGAATAGTTAACAAAGTAGCATGAAGTAGCATCCAGGAGAGCAACAAAAATAGTAGCAGAGGTAAACATACCGGCGTGCGACAAAGGCAAGAGGAAGATTGTCAATAGCGCGGAGGTAGAACAAAGCTACAAGTTCAAAGCAGACCCACTTGTGTAGAAATCATCTTTGGCAATAGAGGTGAAGAGGAAACAGTGACAAGGGGAATGCATAAAGGTAGAGAGAAAAATAGAGAATGGAGGAAACAGAGAATGAATTGCATGAGTTGAAGGAGAAACTTCAGAAGGAACAGGAGTTGTGCCGATAGGAGAAGGAAGTGCAACAAGAACAGGTACAACAGGGAGTGTAACATGTACAAACAGATGAAACTGCACCCGTACAGGTAGTAGACTTATTAGAATATCTAGCATCAAGAAAACATGGTGAGCAGTCACAGGAGCAGGACTTCGCGCAAGAGATAAAATAGGAACTTGAATAGATGGATATGGATATGGAGCAACAAGATTTAGAACAAGATATTAACCTCATTGTTGGGCATGGAATACCCCCACAGCATGTTTTGGGGCTCAAAGCCCAAGTTTTGGTAAAATGTTTTGTAAGACTCTGCGAATTGTGGGCGCGGGGCGTGAAGTATAGTTTAAGTCATAGGGTTGTCTGCCCTAAAGTAATGTAATGTAATGTAAAGTCATGTCGACCTACCCATGGTCCATGGACCATGGGATTGTATAAATAGAGTGAGGCAGTAAGTTGTAAAGATAGTTAATGAAGGAATAAGAGAGAAAGAATACGAATGGTTGGAGCATAGAGTAGGAGTCTAAGTGTACTGGGTTGCAGTAGTAGGAAGAGGCTCTGTAGCTGAGTGTGAAGAGGCCTAGTAGAGTTTGCAGCTGAGTGCGTGGACCCCTGTAGCTGAGTGTGTAGGGTAGTGTCGAGTCTGTAATCTGGATCAAAGAATAATAAAGAGAAGTTTATTCCTATTTCTGTGTATCTGTTGTGCATTGCTTTCTTTACATTTATACTATTTTATTTATCACGCACACTGATATGATTATTGAATATGTTTTAATAATCATTATTCTTACATAAACAAGTTAAGTAATTGGATGATAATATTTTAAATAGAAAGGAGCTTGGGTACTATACGGGTTGCGCCTCGAGTAGGGTTGCGCGGAAGCAGCACCGTAGGTTTTGAAGCGATAGTAAGCACACGTAGCAACGGGTCAAACCACGGACCTCCAGAAGCTCATCAGACATCCCCAGGGTGCAGAAACCTAGTTCTAGCACCCTCCCATACTACTTTGGGTGAGACCTCAGTCTGCGCTCCGCAAACTATTGCCGAAAGGGCCAGTAGAACTGGGATTTGCTTGGCTAAGTCACCTATGAACCTAGGTCAGGCTCATACAAGCCAACAAATGGTTCTATTGCTCGAGTGGCACGCCTCAGATTTGGTAGAGATGGATATAATAGCAACACAGAAATGAAAGGAGGAATCCAATTTTACTGTCACAAAGTTGGCCCATAAAAGGCACAATAAACAAGCGGCCGCAGACATAAGGGCTATCCACGAGGCAGCAAAAGCAGCTGTAGAGCAGGCAAAGGCCACCAAAGTGGTAGTAGTAGCGTAGACAACAAGGGCCACCACAACGCAGCAAGAGGAAGCCCAAGACTTGTCTATAGGACAAGAAGAAGAGGACACAGAAGAAGGTGTGGACCCCAACACAATGTCTACCCAACTGAAAAGGTTGTGTGACACGGAGAGATCAAGTCCACGGAAAAAGGTCAAGGCCTCCAAATTGGCCATCGAACCAATCACGCTAACAGAAGGCGACCTCTATGACATTAGTGACACGATTCGTGAGGTCACCAAGGAAGTGCTCAAGAAGCCATGCCAAAGCAACAAATTGTGTTAGGGGCCCTAAGGGCGCCACTATAGGAACTACAGGTGTGGCCCCCATAGGAAGGAACTATAGCCACCTATTGCGTCATAGGCACATCAGCAATGGAGTAGCTCCTACGTGCAAAGATGGTCAACACCATAGTGTTGCGAGAAGGAGCACTAACAATAGAGGAAGAGGACGACAGAGCTGTGGTGGGCAGGATCAAGGGACTTGGCCTAAATTTGGCTACCCTTCCATGAGACACACTGTACCAGCTGCAATATGGCATAAGATTAGAACTCTGTACCCTTAGGGCCACACGATTTAGGTAATGATTGAGCAGAAGATCAACAATGAACAGCTCAGCCTGCAGCGTGACGAGCTAGTGTCACAGAACCAACAGATCATGAAGACAGTTAATGAAGCACACGCGTGAGTCCTAGAGCTGTCCATCACCACAGATCTACCAATCGAGATGTGGAACCACTGTCTAGCAAGCGGAGTCCGAAGCGCACATCAGGAAACAACGCGAGTGTAGCTAGAGCTGGACCTCCAAATTGTTGAGCTACGGCTGAAGGTGTAGCCTTCCACTCCTCTGGAAGTTAGAGAGCATTGCATTAGCATGATTCAAATAGGACTAGAAGAAATTGGATGGGCAGTGCAAGACTATACCGGTATGTTGGACCAAGCCTTTGATGTCCTTACATCCTTGCAGGAGGACCCCAACTTATAGCGCCTAGAAACAGAGGTGCACAAGTTGTAGGAGTAGTATGATAATGTCACAGGAACTATGCAGACAGTCATCCTCACCCAAAGACTGGAAAAGATGCAATAAGCAAGGGCATTGAAAGAGCAGGTTGATGCCACCAGACAGAAAGAAGCACTTCTCAAGGCATGCGTCCAGCCATGGATTGATGAGGCCTTCACCATTATGGCTGATATTGAGGACAAGCTCACATAGATGCAAGGACTCTATGCATTAAGGTTGGTAGTTGATCCTCACAAAGAAGCATCGGAAGAGCGCATGTAGTGGGTCCAACAAACCACAGAATAGTGTGTCACAGACTTGCGAGCAGTACGAGACCAGTTGGAGGTGCTCTGCACCAAGGTTGCTGCACTAGCAGAGTGACTCGGGATGAGTCACGATGATTGTGTTGGGGGCCTGTTGGGCATGGAATCCCCCCATAGAATGTTTTTGGGCTCAAAGCCCAAGTTTTGGTCAAAGGTTTTGTAAAACTCACCGAATTGCAGGCGCAGAGCGCAAAGTATAGGTTAAGTCATGGGGTTGTCCACCCTAAAATAATGTAATGTAATGTAAAGTCATGTCGGCCTACCCATGGTCCATGGACCAGGGGATTGTATAAATAGAGCAAGGCTCCAATTTGTAAAGATATTTAATGAAGGAAGAAGAGAGAAAGAATATGAATGGTTGGAGCATAGAGTAGGAGTCTAAGTGTATTGGGTCATAGTAGTAGGAAGAGGCTCTGCAGCTGAGTGCATAGAGGCTTAGTAGAGTCCGCAACTGAGTGTGTGGACCCCTGCAACTGAGTGCATAGGGTAGTGTCGAGTCTGTAATCTAGATCAAAGTATAATAAAGAGAGGCCGATTCCTACTTTTGTGTGTCTGATGTGCATTGATTTCTTGACGTTTATATTGTTTTATTTATCGCGTGCACTGATATGATTGGTGAATATGCTATAATAGTCATTAGTCTTACATAAACAAGTGAAGTAATGAGATAATAACAAATTAAATAACAAGGAGATTGGGTATTATGTGTTGTGCCTCGAGAAGGGTTGCGTGGAAGTAGCACTGCAGGTTGCGAAGCGATAGTAAGTGCACGTAGCAATGGGTCAAACCGTCGGCCTCTAGAAGCTCATCAAACATCCCTAGGGTGCGGAAACCTAGTTCTAGCACCCTCCCATACTACTTCAGGTGAGACCTCAGTCCGCGCTCCACGGACTGTTGCTGAAAGGGCCAGTAGTACCATGATTTGCTTGGCTAAATCACCTCTGAACCTGGGTCAGGTCCATACAAGACCCTGGGTTGGGAGTCCTACAAATCCACACGCAAATGCAGAATGTGTGTCAAGAAATGCAAAGTTTGAAATAGGACAGGACACCTTAGCTAGAGGTGTATGATGAAGTATGTTGCATAAAATGAAAAGGCCAAGGACATGACAAGGACCACTATCCAGTGTTTGCAAACTACTTGGCAGGAGGAGGGCAGATGCCATTAAGACCTAAGGCACAAGCAGGGCCAAGCACGACGTCTGAATTATGGTGCGCCATCTATCAGATAGGAGGAAAACACACCACGGATAATTATCATCTGTTGCAAAAGTATACGCAGATGTCCCAGCAATTATTTTGTAATTTTTACAGGTCGGTAGGCCATGAGGAACACACTTGCCGAAGCTATGAACTAATGATGGACCAGACTCCTGCCTATAGGGTGCAGACCAAAACGTGAGCCATCGACACAAATGCAGGGATGGTGCATGCTGGATTTCAAGGCATGGCCGAGGTCAAGGTCGAGGCGGAATGGGACCAGGAAGGGGTAGCGGACAACTAATTTGTTACAATTGCAGACGGCTAGGGCACTATGTCCGCGATTGTACAAACCCGACATGAATATCATGATCGTACTGTACTCAGTTTGATCATGAGGTAGAAGACTGCCCTTTGTTGATAGCGAAGATGTGTGAAAAGGGGGTACTCTAGCCCCCTCCAACTCAAAATTTACAAATGATGAGGTTTGAGCTGTGGGAAGAAGACCTGAATGTAAATAGGGTGCAGACCAAAATACAAGCCCTCGACACAAATGTAGGGATGGTGCATGCTGGATTTCAAGGGTGCGGTCGAGGTAGAGGTTGAGGCGGAATGGGACCAGGAAGGGGTCACGGACAACTAATTTGTTACAATTATGGAGGGCTAGGGCACTATTTCCACGATTGTACAAACCTGACAAGAATATCATGTCAGTATTGTACTCAGTTTGATCATGAGGCAGAAGACTACCCTTTGTGGATAGTGAGGATGCACGAAAAGGGGGCACTCTAGCCCCCTCCAACTAAGAATTTACAAATGATGAGGTCTGAGTTGTGGGAAGAAGACCCTAATGTGAACATGATGCTCAGGAGCGGTATGGCCATGGGAGATGATAAAGGGAAGAAGCGAGAAGAAAGTGCGTGGGTTTGCAAGGCTCCTACAAAGGAAATTGAGTTTGATGTAGAACGCACAAAGGAGATATTCATGGAAGCTAAGAAGAGCTTCATGGAGGCCTCCACTTCAGATAGTAAGGACTAACTAGAACCAAGGATGGATCCTTCAATGCTCACTTCCTTTCTGGAGACATGCATGACAACAAGGCAGTCAAAGGACTACAGGAACTTATCACTAGGTGCACGGGGTTAGGAGAACTGTGTGTGGTCTAGAAACTTGGAAAGCATGCATTGCACACAAGAAGGGCAATGAGATTGACTGTGCAAATGGTGAGTATGAAATGGATCAGGTAATCCTGGATCTAGGTTCGAACGCACATGTACTACTAAAGAAAACATGGGAACGCATGGGAAGATCCACAGTACAATGGTCCCCTATTTAGTTATGATTGGCAAACCAATAGAATATTTTTCCCATGGGAAGATTGCAAGGGGTAACAGTCAATATTGAAGGTGCGAGCACACAGGTGGATTTTGAAGTGATAGAGATTGTCGATGACAGTGATCCCTATCCCACACTGTTAGGAATTATTATAAAATTATATATTATAGAGCAATGGAACACATAAATATTGCAAAAATATAAACATAGAAAATGCATAAAACAAGAGAGACATAGATATACGTGGTTCACCGAGTTTGGGCTACGTCCACGGAGAAACAACTAGTCCTTCCTTTTATATTATCCAGCAAACTAAAGAGATACAACCTACAACAAATCCACTGTAACAATCTCTTCACTCTCAGTCTCCTCTCTCTTCCTCACTCAGAATACAGGTCTAGGGCAAAAAACCCTAAATTAAACATAACTTCTACTGTCAGATCTTCGCCTAATGAACGACCTAGATTGACTAGAAATTACTAGACCTTTACAAGGCAATTTTACATCTGTTTTTAGCTTCAGGGGCATTGCCCTTGAACCCCTGCCGAGGGACTGCTGGCCCCTGAAACCCCCAACCGGGAGGGATTAGCCCTCCCCGCACCCCCCGCGTGGAGGGGTGTACAATCTTCCTGGGGTATACATCTGGCCAAAACTTTTGGATATAGAAGATAATCAGGTTCCACACCCAACAGGAATAGACTGGGCCACCAATATGAACGAAGTCATAAATCTAAAGAAGTGCAAAATGATCTTTGAGAAAAAGTCACTATGCGTAGTAGTACTGATAGATCCAGCCAAAGGAGCGCGATACATTGAACTGGTGTGTGATGATGATAGTGATGATGATCTTGATTTTATTTACAAGTTAACTGCATGAGAATAGGATTGGGTGAATTTGGCTGCAGATGGAAGAATTTCACAGGAGCGTGAAAGCCCCTGCACTTCAGATTCAGATGAAAGAAGTAGAGCGATGGTAGAATCGGTTACACGAAGTAACGACGTTGAATTGCAACATGATGATTCGATCATTGCATTGCACAACAACAAAGGCAAGGGAGCTGCCGACATATGATGGATTAATAGTGGTGGATGAATTTCTAAGAAAATTTGAAAGCGCAGTACTAGAACAGCAATGATTCAATGCTCTGAAATGGGTGTTGTGTGCAACATCCACATGATGGTGGGGAACACATCAAGGAAATTTTGAGGATTGGCTCAGATGTAGAAGGATGATGCGCCTACGTTTTGGAAAACCCTAGCTCCAAATGAAAGCCAATCAATAGGGGTAGAACAATGTGCATGCCCACATTTCCCAATGGGTACACACATATGTTGTACAACCCTCACAAGCGCACACCACCCCCAGAATAGAGAATCAAAACAAACCATAGCAGTAGGAAAGGTGACATGCACTACCAATTCTCCATGACAAAGAATTTGATAGGGTGTGAGGAGTACTAAACAAAGTTCACCAGGAGAGAGAAATTGATTGGGACCTGCACGTGTCAGCAGTTCGATGGGCTTATAGGACCATGTGCAAAACCATGAACCTAGAGATGATTCCAAAGGTGTGGAACAGAGTGGAGACTGTAATTATTAAAGAAAATATGAAAGGGAATCCGTATGTACTACCCCCCGTAGTGGTCATAGTGCGTGATGATCGGGAGGAGGAAATAACACATCTACACGAGGTCGAACATATATGGATTCAAGAAGCAATCCAGTGAGGGAACCTTAGACTTCCCGAACCCAAAAAGAACCGAGTATGATTGAGGAAGAAAATCATTTCATGGACGCTGCAATCAAGAGGCTGGAAAACGAGATCGTGTAAGAATGTCTTGTCGATAAGGCAAGGATGACAAGGAATGATACGGATAATCATACCACTGTGTTAGAAAATTGTTGCCAAGAATTTATGACTCTACTGCCATGGCTATGACCGCACCTCATCGAATGTCTTAAAGGCGATTGAGGAATTTCCATGGACTATGCCTAAAGTCGAGTTGAAGTCTCGCACAGGTGATGTGACCACCTGACTAGATGTAGGGAGCATAGTCTCAGTGCTCCAGGCAGTTGAAAGAGAGCATGAGACTATAAAAGAGTATGTTTGGGAGCTATGCGATGAGGGAGGTAGGCGCAGAATCAACATGACACAAGGTTCACGCCTATGCACGGGGGCTACGCTGCCACGTGGGTGGGTTGGGAAGTAACCATTGGTGTCAATTTTCATGATGAGATATCCAATTTAAGACAAAAGGGAGCGGGCGACGAGCATTTAAGACACAAATTAAGGGCAAGATTTGGGGCAATCTGCTGCCAAGAAAGCATTGATGGTCCAGAATTAGGATGAACCATCGAATTTGAATTTAAAAGGTGCTATAAAAATCTAGGGGCTAACCACGAGACAACACTTGTTCATTTGAGATTCGAGCAGTTGATTAGAGCACAGAGTGTTGAGCACCGAGAAAGATTTGAGCCCCGCAGTTTACGAATGACCACAGACAACCCAAACATGATGACAACAAACAAGTATGGTTTGGGCTCTGCAAAAGGAACCATCAACGAGGCCGTGTAGAATTCCATGGTACATGAGGTTCCTAGATACACTGGGGTCGCGTCGGAAATCCCGAAATCGCCTGGAATGCCGAGGCCCAAGAAAGATAAGCAAGTAGCGGGACCAGTTCGCATGTCCCCAAGGAATCCGTGGTTCGGTAAACTTTCAATGGAAAAAAAGGGCAAGGCTGTCACCATTGAGACAGATGACGAGGAGGAGGACCTACAGGCTCTCTTCAATGAGAAATAGGCAGCAGAAGACATGGAATAGGACATCCAGCCGATGTGCATTGCAATGAAATTGCCCGAGTACATCCCTCCATGAAAAGGGAAAGCTAAGATACCCAAGGACTTGGATGCCACTAAGAGCGCACTCCAGACCCCGCTCCTCCCTGATGGAATTGTGTTTGAGGGCTCGCACTTGGGTTGCATACCCACAATGAAGTTTGAAGATTGGAACCTCACGGACAAGGAGAAGTTCCCACACTTGGAGACATAGAGCCTCATGAAGTCAAGCATGGAGGGGCCAGTCACAACATTAGAGCCACACAAATGGCTGCGCAGTGTGGAGAAGGCCAGACTACTTCATCTGCTGTGGATTCCAAACTCTCACCACGTGCCCATCACTATTTTCGTCATTAGGTAGCTACTTTTCCTGGTGCATGATGGGTACTTATGGCCGGAGGAGCCTATTCCCATCACGACGAATCTCATCCATACAATTTCCCAGCTCCCCTGTAAGGGAAAGGACCTCACAGTGATAGCAAGAAAAAATAGAGATTTGGCGCTCGCAGAGGCCATGAAGAAAAAAATACAAACTTGAGAAGAAAATGAGGGGTTACGAAATCAACAGCATTAAAGATAAAGGGGTGCACGTAGCCACCCAACTACTGGCTGGGAAGGTAATGAGAAAACGTTGTGGTGACGAGGTACCAGTGCTGGTAGTTGCGTTGGCCAAACAATGCACAGAGGGGGCCTAATTCAATTGGGCTAAGTTCCTATGCGAGGATTTCCTGACTAACTGCAAGGAAGCCCAGGAGTAGGGAAAGACCTTCCACTACGCGTGGTTACTCTTGTCCATTTTACTGGTGATAGGGGAACTGCCCGAGGATAGTCAGTTCCCTAGCATTGAATAGGACTTACCAGAGGCGGCAAATTACGTGTCACTCTGGGCCACCAAGGACACAAAGAGGATCTGTGAGACCAAGATCTTATAGGTGCTCATGGAGGCGAGCATCCGGATGTGGATCAATAGATGGTCGTGCCTGTCCCCTACCATGTACAACAGTCTACAGAGCTTTGCAGACTTCAAATCGGACATGCATAATGTGTACATCAAGGCATGCAAGGACCTTGCGCAGCAATGGACCAAGATCCCCTTCATCGCCATTGATGATACGATCTTTTTAGTGCTAGAATCATGGCCCCCCCGAGTGGCACGCCCCGAATCTAGTGGAGATGGATAGAACAACAGCACAGAAATAAAAAGAGGAAGCGAAGTTGTGTGTCATGAATTTGGCCTAGAAAAGGCACAATGAACAAGTGGCCACGGTGGTAAGGGCTATCCGTGACACAGAAAAAGCAACCGTAGATTAGGCAAAGGCTGCTGAAGTGGCAGCAGTAGCGCAGACAATAGGGGCCACCACAACGCAACAAGAGGAAGGCCACGACTTGTCTACAAGATAGGAAGCAGAGGACACAGAAGAAGGCACAGACCCTGGCACAATGTCTACCCAACTGAGAAGGTTGCACATCACCGAGATATTGGGTCCACAAAAAAATGGCAAAGCCTCTAAATTGGTCATCGACCTGATCACGCTAACAGAAGGCAACCTCTACGACATCGACAACACAATTCGTGAGGTCACCAAGGAAGCGCTCTAGGAAGCCATGTGGGAGTAGTAGATTTTGTTGGGGGCCCTGAGAGCATAGTTGGAGGAACTACAGGTGAAGCTCCCATAGGAAGGAACTATAGCCACCTACGACATAGCAGGAACACTAATAATGGAGCAGCTACTATGCGCAAAGATGGCCAACACCATAGTGCTGCCGGAAGGAGCGCTAACAGCAGAGAAAGAGGACGACAGAGCCACAGTGGGAAAGATTAAGGGACTTGGCCTAAATTTAGTTGCCCTTATGCAAGACACACTGTACCAGCTATAGATTGGCATAACAACAGAACTCCGCGCGAGGGAAGGCTGCGCGATTCAGGTAATGAGTGAGCAGAAGATCAACATTGAACGGCTCAGCCTGCAGTGTGATGAGATTGCGTCACAAAACCAACAGATCATGAAGACAGTTGATTAAGCATGCCAACGAGTCCCAGATTTGTCCATCGTTGTAGACCTACCAACCGAGATGCGGATCCATTGTCTAGAAAGTGGAGTCTGAAGTGCACGTGAGGAAACAACGCGAGTGCAACAGGAGCTAAACCTCCAGATTTCTGAGCTGCGACTGAAGGAGCAACCTTCCACTCCTCTAGAAGTTAGAGAGCAGTGCATTAGCTCAATTCAAGTAGGACTAGAAGAAATGGGATGGGCAGTGCAGGACTATATCGGTATGTTGGACCAAGCCATTAATGTCCTCACATCCTTGCAGGAGGACCCCAACATACAACACCTAGAAACAGAGGCGCGTGAACCACAAGAGCAGTATGATAGTGTCAGGGGAAGTGTGCAGAGAGTCGTCCTCACCCAACGACTAGCAAAGATGCAACAAGCAAGGGTGCTGAAAGAGCGGGTGGATGCCGCCAGATAGAAAGAAGCACTTCTGAAGGTGCGGATCTAGCCATGGATTGATGAGGCCTTCACCATTATGGCCGATATTGAGGGAAAGCTCACACAGATGCAGGGACTCTATGTGCTAAGGAAGGTAGCTGATCTTCACAAAGAAGCATCGGAAGAGTGCATGCAGCAGGTCCAGCAAACCGCAGAGTAGTGCACCACGGACGTCTAAGCAGTATGGGACCAGTTGGAGGGGCTCCGCGCCAAGGTTGCCGCACCAGCAAAGTGACTCAGGACGAGTCACAATGATATATTTGTGGGCTTGTTGGGCATGGAATCCCCCCACAACATGTTTTGGTCAAAGGTTTTGTAAGAATCCGCGAATTGCAGGCACAGAGTGCGAAGTATAGATTAAGTCATAGGGTTGTCCACCATAAAGTAATGTAATGCAATGTAAAGTCATGTCGGCATACCCATGGTTTGTGGACCATGAGATTGTATAAATAGAGCAAGGCTTTAAGTTGTAAAGATAGTTAATGAAGGAATAAGAGAGAAAAAATATGAATGGTTGGAGCATGGAGTAGGAGTCTAAGTGTATTGGGTCGTAGTAGTAGGAAGAGGCTCTACAACTAAGTGTGCAGAGGCCTAGTAGAGTCCACAGATGAGTGCACAGATCCCTGCAGCTGAGTGTGCAGGGCAGTGTCGAGTCTATAATCTGGATCGAAGAATAATAAAGAGAAGTTGATTCCTATTTCTATGTATCTATTGTGTATTGATTTATTTACGTTTATACTGTTTTATTTATCACACGCACTGATATGATTGTTGAATATGTTGTAATAATCATTAGTCTTACATAAGCAAGTTAAGTAATCAGATAATGATAGATTAAATAGCAAGGAGCTTGGATATTATATGGGTTGCACCCCGAGTAAGGTTGCGCGGAAGTAGCACTGCAGGTTCTGAAGGGATAGTAAGTGCGTGTAGCAAAGGGTGAAACCGTGAACCTCCAAAAGATCATTTGACATCCCCAGGGTGTGGAAGCCTGGTTCTAGCACCCTCCCATACTACTTCGGGTGAGGCCTCAATCTGCACTCCACAGATTATTGCCAAAAGGGCCAGTAGTACCGAGATTTGCTTGCCTAAATCACCTCTGAACCTGGGTCAGGCCCATACAAGCAGCATGAAGTAGCATCCAAGAGAGCAGCAAGAGCAGCAGTAGAGGTAAACATACCGGTGCGCGACAAAGGCAAGAGGAATTTTGTTGATAGTGCGGAGGTAGAACAAAGCTGCATGTTCAGAGAAAACCCACTTGTGCAGAAATCAACTTTGGCAATAGAGGTGGAGAGGCAACAACGCAACAAGGGGAATGCACAAAGGCAGAGAGAAAAATAGAGAATGGAGGAAAGACAGAATGAATGGCACGAGTTGAAGGAGAAACTCCAGAAGGAACAGGAGATGTGCAGATAGGTGAAGGAAGCGTAGCAAGAATAGGTACAACAGGGAGTGCAACATGTACAAATAGATGAAACTACACCTGTACATGTAGTAGACTCATCAAAATAGTTGGCATCAAGAAAACAGGGTTAGCAGTCAGAGGAGCAAGACTTTGCTCAAGAGATAAAATAGGAACTTGACTACATGGATATGGATATGGAGTAGCAAGAGTTAGAACAAGATATCAACCTCATTCCTTGTCATTAAGAGGTTGACCCACCAACTTCATAAGATATAGAAGCAGAGCAAGTCCCAAGCTACCAAGGAGACACTGAGATCCTTGGAGAGAATCCGGAAGGAGAGATCCACAACATATCATTCGACAAGTCCCAGCATAGAGTTGTGCAATCTCACAGAGTGTCTACTTCGGATGATCACAAGTCTTATGCGCATTTCAAGGAACGAGTGATCGTGTCTCATGTGCACAAGCATCCAATAGCATTGCCCAATGCTACCAGAGCATATGTCAATGACACTAGCTTGAATGTTTGCTTATTGATAGTTGATAACAAGCGAATGGCTAAGGAGCTACAAACGACCAAGAAAGGAGAAGAACTAGTTACAACATCCGCCCTAGCAGAGTTGAAGAAGGCAATACTGGATGAAATATTATCCTTTGATTCATTCATGTGGCCATTGTATTCCAAATTTGGCACCGTGCATAAGGCAGTTTTCCATCTCAACAGTCAACAACAACTATGTGTTAGGAGAGAACATATCTTGTCAAACACACATACTGTTGTTGACTACATGCAAACATGGACAATGAGATACAATGGAGCTCCGTTACTCTTGCCCAAGATGATGAAGCCCAAAGTGGTCGAGATAAAGGCAAGCATCCAGAGTTAGATCCCGAACTATGAATATCTCCCACAACGCATCACTAGTTTGCAGGCTTCCCATGCATGGGTATTTAGGAGTATGGATGTTGTTGTCGGCGCACATGAGATCCCATCTATTGGGACAATCACTAAGGCAAAGATAAAGGCACAAGTTTGACTGGAGCTGGACTCGTACTTTTATGAGTTTATGCGCATAGCCACCAGCGCAGACTTGTTGATCAGTGTAGAGACCATGCATCAATATATCGCTCATCCGTCCGCACTTAAGACAATGATGTGCATGCTATCATACGAGTTAGACAAAGGAGCTAGAGCAGTGTACCTAGATGCTACAAAGGCAATATTTTGGTTGAAGAAAGATGTCACCATAGAGTACACAGAACCTGTTGCAAACTACCGAGCTTGGCATTAGTTCGCCACTGTCGACCAAAGTGAAGATGTCGAAGAGCCGGTCTTCCCACATTTTTCCGAGTCATAGTGATGTCTTGCATGGCTTACTCAAGCCTATTTTGTCTCACATGGGTACATGTGCAGATTGTATGTGTTTTCTTATTAAGTGGAAGTTCAAGTGTCGATAGTTGGATGTAATAGTCATAGAGTAGATGAAGAGTCATGAGGGTAGATGAACTGTCACAAATGTGAATTTCAAGGGCCACCCCACCATTTTCTATATATAGTTCCTCATAACTCATTGTAAAGTCTTTTGGTCAGCCAAGCTTCTGATAGGAGTATCTTAGAGAAAGCTTGGAGAGTATTGTAACAAGCCTTGGCTTCTCCACTGTGCAAAGCTAGTATATCTCTTTAGAGGAGCATGTGGCAGTGACTGTAATGTTCCTCTGTTGGAACTAGTGGTTGGTCATGGTTGTATTGTATGAATGGAACTTACACTTCTCAATCTAACGGAGCGAGCATGTATCATGCATATGTCATATTGCATTTTAGATATCGTTTTTACTCTAAATGATATATGTATATGTTTGCTTATGCATGCATGTGTAGCTATTTTCTATATTTGTATGTATGAACCTTACTGAAATGCGTTGTTGGTTTAACCATCACTTTGGATTGCTATCTCACTTGCCTTCTAGTTTGTGATGCATCTTAGCTCGTGTGTACCCTTCTTAACTCTGTGTTTTCACAGGTTTCCAAGGGTTGCAATCACCTCACCCTTCGTGTGTTAGAACCGCTCATGCACCTTCCTTCAGTTGCTACATATGTCACACCCTTGCTACCAACAGGGACATCTTACTTGCCTCTGTGTGAAATCGTGGTCAAGGCAATAATGTACAACCCACTGTTGGGACTCCACCAAATGGTCTGAGGTATAGTTGGGACTTCTTACCAGGGAGATCCACTGACATGTTGGTGGGTCCAACACCATCGACATTTCTCACACTAGAAGGAGGCCCAGATGACAAGATCTGTCCTCTCATCTTGTTTTGAACCTTTTCACATCCATCATGGATTTTGTTACACTCACCCCTCCACAATTTTTTTTGCATGTCGAACCTCTCAACATCACAAGGGAGTTTTTTTATCTCTTTTCCAAATTCACGTATGATGGTGAAGGTGAAGTAGCGTGGCGTGAGTACTTAGAAGAATTATATGCATTCCTTGAGAATGCAGACGAGTTCTATGCAGAAGAGGTCAGTTTGATGCTTGCATACACACTTTGTGAATCTCCATAACATTGGTGCTACAACCTTCTTGCTGCAACATGTACTCACTTGAGCATTTTTTTGATATCATTTAATTTGCCTTCCATCATTTTGATCCAGAACCTCTTGACCAAAAACTGTTACAACAACGAAAGGCCCCACATGAATTGCCTATGGATTTTGGGCAACGCTTACGTGATTTGCAATTTGAATCTCCGAAAAGCGAGATGAAATTTCCATATCTTTGGGATAGATTCAAATATTTTCTTAACAAATCATTCCATCACAAGAATAAGTTTGATCCCAACCCCACTCAGCGTACTTCAGTGATGGAGTTGTGCAATCACAAATAGATACGATCACTATCCCAAGTAATTTTCCATCATCTCCTCATCAAACAGATCCACCACTGTAGAGTGATGCGGGAGAATAGGCACACACATTCGTTCAACTATCACATCCTCCCAACATCACTTCGCTTAATTTTCACGCATATTTTCTTGTGATTCCATTAAGTTGTCACATGCATCTTGTACCTCAACCTCCGTTTTCGCACTCGGATGATCCTCCAGATGATATTATCTTGTGTTCTTCCATTCCGGACTCTACACTTGTTGTGAATGAGGATCAAGCAATCGACGAAGTTGGTGTGCACAACCAACATGCACTGTCATTCATGAAGAGTGTGACTGGGAGCTTGAGCATCAACACTCGGTGAAGGATGACTCCCTTCTGTCAAAGCCTCCTCCATTATTTCCTGACATCTTTGGTGAACTTGCAATCCATGATTTTGCATGTGTATCTTTGTCTATGGATGCACCCATTATTGATCATTCACGGGACACACTAGATGTCAGTCCATCATCTGAGAACAGAGAGGATAAATTATTTTTTGAAAATCGACTTGAACTTTCATCTACCTTTTACGGAAACATAGAGGGTGAATTTGTTTGATTCTCATCTACCCCTCTATTTTATTCATCAAATCATGAGGATGCTGATGAAATCATTGATTTTGTTGATCGTAGCTATCGTGATCTATTTACTCTTGTATTCGATCATGATGATGATTCTATCGTAGTTTATTTTTTGAAGCCACCTGCGTGTGATGATCTATCTGTCGATGAAGTTGAAACACCCAAGGCTCCTCATCACTCATCTGTATGCATTGAAGATCAATCCCACACATAGATCATACTTCCTCCACTCAAACTACATGATCATATCACTCATGCATTGGAAGAATCTTATATTGCAAGCACACGTGCACAACACAAGTTGTCTTTATTTCTTTTGTTTTCTTTCATGTCAGAGTTAAGAGTATGTGTATGCTTAATAGTTGCACGTAGTGTCACAAAACACCATGATATGTCCATGGATTGCACGTCATGTACTTGCACTCACTTATGTTCCGTGAACACTTTTAAACTTGGAGTGTGTTTGTCTTCATTGTTATATCTTTCATGTTTGCTTGTTCAGACAATTATGTTTCTCGCGAACCATGCCTTCACCAACATGGATCAACCAATACGTTAGTGGTTGCATTGGAAGTATCACGTCACCCAATCGGGCCCATGTATTGTTAGCTTAGGAGTAGGATTAGTGTTTGCTTTTGGTTGTTTGCTTGCATGCTTGTTTTCTTACATACCTTGCATGTTTGTTTATCTACTTTCTTGTTTTCTTTCGGCTTTGATTTTGTAGTTACTCATGCATTTGCTTTGTTTTGTGTTTGTTTTCTTGTTTTGCGCTCGTAGGTTAGTTTCGCATGAAACCGTGTGTGACTCTTGAAACAAGCTAGGTAAAGTACAAGAGGACTTGTGCTGTTATCAATACTTGGTTATCTATCATCTTGCCTCTGTATGAAGAACTTGCTATCTTCAGTCCATGATATGAAAATGGAAAATACGTACTATTCGAAGTGAAACTTTGTGAAAACACAATGCTTGCATGCTAACTAGTGTCACCTACTCTAGTCAGTTGTTTTTTGTGTTAACCCTTGTCAGCTTAGTCAAGTAGAGTAAGGTGAGGGGGAAAACCTTAACAAGCACATCAGAGGTATATATAAAATACTTCTCTGAAGGAACAACCTCTTATTCTATTAATAAGTCAGGATCCCTCTTTTGCCTCTAAAATGAATAAGTGCTATGCACGTGTTATGAAATGAAAAAAAAAAAGAAGTGAAAAGTGAAAATTTTTGAAAAATGAAAAATGAATAAGGCAAAAGAAGGGAAAGGCTTCCTACAGAGAGAGGTGATGCAAGTAGCTCTATCAGGGTACTAACCAGGATTGGTAGTAGCGGAGTGATGCTTGTGTTCCTGTGTGACTCTATTGGGGTACTATGCAGGGCTGCTGGCAGTGGAGCAACAGTAGGGATGAAACTAAGACTATGACGAATATACTGCTTCTACACCAATATACCCCTCATCCACAATCGAAACAATTGTGTTGACTTAGCTTGGAATGTGTGTCAATCGACCAAGAGCTTGGAAAATGCTACATCTTACAATCAAGCAACTATGGAAACCAAGACGAACAGAGAGTTGAAAAATACTTCTAGAGGTGTTAGACTTGCTTTTCACGAATAAGGTCCATTCAAAGAGCTGGAATTCTACCAGTGTGTCACCAAGTGTTGTAGCATCTACAACCACACTCAAAAAATTTTCCTTAGCTTCATTTTGGAGCCTCCCTACCAACCATCCTCAGAAACATGTCTTGCACTGGAAAGTAAATGAGCTTCAGTGGTTTTCTAGTAGCATGAAAGCCTGTGCATTATGGCTTGTTTCACTACCCTCACAGGTTGCTTCCCTAGACTTGGTCCACCTACTCGCTAACCATCTCCCTTAATAAATTGTGCAATTCTAGATAGGAACCAGCCTTCCCTCCAGAAATTGTGCAATCCTGACTAGTAGCCTACTGGGCTCAGAAACTGCGAAATCCTGTCAGTCAACCTTCCTAATGAAAACTGCATAATCTGGCCCAGCAAGACTACTTAGCCTAGAAAATGTGCAATTCTGGGTAGCATCCAGCTGCTCCTCCAAGAAATTGTGCAATCCCTGTGGGCAGCTAGCCCAACTCCCTCCTAGAAATGTGCAAATTTCTCCCTCAGGCAAGCAGGTTGTTACATGTGCCATTAGCTTAACCGATTCCACCCAAGACCGAGAAAACTTGACTTGCATGCAATGGACTGCTTTGTCCCGAAATAGAAAAAAGAAACATGAAAAAGAATCCATAGATTTTAGGGAGCTAATTTTAGTAGTTGGAGGTTACACACAAAGATAGTTTTAGAATATCTCCTCCAAGTGTCATTTTTTCCTAGATTTGTGGCATGCCCATCATGAGCCTCTGAATTATTTATTTGACGCTTCAGAGATCACTTCTTCACATCGATCTTGGAGCTCTTACATCCCATAACACATCCGGGAGTCTTTGACACATACAACTCAGCTATTTACGAGTAAGTCTGCTTAACTTGTATTTTGCATCATTTCTATCGTTTTTTGTGGTTTAGCTTCTGTGAGTGTTGTCTGCTTGATTTATTTGAACGTTTATTGTCGTTTGCATGCATATTAGCTTGTACCAACATAGTTTCATTTTTCGTTAGCATCTCACTATTATTGCATGCATGACACCGTTTTGCATGAACAATTGTCAATTCAGCGACTCGCATCACACACATGCATGTTGTTTCAATTTATGAATCTTGCATTCACTATTTGCATGCACAATCATTCACTGCTACTTACAATCAATATCGCCATGCATTCACTCCCACATTTACTTTCAGTTGCCCATCAATGGGTCTGGGCAGCCTTGGCCTAGACTCTGCCTCGGTAAGACAACATTACACAATCTTGAGAGGGAAGGCTCTGCCTTCCTCCCAGAAAATGTGCAATTCTAGCCAGTGACTATCCCCCAGTATTGCCTCGCACAATTTTGAGAGGCAATGACTGCTGACCCACAAAATTGCACAATGTAGTCCGTGGGCCTACATCACTTGCCAGCTGGAATTGTGCATTGTGCAATCCCACCACCCAACAATCTAGTCTAGATTTTGCACTATGCAATTCCAGCAGCTAGCTAGCCTACCAACAATCTGAACTTCCTTTTGCATAGTTCCGGTAGTCAGTCCCCGAGCCTCCCAGAAAAAATTTCACAATCCTTGCCAGTCAATCCCCAGGTATGTAGCATGTCATCCCTCAAGTTTTCTTTGGTTTTAGCTAACATATTTCTTACCATGCATGTTTCCATGTCTCGAGATCTAGCAATTGTTCATCTGTCTCTCAGCAGTTCAAGATCAATGGCATCCAAGAGAGCAGGATCAAAGGAAACTAACAGAAGTGAAACTGGAGGAGCAGTTGAGCGAGTGTCTACATGCTTTTTGATCTATGAAGACAACAAACTGATTGTAGACAAATACATCAAGATGAAATGGGAAGAGGTCAATGATGAATTCATAGGCACATTTGGGGAAGACCTCGAAGACCGCCAAGTCTATGTGAACATTCACAAGTCTGACTTGTACCGGATTGCATGCAAGTACCCTGCATTCCCATGATTAGACGTGATACATTAGATCATCTCACACACTGATCTCAAGATGATGACATTGAGCAATGTTAGCGGGACAAAGATTTCTAACTTTAGGTAATAGGATTATCAACAGATGTATCATTTGTCAAAGCTAGTGATCACCATAGAGATACCTTTCAGTCTACCCAATAACAATGCCAACTCTAGGGATATCTAGAAGAATTGGGTAAAGGAGCTAGCCAACTTCAAGATGACACCCAACAAGATTTACAACATGAAGATACTGCGGAAGGTGTATCAATATTTGGTCATATTTTCACGTCAATTGTATGGCCAATAGAGGACGGAGACCTTCCCGCAGAGTTGGGTGATCATGTTGGACCAACTGGACAGTGAAGGCAAAGCCTACAACTGGTCTGACATGTTGGATCACAGGGTAAAGGAATAGATAATAGGAGCTTGATAGCCGCCCAAAGTTCAACAAGCATAAATCTACATGTTCGCGTACATCTTGGATACAATCTATGCCTGTCAACAATTTGTGAGCATGAAGTGGGCATGGACATTAGCAGAGACCTCTATGAACACTTGTTGTAAACTATTTTCTGAATGTAGCTTCAGAGGAGTTATTACATAGTTGTCAAATCATTTTCTTACACCGGTGTACAAGATGATATTTGAGAAAGATCCACCTTGCATGTCGAAGGTAGTGATGGAGGCACTGATCGATATAGCTGATTGGTATGCCTCACTGTCTAGCACCTTCATATGGATGTACATCATGGACAAGCCTCTGCATGTTTTGTCGAATTTTTCCATGGACAAGCTCGTCATGCAGGAAGTATCATATCCCATCTCGGTAAGACTGTTAGCTAGGTTGCACCAGAGGAAGAAGGCATCTTGACCCCATCTTCAATTGTGGATCAACTTATATGCGATACGACACCTCAAGCATGTAGATGTCGAAATAGAGCAGATCAAGAAATATCCTTTCGACATTCGAAGCTTCAATTTGTATGACCCGCACCGTATTGTGAAAGATCATTGCACGAGAGTACAGTTTCAGTGGATCCATGGGGCATGTCATTCGGTAGAGGAAGACCCATTGAGATATTGTTACAGTTTCTCAAGACCCAATGAACTGGTTGACATTGCTATGGAATGGTTAACGAAGAAACATCTAGGAGAGCACTTGTAGCAGCAATAGTAGAGGTAAACATATTGACACGCAAAAAAGGCAAGAGGAAGATTGTCGATAGCGCAAAGGTAGAACAAAGATGCAAGCTCAAAACATACCCACTTGTGCAGAAATAAGCTTTGGCAATAGAGGTGAAGAGGCAACAGTGCGACAAGAGGAATGCACAAATATTGAGAGAAAAATAGAGAATGGAGGAAATAGAGTAGGAGTTGGATGAGTTGAAGGATCAACTTTGGAAGGAACAGGAGATGCACAAATAGGAGAAGGAAGCGCAACAAGAACAACTACAGCAGGGGGCACAACATGTACAAGCAAATGAAACTGCGCCGGTACAAATAATCAGAATAACTAGCACCAAGTAGATAGGGTGAGTAGTCGTAGGAGAAGGACTTCGATCAAGAGATAGAACAAGAACTTGAATAGATGGATATAGATATGGAGTAGCAAGAGTTAGAAAAAGATATTGACCTCATGCCTTACCATCAAGAGGTTGACCCACCACCTTCACCATATCCATAATCAGAGCAAGTCCCAAGCAACCAAGGAGACTGTAGAGCTATAAAAAGGGTCTCTTTCACCTCTAGTTACCTCACATTAATATGTCAATCCAGGATTGTCTGGTTATTTCAAAGGGTGTCTCAGTCTGAGGCTAGCATTTACCAGAGTAATGCTTGTAGTACAACTATTTACAACTACGAAAGTAAACTAATGCAAGTCTACAACTTAACTACTTCAAAGGACTAAATCACACCAAGTATTGCATCAGCCAAAGGTTCGGTAGCAATAACCCATCCTTTTCATAACTGATGAGAATAGATTAGAGGTCTGGGAGCCAAATAGCAGATGCTAGGCTCGCTACAGCCTAGGATCGTTCTTAATGATTAGAAATGAAACAGCAGATAAAAGAAGTGATAATGAAATGGGACAGTACATCAGCCAAGGGCTTGGTAGCAATAACACATCCCTTTCATAGCTGACGGGAGCAGATCAGAGGTTTCGGGACCAAGTAGCAGATGCTGGGGTCCTCTACAGCCTAAGTCCGTCCTCAAGAAACAGCAAATTAACAATCTGGAAATGGAACAACAAATTGAAATGGAACAGCAGATAAATGGAACAACTTATAAATGGAACAACAAATAAATGGAACAGCAGGTAAATGGAACAGCAGTTCAAGAATAGAACAGTAATCGAAATAAGTAATAATTGAATTATTTAAGCTGCAACTCTATTTAACCATGCCAATCAAAACACCAATCCCTCAATATTATATGATGGAACAATACTATAGAACCTTAGAAACACACCATACTTAATCTGCTTCTGTTAAAACACATACGACTATATCTCATAATAAAGTATAGTCACATTCGATACCCATGTAAAACAGATCTTTCCAGATGACTTGTTATAATGCAAAACACAATCGTGAAGAATTCTGTAATAAAGTAACAGTGTCCTGTAGAGATTAATCAATGCTTAAAGAATTGGTAAAATAACATAGCATCAATATAAAGTTCAAGAACACGAAATGACTTGATCACAACAGAGCATGTAATAGAATATTCTCAAAACACAGCAGATTACCAGAGTACATCTATGAACAAACCACACGGAAAACACGCGTAATAATACAAGAGAAAGTGTCCTCCAGGGCCGGGCCCTTAGCCTCCAGGGGTACAATGCTTAAGATAGATCCAGGCTCAAAGATAAAAGAGTGAACAAGTCTGTATTAAAGCATGCAATAAAATTACAGGAACTCAAGTCTTCAACCGAACATAAAGATCATAGTCCTGATCTTTCTTAAAAGAAATTACACTCTCCCCAAAAGATCCTCTCTAAAGCCAACAGTGCTACCCCTTTTATAGGGAAGATGGCGAAGATATCTAGGTACAGAAAATAGGCAAAATAGCGATCCCTAAGGATCTCAAATCCTGAGGGATTCACAGAATCATTATTACTGCGTTACTTCTTTCTTTCTCTGTTTCGTGTTGGTATCTCCACGTCCTTTCTTGGGTTGATTCGTTGTGATTTGGTTTGTTTATGGTCTTTCGTCAAAGGGACAGTAGTTAGCTCAGCTTTGTCTTTTCTTTTGGAATGGCCATCTCCTGTATTTCCTCCCTCCTACATATAGAAATGACGACTATCAGTGCTTTTCATTAATCTCTCGTGTTTCGTTATAAATTCTTATCATTATCTAGATTTCTTATGCAAAAGGCTTTTGAGTTCTGATGAAAAGATACCAAAATGACCATCAAAACATACCTTCCTTGGTACTCCACACACCCCCCAGCTTACCTTTTTTCATGGCCTCATGAAAACATTGTAGTTGACATGCAGAGCAGTGAGGGAGTAGGCTGGAGATGGAATTTCGTGTGGGGACCTACACCCATGATGTGAAACTAGATAATCAAGGAAATGGCTTGTCTGGCCCTGGGGCATTTCATACAGGGCTTGGTATCCGGGTGCAGGATTCCAAATGATTGGACTCTGGAACCTATATCCTAACCAGGATGGCCCTGCCCTCAAAACAATTTCACCATTGTGGGGGAATCGGTTAGCAGCAAGTTTAAAATTTTCATACTTAAACGGCTCTCGGAGCTGAATATTTGGATTAGATACCTGATATCGAAATTTAGCTGCTTCAATGGCAGGGTCTTTAATAGAAGAAAAGAATTCAAGCCCCTGCCGAATGATTGCTTCATGCATGGGTCCTAATGCTTCAATCACGCCTGGAGCCCTCATGAGATTTCTATGACTTTTCCATAACTGTTCCGGGTCTCTAGGCTCAGCTCTTACCCATAGGTCTAATCCATTTTCTTGTCTCTAAAATGCATTGTAGGCTTTGAGCCATTTCATCTGATTAATTGCAAATGAAATGAATGCTTGTAATTGAATATCTCCGACAAAAGGACCAGGGTTCAACTCGGTCTCTTGTTCTAGTACAAGGTTATGCAGGAAAAAATCACTCAATAACCTTTGTACTTTTACCCCATAATTGTTACAGCAGTTTATAAAATCGTCTATAGTGTTAATTTCTATGGGAGCACCTGCCCTAACGACTTTAATTTTCAATTGTAAGTATCTTTCCATTAGAAACAGGGCATAATTTTTGGCAAGAGCTCTACATGCTAGGGCATCATTGTACAGAGCACACAAGGTATCCATTTGTTTAATAACTACATCTAATCTACGGGTTACCTTGGCAACTTTCTCTTGCTCCTTTCGCCATCCCTCGAAGGCTTGGCTTTCTGACAGATTGACGTTCCTTAACTGCTGCTGTAATTCCTCATATTTTTCACGGGGGACCGTTTGTTCCCTGAGCTTTTCTACTTCTTGCTTAGCCTGCTTCAATTGATGGTGGAGGGTTCTTGTTTTTGGGTCCTTTTTCCATGCATTTGTGGAGGCTGGGAGCTTTACTTGGAGTTTCTTATTATGCTGCTTTGAATTCATAACCCTTATTACTCTCGAAGGTGATGCCTCCGTCTGAACCTCCTTATCATCTTTTTCAATTTTAACACGAACTCCAGCCCACTACTGTTCCTTTTCAAATGGAACAGCAGTCTGTCCTTTTGTTTTAATTGGAACATCAGTTTGTCTTTCTGCTTCATTAGGGACAGCAGTTTGGCTTCTGTTAGGATTTTGAGTAGTGGAACGGCTCCCGGTTCTTCATCTTTTATTCTTGCGGGGTCTCATTGGCATGGCCGAATTTTTTCTTGTTGAGGTCCCTACCCCCCTTTGCCTTGATTTTGGAAGCCTAATCTGCTGGTGAAGCCTGACTATCACGTTTAATAGTGTCCCTTTTTCCTTTTGCAATTCCCTTATTTTCATCAACTTCTCAGAAAGAATAGCTGACTGTTTGCCGTGGGTTGGAGTGTGACTAATTTCTGGATTTTCTTCTTGAGGTGGCTGATCTGGGGTAAGAACCTTTCTTGGCTCTGTTGTTTCTTGGGCTAATTCTTCCTCTGCCCTTATTTCCTCCGGATTCTCCTCTGGTGCCTTCTGACTAGGGACGGGCCGTTCCTGCCTGATATTTTCTGTTTCCGTCTCATCATGGACGGGTGAAATTTCTACTTCTGCTTCTTCCGTATGCACTTCCTTGGGTGCATCTTTTTCCTGGGTTTCTTCTTCAGCCTGGAGGTTGGATGGACTCAGGGGCTGGCCATACTCGCCCATATTGGCCAAAATATTGGCCAATTCATCTTCCCCCATCGGGTTTTGTACTGGGCTTCTTCCCTGCTGTTCCATTTCTTCCTCCTGCTCGGGCTGCTCAACTTCTTCTTTCTCGTCCCCTTCTTCTTCTTCATCCTGTTCTTCTTCTCCTCCTATTTCTGTTTCCGCTAACTGTTCTTCATCTTCCTCTTCTGTTTCTGCCTCGGTAGACTGCTATGTTTCTCTGCTATTTTCTTCTTTCGCCTCTGTCCCTGTGGATTGTTCTGCGTCCTCCTTACTTTCTTCTTCTGTATCTGTTTCTGCCGATTGCTCATCTATAATTTCTATTGCTTGGCTCGTGCGAGCCCGGGGTTTCTTCAGCTCTGCTTGTAACCCTACAAGCCGTGCCGACTTTCTACGTTTTGCTGGTTGCTCAGATGTACCAGAGTCGGGTTGTTTCTCTAGTTTCTTTTCTGCTTGTTTCTTGGCTTGTCTTTCTGCTTGCACTTCTGTGCAAGCTTCCTTCTTTCACTTCTCTGGGCGTTGGGGTGTGCTATCAATTTGTTTTCATTTTTCTGGGCATCCAGACGTGGGCGTCTTTTTATTAATAATATCAATTAATTCTTTCCAGCTGCTCTGCTGCTGGGTAAGACTATGGTTTACTATCAAACGAATCAATCCGTGGTGGCTAACCACAGATTCTTTGTGCTCTGCCTTTTTCATGCTTCATGCCACATCATGCAATAGCAAATTAAGCAATGCAGGTAAATTCACAGAACATTTTTGTTTTAAGACAGCTAGGAGTTTTAGATGTCGTGGTCTTACCACGTCTTTTCTGCCCTCGCAAGTAATGTAGCTCTAGACAATTTTCGCCAATTCCGCCCATGGCTCTCCTAGCGCTGCTGGCAGCACCCCTTTTCCTCGAACTGTTAAGCTCTGGCCCTCGTCCTGAAAGGTTTCCACAATCTTCTGCAGCCTTTCCTTCTTCATTGTCCAAACAGGCCATGTGGCCGGTAGTCCTATGACTTTTGCTATTATATCATCCGTGACCTCTATTCGTTTTCCTCTGATTGTGGAGTGTTCTTCCTGCAGGTTTTGTAAAAATTCCTTCACCACAGTTTCATTAGATTCCTTCAGGTGGTTGAGGTAGGTCAACCATCCTGCTTTCTTCAGAATTCTTCGGGCTGCAGCTGAAGCAGTCAATGTTTGAGGTTCTCTGCGGACTGATCTTCCACCCATGGATTCACTTTCAAATTCTCAAAGGAACAACAGCTGTTCGTTAAGACGCAGCGAAGTTGGTGGCGATTTTCTCGCTCAAATTTAAATACAACGGCATATGCAATGGAAATAACTTCGAACAACGATTCATGCAGAAGAAACAAAAATGGCAAATGATCATACCGTTGAGCCGTGCTGTGCTCAAGTACAAGATCTTCTCGAATAACAGGCTAACACGTATTCTGGGGGATAATGAGGTTACTCCCCCCCCCGTAATATGATAGGCTGTCCCAGCCGTCAAATAAAGGAGCAGCGTTTGCTTCATCCGCAAGGCCTTTATGGAGCAGCTTATGAAAATATGCCATGTCTGCAAAAACAACGTATTACTGGAATCGAGGTGAAAAGTTAAATCGCTTTTAATACGTAAGTGACTACGGTGAGTTGATGGAAGTTCGGGAATAGACATTTGCCATAATTAGCGAGCCCCATGTGGTCACTGTCACTAGCTCCGTAATGATTGGCGGTAATAAATAGTCATGCGGGATATGGCTGGGTAATTAAATTATCACGCTATAAGATACGAAGGTTATAATTTCCTTACCCATCGTGTAAAGGTTACGACTTCAATGCCATTAACAAAGCTCTGCTGCCAACAGGTGTCCATAACCTTGGCAGAGTTGTTTATTTCACCCCGGGAACCATAGTCCTTTGTGTATGCGAGGAAGTGTTATGTGATGTCAAAACTGTATGCCACTATGCAGGCTTGGTAACCCGTTAGTCATAGTGCCATTCACGAGGAAGGAGCGAATAGTGGGCAGGCCGGCTCGTGATGAGACCTCCTATTCCAAGGTTTATTTATTTATTTTGATATACCTTTTGGACCATTTCCCGGGTGTGGTGGCCCTAATGGGAATGCCACTTCACTTCCATCCTGATGATCATGGTAGGCCAGCTCGTAATGAGACTCCCTATCCTGCAATTTGACAAAACTGCTTTGCTTGCTTCTTTTCTTTCTTTGGTTTTAATAGAGAACCTTTCCTGTTTATACACAAAGGGTGGTTCCACACTCCTTAAGAGTAGGAATGGTGGAAGAAGTCTTAAAATCCCAATAGGATGATATAAACTCTTCGATCTCATTGGCAAATGATAATTAAAATAGAAAAAAAATCAGCATGATAGAGATTACCAATCAGAATAGAGTTAGTAGAACAATGGCAACAAAAGGTGATAAGTAAGCATGTCTTTCCCTACATCCTTTCATCAATTCAGGGCAATTGCTTATAAGGATAGCGATTTATGATTTACCGATTTCCGTATACTGTGCTTTTGTTTCCATCACATAAGTAGATAGCTGTATTCTAAAGACCATTAGCACTCTGCATCCTTGAGAAGGGACAAGCTGTAGTGCAGTTTCAAGGAAAGATACAACAACGGTTGTTCGTTTAGAGAAAGGAGCAGTGGAAATCAATGGTGCAGTTCAATAAAATCAAACAAATGCCATTCGTTTGAAAAAAAACCGGCAGAAATCAAACCGTGTTGTTTCTTTCAGAGACAGCAAAAACACACAAATGCTGTTCTTTTTGAGAAAGGAACAGCAAAAACACTCAAGTGCTGTTCATTTTTAGAAAAGGAACAACAAAAATCAGAAATGCTGTCCCTTTTGAAAAAGGAACAACAAAAATCACAAGTGTTGTTCCTTTTGGAAAAAGAACAACAAAAATCACAAGTGATGTTCCTTTTGGAAAAGGAACAACAAAAATCACAAGTGTTGTTCCTTTTGGAAAAGGAACAACAAAAATCACAAGTGTTGTTCCTTTTGGAAAAGGAACAACAAAAATCACAAGTGTTGTTCCTTTTGGAAAAGGAACAGCAAAAATCACAAGTGTTGTTCCTTTTGGAAAAGGAACAGCAAAAATCACAAGTGTTGTTCCTTTTGGAAAAGGAACAGCAAAAATCACAAGTGTTGTTCCTTTTGGAAAAGGAACAGCAAAAAATCACAAGTGTTGTTCCTTTTTGAAAAAGGAACAGCAAAAATCACGACATGCTGTAAAAAATATGTACAAAAATAATTCAAAGAATTATATACAAATTGTAAAGGAAAAATAAGCTTCTTAGCGAGTTACAGGTGGAGGAGACTTGTCTTCCTCCCTTAAGATGTCCATATCTGAATCTTGGCATACTTGCTGGAAAAAGGACTCCCGAGTAAGTGGTTTACGATAGAGACAGACTCGATGGCCGTTTGCCTTAAAGGTATACCCAGAACCATCAATAGTAATTAGTGTGAGGGTACCATTGTCTGTAATTTCTGAATTTCATATGGTCCCAACCAACGAGTCTGAAATTTCCCGGGGAAGTCTTGAAATCTAGAGTCATATAAAAGAGCCCAGTCTCCTTCATGGAAGACTCTATTTTTGATGAGAGCATCATGCCACTTGGCTCTTTGCTGCTGTATCAGGGCAGTATGTTGAAGTGCAGAGAGTCTAATTTCATCCAGCTCATTAATCTGTTGCAATCGATTAGTTTGTGCCTCGGTTAAGTCTAACCCTACTTCTTATGCAGTTTGTAATGTCTGGATTTCAAATTCTATAGGAAAGATAGGTTGTTTTCCAAACATAAGCTAGTACGGTGAGTGGCCAGTGGTGCTTCTCCATGTTGTTCTATAAGCCCACAGTGCTTCTGGTAGTCTGGCAACCCAATCGCGTCTATGTGATGCAACTGTTTTGGTTAGAATTGTTTCTATGATCTTGTTGCTGCTTTCTACTTGCCCATTTGCATGTGGGTGATATGGGGTGGTCATTTTATGCTGAATATGATAATTGTTGAGTGTTGCCGCTATTCTGTTTCCAGCAAATTATGGCCCTCCATCTGTGATTATCTCTCTAGGGAGGCCATAGCGCACAAATAGATGGAGCAGGAACTGTATAACAGATTCTTCTGTAGCTCTGGGCAAGGCTTCCGCTTCAACCCACTTAGTGACATATTCTGTTGCCACTAGAATGTATGTTTTCTGGTTTGATGGTGGGTTGATTGGCCCCACGAAATCAAGGGCCCATCGCTCAAATTGTTCGATGACTAGCTGTGGTTTCAAGGGCATTTCATCTGAGTGACTAGGGCATCCCGCCCTCTGGCAACTATCACATGCTTGGACAAATTTCTTTGCATCTTTAAAAATTGTGGGCCAATAATACCCTGTATGTAATACTTTATGTGCAGTCCTGCGATCAGAAAAATGTCCACCACATGGTTGGTCATGGCATGCTTTCAATATATCAAATATTTCATCTTGTCAAACGCACCTCCTGATTTGCATGTCTGCCCCTGTGTGAAACAAATAGCCCCCAATCCAGGAAAATCTGGTACTTCGCTGGACAATCTGTTTTCGCTCATTAGGGGTTAGATGTTTTGGTAACTTACCTACTGCTAGGTAATTGGCGACATCAGCATACCAGGGTGTTTGAACAACAACAACAAAGAGATGCTCATCTGGAAACTGATCTTCAACTGCTGCTGCATCGACTGGTTTGGGCATTCTTGAGAGGAAATCAGCTACCGGGTTCTCTTTGCCAGGTCGATCCTTGATTGTAATGTCAAACTCCTGCAATAAAATCAGCCATCTGGTTATTCTGCCATTTGTGACAGGTTTATTTGCTAGATACTTTATAGCAGAATGATCTGTGTACAAGATAACGGGATATCCAGTGATGTAATGTCTGAATTTATTGATAGCATATATAACAACTAGAAATTCCTTTTCAGTTACAGTATAATTTAATTCAGCAGGGGATATATTTTTGCTAATGTAATAAATGGCGTATGGTTTTCTATCCTCCTCCTGACCAAGGACCGCTCCAATGGCTGTATCTGAGGCATCAGATGATATCTGAAATGGCAAATCCCAGTTTGGTCCGTGAAGGACTGGGGCTGTAGATAGAAGTTTTTTCAGGTCATTGAAAGCACGTTCACATTTCTCTGTCCAACGGAAATCAATATTACCAGTTAGTGCATACAATGGTGAAGCAATACATGAATAATGTTCTATAAATCTTCTGTAATAACCAGAGAATCCAAGAAAGCTACGTACCTCTGTTTGAGTAGTAGGAGTAGGAATAAGCAAAAGTATTTGGATTTTGGCTGGGTCTACCTGTATGCCGGCTGCTGAAATATAGTGCCCTAGAATAAGTCCTTCTGTCATCATCATGTAGCACATTTCATGGCTTAGACAAACCCTGGTAGCTATACAACGTTGTAGGACTTTTTCTAGTGTTTCCAATGCTGGATCAAACTCTTCTCCATATGGAGTGAAATCATCCATATATACTTCCAATCCTTCATTTATTAGATCTACAAATATGCTAAGAATAGCCCTTCGGAATGTGGCAGGGGCATTACATAAACCAAAAGGTAAAACTCGGTAGGCAAATGTTCCCCAAGGACAAGTAAAAATAGTTTTATCCTGATCTTCAGGGGAAATCTGTATTTGGTTATACCCACTGAAGCCATCAAGAAAAGAAAAGAATTTCTTGCTTTCCAAAGTGTCCAATACTTGATCGATGAATGGGAGAGGAAAGTGATCTTTCTGCGTTGCCTTATTTAGTTCTCTATAGTCCACGCAGATTCTCCACTTCCCATTCTTTTTCGGTACCACCACAAGTGGGGAGACCCACTTACTATCAGAGATAGGGTAGATAAAGTTAACATCTAAAAGTTTTTGGAGCTCAGCTTTTACTACTTCTTTTAGATGAGGATTTAATCTTCTCTGAGGTTGTCTAACAGGTTTTGTATCATTCTCTATGTAGATGTGGTGTGTACACAATTGAGGATCAATTCCTTTCATATCGGGGTAATCCCATGCAAATGCATTTTTATATTTTGTTAAAACATGGATGAGTTTTGTTTCTTGTTCTGGTGTAAGGTTGGCGTTAATGTTTAAGGTCTTCCCAGGTTCAATTTCCACTATTTTACTATGTGCAACTGACGTGACAGGGATTGTATGGTCATGCACATCTTTCAGAGGTTCCTCCTCTACTTCGTTATCAAATGCAACTTTTATCATATGACACTGGGTATGAGATGTGAGTTCATTTTGACTAATAAAATTACTGATGGCATCATCTTTTGTTTGATTTTTGAACTCTAGTGCTTCTTGTATAGTTAACGGAGATCTAATGTTGTCAGTAAGATATGATACAGGGTGCCTATTAGTTTTGACCATTGTGATGCTTGGCTGTGCTGGGGGATATAGTACTAAGTTCTTAATATTTGCCCCCTTAGTTATGATCATGTTTCCTTGCCGACAGCCGATGTAAGCGTCAGCGGTAGCGAGCCAAGGCCTTCCTAAGCTCAATGGATGTCCATCTAGTCGGGTTTTAGGATTTATTATCAGGAAATCAGTTGGGTATTCCCAGGAATCAACTGAGACCATCACATCATGCAATATGCCTTCTGGCCTGACCACGGATCGATCAGCCAATTCCAGCAAAGTTGAAGTAGGTTCTGCAGATGTAATTCCTAACTTTTGGCAAGTGGAGGTAGTCAATATATTGATTGCAGCTCCAAGATAAACTAAAGCATTGGTTAACGTTTGGCCATAAATTTGAACAGTTACTATTGGGTTTCCTGGGTCTTCATACTTAATAGGTGTTTCCTTTCCTGATAATAGGTCAGATAAAGTGCCGACTACTTGAACTCTTGGATTATCTATTACGTTCCTTCTTGGTCTTTTTACGCACAGTTCCTTAATAGTTTTAGCGTATATTGGGATGTCCTGAATGGCCTGAAGGAACGAGATTTTTATGTACAAATTTTGTAATTCTCCGAGAATGTCAAAATTAGGTTGTTGTATAGGTCGAGGTATGACTAAATGTTCTAGGTACGGGGGAGAGGATGTAGTTACTTGATTCTGAGTTTGTTGCCTGTTTTCATCCTCTTCTTGTGACAGTTGTTCTCTAGGTAACTGATCTTCAATGTGAACAGTTTTGTTTCCCTCTGTTTGAATGATACGCCTAGATCTTAACTGCAGATCATTGCACTCCCTCCGATCGGTTCCTTCTTCTGGTGTTTCTAGAATTTGGAGTGCTTGGACCGGTCTGTTATTTGGATTGGGATTGGGCTGGGCTGGGAGTTGGGGTCTGAGATTAGATTGGGGGTTTTGCTGTAAAGCTGGTAGTGTAGGTTGAGGGAAAGGAATGTTTCCTACTGGCTGCTGTGTTGGTCTCTGCCAGTTGTTCTGCCAGCTTGAACTTTGTGAAATGGGGGGAGTCCATTGCGGTGAATAAGGGTTGTTTTGCCAGTATGGTGGGGGATAAGGAGGATTCGACCAGCCAGATTGGCTTGTCTGATTTAGCCACGGGTTTGCAGAAGGGTATGACTGTGATGACCAATTTGGAAATGGGGGTTGAAACTGACTTTGCCATGTATTATACTGTTGAGTATTGTGTTGCAGATACTGAAAAAAAGAAGCTGGGTCTGAAAACATACCAGTTTGTTTCAGCTGCAACTGACGACGTTGGTTAAGTAGATACACTGCTTCTGGTTCTTCCTCTGCTTCGTTATATACCGCTTTCAGTCCAGGTAATGAGGGACAATTTTCTATAGAGTGATCCCTTGTGAAAATGGCGCATGTCTGAACTGTATTTAGTGGGCATTCCTTATGGCTATGCTTCTTCCTGCATCTGGGGCAGAAAATTGCTAAATTCTATTCTGCCTCCATTTGTTTCTGCTTAGCCTGCAAAACGTCCAATTGTGTAGTCAGTGTTCCTAGTATATCAGCTTTAAATTTTTCAAGTAAATTCCCAATTTCCACATGTGTTACTCCTTCTGATGAAATTTTATTTTCCCGTGCAAATCGATCATGTTCTGCTGGTTTGATTCATGTACTGCCTCTCGAACTCCTGATACATAAATCAATTATGTCAGCAAAACTTTCCTGATATATATCCCCTTTCCACATAATGTTTAATGTTTCAATCCATTGCTCTTTCATGCCCCTTATTAATGATGTTTTCAACACGTTATCAGGCAAGGGCAACGATGCATAAGGGGATCTTTGCAGATTATACTGGAAACGTTCCACGTATTCTTGTAATGTTTCATTTGGTCTAGCTATCATCTGAAATATTTCATCTTTCAGTTCTCTAGACCTACATTAATCTTGATATTTCTTTAGGAAAGATTCTTTCATTTGTTCCCAGTTATTTATAACTCCACCACCTAAACCCATAAACCATCTTAAAGCTGCCCCTTTCAAAGTGGAGGGGAACAATTTTAATTTCTAGGGGTCAGTGGTGTAATCATATCCCCTGCATAGCACATCAAATTCAAATAAAAATGCATCGGGGTCCTCTGATGTAAGTCCGTGAAATGTAGGAATGTGTTGAAGGCGGATTGCTTTCATAGGAGCATTTGTTGCGGAATCCACTATGGGGTATTGTAATGTAGAGGTTTGGGTATTTGGCGGATTTTGAGCCATTGGGTCAAATATATGCCAATAACCTTCCAGAAGATCTAAGAGGGTATTCCTAGGTTGAGGAGGAATAGGAACAGTTTTAATGGCACTTCCTCTATCTGGAAATTTTGTCTGAGGAAATAAGGTGTCTTCAATAATAATTTTTACAGCGCTCCCTTTGTCTGGGCTATTTAATGGCTGAATTATCCTAGGAGGAGATCTTGGCTCCCCAATTTCCCCTGTTTCTCCTTCTCCTTCACAAAGATTGCTTAGATTCCCTTCCTGCAGTCGTTCTGGAATAGAATTTTCAATTTCTTGAAAGTCCTGTTCGTCAGTCTGACTATGCACCTCAGCAAAGGCTTCAGATGGTGAGCCTGAGGCCTGAAGGGAACTAGTATGTTGTTTGTAAGTAACTTTCCTGGGTCCTACTGAAGGCTGAGATTCAGCTTTCTTATAGATTTCGTCTATGTATGTCGATCGACCAAGGGTCACCGGTCCCTTAGATTTTTCTGGTTTTGCTAATGGTTTGGGATTTTTCTCTAGCTTTTTTTGCTTAGTCATGCACTCAATTTAACTAATAAATTTTAAGCAGATAACAACAAATCTGCAGGAAAGCGGGCAAAGGAGCAGGGCTTTTACATGCTCCGTACGTAGGTTCTTACCTTCTGTTTTCAAAACCCAATTCTTCCCTAGCAGGTTCGTACACTACTCTGAAAAAGACAAATGGCTACACTCCTTCCCTGGCAACGGCGCCAAAATGTAGAGATATAAAAAGGGTCTCTTTCACCTATAGTTACCTCACATTAATATGTCAATCCGGGATCGTCTGGTTATTTCAAAGGGTGTCTCAGTCTGAGGCTAGCATTTGCCAGAGTAATGCTTGTAGTACAACTATTTACAACTACGAAAGTAAACTGATGCAAGTCTACAACTTAACTACTTCAAAGGACTAAATCACACCAAGTATTGCATCAGCCAAAGGTTCGGTAGCAATAACCCATCCTTTTCATAAATGATGAGAATAGATCAGAGGTCTGGGAGCCAAATAGCAAATGTTGGGCTCGCTACAGCCTAGGATCGTTCTTAATGATTAGAAATGAAACAGCAGATAAAAGAAGTGATAATGAAATGGGACAGCACATCAGCCAAGGGTTTGGTAGCAATAACACATCCCTTTCATAGCTGACGGGAGCAGATCAGAGGTCTAGGGACCAAGTAGCAGATGCTGGGGTCCTCTACAGCCTAAGTCTGTCCTCAAGAAACAACAAATTAACAATCTGGAAATGGAACAACAAATTGAAATGGAACAGCAGATAAATGGAACAACAAATAAATGGAACAGCAAATAAATGGAACAGCAAATAAATGGAACAGCAGTTCAAGAATAGAACAGTGATCGAAATAAGTAATAATTGAATTCTTTAAGCTGCAACTCTATTTAACCATGCCAATCAAAACACCAATCCCTCAATCTTATATGATGGAACAATACTATAGAACCTTAAAAACACACCATACTTAATCTGCTTCTGTTAAAACACATACGACTGTATCTCATAATAAAGAATAGTCACATTCGATACCCATGTAAAACAGATCTTTCCAAATGACTTGTTATAATGCAAAACACAATCGTGAAGAATTCTGTAATAAAGTAACAGTGTCCTGTAGAGATTAATCAATGCTTAAAGAATTGGTAAAATAACATAGCATCAATATAAAGTTCAAGAACACGAAATGACTTGATCACAACAGAGCATGTAATAGATTATTCTCAAAACACAGTAGATTACCAGAGTACATCTATGAACAAACCACACAGAAACCATGCGTAATAATACAAGAGCAAGTGTCCTCCAGGGTCGGGCCCTTAGCCTCGATGGGTACACCGCTTAAGATAGATCCAGGCTCAAAGATAAAAGAGTGAACAAGTCTGTATTAAAGCATGCAATAAAATTACAGCAACTCAAGTCTTCAACCGGACATAAAGATCATAGTCCTGATCTTTCTAAAAGAAATTACACTCTCCCCAAAAGATCCTCTCTGAAGCCAACAATGCTACCCCTTTTATAGGGAAGATGGCAGAGATATCTAGGTACAGAAAATAGGCAAAATAGAGATCCCTTCGGATCTCAGATCCTGACGGATTCGCAGAATCATTAATACTGCGTTACTTCTTTCTTTTTTTGTTTCGTGCTGGTATCTCCACGTCCTTTCTTGGGTTGATTCGTTGTGATCTGGTTCGTTTCCGGTCTTCCGTCAAAGGGACAACAGTTAGCTCAGCTTTGTCTTTTCTTTTGGAATGGCCACCTCCCGTATTTCCTCCCTCCTGCACATAGAAATGACGACTATCAGTGCTTTTCATTAATCTCTCGTGTTTCATTATAAATTCTTATCATTATCTAGATTTCTCATGCAAAAGGCTTTTGAGTTCTGATGAAAAGATACCAAAATGACCATCGAAACATACCTTCCTTGGTACTCCACAGAGACATTGTGATCCTTGGAGACAATCTGAAAGGAGAGATGCACAATGTATCATTCAACGAGTCGCAACATAGAGTGGTGAAATATCGTAGAGTGTCTACTCCAGACGATCACACATCTCCTGTGCAGTTTGAGGAAAAGAGTGATCATGTCCAACGTGTGCAAGCATCTAATAGCATTGGCCGATGCTACCAGAGCATATGCTGAAGCCACTAGCTTGAGTGTTCACTTCTTGATAGCTGAGAATGAGTGAATGGCTAAGGAGCTATAGATAGCCAACCAAGGAGGGGAACCAATTACAACCTCTTCCCAAGAAGAGTTGAATAAGGAAATATTGGATGAAGTATTGTCCCTTGAGTCAGTCATGCAGGCGTTGTATTCCAAGTTTGGCACCGTGCATAAGGCGGTTTTCAATCTCAACAGTCAACAACATCGATGTGCTAGGAGAGCACGTATCTTGTCAAATGTGAATGTTGTTGTTGACTACATGCAAACAGGGAAAATGAGATGCAAGGGAGACTCGTTACACTTGCCCAAGATGATGAAGCCCAAAGCGTCGAGCTAAATTCACGCATCCAGAGTCAGATTCGAAACTATGAACATCTCCTATAGCTCATCACTAGTTTTCAGGCTTCCCATGCATAGGTATTCAAGAGTATGGATGTTTTTGTGCACACACATGCAATCCCATCTATTGGGACACTCACTGAGGTAAAGAAAAAGGCACAAGTCTGACTAGTGCTTGACTCATACTTTAACGATTTGATGTGCATAGCCACTAGCGTAGACTTGGTGATCAGTGCAGACACCATGCGTCAATATGTCAATGGTCTGGCCGAACCCAAGACAATGATACGCATGCTGTCGGACGAGCTGGATATAGGAGCTAGAGCAGTGTACCCAGATGCTATAGAGGCAAGAGTTTGGTTCCACAAATATGTCACCATAGATTACACGGACACCATCGTGGAATACTGAGATTGGCATCAATTCACTACTATCAACCACCGTGAGGATGTGAAAAACCTGGTCTTCCCACAATTGTCTGAGCCATAGTGATGTCTTGCATGACTTTCTTAAGCCTATTTTTTCTCACATGGGTACATGTGCAGATTGTATGTGATGCCTTTTAAAGTGGAAGTTCAAGTGTCGATAGTTGGATGTAAAAATCATAGAGTAGATGAAGAGTCATGAGGGTAGATGAACTGTCACAAAGGGGAATGTCAAGGGCCACCCCACCCTTTGCTATATATAGTCCCTCATAACTCATTGTAAAACATTTTGGTCATCTAAGCTTCTGATAGGACTAACTCAGAAAAATATTGGAAAGTATTGTAACGAGCCTTGGCTTCTCCATTATGCAGAGCTAGTATATCTCTTTGGAGGAGTAGTCGATAGTGACTGCAATGTTCCGCTATCGAAACTAGTGGTTGGTCATGGTTGTATTGTATGACTAGAACTTACACTTCTGAATATAATAGAGCCAACACGTTTCATGAATATGTCATATTTTATTTCAGCTATCTTATTTACTCTAAATTATATATGTATCTATTTGCTTACGCATGCATGTGTATCTATTTTTTGTATATGTATGTATGAATCTTAGTGAAATATGTTGTTGGTTTAACCATCACTTTGGATTGCTAGCTCACTTTCCTTCTAGTTTGTGATGCATCTTAGCTCATGTGTTCCCTCTCCGTGCTTTCACAGGTTTCCAAGGGGCACACTCACCTCACCCTCCGTATGTTAGAACCACTCATGCACCGTCCTTGACTTGCTCCATATGTCACACCCTTGCTACAAACAGGGACATCTTATTTGCCTCTGTTTGAAACCATGGTCAAGGTGATACTGTACGACCGACTACTGGGACTCCTACACCAAACGGTCTAAGGTATAATTGGGAGTTCTTACTGGAAGATCCCCTAACATGTTGGCACATCCAGCACTGTCAACAGAACCACAGTTTTTTAGGATGATATGGTGAGTCTTTCTCTTCTAGGACTCCCAAAGAGTTGGCATAGTTATCAAGACTCTGTCAATGGTCGGGAGAAGCTGCTGGATTGGGAAAGACTATGGTCGGATTTGATGTAGGAGGAGATCAGGAGGAACATCAAGAATAGCTCTTCATCAAAGACTAATGATGAAGAGAATTGTGCCTTACCGATTAAGGTGGAGAAGGGGAAGAGAAAGTTTCCCATTCCAAATTGGATTCTTATGATTGAGGTAAGAAGTTATGTGCTTTTATTTTCATGAGCTGGGCCACTTGTCTACAAATTTTCCACTCAAGAAGTCCAAGAAGAAGTCCTCAGGAGGAGCGGTGGGTGAGGCTTTGGCCTCTCAATTCAAATTGGACTTTTCCCTCAATGAATGCCTATTGTCATCAATGATGGGAAGTGTATGGTACTTAGACAGTGGAGCTTCATTCCACATGACTGGCAACAAAAAAAAATTCAGTGACCTAGAGGAGAAAGATCTCCAGATGCATATTGAGATGGGTTATGACGGGGAGTATAGTGTTACTGGACTGGGAACAATTACTTTTTAGAGGTATCATGGTGCTCCACTCACGTTGAATAATGTTATGTATGTGCCCGGGCTAAAGAAGAAATTGGTATTCATTTCCATGCTTGAAGATAGAGGCTATGATGTGATATTCTCGAAAGGAAAGGCATTCCTTCAACACATTGCCATGGGTCAAGTAAATAAGATAGTGATTGAGGTGAAGAATCTCTATAAGCTAGAGGTAGATCATCGTGCTTCTTTGAGCACAAAATCAGAAAGGGCGCAGAGCTGAGATGTTGGCGAGTTGTGGCATAACCGATTGGGTCACTTGCATCATGGGGCTTTGAAGATATTGTAGCAGATATCTACCGGTCTTCCCAAAGGTACACTTGAGGAAGTTGATACATGCAAGGGTGTACTTTGGGGAAATATACCAAGTCTTCCTTGCACGATAGAGACTGTCGAGCAGAGGTTATTCTAGAGTGAGTCCATTTAGATGTGCATGGATAGTACTCGATAGCATTGATGGCCAAACACAAGTATTATGTTATATTTGTTGATGACTATTCTCATAAATGTTATATATTTTTCATGCAGAAAAAGGATCAAACCTTTACAAAGTTTTATGAGTTTAAAGCATTGGTGGAGAAACATTTGAGCAAGAATATTAAAGCTCCATGGAGTGATAATGGTGGTTAGTTTGTATAAAACGAGTTTAATAACTTCTGTGTAGTAGAAGGATTTAAATGGGAGTTGATGATACCCGATAAACCTCAGCAGAATTGGGTGGACGAGAGGAAGAACATAAACATAGTAGGGGCAGCAAGGGAGATCTTTCATGATCAGGGCCTACCACTACACTTCTGGGTTGAGTCATGCAACACAATGGTTTATGTTCAGAATTGTAGCCCACATCGGATACTTGAGATGAAGACACCAGAGGAGGCTTATTCCAATAAGAGGCCAGATGTTGGTCACTTCAAGATTTTTTGGTCATCAGTATATTTCCATGTGACCAAAGATGCGGAAGAAGCTTGAGCTGATAGAAGAGTTGGGGATATTTGTGGGGTACACTGATACACCTCACAACTATCGGGTGTACTTGCCAACCAGTAGGATGACAGTGGTTCACAGGGATGTTAGATTCGATCAGGAGAAGGCCATGCTAGTTTCCCTTGAGAGGGCGCTTGAGATACATGCGGATGAGGATCTTTTATCTCCTAAGTTTGAGGAGCCTCAGATTGATGTAAAGAAGCCACATGTAGAGGATCTGGGAGTGGAGAAATTCACTTAGGCAGAGTCATCCAGAGAGGGAAGAAAGCACACCAAAGAGGCTAACAACTTGTTGGATGATGCATGAGAGAATGTGGGATCACCCACCTCTCAGCACAGGTAGAGGAAGTCACCTGAGAGGTACACTGGATACATGGCTCTTATGGGCGAATTTGTTGTGATAGAGACATCTTCCTTCAAGAAAGCAATGCAGTAGCTGGTTTGGGTTGATTCCACCGTGAAGGAGTATGAATCCATACTTTGTAACAGTGTTTGGGATGTGGTCCCCAGCCAGAGGAAAAGTTAGTGGTGAGCTCCTGTTGGCTTTACAAGGTAATGCAAGCTGCAAATGGTAGAATGGAGAAGCATAAGGCTATATTTGTGGCCTGTGTCTTTTCACAGGTAGAGGGGATTGGCTATGATGAGAGCCTTTCTCCTGTTGCAAGGTACCCATCAATTAGATCTATATTGGCACTATCATCACAGATGGGTTGGAAGATACATCAGATGGATGTGAAGACAACCTTCCTTAAAGGGTTGATTAAGGAAGAGGTGTACATAGAGAATCTTGAAGGTTTTGAAACCTTTGACCATGAGTTTCATGTGTGTTGGCTCAAGAGAGTGTTGTATGGGCTTAAGTAAGCACCTCGTGCTTGGTACACCAGTATAGATAGCTACTTCACCGGGTTGGGCTTCACGAAGAGTGAAGCGGATGTGAACCTATACCACATAGTGGTGGAAGGTAAATTGTTGATCATTGTACTTTATTTTGATGATCTCATACTGACACGTGATGATCAGTCGATCAAGTCTTGCAAGGAGGATCTTGCAATAGAGTTTGAGATGGACACGAGGCTCATGCATTACTTTCTTGGCATGGAGGTATGGTAGGGAGATGGGGAGTTGTTTGTGTATCAGGGCAAGTATGCCAATGATATTCTCAAGGGATTCCACACGGAGAGCAACAAACCCATGGAAACTCCTCTAGTAGGTAACTAGAGGAAGGAGGATGCTACCTCATGGGAAATAGTGGAAGCTACTATTTACAGGAAGCTTGTGGGTTCACTCATGTACTTGGTGAACACATGACTAGATATGTGTTATGTAGTTAACCAACTTATTCAAGCAATGGTTAGGCCTACCAAGCTATATTGGAAGGTGGTAAATCATGTGTTTAGATACCACAGGAGCACTTCTCAATATGGATTATGGTATAGACGGACAGAGGGAGTGAAGCTTCAAGGCTTCACTAATGCAAATTGGGCAGGGAGTCCATCTGACAGGAAGAGCACATCAAGAGGGACCTTTAGTATTGGGTTAGCAGCCGTTTCTTGGTACAATAGGAAACATAGATTAGTTGCACTTAGTTCTGTAGAGGTAGAGTACATGGATGCGATCACACAGCATGTAAGGCCATCTAGATGAGGAAGATCCTGGTTGGTTTGTTTGGTCAACAGATGGATCCAACTGTGATTTACTGCGATAATCAAAGTTGTATCAAACTCTCTGAAAATATCTCTTTTCATGAATCAGGGTAGTTGATAGTCCCCTTCTTGTTGAGATGGAGTGCTGAGAAATGGAAACAAGAAATTCCAGTTTAATTTTTCCTTGAATTAAACTAAGAATTAAAATTGAACTCTATTCTCATAGAAACTTGTAAATATTTAATGAAGTTTAATTAACTTAATTAGATTAGGAATTTAAAATTGGAAGTCTTTCTGTAGTCATGTATATGTTCTCCCCCATATATATCTTGTGTCATGTGCAATTGATTTATCTTCCTCTTTTTCTTATTGCTTTCATCGATCTATTGGCTTCCGCTGGTTGAAAGTAGAAGTATATTCTTGTCTTTGCTTTAGTACATTCCATGAGCTTGTGAATGTACAGGATTTTCTACATAGGTCTCAAGGTTGCATGCACAGAACTGGGTAATTTAGACTGCAGTCATTGGGAGGAAAGGTTATCCATGCAATTGGAGGCTTACAGTTGTTGGATTTCCTTGTTATTCAAGCGACTAGGAGTCTAGGTCATTGAAAAAGAAAGTTATCTTAGGGTTTGGGAACCTAGACTACTTTTTTATCTCATGGGGGTCCTATAGCTCCTGAGGAAGTTCTTAAATTTTTAGTTTGTCGATTCCACTTCCTTAACTGTACCTGGGAGGTTGAGTCCTATCATAGTAGCTATTCATCACACATTTACCTCGGTGGACTCATGAAATTGGGTAAGTGTGGGAGGATGGTTTTATAGGCTAGTATCAGAGAAGGTTGCACTCTCTTTGGGTGATATATGATGCCACGGGGTGGTATCAGAGCTCCCAATTTAAACACATGGACTGGATGGGCATAATGTGTTTACCATGCATGCATGTCCATTTTATATGTATTTGTTATGCATGTCAGTGTCTATATGTTTGTTATGCATGCATTCTTATGGTCATGCTTGTCATGCATGATATCATGGTCTGTAGTTAGTATTGTCATGCATGAGGTTGATATATTGTTATGATTATACATGTATCACGCTAATATGGTTGATTTTGGAGACGAGATATCCTCCCCTGGACTATACTAAGGTATGTTGGTTATGTTTATGTTTGGCTTATTTGACATGATATGTTTGTAGGAAGTAAAATATCAAAGATGACTATAAAAATGGTAGATTATAGTTCATGAGACTCTCCCTACAGATTAGATGAACATCATGGTGACGGGTACTCTCTTGACATAGTATATACATTGAGAATTTTGAAGGAATAAATAAGAAGTTTCACAAGAGATAATGGCAAAATCATTCAATCACAAGACAAACTTTTCAGGGCACATGAGAAACAAGCATAGGTCAATGTAGTTAACCTTCAGAGCTTGTTAGACTTGCAAAGACATAGACATCCACTGATCAATTATTGATAGGAGGATAGAACTAATGGGACACATGGTAGCAGATCTCATGGTGGGCACAGGTTAGATGGAGATGAGATGGTCAGAGATGGAAAATTCATTGATACACCTTATAGGAGAGGTAGTGGACATTGGATTTACTCTAGTTGTGCTTTAAATAGGCATCGTGGTGATCATTTCTATCATCCTTATAGGCAGAGTGATAGGGGATATTTTCCAGATGAGTTCAAGAAAGCCAGCGTACCTACATTTGATGGAGAATTAAAGAAGAAAAAATATGTAGATGCATGGTTGCTTGGAATGAAGAAGTTATTCTAGTTGCATGATTACACTGAGAACATAAAGACCGGGATAGTTATTTTAGCCCCAAAGGGAAAGAAAACATCTTATGGGAATATTTGAAGCGGGTTAGAGACATTAGTATAGAGGAGTTGAGTTAGCATGAGTTCAAAGAGATTTTCATAACAGAGGTGGGAGTTAACTCTTCCTCTCTCTAGGTTGAATATCCCTTTGTGCCACCTATCCAAATAGTTGGAACTTAACCACTAAAAGAGAGGAACTTGACCCCCAAATATGGTAACTAACTCATCTTGCTGGAATCCACTGAATCCATCAACTCGTGGGCCTTAGTTTACCTTCAAGTCATCCATTAGATAGGTACTATGACAATAAATCTAAGGAACTCTATGAGTGGAAGATGGTCTTGATGATAGATGAGGAATACATGACTAAGTTCCTAGAGTTATTGGGATATGTGATGTATCTTAAGGATTAGAAGGCCAAATTTCAGATATTTTCTAGTGGATTTCCATTAGCATTTAAGGATCGGATTGAGTATGATGAACCTCAACCACTGGAATAAGTCATTGGGAAGTTAAAACATTGTTATGAGTAATTGGAGCATAAGACAGAGTCTCAATAGGGTTGGAAAGGGAAAGACAAGACTAAAGGTAAATGGTCATTGAAGTAAAGAAGACCTTAAGATGCTGGTGAGAAAGAGAACAGTGTTCCTTAAAATAAGTTTAATGTAGTTGATAAGGAACATGGGTTGCAGCCTAGAGAGGAGCATAATAGAGGCGGTGGTAGGGGAGAATTGCAATGTTGGATATGTGGCAAGTAAAATCACAAGAAGGATTTTTCGTTGTATCAAGGTGGTAGGTATCAAATCTACAGTGCACAGGAAGCATAGATAGTTGGGCATGTTGGGGAAAGCATTCCACAAATCTATGCAGCATTGGGTAACAGACAGGTGAATCACCAAGCATCTATTATTGAGATGGAAGGTAAGATTTGTGATCAAGTTCTTTCTATTTTGATTGACCGTAGATCTAATTATAGTTATGTTAACCCTAGCCTGGTGGATAAGTTTGGTCTGAGAAAATAAGTGCATTCATAGTCATGGCTAGTGTAGTTAGCTATAAGTACTAAGAAGATGGTCAATCATTGGCTAAGATCTTGTACATTTGAGTTGAATGGTATGCCTACATCAGCGTATCTGAACGTACTTCCATTAGGATCATACAATATGTTTTTTGGTATGTTGTTGTGATATCCATATTGTAGGGTAACACCATACAATATGTTTTCTGGATTACTTTTCTATTGAGTTGGTACCAGGAGCAACACCATCATAAAAGCCCCCTTACAAGATGAGCACTCCAATGTTAATGGAATTGAAGTTGAAGTTGAAGGAAATGATTGAAAATGGATACATTAGGCCATTTGTGTCACCCTTGGCTGCACTAGTGTTCTTTGTGAAGAAGAACGATGGTACTCTTAGGTTCTGCATAGATTATAGACAGTTGAACAAGGTGATGATCAAGAAAAAGTATCTATTATCGAGGATTGATGATTTTTTTTACGAGTTGTGATCCAAATTGCATCATTATATTTTTTTCCATCCATCTCGATTATAATAGATCTAACGTGTACTTATATGATAAAGAAAATATACCCAAAAATAAGAAGAGATAAATAGATAAACTCTAGATCTTTATTAATATCAAAACCCTTAAGGTAGGGTAACACCATACAATCACTCCTTAATGAATGAGAACACTCCACAAGCCATATGCTTGCAAATACAATAATCCTTGACATCTCTCAATGGGGAGTCTCTAGCCTCTATATAGGCCTCATACATACAATACCATGGGTCATTACCATGTTTCTCTTAATACCATATATCTAATACTATGGGATTACCAATTAACTATGGCCCATCCCATTATTACATTATTCCCTTGGGTACCTCCCTCTGTACCCCATACTATCCCCCCTAGGCATACTACATTCCACCCATCTTAAACATGTTTCGTCCTCAAAACATAAGAAGAACACACATAATAAAATCTACTCAAAAGAGTAGTCCATTGGTACCATGCACGTGCATCTAGCCATCTAAGAGAAAGGTGAACCCTCGATCTAGTTGGTACCTCGCTCGCTTGAGATGGAAGTTGAACCTGGTAGCACTTCTGTGTTGATGTGTTGTGGGTGGATCGTCGCCCCTCTCTATCTATCATGTGAGGGTTGTTGTCCTTGTAGCTAATTTTTTGCCATCGCATTGGTTGTTTTCTTGCTAGATGATGTGGGTGGTGATATGTTGAAGTTTTAACCAACGGTGTATCTTTCTTTAATTCACCACCTAGTGGAGCCTGATGGGTATCTGGTAGATGTTGTGACACCTACAATTGTTTCTTATCTGCTAGTATTACTTCAACCATTGATTCCTCATCTGATGTGTCCATACTTCTAACACCCTCGGAAGTCAAACTTTTGAAATGGTATAAAATTTTCAATAGTCGACCCATCATTTTTTCCTGTAAACAACATCTTGCTAGAAGCCATGAAGAGGGTTTTGAAAAAAAATCACTTACTTGGTGAAAAATTAAAATGGTTACAGTTCGGTCAATATTGCTTAAAATCCTTATTATGACGTGTTTTCAGAAATGGAACAGTCATTTTGCATCTTCTCATGTGATAGAAATCCTGATCTAGGCACTCTGGAATTTCTGATTTGCGCTTTAATTGTTCTGTTGTCACAAAAATTTCTAAAAAAAGAGATGATTTTAAATCAGCGATATCTCCCTCATCCGAACTCTGATTTGACCAATTTTTTTTTTTTTAAATTGGGTAATTCTTTAAGAAGATCTCATATATGCAATTATTTTCTCAAAATTCCCTACAAAAATGACAAAAAGTAACTGGATATTCTTCGTCCACGAATTTTCGTCAAAAAATTTCTGCAACGCAGCTAATTTGTAAATCAGCGATATCTCCCTCATTCGGACTCCGATTCGGCTGATGTTTTTTTTTACATTTAGTATTGTTTCCCAAAGAATCCAGAGATGCAATTGGTTTATTCAAATTTTGCACCATAAATTATAGATCTAATTTGCAAACTCGTTGCCCCAAAATATTCCTGCACAAATAAAAAAATTCTCCACTTTGCCCAAGAAAGAGCTCTGATACCACTTGTAATATATCTGACCTACAATTATGTGATAAAACAAATATACCAAGAAATAACAATAGAAATAGATAAACTCCAGATCTTTAATCATATGAAAACCCTTAAGGTAGGGGAACACCATACAATCACTCCTTAAGGAAGTAGAACACTCCATAAGCCATATGCTTGCCAATACAATAATCCTTGACATCTCTGAATGGGGAGTCTCCGGCCTCTATATAGGCCTCATACATACAATACCATGGGTCATTACCATGGTTCTCTCAATACCATATATCTAATACCATGTGCTTACCAATTAACTATGGCTCATCCCATTATTACATTATTCCCTTGGGTACCTCCCTCTGTACCTCATACTATCCCCCCTGGGTATACTACATCGATGCATATGGAGTGGAAAAAGTGGAGGAATCAGCTCATAGGACCATTTTTACTCGCGGAACCCAGTTTGGAAAAACAAGTTCTAAAACCTTTCGGGAGAATTTTGAGGCATCAAATGAAATATTTTTGAGGTAAAACATTGTTTCTTTATCCGAGAACCTTTCTATGCTATTCTATACAAAAATATATTTCCAACAATGCAAGAAGCGTGTCAATCAGAGTCTATATGCAAACATTATGCCACTAAGAGGTTGACATTCTTGTTTTCACACCTATAGTTTGGGAGAATCCCGAGTCAACCGCATTATTCACGGAAAAGGGCTAGACACGTGTTTGTGATGTAAAATACTCTAGAAGAGTCTATTTTGTAACTCTAGTTAAGAGTTGATGTAGTCAAACTTAACCACTAGTATGCTATCAGTCTATGTTATAACTAGGCCACTAGGAGGAAGAGGCATTCCATACTTTCTGTTAGAGTCGGTCTAGTTATCCCTCCGTCAGAGATCAAAGCTCTTTTACATTTCATGATTAGGTGTCCCATCAGTTTTGATCAGTTGCATTTCGTTAGGCATGCCATAACTCTGATGGAGCGGGTCGTGTCACTCATTCCCCTCGTGCTTGGCACTGCTGGTTCAGGCCTGTTTATTAAAATAAGTCTTCAAAGGTCATTTACAATCATGTTTTAAATTTTGAGGTCTTAGGTCTAGGGTTGAGTCAATTTTGTCTTGAAAAGTCTTAGAAGACCAACAGCCGAGAGGGATGTCTTTGATAGATCATCACTTCAATAATTTTCATCATTCTACAGCTGAATTAGGACTTCTCTTCAAAACTCCGTTTTGAAGATAAGTTGCCATCTCATTTTTGTAAAAATTGTCAAAATTTTCAGTTCTTCAATCGTTCAAGTGTAGCCTTGGTCTCCTTTGCCAGAGCATATCGAAGCTATCCCTGCAAAAAATTATCAGAGAAAATCATTATTTCAACCAATTTTAAAATGGGAAACCAAAAAGGTCAGAGCCTATTAATTTTGAAAAAGTGTCAACAACCAAACATAAGAAAATGGGTTTTGGGTTAAGCAAAAATCAACAAGGAGTCTATATGAAGATATTTCTCCTCACTTGCAACCCATTCCACATTCCAAGAGCAAAGAGCATTGTTCTCAGACGATTTTGTCAGTTTGTGAGCAAATTGGACCGTTTCCAGGGCGCGCGACGCATCAGTGGCGCGCGGCGCATCAGGCGACAAATTCCAGTGCTATCTTACATGCGCGCGGCACATCAGGAGCGCGCGGCGCGTTGGGTGAGGCACACGGCGCATTAAAGTTTATGCCCAGACTTTGTCCAAAACACACTCAAACACCTTTTCTCACGCATCAAATCACAGGTAGGTTTTTATCCATGGCTCATTCTTGGTTTTGAAAGGTTTATGTAAAGAAATTATGCTATATTTGCCATGAAAAAACCAAGTGTAAAAACCCTCCTTGTCCATTAATTTGTTGTAAGGATTTAAATGCCAAGATTGTTGTAGGGTTTTCAAAAATAAATGTTTCCAAGGTTTTCCTATTTCCTTTGTTTCCCATCCCCTATATTCACCAATATTTTCCCCAATAATTCCTCATAGAACCCTACACTATCCTCCCTCAAATCCTAACCCCTCCCTTCTAACTACAAACATATATTCCCTACCTCATCCCAAACCCTAAAACTTCAAGATTTCCATGCCCCTTCCCTTCCCTAAATTCCTTGTTTTATTTCCATTCTCCCCATTTCCCTAAAGTTTTCCCTTTCTTAACAATTCCCTTGTATATTTGTGTCCCCTTGGTCATAGCATTTTGAGAAAAAGAAAAAGTCTACAGTCAATTTTGCACACAGTTGTATATCAGCATATATATATATTCCAGGTACCTTGTTTTAAAAGAATATGTCAAAGACCGAGTCAGTATATGAGCAAGATTATGATAATGACTCTACATCAGAGGTAAATGTACCTAATGTGCCACGGAGGTATCACAAAGGTGGCAAAAGTGGTCAACATGTCAGGGAGGAGCCTACTTCTTTGGCTCAATTGCAAGCTTGTCCACTTGCAATGGATTGTTTTCGGTATCAATCATGTTTTGAATACTGTGAGCTGATCTCAAAATCCAACATCATCGGGAACTAGTTCGTTTATTTGTTCTACATTTACAGGATGGTCATGTAAACCTTGCCGGAGTGAATTTCACCTTGTCGCCCGAGACTATTGCTCAGGCCACTGGGATACCAAATGTAGGGGAGGAATGGAGTAAACGCCAGCAGTTAGACAGATTCTACTATGAGCCATATATCAAGCCCGGGTATATAAGACATTTGAGTGTAGTTTTTCCTTTCAGATTCCTACGGGATGAGTATGCACCATTCATGAAACTCATCATCCGATATTTCAGCTGCGAGGGCAGATTCTCACGACTCTATGCGTATCATGTTCGTTTGTTGATGCATTTCACAAGGGTACGTCTGATGAACATTCTGTTTTTCATGTGTCGCAACATAGAGAGGATGGTGCCTTTAGTACAAAGGAATAGCCCAGCACATCAGCATAAGAGCATCTATCATTATGCATTGATTAAAATCATAGTGATGCATCATTTGGCATAGCAGGGCATTACTTGGGAAGATTTCATCTCCCGTGATTACTTTGTAGCATTACAGCCACCTTTTGAGATAGTTCATGATGAGGGAGGACCTTCACACCAGCCAGACATTCCCGAGACTGAGCATATAAGTGCTCCTCCATATGTGACATACCAACGAGGCTACAAGGCCTTATTTGCATCTGCACGACGAGTACTATCTCCACCTGGGGTGGAAGGGGTCTCGTTGACTTCATCAACACAATGAGTGTTATCTCCACCTCGTGTGGAAGGGGCCTTGCTTTCGACAGTAGCACAACAGGTACAGGATAAGGGCAAGAAGCCCAAGCATGAGGAGAGGCCTTCAGGTGAGCCATCAGGTTTTCTTACTATTCATGATGATGAGATAGCTTCAGAATCATAGAAGACCCAATATATCAGGTATCTAGAGCAGCAGAATAAACAGCTTGAGGACCAGCACGTGATCATAAAGCTACAGAACATTCGTGAGAATTGCCAAGCTGCACAACATAGAGAAATTGAGTTCACCTCTCTAGAGCAACAGGTAAATGAGGATCGAGAGGCTAATCTCGAGAGGGTCAACATCTACTTGGAGGAATAGCTGAAAAAGGTCAATAGAGACAATGCATTATTGAAACACATGGCTATGCATTACAAGGTACAGAACCTAGTTTGCAAGGCGCGAATTAGGAGTCTTAAGGCAAAATTGAAGAAAGCGGTCAAGAAGCAAAAAAGACAAAAGGAGCTTGATCGTCTTCGGATTTTGGCGAAGCCTCTTTGGCTGAGCATAGTACTTGATTGGGGACCCCCAGCCCAAATTTCAAGGAATTTGGAAGAAATTTTGTCAATTTTGAATTTTTGGCTCTAAAAAACAGGTTTTTTGGCTCAACGCGTAGCGCGCGACCCATAAGATTGAGAGGTCCAAATCACAAATGGTTTGAATTTTTGGATTTTTCATGATGAAATATACCTGCTCAGCTATTGCCAAGGCATTTCATCAAGGTTTGGGTCCCCAAAAGGTCAAAAAACATGCAAAAAATGACCTCACTGCCCCTTTTTGGACACACAGGAAGCAGCCTTGGGAGAATGCACTTTTGGAGGGGAAAATGGACATCAAATTGGAAAATTCCACTTGGGTTGGAAAGTAGATATCCAGAGCTTTCCAACAAGCCAACCTGAGCTCAATTTGGATGCCGGGAAGTGCCCCAAATGCAGGTGGAAATGCGCGCGGCGCATCAGGGTTTGTTTTGGCACAATTTTCATCTTCAGCTCAGAAACTCGGCCAGTCTTCACCAGTTTCACTCACTGAGATGATATTTGACCAAACATGATATAATTTGATGTATGTGAGGTAAAATGGCACTTATTTATCTCCTTCTAGATGGTTCATTCACAAATTACCAAGAAATTAATGTAATGAATCAATTTCCTTCTTTTTAGAGGTAGGTTGTTTTGGTCAACTAGATTCTTGCTCCATGTTTAGAATTGGTTGAAACAACTCCTAGGATGATGAGCTCGACCCATAAAGGCAAGGGAATGGGTTGGCTTGCCTATATTATGTATTATCTTAGTCATTTTCATGTTTGGACTCTTGGGAATAGCTTGATACACTATTGTACATATTTTATCTGCATTTTTGGCAAAGGATAGACCAGGGTTTTGCAGCACTCTTTGGGATTCATGTGGCCTTATGTGTTGATGGTGTGTTTCTCTCAGTACTTGTAAGTTGTGTATGTGTACTACTTTCCTTATTTAATCTTCTGCAATTAAACAAATGAAGTGTTAAGGTAGAATCCATAAATTTGCTATGCTCTGCCTTTAAATTTGTTTAATTTTCCATGTTTTCTTCAGTTTAAGGAGAATCCTTGAGAATTCCTTGCTCTCCTTAGATCCTCACCTGTCAGGTCTATTCATTCAATCACTTTAAAGGCATCAAAACAATCGCCTATCTTGCCCCAAGTAGACCTCTGCAAAAGTTGTGCCTCATCCCCGCACCCAAAATTGCCTTTCCCTTGAATTCAACAAAACTTCAAAAAATAAATTCCATAGTCCTTGTACTTCATACCTAGCCTAAAATTAGTCATTAATTTAGTCATCTCAAGCCTCTTTGATTACCTTTTGCCGAGATTGACCGGAGAGAGCCCTCTCCTGTCCTCGTAGGGCTAGCTACGAGGCTGAGCGTGGTTTGATGTAACCTTGAGTCTTACCTTATTTCAGCCTAAGGTAGATTCGAGCGCTAACACTTTCAAGAGAATTTTGCTCCATGGCTGAGAAAATATAGCAAGGATAGATAGTAGGTGGAGCACACAGAGAGGAATTGTGCACTATAATAGCCCACGGGCCACAGGAATTACTTCTTTATACCTGCAGCCATATTTCCAGATAGAGAAATAGAGCGAAGTGACCACCCCTTCCAGTTGGTTTTTCTCCCGAAAGGGTTTCCCATAGAGCATATGTCATGTCTTGTGTGTATGTGTTCTTATTTTTTCATTCTCTACTTTTCTATATAATTTCCTTTCATTCATGCACTAATTATTGTTAAATCCACAAATATTAAAGTTTAATAAACTATAATAGTGTAGACCTTTCAGAGTTTTAATATAATATTATTAGATCTATTGTGATGAACTGTCTAGTGGAATATCCATGGATGTTTATGGATCAAGTTGAAATGAGCATCAATGTTCTCAAAGATTGACTTGAGATCTAGATATCATCAGGTGCATATCAAAGAAGAAGAAATATACAAGACTACTTTCCAGACTAAGTATGGTCATCATGAGTTTGTTGTTGTTCCTTTTTTTTTGACTAATGCTCCAAATACTTTCATGTGTTTGATGAATACTGTGTTGCTTCCTTTTCTGATAAATTTTTTTATTGTATTCATTGATAATATATTGATATATTCTAAGAATGAGGAAGAGCATGCCAAACACTTAGAAATGGTGTTGGGATTGCTAAGAGAGCATCAATTGTATGCCAATCTTAGTAAGTGTAGTTTATTTTAGACAAAAGTTCATTAATTGGGACATGTTGTTTCCAAGGAGGGCATAGTAGTGGATCCAGAAAATATAAGAGCTATCATGGAATGGGAAGCTCCTAGAAATGTGGATGAGGTCAGATCATTCATGGGGTTAGCAGGTTATTACAAGAGGTTCATCAAGAAATTTTCACATATTTCCTATATTATTGCATCATTGGAGAGGGAAGGAAAGAAATTTGAATGAACAAAGGAATGTGCAATAAGTTTCGAGCAATTGAAGAAGTTGTTGACAAATGCACCAATTCTAAAGATTGCAGATCTAGATAAAGAGTTCGTGGTATGTAAATATGCTTGCAAGAGAGGACTTGGTGGGGTCCTAATGTAAGAGGGACATGTGGTATGGTATGAATCAAGGAAACTAAATGAGAATGAGTATAACTATGTGACACATGATCTTGAGTTGTAATCGATCATTCACGCATTGAAGATGTGGAGGCATTATCTTCTTGGCAAGAGGTTTATGTTGATGAATGATCATAGTGGGTTGAGATATTTATTTGAACAACTGAATCTAAGTGCCAAGAAGGTTAAATGGTTAGCCACAATCAGTGAGTTTGACTTTGAGATTAGGTACATTAAGGGAAATGAGAACAAGGTTGCAGATGCTCTTAGCAGAAGAATACAGGTGAATCAAATAGCAACTATGAGTTTCGATGGGAAATATTTATAGGATCAGATCTTACAGGAAGTACAACAAGATGATAGGTATCAAAAACTTAAGCACAAGTTACAGCAATAAGGTACAAGTGAATAGTATGTGGACTATCATCTCACAACAAATGGTTTGTTCAGATTTAGGGAAAGGGTCTATGTGTTGGATAGCGATGAGCTCAAGAAGCTTATCTTGCAAGAATTTCATGTTAAGCCATATTAAAGTCACCTAGGATATCAGAACACTTTGAAAGTGGTTAAGATGTTCTACTATTGGCTGAATCTGAAGAAAGTGGTTGAAGAGTTCATCAAAAAGTGTTTGGATTATCAATAAGTAAAGGTAGAGTGTAAGCATCTAGGTGGTCTACTACAGGCGACTCAAATTCCTGAGTGGAAATGGGAGGTCATTTCCATGGATTTCATTACAAGTTTTCCAAGGAAATCTAAACAACATGATTCCATCATGGTTATGGTTGGTAGGTTGGAAAAGGTAGCTTACTTCATAGTGGTTAAGCCTACTTATTCATCTAGTGAAGTAACACAGGTCATCATCAGAGATATAGTGAGGTTGCATGGTATTCTGAAGAAGATTGTGATAGAAAAAGATGCCAAGCTCACTTCCAAGTTCTAGAAGTAGTTATTTGTAGGTTTGGGGATAGAGTTGGCCTTTATCATAACTTATCATACACATAATTATGGATAGATAGAGAGGGTCAAAAGGATTTTGGAGGACATGTTGAGAATGTATGTTAGGCATCAACAATAGAAGTGGGAAGAGTATCTTTGATTAGTTGAGTTTTCTTACAAAAATGGGTATCAAGAATCATTGAGGATGAGTCATTTTGAGGCACTTTACAGGCGGAGTCATAATACTCCCATAAATTGGAGTGATCCAGTGAACATTGTGTTGATCAGACTAGACATGTTGAAAAAGATGGAAAAGGAAATGCAAGTAATGAAGAAGAATCTAAAGGTAGCATAGGATAGGAAGAAGATCTATGTAGATCAACACAAGTTGTTTAAGGATTTTCAGGTTGGGGAACATGTGTACTTGCACATCAATCCCAAGAATATCTCCTTGAGGATTGGGTCATGTGCAATGATGGAACCTTAGTATTTTTGTCCTTTCGAGATCCTTGAGAGGATTGGACCATGGCTTACAAACTTGCACTACCTCTAACAGTGAATGTACGTGATGTTTTCCATGTTTAATTTCTTAGAAGATATGTAAAGAATGTTGATCATGTAATTGATTGGTTTGTATTACAGGTGGAGCCAGATTGAAAATTCCAGCTAGAACTTCAATTCATTTTACAGCTGAAACAACTCATGCTCCAGAACCAAGCAATTAAGAAAGTTAAAGTGCAGTGGAAGCACTTTGGGCCCGATGAAGCTACATGGGATATGGTTGATCAAGGCAAGCTATGTATCCTTAATTATTTTCTAGGGGAGAAAAATGAGTTTTTGGTATATGTACATATTTATGTATGTCTTTTAATGTAAATACCATAATGATCTATGTTATAAATCTCCAATAAGTGATATGGTTGTCATGTTGTTACATTTTTCATATTGGTTTTGTTTTTCAGTAGATTGTTCATTGTAGATATTGCATTGATCTAAGCTATAAATATCTATTGGCAGTATATTTTTCTCTTCACTATTCTTGCTAGCTATAGGTGTCATTGAACACTGGGGATGGCGTTCCCCTAAGGGAGAGGGGTCTATAACAACCCCGGGTTAAAATTTCATGTAATAAAGTTAATAAATGAAAAAATAAGACAAAGGTCATGGGACACATATTACAAGCTGAATGTTGAGAAAAATATCCTAGTTGGTGTTCATTTGGTTTATTATGGCTAAGGAAATTGGAAAAGGCAATGGAAAAAGCATTGAAAAGGAAAAGAGGCATTAATTGGAATTTTATTTACGAAAATAAAAGAAATAGGAGAAAAGGAAGGTGAAAGGTCACATGTTACATTTGAGGATGAAATTGAAGGAAAATTAGTGGAAAATGAAGAAAAATAGAGGCCACATTAATAAAAAAAGCTTCAGAGGATTAGTTCACAGCTTTTGTCAGTATCAACTTTTATCAGTTAAGTTTTTTAGCTTTCTCTCTATTGTCTTTATCCTCTCATAATCTTACACACTTAGAGAATTCTTGGAGCACTCTAGCATTAGAGAAATGAAGGAAAAAGAAGGAGAAGAAAGCAAAGGGAATCAAGGGTCAAGTAAGGAATGTTGGATCAAGCAGCTACAACAAGATTACTTGCAGGTATCAAGTTGCATGTATGATTTCCTTATTGGTTTTGGCATGCATGGTACATGCATTTGTGTATTTGGTTCTCTTGTTTTCATTGGCATGGGATTTTCCAGGTGTGATAAAGGTTTCATATTTTCATTTCCATTTGAAGATAGCCATGTTGTGATGGGGTTCTTTCATTTGGATGAGCTTGGATTACTAGATGGTTTTACAACTAGGTGAGGTGGTCTCAGGAAAAATTCCCAAGATTCGAGAAATACCTTGATTGATAATGCTGGGATACACAGTAAATCCTAAGGTTGGAGATAAGAAAATTCCTCAATGTATTGGTGAAGAAATTTGGAGGCATCCATTCTTATTTATGGCCTAGTGATCCCTTGATCATTTTTGGTAGGATTGTGGTAAATATGAGTGGTTTATGTTTCTTTGTTTCAACCTAGGAATCCTTTGACCAGTAATGGCGGGATTGCGGTAAAGCCTAGTTTGGTAGGTTCTTTCTTTTGGTCTAGAAATTCCTTAACCGATAATGGTAGGATATGTGGTAAAGCCTAAGGAAGCCTTGGATGTTTTGTTGTGTCTCAAATTCATGCTTGGAATATGGTATGGGAGTGATTGGCTGAAAGAAAGATTTGGTTTAGCCCAATATATGGTCAGGTGGTACGAGAAAGTCTCTGACTTGGTTGGATTTTTCATATGTTAATAAGAGATCTTTTTCTTTTGTATTTCACAAGTATTTTTACTTGTTATTATGTGTCTTTGATGGCTTCTCTATCATTGTTATTAACCTGGTTATATGTTCGTTATAATCATGGTTTTATCTATGACTCTCATCATGAATTGATTGGTAAATGAATGGTTATTATATGCATGACCTAATAGATGTTATTGTAGCTATTATGAGAGGGCATCATACCTTCTTGATGATTTTCAGATAAGTATGACACCCCTATTTCCAGATACGAATTTATAACCTATAGATTACATGTTCATAATGTGTTTGACGGAATTCATACCATGGTTAGCCCTTGTTAGGTCAATTTCATGTCTAAGTTTTTCAGTAATGGATTTTTCCTTCTATCATTAATTATTCTAGAAAGTTTTATCAAGTCCTAGGCGGAGGTCTCGATTCTAGCCCTGGAAAATTGGCTCAGATCTCGAGGACGCATGCAAAAAAATGGGGCATTTATAATGCATTCACTGGGAGGCAGGGTTATCCATGCGACTAGGAGGCTTACAGTTGATGGCTTTCCTTGTTATGTAAGTGACTAGGAGTCCACGTCAGTGAAAAAGAAAGTTAGTTCAAAGTTTGGGCACATAGGTTGGTTGTTTATCTCTTGGGGTTCTTTTAACTCCTGAGGAAGGTCAATAAAGTTTTGGTTCATCAATTCCACTTCCTTAACTATAACTAGGAGGTTGAGTCATATCATATTGACTCTTCATCATAAATCTACCTTGGTGGACCGATCAACTCTGGTAAGTGTGGTGGGAGGGTGTTACACTTACCTTTTTCACTAGAAATATGAACTAAAAATCATACACACCCTTTCCTACTACTAGTATTTTCCTGTACAACTATAACCATTATAACTAAAATAGGCTTCTTCTTACCCTGCAAGATTACCTTCTCTCCATCACCATCGAAGCACTCAATAGCCTTCTCATAGAAATCTATCTTAGTCCTATGAATGCAAAACCAATCCATACCCAACAACATATTGTATCATCCCAATGGAAGCACATTAAAATGTGATAATGTAGATATATCGTTCACCTCAAATGTACAAGATCTTACCCAATGATGAACTCTTTTCTTGGTACATGTAGCCATTTACACCAACCAAGACTCTAAATTCACTTTTTTATTCAACCAAAACTTATCCATCAGGTCAAGACTGATATAACTATAGGTTGATCCCGAGTCAATCAAAATAGAAAAACTTAATCACAAATATTACCTTCCATATCAATGATAGACGCCTAATGATCAACTCACCTACTACCCAATGTTTCATAAATCTGAGGAATAACTTGTCCAACATCTCCAACTGTCTATGCCTCCTAAGCACTATAAATCTGAGGTTTTCCACCTTAGTGTTGTGGACAACCTCTCTTGCGGTTATCTTTTCCACATATCTAACATCGAAAAGGCTTCCAGCCATCACCCTTTTAAATCTCCTCAATTTGAAATCCATGTCCTCTATCAACTACATTAAATTTATTGCATCGTGTTGCATTCTCCTTGTTACCTTCATCTTGAGGTCATCCTCGCTTCTTATCCCACTTTCCTTTAGTCTTATCATTACCTTTCCAACCTTGCTTAGGTTCCTACTTATGCTTATACTTCTCATGGAAATGTTTCAACTTCCTTGTTACTTCGTCCAATGTTTGAGGCTCATCATACCCAATTTGATCTTTAAATGCTAATGGAAATCCATTAACAAATATTTTAAATTTCGTCTTCTCATCCTTAAGATCAGGAACACACCTCAATAGCTCTAAGAACTTAGTCGTATACTATTCATTCTTCATAGATCCCATCTTCAACTTGTATAAATCCTTAGACTTATGATCAGGTGCTCAAAAATTTTCTCAAAATTCCGAGTGGTTGGATCAGTGTGGAACCTGAACAACCATGTAGTGCTCATCATACTGAATATGGCGCAACTCATTTCATGCGAAACTGACTCCGTATTCTCCTAGAAACATGTTTTGTCAGTTCTCCTAAATAGGTGAATTTAAAAAAAAAATGTAGACAACCCAGTGAGCAGTCTATATTGCTAACATGGCGTTGACTGGGCATGCCTACATGGCAAGGTGATCGTGAAAGTGTTTATTTGACCTCTGACGAATGGTGTGTTGACACGTGGTAGGTGCATAGTTGGAGTTCTGGATGAATTTTATTGGATGGTTAGTGGCCAACAATAGGCTACCACATGGCCTAGTCGGGTGCTGCCACGTGGCAGCCTAAGGCCCACCAAAAATCACGTTAAGGTCCGAGTAGCAGCGGGTAGGGGCCCAACACACAACCTCCAAGTCTGAAGTCCAAGCCATTTCCAATAAACCATACAAGTAGTGCTTATAAACTATGGTCATTGGCACATACTTAAAGTTTAAGAGGTGTGTTATCCAAAGAAAGGGGCCAACTACAGGGGCCAACCCTTGGGCATGTGCCACTCTATACAACTAGGTTGCAGTGGAGTAGGGGCCCGACCGATGGGGGCGGGCCATTGGCCTTAGCCTTGGGCACATGGTCCCCCATATGTCCAAAATTTTCGAAATTAAGGAATTATAGGGAATTTAATCCATCCAACAGTTTCACCTAGAAGTACGGAAGATCATGCTCAGTTAGAGGAATTGGAGGCGAATTTGTAGTATGGTGCCGGATTTTGGGGAAATTGAAGTACGATTAGCAAAAAGGCTTGGGGAAGCCATAACTTCTTCATTTTTTGACAAAATCAGGAGCAGAAAGAGGCTAGACAGATGTTTTTCGGCATTCTAGAGCCATTGGACTAGGTTTCAGAGCTGACTGAGCATTATAAACTTATTTATTCACACTTTTTATCATAATAGAGAGGGACAACCCATTGGAAGTTGGACCAAGGAGATGTATCCCAGTGAGGTGAACTCCTTCATCATGTGTTGTTGTGATACAGTTTTGGTGATGTTCATGTATGTTATATGTTGTTGTTCATTCATTTGTTTATGTTAATTTGTACATGAAATTTACATACAAACACTCAAAAACTCATGTTTAAACTTGCAATTAACCTTATGAATCCTTAAGCACTTTTACATATAATGAAGAGTAATTTAGCACAGCAAAAATAATTTCCCATTCATATCAAGTTTGGCATCAAATCTCTTGGTTTTATTTGTGCAAGGAGGATTTAACTATTTGCAAGTCACTGTGACACTTACAAGGTTGAAGCTAAAGAGAGGATAAGGAAAGTTGGTTGAATGTCTTGAAGTTGGGTCAAGGAGAAGGAGTGAAAGTTTGCCACAATCTCCACCACCAGTTCTACCTCAAATTTAAGTTGAAGCTTCAGTGAGAATGTAACATGAAGGAGAGCTTGCAAATATGACAAAAGATTAGAATTTCTTGAGGAAGGCTTTCTTTGACATGACAACGATGGTGAAAGTCCTCTACGAAGAGATGAATACAAGACTGCAAGGTGAAATATCCAAGCCTCCAAAAGGAGAAGGTTCTTCAGGAGGAGGAGGTAATGGAAATAGAGGTAAACCTCCACCATATCCACCATCATCTTATCCTTCACATTCACATGCATCTTCATCCTCTTCCACTAATAAAACCCTTACTCATACTCATCAACATACCTCAAAAGGAAATGGTAAAACACCCCTATTAAAACTTGATGTTAAATTTGAACTGCCCATGTATAATGGCGAATTGAATGCACAAAATCTTGACAATTGGGTTCATCAAGTGGAGGTCTATTGCATAATTCAAAACCTTCAAGATGATGACACAATGATTTAGCTAGCTTCCTTGAGATTGGAGGGTGCAACACTAGTATGGTGGGAAGCCAAGACACAAGAAGAGATTAAAAAATATGGTAAGATCTCAATTTCATTGTCTAATTTCATTGCTACAATTAAAAGATAGTTTTACCCTCTAGCATATATGCATAAAGCTATCATGAATTGGCAGAAATTTAGACAACTTAAAGGTAAAAATGTGCATGATTACACCCAAGAATTTAGAAGAAGATCTCAAATGTTAGGTGTAGATTTGCAATCACAAGACATGTTGCTGAAGCATATAGGGGGTTTACTGATCCAGGTGGATGTTGGTGGCCACCCACTAACCCATTTGGACCCCCACAACTGTCTCTTTCAGTCTTTTCAGTTTCCTTAATTGTAGCACAACTTACTATTTTTAGCAGTTTTTTCGGGTCCTGAACTTCCAGAGCCGTTTTGAGGCCCTAAACGACGTTTTTTTGGGAATCTGGGGGCAACATGGGTCTATAGACCGATGTTGCCCTTCCCAAAGTGGTAGTGCTCGGATAGATCTTTCTAACGAGCTATTGTACGCGTCAAACGGAGATCGTATGCCAAAGTTACGACCCCGGGAAATTGATGTACCAATTTACCCAAACGGGGCCCACAATTTGGCGTTTCATCTTCTAGGGTTAGGTTTCGGTATGTGAAGGATTTTCCATTGTTTCTCAACAATAAATAGGCCTTCGAGCCTCATTGTAATACAGTTCGGAACAGTTCAGAGGCATGTAGCCGCCACATCTCTTCTCAGAGATAAGCTACCATCGCCCTAGCTGGTTTCTTTCCATTTCTGTTTGTAAGCATATTTCAGTATTTTACAGTAATGAAATGAAGTATTATTTCCGCTGCATCTTTGTTTATTTCCGCTGCATCTTTGTGTATATGGTTATCACATCTCTGTATTTATGGTTATCTCTGTAATCTATTGCGTTCCTGTTTAAATCCGGATCAGTGGTATCAGAGCGGTCTGCTTTTTCTCTGTTTTTCTTTGCATGTCCCCAACGAGGTCGGGATATAAGGAATTAGGGCTTGAACTGGTCGAACCTTTGCAAGACCAGCCTCGCAAATCCCGACGGCCTCCCATGGCGGATGAGAAGAAAGACGAGGGGGCAGGAGATCCTATCAAAATCTTGCTCGAAGAAGCCCTCGAGCGACAACGGAACGCGATGATGGATAGCTTTGCGCAGATCCTTCAGCGGCTACCCAGAGGCGACGCATCAGCTTCCAGCAGCAACTCTGGAAATGCCACGCCCTTCAAGGTACAAGTCAATTTTGAAATCCCCATCTTCGAGGGTCAAATAGACGCAGATGCCGTAGATAAATGGTTAAATCTGCTAGATGGGTATTTTTCTGTTCATGAATTTTCAAGTCAGGAAAAGATTGTTTTCGCTCTTCTCAAAGCAGCCCCCCACGTCAAGGACTGGTGGGAAACCTACTGCGAGCAGAAGGATGAAAGTACAGGCTCACTATTTTCAGCCGCACCCACTTGGAATGACTTTCGGGATGCCATCAAAGAGCAGTATTACCCTGTCGGAAGCTATGAGGACAAATACATCAAATGGACCACACTGCGGCAGGGACGAGACCAAGATGTGCCGGAGTTCACAAACATTTTTCATACCCTTCGCACACAGTTGGGTATCAAAGATTCTGAGCTACATCTGGTACTCAAATACCGTGGCTGCCTGCACAGATACATCCAGGAAGAGATGGTGTTCTTGAACATCTCCTCACTTGGCACAGCATACCGATACGCTGTCAAAATCGAGCAAAAGTTCAAACAGAAGAAGCGAGACTTTGGATCTGCAAATCCAAAGCCCAAAGGACAAAGCCAAGGCGGGGTGACCCAAGACAACCCGTCGAAGCCACAAGAAAAGAACAACACCATGAAGCCGAAGAAGGACACAGGGAAGTGGTGTGAGTTCCACAAGAGTCCCACTCATAACACAAGTGAGTGTCGGACCAAGCAGTCGCTGGTGGCTGAGTTGAAGGCTTCCGAATCAGATGCATGTTCCGATCCTGAGCCAGAACCCGACAAGGGGAATGGCAAAGGGAAGCAGATCATTGATGCGGATCCCAGCGCCACTGTTGCCACTGCCAAGATCAAGAAAAATGAGCCCGAAGATCCAGAGGAAGGGGAGCGTCTTTTCCACTCACAGATGTGGGTGAAGGGTTCACCGCTGCGATTCATTGTCGACAGTGGTAGCCAAAAGAACCTGGTTTCAGCAGAGGTCGTGAAGCGGTTGGGCCTACCGACTACACCACACCCACAGCCGTACAGTATCGGGTGGCTTCATGAAGGACGAGATCTCAAAGTTCGCCAGCAGTGCCGCCTTCCCTACAGTATCAAACCCTTCATAGACGAGGTATTGTGTGATGTTACACCTCTGGATGTTTGTGATGTACTATTAGGCCAACCATACTTATGGAGGCGACATGCTGTGTATGAGTCAAGGCCTCGTGCTGTCATTATTTCTTTGAATAATTCATTATACAGGATACCAGAGGTAGCCCCACCTACTGCCACATCCTTGATCACTACCAAGAAAGGCAGCAAGCTCATATCACAGACCAGGAAATTCATCTGTCTGGTTCACTCCCAAAGTAAGGGGAAGATCGTTGCTACATCCATGACCCCTGCAAAGGGTTCCTCCACGCAGCAGCAGCAGCAAAGGGATACGGTCATGACAGAACACAGGAACAACTTCTCCTCATCCACAGGGGTACCACACAAGTTTCAGGTGGGCGACAAAGTTTGGTTACATCTGCAGAGAGAACGCCTTACCAGAACCCATCAGAAACTCAGGCAACTCCGACCTGGTCCGTACACCAATACCAAGGCTACGGGCAACAATGCTTCGAAGCACAGCATTCCTCCATTCCTTGGCTTGCACCGAGTGTTCAATGTGGACCGTCGTCGACCATGCTTCCCACCATCACTGGACACATCAGAGATTGCAGGACAAGTTCAGCAGATGGAGGAACTCAACGCAATGGGGACCATTGCTTCCTAAGGGGGGAGGAATGATCCAGGTGGATGTTGGTGGCCACCCACTAACCCATTTGGACCCCCACAACTGTCTCTTTCAGTCTTTTCAGTTTCCTTAATTGTAGCACAACTTACTATTTTTAGCAGTTTTTTCGGGTCCTGAACTTCCAGAGCCGTTTTGAGGCCCTAAACGACGTTTTTTTGGGAATCTGGGGGCAACATGGGTCTATAGACCGATGTTGCCCTTCCCAAAGTGGTAGTGCTCGGATAGATCTTTCTAACGAGCTATTGTACGCGTCAAACGGAGATCGTATGCCAAAGTTACGACCCCGGGAAATTGATGTACCAATTTACCCAAACGGGGCCCACAATTTGGCGTTTCATCTTCTAGGGTTAGGTTTCGGTATGTGAAGGGTTTTCCATTGTTTCTCAACAATAAATAGGCCTTCGAGCCTCATTGTAATACAGTTCGGAACAGTTCAGAGGCATGTAGCCGCCACATCTCTTCTCAGAGATAAGCTACCATCGCCCTAGCTGGTTTCTTTCCATTTCTGTTTGTAAGCATATTTCAGTATTTTACAGTAATGAAATGAAGTATTATTTCCGCTGCATCTTTGTTTATTTCCGCTGCATCTTTGTGTATATGGTTATCACATCTCTGTATTTATGGTTATCTCTGTAATCTATTGCGTTCCTGTTTAAATCCGGATCAGTGGTATCAGAGCGGTCTGCTTTTTCTCTGTTTTTCTTTGCATGTCCCCAACGAGGTCGGGATATAAGGAATTAGGGCTTGAACTGGTCGAACCTTTGCAAGACCAGCCTCGCAAATCCCGACGGCCTCCCATGGCGGATGAGAAGAAAGACGAGGGGGCAGGAGATCCTATCAAAATCTTGCTCGAAGAAGCCCTCGAGCGACAACGGAACGCGATGATGGATAGCTTTGCGCAGATCCTTCAGCGGCTACCCAGAGGCGACGCATCAGCTTCCAGCAGCAACTCTGGAAATGCCACGCCCTTCAAGGTACAAGTCAATTTTGAAATCCCCATCTTCGAGGGTCAAATAGACGCAGATGCCGTAGATAAATGGTTAAATCTGCTAGATGGGTATTTTTCTGTTCATGAATTTTCAAGTCAGGAAAAGATTGTTTTCGCTCTTCTCAAAGCAGCCCCCCACGTCAAGGACTGGTGGGAAACCTACTGCGAGCAGAAGGATGAAAGTACAGGCTCACTATTTTCAGCCGCACCCACTTGGAATGACTTTCGGGATGCCATCAAAGAGCAGTATTACCCTGTCGGAAGCTATGAGGACAAATACATCAAATGGACCACACTGCGGCAGGGACGAGACCAAGATGTGCCGGAGTTCACAAACATTTTTCATACCCTTCGCACACAGTTGGGTATCAAAGATTCTGAGCTACATCTGGTACTCAAATACCGTGGCTGCCTGCACAGATACATCCAGGAAGAGATGGTGTTCTTGAACATCTCCTCACTTGGCACAGCATACCGATACGCTGTCAAAATCGAGCAAAAGTTCAAACAGAAGAAGCGAGACTTTGGATCTGCAAATCCAAAGCCCAAAGGACAAAGCCAAGGCGGGGTGACCCAAGACAACCCGTCGAAGCCACAAGAAAAGAACAACACCATGAAGCCGAAGAAGGACACAGGGAAGTGGTGTGAGTTCCACAAGAGTCCCACTCATAACACAAGTGAGTGTCGGACCAAGCAGTCGCTGGTGGCTGAGTTGAAGGCTTCCGAATCAGATGCATGTTCCGATCCTGAGCCAGAACCCGACAAGGGGAATGGCAAAGGGAAGCAGATCATTGATGCGGATCCCAGCGCCACTGTTGCCACTGCCAAGATCAAGAAAAATGAGCCCGAAGATCCAGAGGAAGGGGAGCGTCTTTTCCACTCACAGATGTGGGTGAAGGGTTCACCGCTGCGATTCATTGTCGACAGTGGTAGCCAAAAGAACCTGGTTTCAGCAGAGGTCGTGAAGCGGTTGGGCCTACCGACTACACCACACCCACAGCCGTACAGTATCGGGTGGCTTCATGAAGGACGAGATCTCAAAGTTCGCCAGCAGTGCCGCCTTCCCTACAGTATCAAACCCTTCACAGACGAGGTATTGTGTGATGTTACACCTCTGGATGTTTGTGATGTACTATTAGGCCAACCATACTTATGGAGGCAACATGCTGTGTATGAGTCAAGGCCTCGTGCTGTCATTATTTCTTTGAATAATTCATTATACAGGATACCAGAGGTAGCCCCACCTACTGCCACATCCTTGATCACTACCAAGAAAGGCAGCAAGCTCATATCACAGACCAGGAAATTCATCTGTCTGGTTCACTCCCAAAGTAAGGGGAAGATCGTTGCTACATCCATGACCCCTGCAAAGGGTTCCTCCACGCAGCAGCAGCAGCAAAGGGATACGGTCATGACAGAACACAGGAACAACTTCTCCTCATCCACAGGGGTACCACACAAGTTTCAGGTGGGCGACAAAGTTTGGTTACATCTGCAGAGAGAACGCCTTACCAGAACCCATCAGAAACTCAGGCAACTCCGACCTGGTCCGTACACCAATACCAAGGCTACGGGCAACAATGCTTCGAAGCACAGCATTCCTCCATTCCTTGGCTTGCACCGAGTGTTCAATGTGGACCGTCGTCGACCATGCTTCCCACCATCACTGGACACATCAGAGATTGCAGGACAAGTTCAGCAGATGGAGGAACTCAACGCAATGGGGACCATTGCTTCCTAAGGGGGGAGGAATGATCCAGGTGGATGTTGGTGGCCACCCACTAACCCATTTGGACCCCCACAACTGTCTCTTTCAGTCTTTTCAGTTTCCTTAATTGTAGCACAACTTACTATTTTTAGCAGTTTTTTCGGGTCCTGAACTTCCAGAGCCGTTTTGAGGCCCTAAACGACGTTTTTTTGGGAATCTGGGGGCAACATGGGTCTATAGACCGATGTTGCCCTTCCCAAAGTGGTAGTGCTCGGATAGATCTTTCTAACGAGCTATTGTACGCGTCAAACGGAGATCGTATGCCAAAGTTACGACCCCGGGAAATTGATGTACCAATTTACCCAAACGGGGCCCACAATTTGGCGTTTCATCTTCTAGGGTTAGGTTTCGGTATGTGAAGGATTTTCCATTGTTTCTCAACAATAAATAGGCCTTCGAGCCTCATTGTAATACAGTTCGGAACAGTTCAGAGGCATGTAGCCGCCACATCTCTTCTCAGAGATAAGCTACCATCGCCCTAGCTGGTTTCTTTCCATTTCTGTTTGTAAGCATATTTCAGTATTTTACAGTAATGAAATGAAGTATTATTTCCGCTGCATCTTTGTTTATTTCCGCTGCATCTTTGTGTATATGGTTATCACATCTCTGTATTTATGGTTATCTCTGTAATCTATTGCGTTCCTGTTTAAATCCGGATCATTTACATAGTTACCTTAGGAATAATATCCTTATGTTTATTCCCAATAATCTAGATGAGCTATGTGTGCAAGTCACTCATCTTGAGGCAAGAGGGAAAAATACTCCAGAAGAGGGTAGTAAAAATCCATTTAAGGGTAAAGGAAAGGAAAGAAAAATGCATCCATTAAGAAGGAAGGAGAGAAAATAACATGCAAGAATTGTTCCAAAGAGGATCACAATGAAGCTCATTGTTTGAAGCTTCATCCTGAGATGAAACCAATTAAATCCAACAACAAAGGGAAAACAAAAGACAACTGCAACCACTCAACAAGATTTGGGATCTAATTTGGGTGATGAAACTAAAATCATAGCGATGGGGATAAAAGGTAAGGAATCCATTGCTAGCACTACTACTTCAAATTTACACAATGAAGCTCCAAATGAAAAGAAGAGGATAGGACGTTTTCACATAAGGGTAATCTCAAAAGATAGCAAAATTGATAATCTTTTTGATAGTGGCTCTCAAGCTAATCTCATCTCCAAAAACATTGTCAAAAGTTTAAACTTGGAAACCATTCCACATCATATTCCATATCTATTAATATGGGTGTGTGACAATGCACAATTGCAAGTAACTAGAAAGTGTAGACTAAAATTCACAATTATCGCAAATTTCATAGATGAAGTGGAACTTGATGTTGTGCCATTAGACATATGTGGTATAGTTTTGGGTAGCCTATATCTCTATGATAGAAAAGCTATCTTCCATAGACATGAAAAAAATAACATTTGTTCAAATATGGAGTAGAATACATTGTAAGATCCCATAGAAAGAAACTAAATCTTTCACTTTCCCGAATGCGGGTGTTTAGGCACGCGGGTACTATGTAGCGACCTTGGGTTGGCAAGTGGCGAGGCCACCTGGCCACCCACGCTTCCACTCAGAAGCATATACAGAAAGCCACCGCTGATATTAATGGCACATTAATGAACTGCACGGATCAAGGCTTCATCAATTCAGTTTTTAAGATGGCCTCTTCAGACCGTCTTCCCCCCGCTCTACCTCCTCTGAACTACAATTGTCTCCCTGCTGCTACAGAGCCGAGCTCGCGCACGACAATGGGGAGATGCTACCAAGTTCTATGCTGCATTGAGATGGTGGATGGTGCACATTTCTCACAAAGTCTTGTACGATGCCTATCGACTGGTTCTTCGGTCTTGAATCTTTGCTCTGAACCGCTGATTATAGGTCTTTTTTTCCCATTGACCACTCATTTTTTGGCACTGATCCTTCTCGTCCTCGTCCTCTTAGTTTTTCCTAGGTGAGCATGCCTTGTCTGCGTCATCGAATGTGCTGCAGGAGGGGCAGTAGCAGAGGAAGATTGCCCCCCCTCCTTGTCCCTCTCTCACTCGTCCCCCTTTGACTCATCCTCCCCTTCGACGACTCATTTCTCTGGATGCTACCCAGCCACTCACAGTAGTTGGGGGAGGGCTCAGACTGTAGGTCCTCGGCCTATTGACGCTGCTCCCCAGCCTCCTGCTGCCTCTGTTTCATCTCTGCATCCCAGTCATTCTGCACAATTACAATTTCGTTGCACGCTGGAACATCCCTGCATAATAGCGACTATCTCGGTGGCGTTTAGAGAGGAGCCACAAAAATCTGAAGACCCAACCCATAGTAATCAGGCTCGAAACACCACCAGCAAGAGAAAAGCCCCTGGAAGTAGCTCAGGGACACACAAAAGTAGTGAAGCAGCTCAGGGACGCACAGAAGCCGCTCAGGGATGCACCAATCCAAGCCGCTTCAAGAACATGGAAGAAACTTCGAGAGACAAACAGGATGCAGAAGATGACATGGAGGCATACAGGTTTCTGATAGTGGAAGAACCTCCTCCTCCTAATGACACCTAGTTGGTCAATGTTTTTCAGGTTCTGGGTTCCCGGCTCCCAATACTATGGGTCTATTCTGGTGTTTTTTTAATGCAATGTTGTTAATTTTGATGATTGTTCAAAAAACTATTCCACTCTGGCACTACAGGCTGTTACCCTTGCATGGGTAGAAAACTCTTATAGTTTTGGACTAGTTTCCCCAGTGCGGGCAATCTCTTTCCAGTCTTTTGTTGTTAAACATGGCATAATTTGAGGCTTGCTCTGCAGAGGCCGGTGCTTCCTTGTACTACTTTTGTTACATTAAAAGAATTAGTCTAATTTAGGAAAAAGAAACTAAATCTTTCACTTTGTTGTAGAGGCTACAACCACCCTCCAAAATTTTTCCTTAGCCTCGTTTTGGAACCTCCCTTCCAACCTTCACAACAACTTGCCTTGCTTCGTCAAGTTCACAAGATTCAGTGTCTTTCTCGCACAAAGGAAGCTTGTCAGTCACAACTTGATCCATTCCCCTCATAGACTATTCACCTATACTTAGTCTGGCTACAGGTTGAGTAGCATCCCCTTGAAAATTACGCATTTCTAGAGGGCAACCACGCTTCCCTCTAGAAATTGCACAATCCTCTCTGGTATCCTGCTGGGCTCCAGGATGGCGCAATCCTTCCTACCAACACTCCTAGTAGGATTTCCACAAATTTCCCCAACAAGGCTACTCAACCCAGAATTTGCGCAAATCTTGGCAACAATTAGCTACTTTGCCCTGAAATTGCACAAATCTCTTAGGTAGCCAACCCAGCTCCCAGCCAGAAATGAGAATTTTTTCTCTAGCAGTCGAAAAGTCTCTTGCATGTGTAGCAGAGTTGACCAGCTCCCTCTGGGATAAAGAAAAACAGACTTGCATGCATGGGCTTCTTCTCCCAAGGTAGCATGCAAAGCCATCCCTTGTTTTAGGGATCTATGTTTAGCAGTTGGAGATTACATGCAAGGATCAATTCCGAAACCTCCCACCAAGTGTCGCTTCCCCTAGATTTGTGGCATGCACATCACAAACCTCAATGTTATCAAAAATCATCAATCGGATGCCGTAGAGCTCATTCCTCACATCAACCTTGTAGCTATGATATCCCACATCACATCTAGTAGCAGTGGAAACATTCAACTCAACTATTTTGGTGTAAGCCCGCTTCCCATCTTTGTGCTGCATTTCTGTCGCTTTTTTCGTTTTCTATTACGGGACTATTGTTTTCTTGATTTCGTTTAATGCTTGTTGTTGTTTACATATATACTAGCTTGTCCTAGCTCTGTTTCATTTTTCGTTGCTATCTCACTATTTATGCCATGCATGAAACTGTTTTTCATGGACGATCGCCCAACCGATGAACTGCCTCACCCACATGCATGTTGATCTATTTGATGAATATTTCATTCATGTTTTGCATGCACTGTCAATCACTTCTACTATCACTTAATGTCGCCATGCATTTACTGTCTTAGTTTCTTTTAGTTTCCTGTCAACGATTCGGGCCAACCTTGGCTCGAACTATGCCTTCACTAAGGTTGCATTGCGCAATCGAGGGAAGGAATGCTCACCTTCCTCTCCAGATTTGTGTATTCCTACCCAGCATTGGCCTACAAGACTGTTTTGTGCATTTCCGGAGAACATTGACTGCTTGGCCCAAGAAATTTTGGAAATATGTCCCTAGGCCAACAGTCCTTCCCAACTAGAATTGCGCATTATGCAATCCTAGAAGTCAACAGCCAGACTGGACTTTGCATTGCGTAGTTCCAGTAGTCAATTAGTGTCCCAATAGCCCAGAATGTGCCTTATGTAGTCTTAGCAGTCGGTCTCCCAACCCCTCAGCCAAAATTGGGAAACCTTCATAATCATGCACCCAGGTATGTTGCAAGTCAGTTCTCATGTTCATTTTGGTTTTTGACTGACATATTACTTGCCATGAGTGTTGCCATGTCTCTAGGTATCCCATGTGTTCATCTGCGTCTCATCAGTACAAGTACAATGGCTTCCAGGAGAGAAGAGATGAAGACATAGTTCAGAGCACACTTGGGATGAAGTCGATCAAGTGTCCATGGACTTTCCTACTCACGAAGACATCAAGTTATTCGTAAACAAGGAAATCAAGATATGATAGCAACAACATCACAACGAGCAACCTCATGAACAACAACTTAAGACAGCATACCAAACGCAACAAATGCAAGAGGAGGGTTGTTGACAATAGAGAGGCAGAACAAGGTTGCAAGCTCAAGCAGGTCCATTGATAATGAAATCAACTTTGGAGACTCTGACTATGAAGTGACGACGCAACATGAAAATCGCACGAAGGCAGAAGATGGAACAAAGAAGGAGTTGCATGTGTTGAAGCAGCAACTTAGGAAGAACATGAAGCTACACAAACAGATGAATGAGTTTCACCAGGAATGGGAACAATAGTGGGCACAACATTCACTCATGGAGTGGTGTTGTTGATCACATGTAAGGGATTCAATACCATGAATATCATTGAGCGCAAACATGCAATCCAACCCATTCAACACACTCACCAAGGCGAAGGCAAGAAGCAAGTCCAACTGGCACTAAACATGTACTTCGGAAAATTGATGTGCATGACCACCTGCACACACTTTAAGATCAGCATGGACATTATGCATCATTGTGTTGTTCAACCGTACCCAAGAAGACCATGCACATGTTAGCAGATGAGTTGGATGAAGGGGTAGAACCAATGCACCAGTTGCAAAGGAGGCAAGAGTTTGCTTCAGCAAGATGTCACCATGAGGTGCAAGTACACCATCACGGACGACCGAGATTGGCATCAGCTCACCACGTTCACCATCACAAGCATGTCAAAGAGTTGGTCTCATCACAGTGAACTGAGTGTCAATGATGTCTAACAAGGCTTGCTCAAGCCATGTTGTCTCACATGAGTACATGTGAATTGTAATGTTGAGTCATGTCAAGTGTAAGTCAAGTGTCAATGGTTGGATGTAACAATAATAGAGTAGGTGAAGAGTCATGAGGGTAGCTCAACTGTCACAAAGGGGAATGTCAAGGGTCACCCCACCCTTTGCTATAAATATTCCCTCATAACTCATTGTAGGGGCTTTTGGTTAGCCAAGCTTCTAATAAGACTATCTTGGATGAAGCTTGAACATTATTGTAACACACCTTGGCTTCTCCGTTGCACGGAGCTAGTTCATCTCTTTGGAGGAGCAAGCGGATTTGGCTGTAATGTTCCACTATTGGGGCTAGCAAGTCTACATGGTGTATTGTATGATTGTGACTTACATTTCTTTATATAATAAGAGCCAACACATTTTCATGCATATATTGTATTGTAGTTGGACTACTCAGTTCCCTTAATGATATATGTTTTTTAACTTACGTACTTTTGTATGAACTGATTTGTATGAAATTATATGAATCTTGTCGTTAATGTGTTGCATATGTTGTTAATGTTCTCACCATCCATGTCAACTACTCTGCTAGACATCAAAAAACCTTTCACATCAACCTTGTTGTAGCAACCGTTGCATTCATCTCAGACTAATCCGTGAGTGATGTACGTGTTAGCTTACCTTATATGATGTGATTGCTGCATTTGAGTGGACTACTCCACAAAAAGTTGTGCATGTTCTTTTGTGTTGTGTGTTCCTAGCCTAGTTGGGACTAATCCCTTTCAACCTAGAACTCACCTTCACCTTCCTCTCCCTTCGAAGTGTTAGAACTTCTCATACACCTTCCTTGACTCACTACATTAGTCACACCCTTGCTACTGACAGAGTTATCTTACTTTCCTCTGTGTGACATCGTGGTCAAGGAATTACCTTACAACCCACTGTTAGGACTCCTACACCAAATAGTCTGAGGTCTAATTGGGACTTCTTACTGAGGAGATCCCCTTGACATGTTGCTGGTTCCAGTGCCGTCAACATTTCTGGTGCTAGAAGGAGGGATTGATGACAAGCTATGTCCTCTCATCTAGTTTTGAACCTTTGCATATCTTTCATGGATTCTTACACTCTTCTTCCCCTGAGGTGTTTTTTGAACTGTGAAGATGTCTCCATCTCAGGGAAGCTTTTCGATCTCTTGTCCACTCACACATATGATGGTGAAGGTGAAGTGGCCTAGCCTAGGAGCTTACATATCTTTCTTTCCATGATTCATTAGGAAGATCATTTTTCTGATGAACAAGTCAGTTTGCTGCTTGCATACACAGTTCGCGAATCTCCATTTCATTGGGTGCTCAGCCTACCAACTGACAACGTGCACTCATTTGAGAACTTATGTGATCTTATTGAAGACACGTTCTATCATTGTGATCCAGACCATCTTGACTAGAAATTGTTACAACAATGAAGGGCTCCGTATGAATCCCTTATTAATTTTTGGTAGTGCTTCCGTGGCTTGTAGTTTCAAGCTTCGAGGAGCCAGATGAAATTTGTTATCTTTGGGACGGGTTTGAGTAATTCCTTAAGAAATTTTCCCATCCTAAGAGAAAGTTTGAGATCAAGCCTCGCTCAACATTATTCGTTGATGGAGTTGCGCAATCTCATGTGGAAGCAGGCACTATCTCAACTAACTATCCACCTTCCTCTTATTCAATAACTCCACCCCTGCCCAGTGATGTTAAGGATCATGCTCACACACCTGTTCATCCTTCACACCCTCCCATCATCACTTCATTCAATTTTCGTGCAGATTTGGTTGTGAGTCCTTTGAGTCCTCATATGCATTCTTTTCTATGACCTTCGTCTTCGCACCTAGGTGTTCCTCCAGATGATGTTGTCTTGTGTTTTTCCATTCCAGACTCTTCACTTGTTGTGAACGAGGAACAACCCACTGACGAGGTTGGTGTTGCATAACCAACATGCGATGTCATTCATGAAGAGTATGAGTGGGAGCTTGAGCATCAGTACTCAGTGAGGGTTGTTTCCCTTCCATCTGAGCCCCCTCCGTTCTTTCCTAACATCATTGGTGAACCTTCCATCCATGATTTCACATGTGTGTCTTCATCCACAAATGCACCCATTGTTGATCTTTCATAGGACACATTGTATGTTAGCCCATCATCCAAAAATGGAGAGGAGTAATCATTGATTGGAAATCCCCTTGATCTTTCATCTACTTATTCTAGAAACGTGGAGGGTGAACATCCTTCCTCCTCATCTACCCCTCTGTGTGATTCATCAAATCATGAGGATGCCGACCAACATACCAAATTTTCTGATCTTGGTTGTCGTGATCCCTTCGCCTCATCATCTGATCACGATGTTGATTCACTTGTTGTTAACCCATCTAATCCATTGGTCTATGAAGATCCATCTGTCAACAAAGTCAAAACCCCACAGACCGTCAAGGCACTTCCGCCCGAGCTAATGGTTATGTCATGCCCTCGCTGTCCTGAGGTTGGTTTCGCTTCCAGTCAAGAAATTGTGCAAACACTCAAGGGTCCTCATCACTCATATGTATGCACTCAACATCAATCTAATGCTCAGATTTTACTTCCTCCACTCGAACTACACGATCCCATTACTCATGCATTGGAGGAGTCTTACATTGCAACCACTTGTGCGCGACGCAAGTTATCTTTGTTTCTTTTGTTTGCTTGCATGTATATTCAAGAGTGTGCTTATGCTTCAAAGTTTCACGTAGTGTCACACATCACCATGATAAGTCCGTAGACTGCCCATCATACATATTCACTCACTTATGTCCCGTGGGCACTTTGAATCATGAAGTGTGGTTGTCTTCATTGTTATATCTTTCTTGCTTGCTGGTTTGCACAAATGGGTTGCTCATGGACCAAGCCTTCACCAACATGGGTCTACCAATGTGCCAACGGCTGCATTGGAAGTATCACTTCACATGATCAGGCCCATGTATCGTTAGTGTAGGAGTAGGAGTAGTGTTTTGTTTTAGTTGTTTGCCTGCATGCTTGTTTGCTTACGTGCTTTGTTTGCTTGCTTGTTTGTTTACTTTCTTCGCTTTCATTTTTTCTTCTGCTCTTACTTTGCTTTGTTGATTGTTATTTCGTTCACTTGTTTCATTCATAGGTTAGTTTTTCATGAAACCATGTATGACTCTTAAAGCGATCTAGGTAAAGTACAATAGGGATTGTGCAATTATCACTACTTGGTTATCTGTCATACTGCCTCTGTATGATGAGCTTGTTACTTTTAGTCCATGATATGTCGAAGGAAAATACGTACTGTTCAAAGTGAACCTTGGTGTAAACACAATGCTTGCACGCTAACTAGTGTCACCTTCTTTAGTCGATTGTTTTTGGGTTAACCCTTGTCAACTCAGTCAAGTAGAGTAAGGTAAGGGGGAAAAACTTAATAGGCATGTCTGAGATACAATAAATGAATTCTCTACTAGAACAACCTCTTCTTCTCTCAATAAGTTGGGATCCCTCTTCATCCTCTGAAATGAAAAAGTGTTATGCATAGTGAAAAATGAAAAAATTCAAATTCAAAATGAAAAATGAATAAGGTGAAAGAAGAGAAAGGTTTCCTGCACAGGGAGGTGATGCAAGTAACTCCGCCAAGGTACTGATTAGGGTTGCTGGTAGCGGATTGATGCTTTTGTTCCTATGTGATTTCACTGGGGTACTATCCAGGCCTGCTGTCAATGGAGCAACACCAGAGATGAAACTAAGACTCTGATTACTATACTGCTTGTGCACCTATATACCCCTCAACTCCAATCAAAACAACTGTGTTTCCTTGGCTTGGAATGTGTGTAAATCGATCAAGGGTTTGGCAAATGCTACATCTTACAATCAAGTTAGTGTGAAACCAAGATGAGCTAAAAACTGAACAATACTTCCGGAGGTGTTGGAATTGCTTTTCACAAACAAGGTCCATTCTGAGAGCTAGAGTTATAGCAATGTGTCACCAAGTGTTGTAACGGCTACAACCACCCTCCAAAATTTTTCCTTAGCCTCATTTTGGAGCCTCTCTTCCAACCTTCAGAACAAATTTCCTTGCTTCGTCAAGTTCACAAGCTTCAGTGTATTTCTTGCACAAAGGAAGCCTATTGGTCACAACTTGATCCATTTCCCTCATAGGCTATTAACCTAAACTTGGTATAGTTGCAGGTTGAGCAACTTCTCCTTGAAAATATTTCATTTTTGGAGGGCAGTCATCCTTCCCTCTAGAAATTGCAAAATCCTCTTTGGCAGCTTGCTGGGCTCCAAGATTGCGTAATCCTTCCTGCCAACACTCTCAGCAGGATTTGCGCAAATTTCCCCAACAAGGATGTTCAACCCAGAATTTTCACAAATCTAGGAAGCAGTTTGCTACTCTGCCCAAAAATTGTACAAATCTCCTGGGCAACTAGCCCAGCTCCTAGCCAAAAATGCGCATTTTTTCTCGAGTAATCGAGGAGTCTCTTGCATGTGCAATTGAGTTGACCAGTTCCCTCTGGAACTGAGAAAAATAGACTTGGATGCATGGGTTTGTTCTCCCAAGGTAGCATAAAAAGGCATCCCTTGTTTCAAGGATCTATGTTTAGCGGTTGAGGTTACATGCAAGGATCAATTCCAAAACCTCCCATCAAGTGTTGCTTCCCCTAGATTCATGGAATGGAAAGCCCGCTTCACATGCCTTGTGCTACATTTCTGTCGCTTTTTTTGTTTTCTCTTATGGGAGTTCTATTTTCTTGATTTCTTTGAATCCTTGCTAACGCTTACATATATACTAGCTTGTCCTAGCTCTATTTCAGTTTTCATTGATATCTCACTATTGTTGCATGCATGAAATTGTTTCGCATGCACATTCGCCCAACTGGTGAACTGCCTCACCCACATGCATGTTGATCTATTTGTTGAATATTTCATTCATGCTTTGCATGCATTGTTAATCACTTCTGCTATAACTTAGTGTCACCATGCATTTACTGTCTTAGTTGCTTTCAGTTGCCCGTCGGCGAGTCGGGCCAACCTTGGCCTAGACTCTTCCTTCACCAAGGCTACATTGCACAATCTAGGGAAGGAAGGCTCACCTTCCCCTCTAGATTTGTGTATTCCTACCTAGCACTCGCCTCCAGGACGGTTTTGCGCATTTCTGGGGGACAATGACTGCTTGGCCCAAGAAATTGCAGAAATATGTCCCTAGGTCAACAGTCCTTCCTCGATGGAATTGCACATAGCACAATCCCAATAGTCATCATCTAGACTGGACTGTGCATTGCACAGTTCCAGTAGTTAGCCAGTCTCCCAACAAACCAGACTGTGACTTATGCAATATTGGCAGTTAGTCTCCCGACCTCTCGGCTGAAATTGCACAACTTTCATAATCATGCACCCAAGTATGTTGGAAGTCAGTTCTCATGTTCATTTTGGTTTTTGACCAACAGATTGCTTGCCATGAGTGTTTCCATGTCTCCAGGTATCCTAGGTGTTCATCTGCCTCTCAGCAGTACAAGTACAATGGCTTCCAGCAGAGCAGAGATGAAGCCACCATTCATAACACACTTGGGGATGCAGCCAATCAACTGTCCATGGACTTGCCTACCCACAAAGACATCAAGTTGTTTGTAGACAAGGGCATCAAGATATGATAGCAGAAACATCACAGTGAGAAACATCATGAACAACAGCTTAAGACAGCATACCAAATGAAACAAATGCAAGATGAGGGTTGTTGACAACACAGAGGTGGAATAAGGTTGCAAGCTCTAGCAGGTCCATTGATGATGAAATAAACTTTGGAGACTTTAGCTATGAAGTGACAGTGCGATATGAAGATCGCATGAAGGCAGAAGATGGAACAAAGGAGTTGCATGTGCTGAAGCACCAACTTGGGAAGAACATGAAGCTGCATAGACAAATGAATGAGTTTCAAGAGGAACAGAAACAGCAGTGGGTGCAACATGCACTCACAGATGAAACTACACCCGTACAAGTTAAAGATCCATCCCAGCAGCTGACACAAAGAAGACATGGTGAGAAATGTTGTTGATCATGTGCAAGGGATTCAACAACATGCATGTCATTGAGTGCACACATGCAATCCAACCCATTCAACACACCCACCAAGGGGATGGCAAGAAGCAAGTCCAACTGGGGATTAACATGTAATTCAGAAAATTGATGTACATGACCACCAACAGACACTTGGAGACCAGCATGGACACTATTCATCAATGTGTTTCCGGTTGAACCATACCCAAGAAGACCATGCACATGTTAGCAAACAAGTTGGACGAAGGGGCCGAACCAATGCACCAGTTGCAAAGGAGGTAAGTGTTCACTGTAGCAAGATGTCACCATGAGGTGCATGCAAACCATCATTGGAGAACCGAGCTTGGCATCAGCTCACCACTTTGACCATCACAATCATGTCAAAGTGTTGGTCTTATCACAATGGACTGACTCTCGGTGATGTCTTGCAAGGCTTGCTCAAGCCATGTTGTTTGACATGAGTACATGTGCATTGTAATGTTGAGTCATGTCAAGTGTAAGTCAAGTGTCAATGGTTGGATGTAACAGTCATAGAGTAGGTGAAGAGTCATGAGGGTAGTTGAACTGTCACAAAGGGGAATGTCAAGGGTCACCCCACCCTTTGCTATAAATAGTCCCTCATAACCCATTGTAGGGGCTTTTGGTCAGCCAAGCTTATGATAAGATTATCTTGGATAAAGCTTGGATAATATTATAATGCACCTTCGCTTCTCCACTGCACGAAGCTAGTTCAACTCTTTGGAGGAGCAGGCGGATGTGGCTGTAACGTTTCATTGTTGGGACTAGAAGGTTTACATGGTGTATTGTATGATTGTGACTTACACTTCTTTATATAATAGAGCCAACACATTTTCATTCATATGTTGTTATTGTAGTTGGACTGCTCCGTTGACTTATTGATATATGTTGTTTAACTTATGTAATTGTGTATGAAATGATTTGTATGCAATTATATGAATCTTGTTCTTAATGTGTTGCATATGTTGTTAATGTTGTCACCGTCCATGTCAACTACTCTGCCGGACATCAGACAGACCTTTCACATGAAACTTGTTGTCACAACTATCACACTCATCTCAGACTGATCCATGAGTGTTGTATGTGTTAGCTTACCTTGTATGATGTGACTTCCGCATCTAAGTGGACTGCTCTGCCGAAATTTGTGCATGTCCTTTTGTGTTGTGTGTTCCTAGCCATGTTGGGACTGATCCCTTTCAACCTAGAACTCACCTTCACCTTCTTCTCCCTTCGAAGTATTAGAACCTCTCATACACCTTCCTTGACTCACTACATCAGTCACACCCTTGCTACTGAAAGAGCTATCTTACTTTCCTCTATGCATCATCACGGTCAAGGCATTACCTTACGACCCACTGTCGGGACTCCTACACCAAATGGTCTGAGGTCTATTTGGGACTTCTTACCAGGGAGATCCCCTTGACATGTTGGTGGGTCTAGCACTGTCAACACACCTATAAATGTGGGGTAGATGAAAAGACGAGTGAATCTAGCAAGAATTTTGCGCTTCTAATGATCAAACCCAAGAATGATATTGATAATGAAGTTTTTCAAGGTTGTGACTCAAGGTTGAAATCTGAATTGGTTGATGTTGTTAGCCAATATGATGAGATGTTTCAAGAACCAAGAGGATTACCTCCCAAGAGAGGAATCTAACATGATATACAATTGCAGAAAGATAGTCCTCTTCCAAACATTAGCATGTACAGGATGTCAGTGATGGAAAGTGCAGAAATTAAAAAGCAAATTCAAGAGTTGTTGGATAAAAGGATCATTAGGCCAAGTTCTTCGCCATGTGGGTTACCTATTGTTTTGGTGCCAAAGGAGGATGGAACATGGCGCATGTGTGTGGATTTACATGCATTGAACAAGATTATGGTAAAAAACTATAACCCACTGCCTAAAATAGATGATTTACTTGATCAATTGAAAGATGCAAAGTATTTTATTAAGTTGGATTTAAGGAGTGGCTACCATCAAATTAGAATTGTTGAAGGAGACATTTGGAAGACATAATTCAAGACAAAACAAGGTTTGTTTGAATGGCTAGTTATGCCTTTTTCTTTATGTAGTGCTCCTGCTACCTTCACGCATGTTGTTGTAGCCTACTCTATCATTTAAATTTTCATTTTTAATATTACTCAAAATTCCAAAAAAATGGAATATTAAGTTTTGAAAATCAAAAGAGAATTAGAAATTTTGGAGTATTTGTTACACTAATAGTGGTATTTAAGATGTTATGAAAGTGGGTCTGATCCATTGGTTAAAGCCTGAACATGTCAGCAAAGTGCGATTAAAGGTCAGCAAGGGAGACAAGTAAAGTGTTCTACTGGGAAACAAGGAGCACGGGTTATAATTCATAGCCCAACCCCATAGTTGACCCTGACGTCAACATGGCTGATTGAAATCAATGACCCATGATCCCTACGACGGTTCAACCTTGATTAAACTCCTATACACTCCTTACCCCACAGCGGGCCACCCAACATTGTTTTCTCCAAATCACCTCCGCAACGCCATCCAACACTCCATTAATTTATTACATGAATTGAAGGTTTCCCTCCATTTTCCTTACCATATATAAAAGGAAATTTAAAACCTCGTTGCATTAGTCATTTTCTTTCGGTACCAAGTAGCTTCACCTCTAGTTCAACATTTCGAGTCAGCAACTTTCATTCACAAATTCCATGGCCAAACAAGTAAGTTCCTCCTCTGCCATCCATACCCCGTTAATGGACGTTGAACATGATGTTTTTGACACCTTTTTCACAATTAAGCACCTTTCCTTGTATCAAGAAGTCACTCTGAACCATAAAAGCTCCCCTGTGTTCATGGCAATGGTTAGGTCAGGTTTTTTAGTAGCATTTGTCCCAAAAGCTCTCTTGTTCCCTGAATTCATTTAGTGGTTAGCCTCATCAATGTACCCTAAGAATTTTTTTGTAATGAATCAGTATGGGGAGAGTTTTTTCCAAGTAACCTCTCAGTTAATTCACCAAGATTTGAATTACCCTATATCTGGAACTTATACCACCTTTACTGAAGAGTCATTGGTCTCATATTATGATAACTTGTCATCCCAGGAGTTTTCTTATGCTACCTCATTCTTAGCTCCTAAATCTGGAAAATTCTCTCTAGATGGAAATTTGTTTTCTTTATACATCTTTGCAGCAGATATAAGACCAATATTGCAGGTGATTTCTAAGATTTTGCGGAAGGAAGACTCCATAAGTTGATAAAGCAATGTTGGGATTTTTCTCTTTGATGATGAAACTAGAAGTAGTACTATATATTCCAACATTTTGGGTAGACACTATTAATACTCAATTCATGGCTCTATCACTTACTAGTTCCTTCAAGTTTCCTTCAGTTATTGCTTATTTATTTATGTACAAAAATGTTGAACATTTTACAAGTTTGGAACTAAATATTGTTGACATAAACAAAAAGAAGTAGTTAGTGGTATTCTGGACAGACCTGATAAGGGGTGATCCAAGAGATGGTGGCTTGTTTGAATTCACTTCTTTACTCCTTCTAGTGGCCTACAAGATCTTGAATGGGACCTTGCCCCAAAAATTTCTTCCCAAAGCTTAAGAACTCCTTCAATTCAGTAAGGATGTAAGGTGTGGAGACTGGTTTGTATTTGAAGAACATGCAAAGATCAGGGTTTATGGAACCTCAATCAAACCATATAGGTTACTGAAATTTGTGCCAATGAAGCTCTTTGCTCTTGAGTTATGAGATAGAGCTTGAATGTGGATCAGGTTCATTTTGTTCCCATGAAGAAGGGCTATTTCTTTAAATTGCCCAGAGTAGTAGCACCCTTCAATGTGAACACTAGATAGGCTCCTCAAGAGGTTGAGAAATTATTGGATGACATGTGTCTCTTACAGGTGGTTGAGTGGTCTTATGAACCTCATCAAATTATTTCAAAAAGAAGGTTAGAGCATCGATATTCAACATTTGCGCATGAAAGTAGATTCGAAATGGAGAAAATGGAAAACGAGGGTCTACAGAGCACCAAAGGGGCAGAGATTGAAACCCCTAGTATTTCAGAAAAAGGTGCCAAGAGGGCTAGAGAAGATGTTATTGATCTTGATGAAGAAGAATTAGAAACAACAAAAAGGACTAAACTTTTGGATGTAATGTCTTTAGTACAACCTGGTTTAGTAATCCAATTAGGAGAAGAAAAGGGTGCACCAACTTCTCCTTCCTCCAAAGAACATGTTCATGATCAGGTTCCTCTGATTCAAAGCATGTTTTCCAATATAGATGAGAGAAACTAGAAAGTAAAGTCAAATATGGAGGCTCGGGCTGAGTCTCAAGTTGTTCTTGAGAAAACCAGGTCATTGTCTCCTATGGACTTAGAGAAAACTCAACTTAAAATTGCATTCTCTCATCATACTGAGATGTCAGTTGGGTTTGCCAGTAATTTCAAAACTGTTAATTTGACTGTTGATACTCATAAGCTTCCTATGCTTGACAAGATCAATTTTCACATGAAGAGGGGGCAATTGATTTTCAATGATTTACATAAGACAAATGCAACTGCTATTAAAGTAGAGAAAATGTTACATAAAGTAATTCAACAATTAAAGTTGGAGAAAGCCAACTCCAAGGCTCTGAATGCCCAGGTGGATGAATTAAAGAAGATTGTTATTAAAATAGGATTTAACCCTAATGATCAACCTACAATACAAAAAATGTTACAATCTACTAAGTCAGATATTGGAAATTTAAAGAAGAAGTTGAATATGCCTACAAGTGAGCGTCCTATGGCTGCAGGGATAGCTGAGGTTGAGAATGAAAAGGAGAAGATGTTATAGGTTGTATTGTAGAAAACTAAAGAAGTTTCTTTACTTAAAGAATCATTGGATAAGCTGCAAAAGTAGGTGGACACTCATGTCTGCATAGTGGTGGCGCCAGCCAATACATAAGATCTCGTAGCACGGATATTACAATTCGGGAGATAGTTAAAGATGGTCGAGCATGATGTGAATAAAGCACAGAAGGACATGGAAATAACCTGTAAAGTCTTAAACATGAGCAGAGAAGAAGCTAGAATGGAGAAGGAAAACACAAAGAAATGCAGAGAAGACCTTCTAAGGGCTGAAGAGGAAATTAAAAGGCTGAAGGAGAAGATGAAGGGCAATATGTCCTTAATTCAAGCTAGGGAGATTCTATGGGATGAAATTATTGAAGTTATCGGGAGCATATGGGATTTCATTGTTATTATGTCTGATGAAAAAGAAATTTCAGAGATATGGGAAGCGTGGTTATGCAAGACAAGAAGAAAGCATTAGACGGATCAAATTTTGAAAAAAGAATGATATATTTTATTAATTCTAAGTTTTCTTCAAAGCTAAAGGAGCATGACATTATAGACATAACACTATGTGCAATATATTTTAATAAGATGATTGTCAGAAACATTTACAGAAATATTGTTGAGAAGAAGATAAATGAAATAAAAGAAGCAGTTTCCAAGTTTAACATCCTATTTGATAAAAGAGTTAGAGCTGGGCTTCCCTCTTGCTGGGATTTATAAGGAAACTTGTTGCCATGGAAAAATTATGAGACTTTTCTAGTTGAGGTGAAAAGAAAAGTTGACAACATCCATGAGAAGACAACAGTACTAAAGGGAGCAACTATTGTGACTTATCTTAATAAGGATATTAAGCTTATGTGGATGGCAAAGACTTTGCTTACAGACAATCCTACTTTGCAGAATGGCACTCAACAAATTAGAAGAAGCACCAAAGTCAAATGTACCATTGTGGATAAAATGCAAAGAGTGGATGATGGAGAAGACAAATAATGCACCAATAGGACCATCTATTCAAGCCACTAATTCGAATAATGACTAGCAATCACCAATCATAGTTTAATTCCTTTGTATTTTTTGCTATCTTATTTCTTGAGGAAAATCAGGTGTCTTTTACCCTCCAATGTAATGTCCTGAAATGACGTTTTACTTTAGGCAGTTAGAAAGTAGTTAAGTAGTTTGACAGTTTTGGTAGTTACCAATTGTCCTATGATGTATAAAAGGAGGAAAAATCAAAGAAGAAAGGTCCAATTTTTGGAGAATCTGAAGACTACACATTTTGTACTTGATAAATTGATGATTAATGAAAGAATTAGGGGTTTTCCATACAGTGTTGGGTATGACTTGTAATCTCTCTATTATGTGTCATTTTGTCTCTTCCTCTCTTTAAACATGGTAATGACGCTATGGGTATTTGTTTACTTCTGTAAATAAAGCTATATTTCCTTAAAATAGCGCTCCCATGTTTAAAACTTCTTTATCTCTATTTCTTCTAAGTTAAAGATAATAGTTTCTGTTAAATACAACATATTACCTTTAACTTCTCAAAGTATTCTTCACACAACATTTATATCCAGCACCACATGGCATCTTGAGGCTTTCATATCAACTATATATTAAGGGTTTAAGATCATGTTCTTCATACTCCTCAAAATGAAGACACATTATACAAATAAGTGACATGCATAATAAAAATTTAATGTCTTAAGCACGATTTCTCCACAGCCTAGAAATTGGTTTCTTAAGGGACAACACGTGTGATGAATAATGTTTTGATGCCATTCGTTGATGAGGTTTTTGTAGTCTACTTATATGACATCTTAATTTTTAGTAAATCTAATGATGAACATGTCATGCATGTGAGAAAAGTACTTGATGTCTTAAATAAATAACAATTGTATTTAAAGATGTCAAAGTGTGAGTTTGGAAAAACTTCTTTATTTTACTTGGTTCATATTGATGGAGGAGGTGAGTTGAAAATATATCCCTCCAAGGTTGATGTCATTTTGAATTGTCCAAGGTCCAAGATAGTTATTGAGGTAAGAATTTTTTTCAGAGTAGCCCAATATTGGAAGAAATTCACTACTAACTTTTCTTTTATAGCAGCTCCTTTGCATGCATTGACTAGTGTGAAAAAAAAAATTAGTGGGGAGGCAAACAAAAAAAGGCATTTAATGCATTGAAGGAAAAGATCAATTCAACCCTAGTACTTGCACTTCCAGACTTGAGACAATCATTTGAGATCCAAACTAATGCTAGTGACTACACCATGGGTGTAGTCCTCATGCAACAGGGTAAGCCTATCTATTTTCATTTGGAAACTTTCAATGGTGTAGTCATTAATTATATATGTATTGGTGCAAAGTGTGAAAAAGTGGAAACACTACTTGATGGGTAAGGAAACAATCATTCACACCGATCATCATCCATTGCAATACTTGCAATCTCAATCTAATTTGCAACAATCAAGGCACTTCCGATGGATGGGTTTTATTCAACAATTCCACTTGGTGATAAGGTATAAGAAAGGCATATACAATAAAGTTATTGATATGCTTTCTAGGCCTATTATTAGTGAATCTACTTTACTCAAGCATAATTCTCTTTTGCATGATAGTTATATTTAGTAGTATGCATTAGACAATGACTTTTAGGATGTTTATGCAATCTTAAGTCAAGGTAACTAGGTAGAAGAATTGGATTATCATTTGCATGATAACTTGTTGTACCATCTTGATATTCTTTTTACTCCACAGGGAGAAATAGTCCACATCATAAGAGCGACACATACTTCTCTTATTTTTGGTCATTTCAGTGTAAGTAGGACGATGGCACATGTATAGAGGTATTGTTATTGGCCGCGTATGCTTGAAAATGTGTCACATTTCATTAAAGGATGTTCATTATGTGTAGTCAGTAAGCATAGCAATAGGAAGTTAGGATTGTCCACACCACTTCCGGTACCTTCACAATTGTGGGAGAGTGTTTCTATGGATTTTGTAGGAGGTATTCCATTGTCAAAAAGAGGTCATGATTATTTGTATGTAGTTCTGGATAGGTTCAACAAAATGTGTATTTTGATGCCATGTAACAAGAAAATTACAGTTGAACAAATTGGTCAGTTATTCTTTTAGAATGTATGGGTACATTTTGGATTTCCCACATCCATTTTTAGTGATCGATATTCTCTCTTTGTTAGGAACTTTTGGTCAACCTTGTGGGGATTCATGTAAACCAAATTGAAAAACAGTACAACATTTCATCTGCAAATAGATTGTCAAACAGAGATGATGAAAAAATTTGTGATACATCTTCTTCATGGGTATTATAGTACACATCCTAAGTCGTCAGATGAACATTTGCACTACATTCAACATGCTTACAACTGGGCTAAGCACTCTTCAACTCAAACATCAACATTTGTAGCATGTTTGGGATACTTGCCTAAGTCTCCTTTGGATTTAATATTTGGAAAGGATGTTGCTATTGATGGTGATAGTGACATAGACAAAGCAAGAAGGTTCATTGAACAAATCCAATTGGAACACCAAAGAGTTCAATAACAACTGGAAAAGAGCCAAGGAAATTACAAGTTAAGGCATGACAAGCATCGAGTAGATCACAAGTTCTACGTTGGTGATGAAGTTTTGCTTCACATTAGAAAATAAAGGCTCAAAGGAGAAGGTAAAAAGCTAAACCCAATTAGATATGTGATGAGCACTAGTATTGCAGCAAGAATGATGCAACTCATGGGGCTACCAACTTTACTTTATCAACCCAGGGTTCGTACAAACATAGAGGTGACAGCGTTGTGTACACAAGTAGATGTGATGGGTCTACTCTTTATCACTGCTAAACTAGTGATATACCACTAAGGTTTTTCAAACCAGACTCCTATGGATTTAGAAGAAGCTTGATTACTAATGAGGAAAATAGAAATCTACACTAAGAGAAATCTTGTCTACTGCAGTACGGAAAAAGACTGTAATAAAATGCATAAACACACCATTTTCTAACTAACTGTTGAGAGGTTATGCTTCAAAAGAATGCTAAGTTAACATGTATGCAATCCTACTATCCATGAAAATTCAAAAAATCAAACATTCTACTGCTGTGCATGTAAATGAATGAAATAAATCTGTTTTTCTTTTTGTCCTTTTTTATGTGAAAGTGTGAAAGCTAATCTCTTTTGGTGATGTGGCAGGGGGCTTAAGGATGATGGTGAATGGTTAGAAGGCTTGGGATACTAGCAGCGGTACCTTTCTATCTTCCTAGAGGATTTTCCCTCAATTTTGACTCAAAACAGGCCACTACAAGTAAACCTACAGGATGTCCTAATGTGTTCTATAGGATGTCCTAATGCCTTCTACAAGATGTCCTAAAAACCTACAGGATCCCCTGTATTTCTACAAGATACAGCCGAGAGAAAAAGGAGGGATTTTGAAGGGTATGGAAGGATTAGAGAACGTGGTTGGTGGAAGGAATGAGGCAAGGGAGTGCCTAGGACCACTTCAGAACTCAAACCAAAGTGTCAGATAGTTGGATTTGCTCAACAAGCTTGGAGAAGTATTCTTGTGAAATGATGAAATTGGTGAGGGTTTTAGTGAAGTAAAGGAATGATCATGGGTGTATGAAGTTGGAATGAGGTTGCTGATCATGAAATATCTATGTACTTTTGAAACACTTGCACTGCATCAAACATTGACATTTACCCAAAAATCATGTAAACAAGAAGGATTTCAATGAACTAGGGAAAACAAAATTTCATGAGCTAGCTGCCTACTTCATGCATGAGGAAAACATGCAGAGTTAGATGAAAAATTGATGAGATCTAATGTAATACTGAAGATAGAAGAAATTATAACTAAATCCTACTCTTGAAAACTAATCAAATGCTCACCTAAGTACAGAAAAACCCTAAATTCCATGAGAAAGTAGAATTCTATCTTTTTGGGGCTGCATAGGAGTTCTTTCCTCAAACCATGATCTCTCAAGGAAGGAGTGAGGCCAAAACCACCTACTAACAGATTTTTGATGTTCCTTTATCTCTTCTAAGCTATTGCTGAAGTAAAGCACAAATGGAAGCAAACTAATAAGAAAACTAATCAAATCTACACTACTTGCAATGAAATAATTCTAAAGATAATTCAACCATTAATCTATGATATAAATCTAAGAATACAAGTACAAGAAGAGGAGCCTTTGCTACTAGGGTTTGACCCTAACTAAAGATATTCAGCCCTCTGAGTCAACTCAGTGCTAGATCAAGGAAATTCTCATTCTCATTATCAAATCAAAAAATTACATAACAATGTCTTCCACAAGTCTTGAACTCGAAAATGACTGGTGTTTTTATAGAAAAAGTCAAATCCTAATGAGGCTTTAGGATTCTTTATTTATACAACTGAAGTCTCCAACAAATTTCTTAAATCTAGGGAGTCTTGGCTCCCAAACTAAAGATAAACTAGCTCTTTAACTGTCACTTGCTCGGTTGCCTTTTGATCTCCATGACTAGGCTGCTTGTACTCCGAGCTAGTGTGATTGATGGAGGAATATTCGAATGAGTGAGGAGTAAATGAGGAGGATTTACTTCCTACAATATATCCTCCTTGTATCATTCGAGTTTTATCCTTTAATTAGCCAAAATTTCCATGATTTTCTCTCAAAATCCTACAATTAATGCACATTAGTCCACTAGGCATAATATCTCACTTTGACTTATCTCATTAAACAAATTATAATCAAAATATGTAATAAATTGTGAGAAGAGTTGATTTGACTAATCTAGGAGGTGGATTAAGGTCCATATACTTACCGAATGATGACGCTCATCATCACCCCCTACTAAAAGTGTTGCTCATCATCTGAGCAACTCAATTAATATCCATGTCTTTCCTTCCTCTAGTGGCCTCCCTAACATCCCATGCTTCTATTGTATTTTCCTCTTCTTGTGCATAAAATCCTACCTTCCTTTTTATCTGTTCCCACTACTTTCTTTCTTCCTCTTCCTTCCTTCCTTCAAAAATTCCTAAGAGCAATGGTGGACTCAGTCTCAAGCCAATCCAATTGAATTTGAGACTTTCGAGAGCTTACTTGTACATGGGTGTCCTATTATGTGCTTCTCTCATTCTTTGAGGAGAATGGTACTCTCTGATTTTCAAACTATAGGGAAAAGTATTCCATCTCCTTTGGAAAGATTGCATGTTGTCATATCCTAATAGCTTGAACATATCCTCAAAGTGTGTGATTGCTTGCTCTTGGGCCGCAAAGTACCTGGGTGCAAGTTGAGGTTCATTTGCAATCAAGTTATGTGTGCTGATGATAGCCATTAGATTTTACTTCTCAGTGCTTATCATGAGAGGTTTTGTTTCTTCCCTTGTAATTATTTTCTTCATTTTTGCAGCCCTTGCTTCCTCATGGTTCATCCATGATGCCAAATCCATCAACTATAAGTCCCATAGTTTTGAATTAGGGTCCCATACATTTAGATCTGTCATGGCTAAGTTATGTAGGTAGAACTCAGACAGTTTATCCCTATCCTCCAATGTGCTTTGTTCACAAAAATCAATGAACTATCTATAATCCTACAGTGGCATAGTGCCTCTCTATCCTAGGGTCTTGATTTCAAACTATAGGCATTGTTCCTTAAGGCATAATGCATAGGACTTAGCTAGCATCCTACACTAGATTGCCTCTAAGGATAGACTGGCCATGGATGCCAATTGATTCTTTATTTCTTGTAGTTGTCCTCTTAACCATGCATTTTTTTCCTCCAACTGGGCTTTCATCATTACCACTATGTGCCTTACGTTGCTCAGTTCTCTTCCCATCTCTTTAACTTTTTCCTCCATGTGACATATTTCCTCCACTCCCTTGGATTTGGAAATCTGCATCCATCTATGTATTCTTTCCCTTTCATTCTCAAGCTCAAAGAATAATGGGATTGAAAATTTTTCTGGAATGACCCTACCCCTTCTAATAAATCTATAGTAGAAGTAAAGGTTAGGTTGAGGACTATGTTCCCTTAGCTCTGGATCTTCTTCCTTTGTTTCTTGATGTACACTCCCTTCTTTGTCCAATTTTTTAGTTTCTTGTAGGTTTAACAGAGTTTCCAGTAGGATTGCCTTTGCTTCCTGTAGGTCCTTATGTGTATCCTATGGGAAACCTTTTCCTTTGGATGAGGTAGATCTAGTGACAGGCCTCGTAACATAAGTGATAGGAGACTTTGGAGAGGCTTGTCCTGATGATCCTTCTCCTTGAGCTTTCATAAGAAGAGCCATCTTCTCCTGCTATTTGGGTGAGTCTCAATGACAATAGGAACCTTGGTGGGAGTTTGAGGTTTTTCATGCCTTATTCCTGTACTTTTTCTTGTCCTAAAGTACAATGGAGTTTGTCTTTTTCTTTTCCATTTTTGTTTGATAGGGGTACTAAGGGCAGTGAGGGCATTTGCTGCCTCTTTCTCAGTGGTTTCTAGAGATACCTTGGGTGATTCCTCCTTGTCTTCTGCCTCCCCTTTTTCATTTTCCTTTTCACTCTTGTCTTTCTCCTCTTCTTCTCCCTCTAGTTCCTCACTCTGTTCATTAGCTTCCTCCTTTGCATCCTCTTCTATCTCTTCACGACTTTCCTTCTCTGCTTCTTACTCTTCTTCTTCATCTATTTCCTCTTCATCCCTCTATGTTTCTTCTTCATCCTTCTTTGTTTCTTCTTCATCCTTCTCTGTTTCTTCTTCATCCCTTTCACTGGTAGTGGGGATTTTTTCATACTCAAGTGCTTCTATGCCTTCATCTGTCTACATGTCTCTGAAAGTTGCCCATGTGATAGGGAGTCTGAGGTTTTGGAGGGCATCTGCTATGATAAGTTTAATTAACCCATGATGGGCTAGATGTTGATGGTTTCCTTCCTGCACCTTAATTCTCATATCTATCACTCATTGAAGAAGGAAGTAGGGTATGCTGAGTCTGTTTTGAGGAGGTGTGTCTGCTTCAAAACTCAACTCTTCGATAAGCCTAAAGTGGTATCCATATACCACACTGTACCTACATTCACATGATATGTATTTTAGAAGGTCGTAGCTAATTTCATTCCAAGGATATGGTATGCTTGATATTCTAACTTCATTTTTGTCTTCCATGGCATCCTCTCCTTCTAAAAAGAATTTATTCTTTGCAATTTGGCTATTTCCCTTATCCTCCTTTCTCCAAGGCATCCCTAAAGGAAGTGTGGTAATTTTGCCTATGATTTTAGGGGTAAGTTCTATAGAAAGGATTTTCACCACAAAAACAGCATGGATTGTAGTCAGTGGAATGAGGGAGAGAGAAAAATCTCTAGTTACTTCATCATCATACCCCCTTAATTTCTCAAGGAAATCCATCCAATTGTGCCTTGTTAATATCTCTAGCATAGGAGAGTGTTGATGAATATTCGCTGTGTTAATGGGTTACCTCTTATTAAATCCCCCTATCATTTTCTCTGATGGATGGAGGGTTGTATATGTCTGATACCAAATTTAAAGAATGAGGAATTTCAAACGAAAATTGCTAGGTTGCATTATATTCTTTCCACGACTAGCCCATGTAGTTAACCAGGGGGTTAGAAGTGGGGTGGTGGCCCCCCTTCGTTGTGCCGATTGCATAGCAAGGAGAGTTACAGGGGGTTTGAGGGGTACAGGTAACCCCACTCTATGGGGTCCGAGGCAGCACCCCAGAAAATTTTGGTTTTGGACCCTATGTTAGGTTGGGTGGACCTACCTATGGTTTTGTGCATGTTTTTCGCACATGAATTTTGGACGCGTTGGTTTTCGATCCATGGTATTGGATGCTTCGACATGTATAGATATGTATTGTAAAAGTTGGTAGTCCCGGTTTTGGGATCCAGGGGAAAATCTTTGTTTATATGTGTTTTATGTGTTATGCTCTCACATTGTTTATTTTCTGTGTTTTAGAATTCGTATGCAGGTAATTTCTGTACATGGTTAAAACCTACATTTGGTATCAGAGTTGTTTTGGCTTCATAGGCACACCTTTGTTGCTAAGGGGTTTCGCTTGAGCCTATGGTAGACCCTGTTCAGTGGGACATATGCGAGATCGATTCTGGTGGTGAAAGATGATGGCAAGTAGTGGAAAGATAGAGACTAAGAAATTTAATGGTCAGAGTCTTGAGTTGTGGAAACTCAAGATGGAGGAACTGTTGGTGGATAAAGATCAGTTGATCAAGGTAGATCTAGGTACTAAACCAACGAGAGTGTCCGATGAAGAATGGAAGAAGTTGGATCAGAAGGCAAAGAGCACAATATGATTGTGTGTCTCAGATTTAGTATTGCTGAATGTATCAGGGGAAGCTATGGCGAAGGCTTTGTGGGACAAGTTACGGACTTTGTACCAATCTAAGTCTTTGGTGAATAAATTGTTCCTACGGAAAAAGCTGTATAACCTGAGGATGAAAGATGGAGACTCGATGGCAGAGCATCTGAACACATTTAATATTGTGGTAAGTCAGTTAGCATTAGTTGATATTAAAATTTCATATGAAGATAAGTGCATCAGTTTATTGTGTTCTCTACTAGATTCGTGGGATAGTCTAGTTATTGTAATAGGTAGCAATGCAACAACCTTGCAGTTTGATGAAATAGTCTCATCCTTGCTGACGGAGGAGATGAGACAAAAGAATATGGAGAGCCAAAATGGTGATGCCTTGTCTGTACAAGGACGATCCCAGAATAGAAACAAAAATAAGTCATCGAGTGGGAGATCTAAATCTAGAGGGACATCTAAATCTCCAGGAAAACCTATAAAGGTGGTGTGCTGGAAATGTGGAAAGGAAGGGCACTACAAAAGGGACTATAAATCTAAAACTCCTGAGAAAGGAAAGGGATCTAATGATGCTACTTATGTAGAGGCAAAAACCACCTGAGATGAAGGTGGGGATATGTACTTGGCTTCTTCAAGTACACATGTAGATCATGAGGCATGGTTGATTGACTCAAGTGCATCCTTTCACTTCACTCCCCATAGGGAGTAGTTCTGCAAGTATGAGAAATATGATGGTGGTGATGTCTTCTTGGGGGATGACAGGAAGGTGATAATCATTGTTCGTGGAAAAGTAAAGTTCAAGTTGGAAGGTGGAAGGGTTAGAACACTTCCAGGTGTTCTTCATATTCCTGCATTCGCCAGAAATCTGATTCTGTAAGAAAGCTAGATGATGCAGGTGTAAAAACATTGTTCGAGAAGGATACCTGCAAGATGGTTCAGGGGCCACTGGTATTGATGCGGGGAGTTCGAATTGGAACTTTGTACAAGCTGAAAGGTGGAAATGTTGTTGATGCGTGCAACAGTTCCGTGGTTCCTAAAAGTAGAACAGCAAAGCTAGTGGTCTCTGGAGAGAAGACCATGCTGTGGCATCAAATGCTTGGACATATTGGAGAGAAGGGCCTTCGAATAATTCAAGGTAAAGGTATGGTAGAAGGTATGAGTAATAGCTCTCTGGATTTTGATTTCTCTGAAAATTGTGTATATGGGAAGTAGAATCGGGTGAGTTTCCAGTCTAGTGGTAAGAGTGCGAAACAGATATTAGAGCTTGTGCACAGTGATGTGTTTGGACCTGTGAAGGTTCCATCACTGGGTAAGTCTGTGTACTATGTATCATTTATATATCACTTCTCAAGGAATACATGGATATATTTCCTTAAGAAGAAATCTGAAATCTTTGAGAGGTTTAAATAATTTAAGGCTCTAGTGGAAAACCAGACAGAGAAGAAGACAAAGGTGCTAAGTACAGATAACGGTGGAGAGCTTTGTAGTAAGGAATTTGAAGAATTATGTAGGAAGTTTGGTATAGCATGGCAAAAGACTACTCCATATACACCTCAGCAAAATGGAGTTTCAGAAAGAATGAACAAGACGTTGATGGAAAGGGCAAGAAGCATTGTGCCAAGTTAGGACAGGAATTCTGGGCAGAGGCGATGGAGACAACATGTTACCTAGTCAATAGATCACCTTCATCAATGTTGGAGGATAATACTCCACAAGAGGTATGGACTGGTAAGAAACCCTCTCTTTCACATCTGAGGGTATTTGGATGTAATGCCTATGTACATGTTCCAAAGGAGAAAAGAACCAAGTTGGATAGTAAATCTGAAAAGTGCATCTTTATTGGGTATAAGGATGGTTTAAAGGGTTATAAGCTTTGGAACCCAATAACAAGGAAGGTTGTGTACAACCAAGATGTGGTGTTCAGAGAGGTGAAATATGTTATTAAACATGAAGTCCAACCAAAGGAACCGGAGAGGATAGAGTTTGAGCTAAAGGAGTAAGAATCAGACTCTACAGTAGAGAAGGAATCAGAAGATGAAGAACCACAAACTCCGAGTGTGAGAAGATTAGTTCAAGAAAGAAGGCAGCCAAAAAGGTATAGTCCATCTGCTTTTTATTCAAAATTTCCTTTATCTATTACTGATGATGATCCTAGAACTATGAAGGAAGCAGTAGATTCAGAGGATGAAAAACTCTAGAAAGAGGCCATGGTTGATGAAATGGCATCTTTACACAAAAATGAGGCTTGGGATCTGGTGGAGTTGTCGGTTGGAAGGAAACCCATTGGCAGCAAATGGTTGTTCAAGAAGAAGACAAATGCAGAAAGAAAGGTGGAGAAACAGAAAACTTAGTTGATAGCAAAAGGTTATTCCCAGGTGTCGAGAATTGATTTTGGTGATATTTTTTCTCCTCTTTCCAAGGTAACTTCTATTAGATTACTTTTATCTATTGCTGCTACTTTTTATTTTGAGTTAGAACAGATGGATGTGAAGACAACATTTCTTCATGGGGATCTGAAATAAGAAATCTACATGAAGCAACCTAAAGGCTTTTCAGTGAAGGCTAAGAAAGAACTGGTATGCAAGTTAAAGAAGTCTTTGTATGGGTTAAAACAGTCACCAAGGATGTGGTATCAGAAATTTGATACATTTATATGGGGACCTGGCTTCACCAGAAGCAAAGCAAATCACTCTATGTATTTTAAATTAATTGGTGACCATGTTATTTATTTGGTCTTAATGTGGATGATATGTTGCTGGTTGGAAATTACAAAGAAATTATCCAGGATTTTAAGACCCAATTGTCCTCCAAATTCAACATGAAAGATCTTGGTGCTGGAACTTATATTTTGGGCATGGAAATTAAAAGAGATCAGGCAAAGAGGAAGCTCTGGTTAAACCAGAGGAAGTATGTTGAGACAACATTGCAGAGATTTAATATACAGGATAGTAAACCGGTGAAGGTTCCTATTCCTGTAGGTGTAAAGTTATCTGCTGAACAGGGTCCCAAGACACAAGAAGTGGAAGAGGACATGTCCCGTGTTCCATATCAAGTGCAGTCGGTAACCTGATGTATGCAATGGTTTGTACTAGACCAGACATTTCACATGCAGTGGGAGCATTGAGTAGATTTATGTCAAAACCACGAAAGGAGCATTGGACAACAATGAAGCAGGTTTTTAAGTATTTGTGTAACACTAGTAATTATGGTTTGTGCTACCAAGGAAGACCATGATTGGATAGAGTGTTGGATATTCGTGGCTTTGTTGATGCAGACTAGGCTGGAGATCTGGAACAAAGAAGATCTACAAGTGGGTATGTGTTTAACCTATTTTGAGGTGCAGTCAGTTGGATGAGTAAGAAACAATCTATAGTGGCACTATCAACTATAGAGGCAAAATACATGGCAGCCACTCATGCAAGAAAGGAAGCAGTTTGGTTGCAGAGATTGTGTTCAAGTATGGGGTTAGTATAGGGATCTATAAGGATACACTGTGATATCCAAAGTGAAATTTTCTTGGCAACAAACCCTACATATCATTCAAATACAAAGCACATTGATGTTCAATATCACTTTGTGAGGGATATGATAGAAGACAAAAAGGTATTTCTAGAAACGTTGGACACTTTGAAGAATACTACAGATGCATTGACAAAACCTGTGAGCTCTGAGAAGTTCTCTTGGTGTAGAGAAACAATTGGCATTGTAGGGCTAGATAAATGACTAAGCTCTCTTGTGGCCCCTTGTGGAAAGAAAACAACAAGTGGGAGAATGTTGCGCTGTGTTATATTCTTTCCACGACTAGCCCACGTAGTTAACCAAGGGGTTAGAGAGGGGGCAGAACCCCCCCTTCGTTGTGCTGATTGCATAGCAAGGATAGTTATAGGGGGTTTGAGGGGTACAGGTAACCACACTCTATGGGGTCCAAAGCAGTGCCCCGGAAAATTTTGGTTCTAGACCCTATGTTAGGTTTGGCGAACCTACCTATGGTTTTGTGCATGTTTTTCGCACATGATTTTGGACGGGATGGTTTTCGGTCCATGGTTTTGGATGTGATGGTTTTAGATCCATGGTTTTGGACGCGATAGTTTTCATTCCATGGTATTGGATGCTTCGACATGTATAAATATGCATTGTAACATTGAAAGGAACATAATGAAAAATCAAGCTGGTAGTCCCGATTTTGTGGTCCAGGGGAAATATCTGTTTATATGTGTTTTATGTGTTATGCTCTCACATTGTTTATTTTCTGTGTTTTAGAATTTGTATGTAGGTAATTTCTGTACGGGGTTAAAACCTACAAAAATTTTGTGTATCCAATTCCCCTAGACTGCAATATTTTTCAATAAACTAGAAGTATTTTCTATATTCTTTTCACTTGGAAAATGTGGGGAAGTATAGAGCCTACCTCCATATCACTACTTGATGAAGCCAACCTCTTTTTTTCCCTTTTAAAACTGCTCACTGCCAATTTTGTAGGTGTTGGATTTTATCTTGTAGGATCCTGTAGGATTTCCTATAGCATCTTGTAGGTGGTCCTGCGCTAGAAAAAAATGAATTATGCCTTTCCTGTAGACTACTGGAGGGCCGAGAGCAAGTTTGCTAGTGTGTAGCCTTGAGAATGTGAATGCCTATATGCATGGGGATCAATGTTTATTTCCTCATATGTGTGATTTAAGTTGGGTTGTGTGCTAGTAGCCGAGGTACGAGTATCCATTTTTGCACCATTGGTCCCACTACCACATCATCATTCTCCTCACCTCGTAATCAACTCCCACTTCGAGCATCCGTAGCTAAACCACTTTTGAACTCATTTCTCCTTTTCCTTGACTTAACTATTGCCACATGTGTAAGGACTAACCACTTTCTCCTTGTTGATTAAACGGAGGTGGCCAAGTTAACTAGCCACCTTTCGCTTATAAACCAACTCTTTCACAACTTTTACATGTTTGATCATATGATGCTAACAAGAGAGCGGAAGCAAGATACTTACCTGTGGTAATGATGCCTTGATGTTGTTTGTTGAAGGATGAAGTATTTATTGTGTGTTTATTGCATGCGCTTTTCTCCTCTCTTTTTATTGTCCTCTGATGATTTTATTTGATGTGCAGGTACTTGGATGTTGATGCTGATGATCCTGATGTTGATGCTAGCCTCTGGAGGAGCTTCTTTGACATTTAGATCTCCATGCTTGAAGCTGACTATAACCTGTGATGTTTTGTTTTGTGGGATAGGTTGTTATAGGATTTCCTACAGGATGTCCTGTAGCTGCTTCTCCCTCAAAAAATTTAATCATTTTACACTTCTAGAGAGTGAGGATGGTTGGCATGGGTAGAGAAGGGGTCTATGAATTTTTGAATGAGGAAAATATCCTGTAGGTGTTGTCCCCTTATTCTCTGTCTTCATCATATTTTCTCTGTTTTTCTTTGAAAATTGTAATTTTATTTTTTTTGAAACTGGCTCTTTTATGGATGAATGCAGGGGTGATCATGGTGGAGAGAGGTATGGTGATGAGATGGTGAAGTAGATTTTTTTTTTTTGACATGGGTAGGCCATTCCCTTGTTCTAGGGTTACTTCCTTTAGGAATCCCAAGCCATTGTAATTCCTACAGGATCATCTTGTAGGTTTTCAGGGAATGTTGTACGTTTACAGGGAATCTTGTAGAAAAAACAGAACCCTTGCACACTGAGGTAAATGAGTCGAAAAATGGAGGGAATGATGGAATGATGAAGGATAATGAATGAAGAAATAAAAACATGAGCTATATTGGTCTCTTTTGATTCTCATCTTGTTTCTTTGATCCTCCTCTTGCTGACATGCAAACAATATTTTGAAAGTTTTATTTTCTCTTTTTTTGTTTTTTTATTTTTTTTTCTTTTTTCTTTTTTAAAGAAACCAGTTTGCCTCCAAGAGGTTTTCATCCTAGTTGCTTGCCCTAGGTGCCTCAAAAAAGGTTTTCACCCAAAGATAATTTTATTTGTATCTTCTTTTTTTTTGACACCATTGGACCGCCTCATGAGGTTTTCAACCCAACAGTGGGACTCAGGTGCCTCATGGAAGTTTTCACACGAGTCTCCTTATTTTTCTATTTCTTTTTTTCTTTTCTTTTTGAGTGACTAGATGAGGTAGACGCTGAGACTTGCTCCACCACCATCAATGTTTTGCTGATAACATCAATGAACTCTCAATTTGACAATGGCTTCTTGTAAAACTTCAATATGTGCCAATTAACAAGAAAAGGAATAGCCTCTTCATCTATGGCTCTAATCTATATTGAACCCTTATCATGACACCTCTCTATGACATAAGGCCCTAACCATCTAGTCCTTAACTTTCCCTTAAAGTATTTATATCTTAAATCATATAACAAAGCCTAATCACCTTCTTGAAATTGTTTGTCCTTGATGTTCTTTTCATGCCAGATATTCCTCTGAATTTGAGTCACCTCTATGTGCAAGAGGGCTTGTATTCTAAGCTCATCTAACCCATTCACCTGGAGCAATCTCTATTTTTGTGCACTGTTGAGATCTAGATCTAGTTGGGCTGCCATACTCAATATATTGTACTAAAATTCAATGGAAAATAGGGCCTTCTTCCCATAGACCAACTCATAGGGGGTGAATCTAGCGGTGGTATTCCAAGTGGTATTGTAGGCCCAGGTGGCCTCAACTAATCTATCTACCCAATCTTCTCTGTTGCTGCTAACCACTTTAGTCAGAATGCCCTCTAGCACTATGTTGGCCACCTCTGCTTGCCCATTAGCTTGTGGCTGATAAGGAGTGGATGTTCTATGATTGATCTTGTGCTGGCTTAACAAGTCATCAATCATGTTGGATGTAAACTGGATATGTTGATCAGTGACCAGTTCTCTAGGGTACCCAAACTTGTAAAATACATTTTCCCTTAAGAACAACCACCTTCTCCTTTGTTGCTGCCTTGATTGCCTTGGTTTCTGCCCACTTGGTCAAATAGTCAGTGCACACAATGATGTATTGCTTTTGCTTGGATGGAGGGTCAATCAGTCCAATGAAATCCATGTCCCACTTGTCAAATGGCTCAAAAGTCACTTGAGGTTGCAGAGGCATTTCATCCTCTGGTGTAGGCTTTCCCATCCTTTGGCATCAATCACACTGACTAGTATACCTTCTCACATCCTGATGAAGAGTGGGCTAATAATAACCAGCTTCTAACACCTTGAATGTTGTCCTCTTGGCTGCAAAATGACCTCCAAAAGACGCATCAAATAACCTACAACAACACCTATAGTCATCAAGAACTCACATTTTTCGGGACTAAGGGATAGGTTCATTTCAATGAATTTGTTCAACACCTTACCTAAGTTGGATAGAGCCTCCTGGAAATCACACCCATAGGGCGTGAAATCATCCATATAAATCTCTACTGCATCATGAACTAGCTTGGCAAAGATACTCAGGACTGCTCTCCAAAAAATGGTAGGGGCTTTGTATAGGCCAAAGGGAAGGACCCTATAGGCGAAAGTACCCCAAGGAAAAGTGAGGTGGTTTTATCCTAGTCTTCCTAGTTGAGCTAGATTTGATTGTACCCGCTGAAATCATATGGGAAAGAGAAAAACTTTTTCCCTACTAGGACATCTAGCACTTGGTCAATGAAAGGTAGAGGGAAATGGTCCTTCGTTGTTTCTTTGTTTAACTCTCTGTAATCGACACAAAGACTCCACTTCCTATTTTTCTTTGAAACCAACACCAAAGGAGAGACCCACTCACTATCTGAGATAGGGTAAATGAATCCTAAATCTAGTAGTTTTTGTAGTTCTTCTTTGACTATATCCTTGAGAGGTTGATTCATTCTCCTTTGGGATTGTCAGATTGGTTTGCAACCTTCTTTGATATAAATGTGGTGAGTACACACCGAGGGGTGCACTCCCTTAATTTCCTTGTAACTCCAAGCAAAGGAATCCAAATGTTCCTTTCGCATGTTGCACAAATTTTCTTCTTGATGTACATAAAGAGATTGGTTGATTTTCAAGGTTCGATTAGGGTCGAATTCTATGGTTTTGAAATGGGTATGGTTTGAATAAGCTAAGGATAGATCAGTCTGATGGTTGTTTTGGGTTTCCTTTACTACTTCCTCTAAAGACAATGTGCTGGGAGTCGGAATTTGGAGTATGTGTTCAATCAAATCATCTTCATCTGGTTGTCCTCCTCCCATGGTTGTTTCTAAGGTATAGATTTGGGTTGAATAAACTTCATCTTCTTCCTCCTCTTCCAGCCATAAAGGTAAGTCATGTTCTAGAGATGGTTGAGCCGGAGGGTACAGGACTAACTACTTGAAAATATGCCCATTTTTAATAGTCATATTTCCAGCCCTACAACTGATGTAGGCATCAACAGTGACTATCCAGGGCCTCCCAAGGATGATAGGGTAACCAGTGTGCTTAACTTTAGGCTGGAGCACTAAGAAATCTAAAGGTTACTCCCAAGAGTCAATTCAGACCAACACATCCTCCATAATTCCCTCAGGGGTCACTGTGGAATGGTCTGCAAGTTGCAAGATTGTTGTTTTCCTTCTTAACGAACCGTGGAGGTTGAGCTTAAGCATGGTGTCCTTAGTCATCACATTAATGGAAGCCCCAAGATCAATCAAAGTGTGTGGGACAATGGTGCCATTGATGTGCACATCTACTACAGGGATTCCAAAGTCCAAATACTTTGGGAAAATTACCTTCCCCAGCATTAAGTCGGACAACTGTCCAATAAAATTAATGGCAGGGGCGTCTCTTTCTCATCTCCCTAGATGTTTGAATCACTTCTTCTTAATCAACTTGTTGTAAATAGGTACATCTTTTATAGCTTGGAGAATTGGAATTTTGACATAGATTTTTCAATTCTCCTAGAAGTTCAGTCTCTTCTGGGGTAGGTTGGACTGTATGAGTTAATCTCTCAGGAAAGGGTGGTGGATTTACTTTAGGCATGCTTTCCTCTCTTTCTTCCTAACTCTCCCTAGGTGGAGGTATAGGTTGGTTGTCTAGGAGTACTCTCCCAGATCTCAGGTTGATTTCCTGAATCTCCATAGCATAAGTAGGATAGGATGTCTCTCCACTGTATACTTGTTGTGCCTATCTATTGTTCGAGTTTGGATTTGGTTGGGCATGCATCTTGGGTTGTTTAGGTGGAGCAGGGTGTAAAATTTGTGGCTAAGTAGGTAGTGGAGGCAATAAAGATGGAACATTATTGTATGGGGGTCTCCACCCTTGGGGTGGTGCATTCCACTGAAGCTGTGGCAGATCGTATGGTTGAAATGACTGGTTGGGAATGATACTGAGGTGCAAAGGACCAAGGAGGAGGTGTAGACAAGGAAGGATGAGTAGGGGATCCCGAGGAGGGAATGGATGTGGTCTGGTTGTGGTTGTAATAGGCATGGGCTGACCCTTGCATGCCCTGCTGGTATGGCTGAGGCCCATGAGGTCTTCTTTGATTTATGTAGCAAAGTTGTTGGGTCACCCCTTCATCTCCCTGATACATAGCTTTCAGTCTAGGTAAAGAAGGGCACTTGTCTTTGGAGTGTTTTTCTTCACGGACCGAGAAGACTTCAATCAAGTTCAATGGACACTCATTCCTAGGATGCCTCCTTATGCATCTAGGGCAGAAAATGGCTAAGACTCTCTTTTCTTCCTCCTATTTTCTGTTAATGTGCATAGTGTCCATTTGTAGGGCAAGGGTTTTCAGCATCTCACTCTTGAAATCTTCCATCATGTTTCCAATTTCACCTATGATGGATGTAGTGGAAGAGGATGGACTGGCCATTGGTTGACTACCCTTACCCTCTTTCCTAGCTTCCCTACAATGGTACCTAAAGATAGTCTTGATATCTTCATAGGGTAGCTAGTAGATGTCCCCTCCTACTAGCAGGTTTAGGGTATACAAAAGATCTTCCCTTATCCTTCTAAGCAAGACAAGCTTTAGTGACTCAGGGTCAAGTGTGCACTTGGCCCTTTTGTAGCTAAGCTAGAATCTTTCTTCATAATCCTCTGGGGATTCATCATGCCCTAAGGTAATCCTAAAAATTTCTTCCTTAGTGTCTTTGGACCTACAGTAGTCTCAATACTTCCTGTTGAAGGCTTGCTGCATCTAATCCCAAGTTGTCATGCTATCCCTGGGTAAACCCATGAACCAACGCAAAGTTGCATCTTTGAGAGTGGATGTGAATAGTTTGAAATTATGCTCATCATTGGTGTAATCATAGATTTTGCATATGACAACAAACACAAACAAGAAAGTGTTTGGATCTTTTGAGGCTAGGCCATGGAAATGAGGAAGGGAAGGGGGGCTTATATTCTTGATCTTGGTATCCCCATTAGCTTCTCTGATGGGAAAGGAACCCTAAACTCTTTCTCTATTTCCTCTGTCATTTCTATTTTTAGCCATTGGGTCAGTTGGAATGGGTTCTTCTTCTTCTTCTCCCCCTATAAGATCTTCAAATATCTATGGTTTTCCACCTAAGGGTTCCTCCAATTCACAGCCATCTGACAAGAGGGAGGGTTGGTTGTTTGAAGCGGTGGGGGTATTTCGAAAAAATTTCCCTAAGTTATGCCTATTCCTACGAGGCATCAAAAAAAGTGTTTTTGTTTTGTTTTGTGTTTTTTTTTCATGCTTTGAAAATAATTGCAGAATCAAAATTACAAACTGAATGGAAGCTAACTTCTTGAATGAAATCTTACTTGCAAAATAGATAAAAAAGCAAACAATGTATAATGGAAAAGAAAGCAAACTAAAATACTTTTGAAGAAATAAAACTAATAACAGAATGTTGAAGATAAGAAATGGAAGAAAGAAAGCAGTAATCACATATTACTCAGAAACCTCCCCAGCAATGGCACCAAAAAGTAATGAGCACCAGTATTCTAGCAAGAATGTTGCAACTCTTGGGGCTACCAACTTTACTTTATCAACCTGGGGTTCGTACAAACTTGGAGGTGACAGTGTTGTATACACAAGTAAACGTGATGGGTTTTCTCTTTGTCACTGCTAATATGGTGATAGAACACTAAGGTTTTTAAAACCAAACTTATATGGATTCAAAAGAAGCTTGATTACTAATGAGGAAAAGAGAAATGTACACTACGAGAAAGCTTGTCTACTGCAGTAAGGAAAAACATTGAAATCAAATGCTTAAACACACCATTTTATATATAAATGCTGAGAGGCTATGCTTTAAAAGAATGCTAAGTTAACACGTATGCATTACAACTATTCTAAGCATGCAAATTAAAAACATCAAACATTCTACTGTTGTGCATGTAAATGAATAAAATAAATTTGTTTTTCTTTTTGTTCTTTTTATGTGAAAGTGTGAAAGCTAATCTCTTTTGGTGATGTGGTAGGTGGCTTAGGGATGATGGTGAATGGCCAGAAGGCTTGGGATACCAGTAGGGGTCTATTTCTAGCTTCCTAAAGGAATTTTCCTCAATTCAGCCTCAAAAAAGGCCACTACAGGTAAACCTACAAGATGTCCTAATGCATTCTACAGGATGTCCTGAAAACCTATAGGATTCCCTGTATTTTTACAGGATACAACCGAGAGAAAAGGGAGGGATGTTGAAGGTGATGGAAGGCTTAGGGAAGGTGGTTGGTGGATGGAATGAGGCAAGGGAGTGCCTAGGACCACTTCAGAACTCAAAACCAGAGTGTGAGATGGCTGGATTTGCTCAACAAGCTTGGAGAAGTATTCTTGTGAAATGATGAAATTGGTGAGGGTTTTAGTGAAGGAAAGGAATGATCATGGGTGGATGAAGTTGGAATGAGGTCACTGACCATGAAATCTCTATGTACTTTTGAAACACTTGCATTGCATCAAACATTGACATTTACCCAAAAATCATGTAAACAAGAAGGATTTCAATGAACTAGGGAAAACAAAATTTCATGAGCTAGCTGCCTACTTCATGCATGAGGAAAACTTGTAGAATGAGATGAAAAATTAATGAGACTTAATGTAATACTGAAGATAGAAGAAATGATAACTAAATCCTACTCTTGCAAACTGATCAAATGCTCGCCTAAGTACAGAAAAACCCTAAATTCCATGAGAAAGTAGAATTTTGTCTTTTTGCGGCTGCATGGGAATTATTTCCTCAAAACATGATCCCTGAAGGGAGTGAGGCCAAAAACGCCTACTGAAATTTTTTTGATGTTCCTTTATCTCTTCTAAGCTACTACTAATGTAAAGCACAAATGGAAGCAAACTAATATCAAACTAATCAAATCTACACTACTTGCAATGAAATAATTCTAAAGACAATTCAACCATTAATCTATGAAATCAATCTCAGCATACAAATACAATAAAAGGAGCCTCTGTAGCTAGGGTTGGGACCTAACCTAAGAGCTTCATCCCTCTGAGTCAACTCAGTGCTGGATCAAGAAAATGTTCATTCTCATTATCAAATTAGAAAATTACATAACAATGTCTTGCACAAGTCTTGAACTCGAAAATGACTAGTGTTTTTACATCAAAAAATTGAATCCTAATGAGGCTTTAGGCCTCTTTATTTATAAAAATAAAGTCTCCAACGAATTCCTTAAATCTAGGGAGGCTCAACTCCCAAGCTCGAGATAAACTAGCTCTTTAACTATCACTTGCTCGACTGTCTTTTGATCTCCATGACTTGGCTACTTGTACTCCGAGCTAGTGTGATTGATAGAGGAATATTAGAATGAGTGAGAAGTAAATGAGGAGTATTTACCTACTACAATCTCTCCTCCTTGTCTCGTTTGAATTTCAGCCTTTAACTAGCCAAAATTTCCATGATTTTCTCTCAGAAACCTGCAATTAATGCACATTAGTCAACTAGGCATAATATCTCACTTTGACTCATCTCATTAAACAAAATACAATAAAAATATGTAATAAATTGTGAGAAGAGTTGATTTGACTAAGCTAGGATGTGGATTAATGACCATATAGTTACCCAATGATAAGGCTCATCAATATGGTCCATTCAGAATTATGGAAAAGATTGGTAACAATGCCTTCAGGTTGGATTTGCCTTCACATATGCAAATTTATGTTGCTGTTAATGTTGAGAACTTAAGGTTGTATGAGCTTCCTTTGATTTAAGATCAAGAAGAAAATGTCCAAATTCCTTCTATTGAGGTTTTTTCTCCATAGTACCTTAATGAACTACAAGAATACACCATTCTTGATAGAAGAACAAGGTCTCCAAAACGAGGGAATGTGGAGTATCTTTGTGTGGGACTCAAAGGAAAAAATACTTCCAAGGCCAAATGGATTGAGATTGGAAAGGTGAGGGAACTCTACCCTCATTTGATGGACAAATGAAAGTGATCTTTTGGGGTCAAAAAGCTTCTAGTGGGGAGGAATGATCAGGTTCTAAAATTTTTTCTAAAAATTCAAAGTGGTTAGATCTATGTGGAACCTGAATGACAATGTAGTTCTTTCCATCCTAAATCCAGCGCAGCTCGTTTCACGTGAAACAGACTCTGTATGCTCCTAGAAACATGTTCGGTTCATTTTCCTAAATAGGTGAATTTAAAAAAAAATGCAGAGAGGCCAGTCAGCAATTCATACGGTGGATGTGGCATTGACTGGTCATTGCTACGTGGTAGGGTGACTATGCAAGTGTCTATTTTACCTCCATAGAATGGTATGCTAACATGTCATAGGTGCTTAGTTGGAGTTTTGGATTAATTTTATTGGATGGTTGGTGGCCAACCATGGGCTGCCACGTGGCCCAGCCAACGGTTGCCACATGGCAGCCCGCAAGCCAGCAAAAATAAGGTTAAGGTATAATCAGTAATGGGCAGGGGTCGAACCCACCACCTCTAAGTTCAAATTCCAAGCCATTGTCAATACGCCATATAAGTAGTGCTTATAAACTATGATCGTTGGCACATACTTAAAGTTTAAGAGGTGCACCATCCGGGAAAAGGGTTAGCCACGGGGGCTAGCCCTTGGACGCATGCCACCCCACGAAACCGTGGTGGAGTGTGAAGGGGCCAACCTACATGCGGGCTAGCCCTTGGGTGTGTGCCACTGTATACAACCACAACAGAGCAGCGTGGGGGCTTAGATGATAGGGGTGGGCCTTTATCCTTAGCCATAAGCACGTAGCCCCCCATATATCCAAAATTTTTGGAATTAAGGCCTTGAAGGGAATTTAATCCCTTCGAAAATTTCACCAGGAATTAGGTGAAATTGATGCTTGGTTAGCAGAATTGTAGGAAAAATTGTAGGATGGTGTTTGAGTTTGGGGAAATTGAGGTGTGATTAGAAGAAAGACTCGGGGAAGCCATAAATTCTTCAGTTTTTTACCAAATCAGGAGCAGAATGAGGCTAGATATACATTTTTGGGCATTCTGGAGCCATTGGAACAAGTTTCGGAGCTATCTGAGCATTGTAAGCTAATGTATTCACGCTTCTGATCATAATAGAGAGGTCGAAGCCATTAGAAGCTGGCCCAAGGAGACATAGCCCATGCGGGGTGAACTCCTTCATCATGTGTTATTATGATAATTGTTTTGTGATGTTCACTTCTGTTATATGTTGTTGTTCATTCATCTTTTTATGTTAATTTGTACATGAAATTTACATAAAAACACTCAAAAACTCATGTTTAAACTTGCAATTAACCTTATGAATCCTTAAACACTCTTACATATTATGAAGAGGAATTTAGCATAGAAAAACTAATTTTCCCATTAAGATCAACTTACCGTCATAGTATCTCTCTAACAAATACTTCTTCCTCAAAAATCTCTTGAACTCATGCCAACTCAACTCCCCTGTCTTGATACCTCTAACACAATTTATGTCTTCCCACCATATGTCTACTTTCCCTTTGAGACTGAAGATGTTTATCCCCACCTTAATATTATCTATATAAAAATGTAGCTCAAGGAACTTCTTCATCCAAGGTAACCATGCTTCTGCATCTTCTATTTTCTTTAGTTATCTATCAAATGTAGGAGGATTGACTTTCTTTTAACTCATCTGGAAAGTACTGCTTCTTGTTCCTTCTATAAGGATAATAATAGCGATGACCATATTTTCTATTTGATCCAGAACTGGGATAAAATCCATAATCACTACCTCTCCTATCGGGTGTATCCAAACATCATCCACCTCTGACTGTGTCATCCATGTCTAACATGTGCCATCCATGACAACTACTACCATATACCCCAATTTTCCTTTCCGTATGTCCATAACTAGTCCATGGTTGTCTATGTTTCTACAGATGTGAGAAACTCTGAAGTATCACTACATTGACCTCTGCCTCCTTTTCCTATGTCCTGACAAGTCTTTCTAGAGACCAAATGATTATATCATTATCTTCCTTGTAACATCTTATCTCTACCTTTAAACTTCTCAAAGTGTTTGTTATGTTAGGGGAGTACTCATCTATGTGCTACTCATCTGATCTATAAGGAGAGCCATGTGAACTGTAATCCACCATTTTTCTAGTCATATATGATCCTCTTCTTCTTCTTGCAAACATACCATGTCAGATAAACCAAATATAAAGATAATTAACACACCTTGGTGAAGTTCAGGGGAGGCTATCACGTCTCCACAATCAATCTCGATTAGCACAATCAATATATATATATCTATATATCTAACTATATATATATATATATATATATATATATATAGATATAGATATATATATATATATATATATAGATAATCAAATCAGCATATCAATCATCTCAACATACCAACATCATCAACCTCTACATGATGACATAAAACCAAAATAATAACCATCATAATGCATGCATAACAAACACATAGACAACTAACATGCGTGCATGACAAACACATTTTGCCCACCCAGTCCATGTGTTTGAAAATGAAATCTCTGATACCCCTCTGTGGTATCATATATCACCCAAAGAGAAAGGAAAATTTCTTTGTTACCACCTTTACACAACATTTTTCCACAGTCCCTGTACTCCCCATCCACAATCCTGGAGGATGTCTACAATGAACCCGACATGCTTTCCCGTAATGAAGAAACTCATAATATGTCCCTCTTCATGAGCAAAATAATTCCCCTTTGAATCATTTCCCAAGAATCTTCCTTCTATCCCAGTTTACAAGACCGACGCTAATAACCAATTTCCTCCTCACGCCGATTTGTAGATATTAAAACTATCCCTCGTGCCATACAGAGCGGCTAAACCCTTTTCCAGTAGCGCTGATCATCTTTTGGAAGGTTTTTTAAATATGGAGCCAAAGGTTCCATGTCTAGAAGCTTCTTTGGTAGATGGTTGGGTGGATGGAGCCAAGGAAGAAGTCAGTTTGGGCTCCTTTCCCCTATTAGGATGGAACAAACTCAAGAGATAAGACCTTCTCCCATGATGAGACGAACCATCTCTGATCCATCCAAGCAATATAAGCCTCTCTTTTCCCAAGCTAAACTAGTTTTGGAGTGAGCTTGAATAATCAACAATTCATCTATAGCTTGTATCTTTCTAGTATATGTTTGAGGGAGAATAGTGTGTTTTTGGTTTGGTTTGAGACTAGAGGGAAAGAGGCCTTAAAACTTCCATTGTTGGGGCTATCCATGAAGTTCTAGCAGAAGTGTGGGAACTTGGATATGTCGTAGGAGACAAACAACATCAAGGCACCAATTGTAATATCTTTTTGATTTATATAAATGAAACTATTGATTGATTTCCTACATGAAGTGTCATTTTACACCTTTATGGCTTAATGTTCCTTGAACTATTAAGTATGCTGAGTACAATATTGTGTGCTATCAAATTTTTCATTGTTGTTGTTTGCTTGTTTCAGGTATTTGAAGGAAGGAAACAGAAGATAGTTGGAGTGAGGAAGCAAGATCATCACCAAGTGGAATAGCATTCTAAGAGGTAGGCCCTCTTAATTGATTCTAGCTTAAGGAGATTTCCCATAGATTGTTTTTTTGTGGCTAGATCCACTCTCTCGGGCTAGAGGAATTGTTTTTGTCCAAACTGAGAATTTACTTGCACCACAAATTGGAGACTCCACTAGGGAGCCAATCCTTCTGTTTGATTGATTGTCATTTTATGGTTTTGTGTGAACTTTTCTAGTATCATTGTTTCCCTTTAGTGTTCTCTGCATTGCTTGGTTTACTGCTCTAAGCCTGAAATTTACATTGGAAACTCTAGTCTTACCCTTCGAAAATTCTTAATTTTTTCCTTGAATCCTCGATCAGCGTGTTTATTTATCTGACAATTGCACCGATCAGAGCGAGTTTCTCAAAAATAGTCGCACCGACCCCCTTCTCGCACTTGTTGTCAGTTAGGGAGTTGCATCGATTCCTGTAGGTGGAGATCAGGGTTTACCCTAGATCATAGCTAGTGTGTCTTGCCCTTCTGATTTCTGTCTCTTAGCTTGTTTTGACTGTCTTCTCCCTGGCTAGAAAGCTCTTTTATCTTGGTTTGTATGCTTGTTCGATTTGCATTTTCTTCACTTGGTTTCTTGAGTTCTTGGATGGTGTATAACCCTAGGGCATTTAGGTCGTCACCCATTCTCTTTTTTATGTGCTCAACAAGTCAAGTAGGTAGTCAAATTTGCTCCTTGCATTTCATTTGATTAGTCCTTTTGTTGCTTTGATTTCCATTTAACAAGTTTCAAAAGTTTCATTTGTCATTTGAACGTCTTTTTTTAGGCATAGATCACATTTCTCATCTTGTTATTGGTTGGATTTTTGCTTCACTCGTTTGAAAAGAATTCTCTTTTGTGCTTTATGTTTGCTTGTGATTGATTGTATTGGAAATGTTTCATTGAAGTGTTTGTGAAAGATTCATTCCATCATTTCATTGAAAAATACATAATTCTAGTTTGTTGAATCAATATGTTACATTAGTTAGCATCATTGAAGGCTAGAGTTGCATCATCACTTGCATTGGAAAAGAAATGAATTCTCTTTACTGGTGAAAGGACTACTTGAAGTGCATTTGATAGGAAAGTTAGGAATTGGAAAGAGTTTTTTCATAATTTTGTTTTCAAAAGAAAAATAGTGAAAAAGTCATTTTTCTTTCAAATGCTTGTTTTGTTGCATTTGAGTTTGTTTTCTACTCTCATTAGTGTAGACAATTCATTGAATTATAAGGGTCTTGTCTCATTTAGCTACGTATAGGTGTTTTTTCGAGTCACATCGATAAGGCCTGAAAACCGAGACATAATTTCAAGATCAACTCTAAAATGTACTCAATTAACCTAAGGCGCATTTGAAATCTAACAATAACATTTTAGAAGGTTTAGGCTAGAGATGTGTTCTGGTGTCTTAAAACCTAGCAGTGATCGTTCGCTTCGATACTAGACATCGCTAGCACGGATTTGTGCTCCCTGTACCATCAGGTATATAAAAGGAGACCCCACTAGGTTGCAATCCTTTATCCATAGGAATCTGACTCTACTGCCTTGTAAATGTGATACACCAAACACAACATTTAGGGAGATTGCCTGCCCATACTTCTCGGTTCGTGGGGAGGTATTCTACAATTCACGGTTACCTGGTAATCCTTTTTACCTAGATCATCTTGAGTAGTCATTTTGATCTTTTTGACTTCCTAAATATAAAATATCACCTTAGTGCTTCTCCTTTCTATCTCTCTTCAAACTGAAAGTTATAGTGTCACATTTTCTTCTTTCTCGGTTCTTAAAACATGAAAGAGAACCAGTTTCTTTTTGCATCTTAAAGAATTGTTTCCCACGATATCATAACATTCTTGTTAGTCTCTTTTAGACCACATTGTGAATATACCTTTAAATACATTTTAAAGCCCTTGAAATCAATCTCGTTTATGGATATTTGAGACAAAATCATCGTGGCAGAACCAACTGATTCGCCTAGTTCCTCTTCCTCTCCTATGTCTAAAAGATTGTCTGAGGAGCCTTTTATTGAGTTGCCACATTCACTTGAGGACCAAGGTGTTGAGCTTGGAATTGTTCTGAGTATTCAACCTTTGTCATCTCATCCTCCCCCATCAGATACTGGGTCACTTTCTGACACTGGCCTAGAATCTCCAGATAATCCTATCCAGACTCCTAAGAGTCCGCCAACTTTTGAAGGTCAGCTTGGACTGGTTGTTTATCCTCTGAATCCTTTGTCCGATCCTGTTGTGATATCACCTCAGCGTCCATACAGTCCATACGATCAGTCGGGTATTCCTTTGGAATTATCCCCTCAAACATCTTTGGTAGTCCGTTGTTGCATATTTTCACCCATAGAATTAGAAGGGGAAATCCCAGTCTCCTCTCCGAGTCACTCGAAGGTTTCCACTCCATGCACAGTTGAGGAGCAGGAATATCCTTTCCCTCCTTCAGTTTTCCCTTACACAAGAACCATTCTGACCAATGTTCATCCCGAGTTACCTTGTAATTACGTGACTTTAGCTCAGTTGGTTTTAGGCATGCCTACTACCTGATCACTATATCACAACCCTGTGTGGGCATCTGGCGCTATGCCCACGATAGGTCTACTCATTCAGAACCTGCCATCCCAACAAATGGTTATTTCTACAGTTACTTTAGTCTCAGTGCAACCCACCATTCCAAATCCTCTTGTTTCGTCAGTTCAAGTAACCAGTCTGGTTCAAACGACGATCTCAGGTCATCTCGTTGTTAGTTCTTTCATCCCTCCAATAAGTGGAAAAGTTGTGCCACCGACTGGGGGGAAAGTTTGAATGTGTCTATGATATCTGGTACAACCAATGTGATTGGTTCACAAGATCACATGATTGGCATGAACCAACCCTCTTCGGGTGCCATTTCAAGTCCTACTGGTCCTCCTGGATCAAGTAATGTCCATTACCAATAGCCCAATGTTGGTTTGTCTGGGTCAAGTCACGTCTAGTACCGGTAGCCCAATATGGCTCAAGATCAGTACCAACCTCCTTATGTTCCATATGGATCACAAGTGATGGCTAATCTGCCATACATCTCTTATCCCAGACCTTATGTCTAGCCTGGTCCGTCTGCTGCACCCGGTTGGTATGGACAAATATAGTTTGGGAAATTCAAGCTATCATTCCAGGTGTTGTTCAAGTAACTTTTCTGCAGCAAGGAAAACTCCTGCAGTAGCAAGGGAAACCTCTGTTCCAACAAGGACCATCCATGTAGTAGCAAGGCCAAATGACACTGCAGCAGGGACAACTGCAACAACCGTAGGGGAAACCCTCACAACAGTTGCAACAAACCATGCAGTCACAAATTCAATTTGCGCCGCAATCCTCCCAACCTATGCCTTCGCAAGGTCAACCTCTGCAGCCGCAAGAAAAACCTTTACAGCGACAAGGGAAGCCCTTGTAGCAACAAGGTCAACCCGGGCTGCAGCAACCCTTATACTCATATCAACAGGGTCAACCCTTGCGAGGGCAAGGCTAGGGTCAAGTCCTATAGCAGTAGGCATAAAATCCTTATGTCCAAGGGCAACAAGTTTAGCCTTCTTTTGTCCAAGGACAACAAGTCCAAAATCCTTATGTCCAAGGGAAGCAAGTGCAGAATCCTTACATCTAAGGGTAGCAGGTCTAAAACCCTTTCGTCTAGGGGCAGGAAGTCCAAAAACCTTATGCTCAGGGATAACAAGTGAAAAATCCATATGTCCAAGGCCAATAGGCTCAACAAACTTTTAACCCATATGTTTCTTATCAACAGCATTTGGCCAAACAGTTTCAAGGCTTTCAAGGTCAAAACCCTTCCTATGGGCAAGGTAACCTACAGTGGGGGAAAAATAAAATGCCATATGGACAAAATCCTCCACTATGGGGACAAAATCCTTACCAATAGGGATGGGCCTCACCAGTTGGGCCCCCTTATCAACCTCAAATGCCTTTTAATACCCAATTTCCATTCTTAGATACGCTAGAATTTCCAGATGTGTCTAGACTCACAAATGACCCGATTCTTCATTCACCATACTGGCCTCCAGTTCCATCCAAGATTCCAAGAGATTTTCCAAAGTTTGAAGGAAAAGTGAAAGAGGATCCTCAAGCCCACGTGATGGCATAGAACCTCTGGTGCTCCTCGAATTCCTACGTTTATTATTCCATTCGTCTTCATCTTTTCCAATGAACTGTTACAAATGCTACAACCAAGTGGTATATTGAGCTACCTAGAAATACCTATCATGGCTTTAACACTCTTGCCATGGAATTTCTCACACATTTCGATTTGTCGATTGGCTAAATTGGCACCCATATGCTAACGTCGCTCAAGAAAGACACTGGGACTAACATCTCCGATCACATCCATGAATGGAGCCATATGTGCCATCTGATTAAGTTTGAAATTGGTGATCAGTTTTTGATCGAGTGGTTCACCAAATCATTTGTCAACAAGATTTCTGAGGACATTGCTATGGGTGGATGCATCACTAAGGAACAAGCCATCGCGTGTGCCCATTATCTACACATTGTCTATTCACAGTCCGACAAGCTATACGATGTGTTACCCAATGCACCTAGACCATCATCTGATCTGACAACATCTTAGTCTCTGGCCACACCTCTTATTGATGGAGTAATTGGTTCAGTGACTCAGACCCCTACCAAATCTGCTTCCAAACAGAAGTTGGTCTCCAACACTTCTCCCAGTGACTCCTCTCACAATTCATCCAGCCCTGGTAAAACCTCAAAGGTTCACACTATCAAGTCTACCATAGTGGATAAATCCTCTAAAGGAAAGAAGAAAGGCAAAGGCAAGGGTAAAGTCGATGCCCCAAAACAAGGTCCTCCTAAGTCGTCTGCTAGTGATGCTTGCCAATGGAAACCCAAGTATCCATGCCTCATCTATGAGGAGAATCACTATACTAAGGATTGTCCCAGATGGCCCTAAGTTAGTCGTTTGATCAAAGGGAATCCAACTGTCCTGAAAGAGCCCTTTCCATCTCAACAGACTCAAATGGTAGACTAGCCTCAGTCATCTGCTCCGTTCGGTTCATAAGTGTTCATGATGAGTACCCCGATCAATGTGGCTACGAGGTCAAAAGATTATCAAACTCCTATCCCGTGAGTAGGGAAAGAAAAAGGAGGTACCCCTTCTTATTCTGCCCCATCCAATTTTGGTCCTTTCCATATAGAGTGACCTAATCCTGATTCTGCCATTCGACCACCTTCTCGAGGTGTGCTTCGAAAGTCCTCGTACAATCCTAATGCTTGAGCCACTCAACATTATAACATTGTTGAATATTTGGGTGAATCACCATCAACTATGTCTGCTCTCTAGGTCCTCCAAATTTGTCCTTCTCAGTGGAAATTGTTACTGTCAGTTATTGGGGGTTTTTGATCCAGCTGACTCTAATCTCATCTATTTTGACCTGGAAAACCACGTTCCACATTTGCCTCATCAAAATTCCTTTCTCATTCAGGTAATAATAAATGAGAAAACCATTAATAGGACCATCATTGATGAAGGTGATTCTACCTGCATCATATATGTTTCTTGTTGGAAGGAAATTGGTTCTCCTACTCTAAACCAGTCCCCTAACACTCTGGAAGCTTTTGACGAGTGTGATTCGCAACCATTTGGTGTCCTTCCCAACCTTGCCATTACTTTGGAGGGCAAGACAATACACGTCGAAGTAGAGATCATTGACACTAATCTTAACTACAATCTTCTACTCGGACAGAGCTAGACCCATGCCATGTACGTTGTAGCCTCCTACCTTTTCCATGTGATTCATTTTCCCCATTAAGGGAAGATATTCACAGTAAACCAACTATACTTATTCGCCTCTTCCTCCTCGAATGACAATGTTCTATATGTCAAGCACACCAATGCTCCTTATGAGAGTGTCAGGGTAGGACTCTTTAAAGATCCTACCTTGATGGGCATCTTTCACTCCCACCTCCTCATGTTGCCTCTGTCAACATGATTTCAGTCAAGTCTAATCCTTGGGTCATTCCCTCACCGAATATTGTTGATACATGGGGCAAGATTATGCCATTAAGTCCTGCCGAAATTGATTACATGGAAATTGTTTTGGCTTCACCTTCGGTATCCTCTAATCATTCCATTTTCAATGTGTATTCTCACTGCCCATGGCTTGGTTTTGGCCCGACGGTCATGTCTATGTGTCTTGAGAATTTCTCTTCTCTGTTGCCTATTGACATGTTGGTTTCGCTTGACATTGTCAAGTTCTTTCAACTGGGGGCGCCTTTATCTCTTCATAGATTCAAGGTTTTTCTCCCTCCCCGAGTTTTTACCGATTGTCCATTATTGCAATGGGGTTGCCATCTTATGACTTGTAACCCTCCCTCACCCAGGGGGCATGGGGGAAGATCCTTATATTAGTTCTACTCTATTATTTGGCCAAGTCGATGCTTACTCATCATGTCAATAGTAAAACTCTATTTTTCATCTGTGTTGATTGATTACCAAGTCCGAGCATGGACTCTCTCAAAAAGTAATGTGCTTAGGACATCTTACATGGTTGCTTTTGTACAATAGTGTGTTATTCATTTTTGTATAGTGTGGTTTGGTGTGTTGTTTTGCAAGCAACCTTCCTACTTATTATGTTTTTCCCTGCTTTGCAGATGTCAATGTCTCCTCACATCGGTTTCACTGATGGTGCTTGTCATAATACCCAGATTCTGTCATCCGTGGCATGGGACATTTATCACCCCCATGGTAAGTTGATCAATCTTCAAGGTATATGTCTAGGTCAAACAACTAATAACATCGTTGAGTATAGCGCAGTGATCAAATTTTTGTCAGAAGCTATCACTCTTGACATCCAATAATTGGTTGTCAACCTTGATTCACAGCTTGTCGTCCTTCAACTCAATGGGAAATATCCCATCAGAAACCCTCAGATATTGAGAATGTACCTATGTATTCGTATACTAGAAAGAAATTTTGATTACATTACATATCATCATATTCCTAGACACATGAATAAATTAACAGATTCGTTAGCTAATTATGTGTTGGATATACATTTGCGAAACATGTCAAAACTCGATATACAAAAACATTTGTACCATAGTAAGAAAGGAAGTACAACATATGTGTGTGTGTGTGTGTGTGTGTGTCAGTAATGTTTGTCATACATCAAAACCTTAAAACATAATATGTGTGTTCAAATACATCAATGGCTCGTAGGCCTTATACATCCGTGGCTTGTAGTCCTAAAAACTGTGGAATGCTAGACCTATGCACTAAACAACATGATGCTCATGGTAGCATGTAACTACTTGGATTATGCAAGTTAGCAGTCGGTGAATCTGATCTGATACTCCCACTGTATGCCTCTGATACTGGTGTGGGACATCACCTATCCAGGCATACTCTGGGATCCCATTGGTTAATCCCTGGAGATTCCACACGATCTCTTACTCATTGTGGCTTCCCTCCTGATAAGGAGTGACCTCGAACTGTCAGGAAACACACCTGGAAATCAGGGACATCCCTATAGGGTGTTCTGGTCCAACATCTACGTTCATAAAATCAAAATTTCATGAACACATATATCTAAAAAACAATAAAAAACATCAAAAATTAAATTTTTTTGTTTTTACCTCCATCATCATAATCCTCCCCCTCTAGGAGCGAAATATCTAGATCACCACGGAAGTCCGTACCGTTGTAAGGCCAATCCTCCACTACAATCAGCTGTCATCGTAGCCATGAGAAAAAGGCAGGGTTATACGACATATGTTGGCCCTCGGTAATACTAGGCATCAACACACTCCAACGGACCATCCGTGGGTCTCATGGCAATGGTGGTTCCACCTCATCTAGATGGTAATGGAACAACGGAACTCGCTCTAGGAAGAAGGTCACTAGCATAGACCTATAACAAAACTGCTTCAGGTTTCTTACCTTAGCTTTTGATAGCTAGCACTTCATGTTGACTTTCATAGATTCCGCCCAGTTAAAGATAGTGGGCACCATGCAGTTGATAACATAATAAAACTTTGACTTCTTGGTCTCATGTTGTGCTTGGGCCCCAACCACTCTATTGATGGTCAGTAGCAACACTCTCAGCACAAGATCTCGAATAGTCATAATGTCGACCTTGACACTTTTTGATTTGAGTGCTTCTGGGAAATGTTCTACAAGTAGCATAGTCACACTTGCCCCAATAGGCCTTGACCCATATACATTGACTGGATCCCCTCTCCAGTACATTATTGTGACAAAATAAATGTCTAAAGTTTCCAACTCCAACACTTGGTCACCAATCATGAAAATTTCCTGATTCACTTCCCAGAGACTGATCAAATACTGTAGAAATTAGGGTTGAGCCCATAGACCTAGTGTAAGGAAGAATTTGAGGAGCCCACAGTTCCTCAAAGCATCCAAGCAATTTAGGTCAATCATTGCTTGAGTGTCAATATCCTCATCCTTGTGTTCCTTCCAATCCACCATTTTTCACAATTTTTTCCCTGCAAAAACCATATAATCAAGTCAATATTTATCTTTGGCTAGAGAAATTTGGATTCAAACAGAAAAATTGAGCAAAAACAAGGATAAGTTTTGTTCACAGTGTCGGCGTGACTGTTTTAAAAACATTAGTTTCGATGGCGTGATTGACAGTTTTAGCAACCCCCAATCGGCGCAATTCCGTACCTGGAAATTGCGTCAGCAGAGGGTGAATTTTTTTGACAAAACCTCCTCATGAAATCCAAAATATGGCTAAAAATGGGTGAAATAAGTATGAAAAGGGAGCTTAAGGTCTTGGCTCTTACCTATAACTAACGGATCAACGAATGACCTCCCGGATCTCCTACAATCTGCTCCAGAAAAATTAGGGCACAAGTGGGTAAAAATCTCTTCACACAAAGGTAAAATGGTAAATGGTAAAAAATAATTAGTTTTCCCTCCTTTTATTTGTTTTTTCATGAAATATTAGGTTTTATAAGTATTTTTGACCTATTTTTCCTCAGAAACTGGATAATGCATTTACCTTTTCGTGCAGTGACAGGTGACAGATTGTCAATGATGGCAATGGAGTCACATTTCAGCTCTTTTCTCGACTCATAAATCTCAAATGAAAAGATCGTCAACTATTTTTCCATTTTTGACTCGTAAAAGAGAATAAAAATGGGGTGTCCACTTTCAAGCTCTTTTCCAACTCTTTAAACACAAAAATATTGCCAAGCTCTTATCGTTTTGAACTCATTAAAGGCTCCGAAACACCATTCACCCAGTAAACGTTTACCCCTTTTTTGGGCTAGGATGAACTATTTATGAATAGGGTACTCCTTGACTAAAATGGTCAAGCGGTTCTCTCAAGTATTGTTTTCTACCTTTTTGGGCTCGACAGACACAAATGTACGAAAAGGGACCATGTGGATTTTTCTTTTCCATGTCTTTTTCAAACTCTCTAAACATGAAAAAGATACTAAGTTACACCTTTGTCAGAGTCGTTAAAATAGTAAACGACATTGGATTCGTCACCATGATGGATGTGAGCTTCTCCTTCCTAGGGCTCATTAAACTTACTAGGTTGGATTCGTCTGAAGGATAAACTTACAGTGAAAAGGATACCCTCCTTTTCATCATTGACCTTCCTGGCTTGTGCCATTCATTTTTTCCTTCCACTTGATCTCTTCCACGTCATCATGACCACTGATCCTATGGATCCAAAAGCTTCCAAACTCCAGAATCGTGTTGCTGATATGTTCAAGAGTTAGTCCCTCTATAGTTACACTTACTCCTGATTCTCTATATCATCTGAAATCATTTGCATCCCTTTGTCTCATGTCGATGATGTGGGATACATCATGGCCCTCCTTCAACACAGTCCCTTCCTGTCGAATTCATTTCATTATCTAGGAAGATGGCCGAGAGACTCCCATCTAGTACCTTAGAGTTTGCAGGCCCTAATGGCAAGTTCTTCACACTCAAGAATAAGCTCACATCATTGTCTTTTGATCGAGTGATTTCACGGGTGTTCAACATTAGTTCCTTTATTTACATTCCATCAACTGTGCTACTGGTACCTTGAGATCCATTATCATTATTGGTGGTTTCTCTCGTGCTTGTTAATGGTTCACATCATTCACCGATAATCAAGAAACTTCCTGGCAGTTTCGACTTCAACACATTCATTCACATGTTAGGATTTGTACTTTGATCGGGTCATTTGGAGTGCAAGAACATGGGCTAAGATTACACAAGTCCAGGTTGTGAGGCGATGTGACATGATCATGTTGATATACATGTCTCTTTCAGATGGATGGCTGCTACCATACCATGAGTTGTTATATGTGATCCTTCTCATTATTGGATGGCTACAACCATACCTTGGTTTTGTTATGATCCTTTCTATTGGATGGTTGCACCCATGCTTTGGATCCATTTACATGATCATTCTCTGGATGTATGCATCCATAGCACGATTCATGTATCATTATTCAAAGTTTTTAGTGATGTATATGTATCTATGCTTGCCTACAAGTTTTCCGATGATGGACTCTAGTTCCCTGCTTCCACTTATAAATCATTTCACCCCACTCTAGTTCGACCTTCAAGCTTTATGGGGCATTTGTTACACAACATTTTGCCACTTTACCTGTACACCCCATCCAGGATACTGGAGGACCTCTATAGTTAACCCAATAGGCATTCCCATCATGAAGAAATGCCCAATATGTCCCTCTTCATGAGTAGAATAATTCCCCTTTGCATCATTTCCCAAGAATTTTCCTTTTATCCTAGTTTAGAAGATCGACGCTACTGACAAGTTTCCTCCTTGCGCTGATTTGCAGAGATTAAAACTAGCCCTTGTGTTGTACGGAGTGACTGAGCCATTTTCTAGTTATTCTGATCCTTTTTTGGAAGGTTTTTTAAATATGGAGTTGAAGCTTACATGTCTAGAAGCTTCGTAACGGAAGTGTGGTAGATGGTTGGGCCAGATGGAGCTGAGGAAGTCAGTTTGGGCTCCTTTCCCCTATTAGGATGGAATAAAATGAAGAGATAAGACCTTCTCCCATGATGAGAGGAATCATCTCCCATCCATCCAAGCTATATAAACCTCTCTTTTCCCAAGCTAAAGTAGTTTTGGAGTGAGTTTGAATGATCAACAAGTCATCTATAGCTTGTAGTTTTCTAATGTATGTTTGAGGGAGAATAGATTACTTTTGGTTTGGTTTGAGACTATAGGGAAAGAGGCCTTTAAATTTTCATTTCTGAGGTTATCCATGAAGTGCAAACATATGTGTGGGAACGTGGATACATCGGAGGAAGCCAACAATGTCAAGGTACCGGTTGTAATCTCTTTTTTATTTATATAGATGCAACTATTGATTGATTTCCTACATGAAGTGTCATTCTACATATTTAAGGCTTAATGTTCCTTGAGCTATTAAGTAGGTTGAATACAATATTGTGTGCTATCACATTTGTCGTTTTTGTTGTTTGCTTGTTTTAGGTATTCGAAGGAAGGAAACATAAGATAGCTATAGTGAGGAAGCAAGATCATCAACAAGCGGAATATCATTTTAAGAGGTAGGCCATCTTAATTGATTCTAGCTTAAGGACATTTTCCATAGATTGTTTGTTTGTGGCTAGACCCACTCTCTCGGGATAGAGGAATTGTTTGTGTCCACACTAAGAATTTACTTGCACCACACCACCCTATAACTACCCCCTCCCATAATTACCCAATTTCACTAACCTTCTAGGGTAAACATGAGACAAAGAGATACTATGACATGACTCGACCTCCAAGCTTTATTTATGGAAGTGGGGCCGACAATGACAACTCACAGGCATCCCTCAAGGCTTACAAGACACTCAGGGGCCAAAGAACCACCCCAGGTGACCAAACCCTAAGTTGAATCTACTTTTATCACAACTTAACCCCCAACCACATGCACAAGCCTACAAGGATGCATTTATAGGGCTCTGACCACACGTATGGCACTGATTCCATGTGTTTATAGCCCAAAACATCTAGTTTAGAGGGTGTGATCTCGAAATCTAAGCCACAATTCCAGGCCAGCCTCTAGACCACTGCCCATAATTTTCTAAGGCTTTCGAGAATCATTATTGACATGAGGACAAAGATAAACATTCAAACTTAAACCAAGAACTTGACCTAGATTTCTTAGAACACACTAAAAGTTTCGTCAAACACATGGAAAACATGTAAGCTATAGGTCATGAATGCATATCTGATCATAATAGTCAAATATTCATCTTAGAATCACCAAGAAGGATCTATTCCCTCTCCAAATAGGTGCAACAACACTTATTAGTCCATAAATTCATCAATCAATTAATAACTAAATGATTCATGATAAGAGCCCTAGATGGTACACATCATATAACCAACATATAACCAGAAAATATGCATCATAGAAACCACAGAAACTCAACCATAATATCACCAATATAACACTACAAATTCTCATAGATCAAAGTAAGGAAATGTCTCATATTAACTTAGGAAAATACCAACCAATCCATGGACTTCCATATATCACCTGACCATAGATTGGGTTGAACCAAATCTCTCTTCATCCAATCACCCCTCACACCATATTCCAAGCATGAATGTGGGATCTCGTGCAATAAACCAAGAAAAAACCAAACCATGGCTTTCAGAGGCCAAACCAGCTCAACCCTCGACCATTGTGTTTCCACCTCTATGATCAAACATCACTAACATTAATGAGATCATTGTCTAGCCAAGCTGGCCAGTTCTCCAAGAACTAGTATCTCAACCCACAACCTTCCAATGCTATAGAGTGTTTGTCCAACCCAGCTCCAAGGACTAGTAGCTCAACCCACCAAAAGCCCTAGAGCATTTGTCCTAACGTAGGATCTAGGACTAGTACCTAAACCCAAGTTGTTCTAGAGCTTCTAGAGCATTTTTTCCAACCCATATCCATAAGGAACATGAGCACCAATCAGAAAAACAATCAAGTGGAAAAGTCCACAACACCATGGCTATCCGAGAAATGGAAAGGCAAGGCTAAAACCACTGTCAATCTAAGAAAATCCCCATGCCAATGACAACACATAACTAAAAATCACATGCATATACCATGAATCCATAAATCAGTAAGGAAATCACACATGCAACCTATTACCTGCATAGAAATATAGTTCTAGTTGTTGGTCCAACTGTTCTCTTGCACTTTCCAAATCCAATGTATGCCAAAGTGCTCCAATATTTCTCTAAGTGTGCAATAGTGTGAGAGAATGAGAGAATAGAAGAGCGATCCAAAACTGGACAGAAAAAAGGTTGTGAACTAATCTTCATAAATATTTTTTGTCATTAAGGCCTCTATTTTCTTCATTTTCCTTCATATTTCCTTCAATTTCCCTCTTATACAAATTTGTGTCCCTTCACCTTCCTTTTCTCGTATTTCCTTCATTTTCATAAATAAAATGCTAATTATTATCCCTTTTTCTTTTCCAATGCCTTTTCCAATTTCCATAGCCATAAATTAATCACCAGTGATACCCCATCACTATGTGTTTCCCAACATTCATCTTGGAATACATGTCCCATGGCCTTGGTCTAATTTTTTTACATATAGAATCAACCAGGGGCTATCACAACATTGCATGTAGCAAGTTGCATGTGTGCTTTCCTTGTTGATATTTGAGTGCATCATACACGATATTGGTTACTTGTTTTCATTAGCATGGGATTTTTCATGGATTGACAGTTGTTTCAACCATTCCTTGCCATTTCCTGGATAGTCATGATGTATTGGGTTCCTTGTTTTAGTTAAGCTTTGTATGATTGGTAGATTTTGGATCTTGGTTGAGGTGGTTTCAAGACAATTCCCAAGGGTTGATGGTGGAGATGGGCTTTCTCCTATAACTCTTGACAGGTGGGTGTAGACAAGAGAATTCCTCTAGGTATGGTGAAGAAAGTATAAGCATCCAATATTGTTTGGTTTTGGTGATTTCAAGACCAACTTAGGTGAAATTTCTATGGTTGAGGGTTGAAGTGGTTTAACCTCTAGAAGCCCTGGTTGGTTCTGATTTGGATTATCCCATGTGATCCCATGTTCATGCTTAGAATATGGCATGGGGGTGATTGGCTAGAAGAGAGATTTGGTTCAGTCCAATCCATGTTTTGGTGGTACATGGAAGCCCCTTACCTGGTTGGAATTATGCATATGTTAATATGTGTTATTCTTTATTAATGATCAATGAGCATAAGTGTTGATTCACTATTGTTTATATGACTAGTTTTTCATGGATTCATTTTGGTTAAACACTAGGTACATGCATGGTTTATTTCTTATTATATGATGTGCTCTAGTCCTATATCTAGTTCATGGTTTGATGGCTCATGGTTGATTTATATGAATGCATGTGCTAATCGGTGTTTTATTATAGCTAGTGCAAGAGGGAAGAAAGCCTTCTTGATGAATATATTATGATCTAATGAAAACAATGAACAAACTATGCATTCATGACCTACAGTTACCATAGTCACAAAGTGTTTGTATAAATGAATAATTTGGACCTTCAACTTTCCTGGGGTGTAACTTTGGCATATGATCTTCATTTGGATATCATAATACCTCGTTTCGAAGGTATCAACATGGAGGCCTAACAAAGAGCTTATAAATTAGGTTTTGGCACATTTTCAATGTCTCTGTTTTTCCTAAAACTTTTGTTTATGCCCTCAAAATGGCCTCGAAAGTTTAGGACCTGAAAAAACCACCAAAAATAGAAATTTGTGTTAAATTTAAGGAAACGAAACTGAAAGTAAATTGTGTTGAGTCAAGTTAGGTTGATAACTGTGTGATCATGTGTCATTGGTTGTTTGCAACCAACTCTGGACATGTGGACCCCATTTTCAATAAGTGCATCTTGGAAATTGGGTCATGCATAGTAACTCTCATCTCATGTTTACCTTAGTGAGCAGGTTAAATTGGGTAAATGTGGGGTGTTGTGTTACAATATAATATATAGTTGTAACAATGATCTACATCTACGAACAAGGTTTTTCTAGTTGTGACATATCACCATTTCCATTTATCAAACCTCATAGGCGAAGTTTCTCCAACATTTCACTTCTCACATATAAAGGAATTTTTTCTTTTCCACATCATGTTTCTAGTTAAATATGTTTCATGCCTAAATCCATTATCTTTCAAATAGCTTACAGTGTTCACATATTTCCTATATTTCTATGTTCATGTGTTTGTTTCACCTATCATAAGAAAAACTATATTTCCACGCTTAATTGTGAATATGAATTGATAGTAGGTGATTGTTGTGGTTATCTTATGTCTCAGTAAAAATTTCATTTAAGGGAGGGAGCTAGTTAGTATCGAATATTGATTTCAATATATAAGGAAAATTACTTATAGGATCTCAATCTTAAAGAAGTATTAGTAGAGGATTCAGGACTCATTAAATCTAGTTGACCTAACTACTGCTTGTGAGGTAATGATCATTGAAAGTCTGATGCAACGTAAATATATGAGATGATTTGGATATGTTGGATTTGGTTAAACATAATCCCTTTTTGGTCAAAACTTGCCAAAGTCTAAAGAAATGGCATCTAGTAGTAGCATTTCACGTTATACAATAGAGCAATTTTGTTTCTTTATTGAAAAACTTGCATTGGTGACAAATCAATATCAAATTTGATAATTTCCTTCTTTATTTATATAAAATATGATTTTTCTCAAATGTTTAGAAAATTTATGTATGTCAAATTAGATTTGTGACTCTATTACATGTCCAGGAAAATGCTTCTACAATTGATTTTTCATTTATTGCGTTGGGTGCCACTTTATTTCTATTTTCAAAATTTCATATCATGTAAAATGCTAATTAAGTATTTTAATACCAACAAGTATCTTTGATAATAATGTAGCCTAAGTTTTGGATAGACCTAGGAAGTTCCATCAAGAATGAAAACAACTAGATTCAACGAAAATTTTTGGCAAAGGAAACTTATTTAGGGTCTATTGGCTCCACAATATATATTTTTATTTTAGTTTATGGGGAAAAACTCTTTGTAGAAAATACATGGGATTCCAGGGTAGTTATATGTAAAATTTATTCAGTTGACTATTGATCATGAGCCAAATATTGAAATTCAAAACATCAAGAAGAAGGGTGGATTTGTGATAATCCTACTAGGTAACTACTACAAATGTTCCACATAGATTAATTTTAATGAGAACATAGTTAAATATTATTTTTGTTTGTAGTTTTGTAATTCTACATTTAATGTTCTAGGTCAAGAGTAACATTTGAATGGTTGTAGGGGGAAATTGTATTCTCAATGGCATTTTTGTATACATATTAGGATATGTACCTCGAGTTAATGGTAAACTTGTTGTAGCTAGTGATTTTGGTGACAAGAGCTTGAAGAAACATCTAAGTTCAGAACCATATGTGAGAGACATGACCATAGATGCAACCATAAACTTTCTCATTTTGGCTAGTGATGGATTATGGAAGGCAAGGAATTTTTTCCAATCACTAGCTTATTTGAATTGTTACTATTAGATTATTTTCTTTTTCATACTCATCTCATGGGAGGAAGCATTGACATAATTTTTTTATTACTATATTGAAATTAATTTTACTTGAATATACTTCTACCTGAATACCTAAGAGAGTTGTTTTTAAGTGCCTAAAGAAACATGTCCCAAGTACTACAAAACAAAGATAGGTTTTTTTATCCCTAAGGTGACAAATCAGAGGAGTATTTATCTATCCAATACCTAGAATTGCAGTTAGCCTTATTCCTTAACTCATTCAAAAGGAATGCAAAAAACTATATCAAGAATGGGAGGTGGATGGATTAACATCGTCGATCTCACCAGTGGAACTAATACCTGTAGGGAAAATAGAATCTTCTAGGAAATAATATGTAATTATTACCATAAATACTTTGAAAGCATCAAAGAATATAAATCAAATATTCTAAAGTTCAATTATGTCAATTAAATTAAATCTACCAAAAAATTGCTTGACCTTTGCGCAGTCTTTTTCACATGGCAAAATATTATGACAAATTTGCATCCACTATTGCAAATAAACCCATCCCCATGAAAACCCAATTTAAGATAGTGAATAAAGAAAAAGAAATAAGAAAATAATTATATTAATGCCCACAAGTGAAAAAAACAAGTCAATAGGATTTGGAAGAGCAATGTTTTACAACAATAATGAAGAGTTCCTAGAGCAGCTTTGAAACATTCTAAAATGTATAATGCCCACAAATGACCAAAATATTTCAACAGGACTGGGAAGAATAATGAAAATGATTGACAACAATAATAAAGATTGTCTGCAAAATCTCTAAAACAATCTAAAATCTATGTTAGATAAAGAAAGGAAGAGTTGAGAATAAGATGGAAAAGGGGTCATGGATCATTCCCACTTCCTCTAATTTATCTAGAACTAGATTTGTATTAAGATACGAATAATTCCAAACAATGAATAATAAAAATGGATACACAATAGCCTAGCACAATTATGGTTTCATTAATAAATAAGTGAATAGACATCAGATTTCTCCCACATACTATAGCACACCTATATTTAAATTAGTTTGGGTGCATAATTTTTCGAGATGGGAATTCATCCTCCTCCATTTGTAAATATTTTCACACATTTAGGAAAAGGAAAAATACATTGAAATGATAAAAAATGAAACTAGTACAGTGAAATAATAATAGTAATAGTAATATTAATAGTAATAAATGAATAATGTGTCAAATTTCAAACCATAGAATTATGTATTTAGAAAAATAAACTCTAAAGCTAGTAGCTTAAGTTTCAAAATATTTAATGAAAATAGAAAATTTGAGTAGCATTGATCTACAAATTCGTATCACTAGAATATATGAATATTGGAAACACAATAAATAAAAACCACTCAACATTTCAATAGTCGTGGCAAGATAATAAAAGTTTGTGCTAACTCCAGTTACTTTTGTGTGCATGATGAGATTAAATTGTCTATAGATTATTGTGTATTATTAACCTATTGTGTGGGTCATGCTAAATGGGTGTGAGATTGAGCTATAGTTTATTAAGTTAAAAATAGGGGTTGCATGATTATAGATTGTACAAAGGTTATGCCATTATGTGTCTAGCATTTTTTTTAAAATCATTACTTCTATATGCAATTTCAAGGACTTCCATAACTCTTCATATAGTCCTTTAAAGGGTGTTATCTCAATGCAAGAGCACCTACCTTAAACGTAGGATGTTAGTGGTTTGATTCCATTGTGCCCTAACATGATTTAATCAACGATATTGTAGCTTATTTTTAATTAAATGATTTTTATATTGATTTATTTGAATGGTGAGCTATCTTTTTGATTTGTTGTTTTATATTGTCTTTAAAGAGAAAAAGGTGATATTATATTGTATTTAAATCTAAATTTTTATTGTCTCTTGATAGACAATAGCTAAGATTAAAGACATTGTCTCTATAAAGACAATATGTCTTTAATTCCAACTATTGTCTCTCGAGACACAAAAATGAAATTGTCTCCTAAGAGACATAATGCTTTTGTTATATACTTTCTTTATAAAAAAAAAAATTAAGGAAATAATTTGAGGTGCTTAATTAAAGACAATATTTAAGGCGATATATAAGTATTTTTTTGTCTCAAATTATGAATATTTACCCAAGAATTGTCTAAAATATTGTCTTTATGATACAGATTCTCTCAACTACTGGATATAACCAAGATTTTTTACTTCTTTGATGTTAGTAGAATTTCATGTGAAAGAGTATGAAGAAACCACATGTGCATATTTTAGAGAAGTTGAAACATAAAGGAAACTATCAATCAAAGAACACACACAGGTTGAGAACGTAGATCACCCATTTTATGTTACGTCTCTAGGCCTAGTGTCAAGAGTGGGGAGGTCATTTCATTAAATGCTACATGATGATGATGAGTACATGATGTATTATTTGCCAATACAAGGAAAAACTTTGTTAACTAGAGTGGCATGTCTCTCCATGAGTCGTTATCCTATAAGAACTCTCGCTCATAAAACCTCTCATTCAACATGACAAAATATCAAGCTCTCACAAGAAGTGGCATACAAGGATCCTCCAACAAATTGGAAATAAGGATCTCAACAACAAATCATAATATCAAAAACAATCAAAAGAAGACATGGCATCAGTTCATCTTATACCTCCACTTCTGGGGATGTCTTGAAAATGCACATCTCTAATGAAGAAACAGAAAAAATGGTTGAATTACTGGCAAAAAATGATGAAATCTGCCTATAAACTTTACCCCTTTTTGGCTTTGCCGATTTTGGGCTCCCTAGGAATCTCAAAGATTCCTCAAATATTCCCTTCTGTGGGTTGACTGAAATTTTGTTGCTTAGATGAAGAAATTTATCTCACCATCCTTTTCCTTGCGAAAAAACTGGGAAAAATGAGTATAAACTCGACATATTTTTCACACCTTCAAAATTCTGCTTGCCCATGGAATCTTGAAGATTCCTCAAAGATTCCTTATATAGAATATTAGTTGAAATGTTCCCTAACATATTCTGTAACAATATTCCAGGAATGTTCTTGAGATTCATGTCTTCATTGGCCTGCTTGTGCCCTCATCTCTCATGTATTCTCCATCACTCTCCATGGTTCCCTTTGAACCATTTGAATGGAATTTTATAACAAAGTGTGATGGTGAATAAGACAAAGTGTGTGGTTGGCACAATTGCATAATAATATTAAGTTACTTATTTTTAGGGTGGTTTTGGGTTCAAAACCCATGGACTCCTCATTTTGGTTATAATATAATTTTTAAACCATATAATATATGGTATATGTATCTCCATATTGTAACGACTCCCAAAACCATGAGAATAAAAATAATGGAGGTTACACCATTCTAAGGTCACATGGGCCTAATTTGAGGTGTCATGTGCCACCATGTGATTCGTCCATGTGCAAGTGTGTCATTGGTCCACATCATATGCCACATACTTTCCATGTGTCGACTTGTGCTATTGCCACATCATCTGCTTGTGGGTCCACTTTGTTTGTTTATTGGGCGATGACATTAGTTTTGTGGGTCCCACTAGACCTGCTGACTTTGTTTTCATGTGGCAGCCTATGGGAGTGCCACTAGGTACCTTGGGTTGAATTTGACTTTGACTTTTTCCTAGCTTTACCAAAACGTTGACTCACCATAACATTTGCATAAGAAATCAGATTGAGGTGTCGTTTGTGTCATTGGAAAGCTTATGATGATATCTTTGATATAATACTAGTTTCATTTCAATGAAAGGAATTTTATTTTTGAGCTTTTCCTGAGACATATTTATTTTCTAAACATTTATGGAGCCATCTGGATCATTCCTCCCTACTAAGGAGCTTTTGGTTCTCCAAAAACATGAACACTATCTGTAATCTGTTGTACTCCCTCATGTGCACAAGAATTTCCTTAACAAGCCACACTTCGTTCTCCTTCACTTTTGTCCTTCAGAGACATAAGTGATGAACTGACACCTATACTCTATGCATACTTGTAATACATCTTGCAAAATAAATGTTCAATTACATGGCCGATCATGACCCAAGTAAGCCCATACTTGCCAAAAATTTATAACACACTCTTTGGTAAAGTTTATATCATAATCATATAGAAACAAATACCCCAACTATCAACAAAAGTCCAAAAACATCATCATGTTGCTTTTCATAAGTGGTGGAAAACGCTTCATCACTTTTACAATCATTTCACAACATGTTATTTACAAAATACAACCACAACAAGCTACTATCTATAAAAAAAACCATCTCTCACTCAACAAAGTGAATAGGTCATATTTCTAAAGTTGTTTCACTTTTTGAACAACTTTACCAACTAGTTCTTGCACGGACGTTTTTCCTTAAGACACTACTCTGGTTGGAGCCTCCAAACATGTGGCTCTCTGATGTCCATCTCTGTTGCAATGGCTATAAAAATTCTTCTTCCTCCAGACCTGCTTAACCTTCTTCCTTCCCTAATGTGGAGAAGGCCTTTCATGACTTTTCCTCTTTCTTGCTGCTATTCTCTTCTAGCACTTCGTAACCACATCGTTATACAAGCCACAAAAACTACATCCTTTTTTATGCCTCAAATTCTATTCATCCTTAACAACGTGCTTGTAATCAAAATGAACAATAGCATAATGAGACGTTTTATATGTTGATTGGTTATCTCTGGTACATGTCTAGCGATGAGAGATTGCCTTAGTTCTTTCTATGCAATGTGCACTATCATGGGAGGATTATGATGTGATCCAATCATTCTCTTTCCTTGATGATTTGGGAAATGGCTTGGATTCTTAACCTAAATAACCCATTGCTTATGTTTCCTTCAAGAATTCTGCTTCAGTGTACACAAATCCTAAAATGGGTACCTCAACGCTTCCAACAAAAATAATATCATGAGAAAATGAAACTTAAGAACTATTAACATTGTCTACCTCTGAAGCACATGATGGCTTCACTAATCCCTCATTCTATTTCATTTTTTCCAAAACATCTTCCGTTGATAGTATTTGAAGCTGTAATCTCTACTTCTCCTCTTATGCTTCCTGTAGAAGTATTTTCAATTCAGAATTTTCTGTTTGAAGAATTTCATTGATATCTTCATTTGAATGATGAGAAGAAGATGAAGAAGAATTATATTTACTCGAAGATGGAGATGGAGCATTGTCTTCAGCTCTCTCTTTCTCACTTTCCTCTTTTCCCATTTTCTCCTCATAATCTACATACATGATATCTACTATGCTTTCCATCATGTAGAATTCCTCATTGAGATCTTTGTAATCCTCCATTTTATTTTCTTATTGCACATTCAATATTTGGTATTTACACTCACAATTCACATCAACAATAAGATCACTCTGATACCAAAATTGATCCATATTCTCTTAACTGCCAAAATTAACCAAGATCTTTTACTTCTTTGATGTTAGAAGAATTGCATGGGACAGAGTATGAAGAAACCACATATGCATACTTTATATAAGAGGAAATGTAAAGGAAACCATCAAATCAAAGAACACACAAAAGTTGGTAACAAAGTTCACCTAGTGTGGGTTATGTCTTCGGACCCAGTGTCAAGAGTGGGGAGTCTACTTCATTAAATGCTACAAGATGATGATGTGTACATGATGTATTCATTTTCAATACAAGGAAAAACTTAGTTAAATAGAGTGGCATGTCTCTCCATGAGACGTTCTCCTATTAGAACCTTCACTCATAAATCTCTCCTTCAGCATGACAAAATATCAAACTCTCACATGAAGTGTCATACAAAGATCCTCCAAAAAATTGGAAAACAAGGATCTCAACAATAGATCCTCATGTCAACAAAATTAAAAATAAGACATGGCATCAATGCATATTATACCTCCACTTCCAAGAATGGCCTGAAAAAGCATGCCTCTGATGAAGAAACAGACTAAACGGTCGAATTCATGGAAAAAAAATCAAGAAATATGGCTATAAACTTGGCCCTTTTCTGACGAGGTCAAATTTCGGGTCCTTGAGAATCTCAAAGATTCCTAAGATATTCTCTTATGTGGATTGACTAAAACGCGACTTCTTAGATGAAGAAACTTATCTCACCATCATGTTCCTTGCCAAAAACTAAGAAAAATGAGTATAAAATCCACATATTTCTTACACCTTCAAAATTCTACCACTAGGAAATCTTAAATATTCCTCATAGAGAATATTATTTGAAATATTCCATAAGATATGCTCTAACAATATTCCTATAATATTCTTGAGATTCATGTCTTCATTAGCCTGCCTGTGCCCTCATCTCTAATGTATTCTCCATCATTCTCCATGGTCCCTTTGAACCATTTAAATGCCATTTTATAACAAAGTGTGAGTGTGAATAAGACAAATAGTGTGGTTGGAAAAATGCTTGGCATAGTCATATTAAGTTGCTTGTTGTTAGGGTGGTTTTGGGTTCAAAACCCATGGACTCCCAATTTTGGTTTTAAGGCCCAATTTTGGTTTTAGTATAGTTTTCAAACCATATAGTATATGGTATAGGTATGTCCATATTGTAACAACTCCAAAAACCATGAGAATAACACAAAATGGAGGTTGCACCATGCCAAGGCCTCTTGGGCCTAATTTGAGGTGCCATGTGGCACTATGTGATTGGGCCATGTTGCAGTGTCTCATTGGTCCACATCATATGCCACCTACTAGCCATGTGTCGACTTATGGTGTTGCCACGTCACCTGCTTATGGGTCCACTTGATTTGCTGACTAGGAAATGACATTAGCTTTGTGGGTCCCACTAGGCCTACTAGCTTTGCATGGAAACCTATGGCAGTGCCACGTGGTAACTTTGGTTGACTTTGACTTTGACTTTTCCCTAGTTTGACAAAAACATTAACTAGGCATAACTTTTGCATACGAACTCAGATTGAGGTGTCATTTGCATCTTTGGAAAGATTATGATGAGATCTTTGATATGATCCTAATTTAATTGAAATAGAAGAAACTTTAGTTTTGAGATTTCCTGAGCCCTATTTGCTTTCTAAACATTTGTGAAGCCACCTTGATCATTCCTTCCTAATGAGGAGATTTTGGTCCTCCAAAAACATGAACACTATCTATAATCTACTGTACTCCATCATGTGCAGAAGAAGTGCTCTAACAAGCCACACTTCCTTATCCTTCACCTTTTTCCTTAGGAGCCATAAGTGATGAACCAACACCTGTGCTTTATGAAAACCTATAGTACATCTTGCAAAATACATGTTCAATTACATGACCTATCATGACCCAAGAAAAACCCATACTTGGTAAGAGTTTATAACACACTCTTTGGTCAAGTTTATATCATAATCATAGTAGAAACCAATACCCTAGTTATCAACAAGAGGGCAAAAACATCATCATGTTTCTTTTCATAAGTGATGGCAAACACTTCATCACTTTTACAATCATTTCAAAACATGTGATTTACAAAATGCATCCACAACAATCTACTATCTATCAAAACACCATCTCTCACACAAAAAAGTGAACGGGTCATATTTCTATGGTTGTTTTTCTTCTGGAACAACTTTAATAATTGTTTCCTTCACAGTTTCTTTTTCCGTGAGATACTGCTTTGGATGGAGCCTCCAACATGTGGCTATCTGATGTCCATCTTTGTTGAAATGGCTTAAAAAAATCTTCTTCCTCTAGACATACTTAACCTTCTTCCATACCTGATGTGGAGAAGGCCTTTCATGCCTTTTTCTCTTTCTTGGTGCTATTCTCTTCCAACACTCTGCAACAACATGGTTATACAAGCCATAGAAACTAAACGATTTTTTATGCCACGAATTATGTTCATTTTTAACAATGTGCTTATAATCAAAATGAACATTAGCATAATAAGACTTTTAATACTTCGATTGGTTATCTATGGTAAATTCCTGGCGATGAGAGTTTCCCTTAGCTCTTTCTATGCAATGTGCACTATCATGGGAGGATTGTGATGTGTTCCCATCATTCTCTTTCCTTGATGATTTGGGAAATGGATTGGATTCTTTGCCAAAATAACCGCTTGCTTTTGCTGCCTTCAAGCATTCTCCTTCAGTGTACCCCAATCCTGAAATGGGTATCTCAAGGCTTCCAACAAAAATAGCATCATGTGAAAATGAAACTGAAGAACTATTAACATTGTTTACCTCTAAAGTAGATGATGATGGCTTCACTAAGACCTCATTTCATTTCAACCTTTCCAAGGCCTCTTTTGTGGATAGTAATTGCAGTTGCAATCTCTTCTTCTCCTCTTATGCTTCTTGTAGATGTCTCTTCAATTCATCATTCTCTGCTTGAAGGATTTCATTGATCCCTTCATTTGAATGATGATAAGAAGAAGAAAATAAGCATATTCACTTGAATATGGATATGGAGCATTGCCCTCTACTCTCTCTTTCTCAGTTTCTTCCTTTCTCATTTTCTCATCATAATATGCATAGATTATATCTACCATGCTTTCCATCCTGTTGAAGGACTCATTGAGATCTCTATGATACTCCATTTTTATTTTATTATCTCTAGTATTCACACTTGCAATTCACATCAACAAGAAGATCGCTCTGATACCAAACTTGGTCCAAATTCTCTCAGCTACCAGAATTAACTAAGATCTATTACTTCTATGATGTTAGACAAATTTGCGTGTGAAAGAGTATGAAGAAACCACATATGCATACAACAATGTAAACTTTGAAACGGGAACTGATACTGTTACCCGTTTCGTAGAGATAGCAAAAAAGTGATCTGATTTTGAAAAGGGGTGATGCATAACACACATGTTTTTTTTAGAGCATAGTTTTTGGCACTTTATTTTTTTTTATGTACATCACGTTTTAGAATGGTAGTGATTTTCATGCTGATTTAAAAAAGTGAGCATTCTGCATCACACTCCTTTTTTAAAAGCCCTGTTTTTTGGCTTTAAATTTTTTAATGTATAAAATGTAAATAATTATTTTGTAAATTTGATAATTTTTGAAGTGGTCATTTTCTTCACATTTTCTTGTTTTTTATTTTAATTTTAATTTTTTTTTGTGAGGTTTTTATTGTTTTGCATTTTTAAATTAGAAGGTCGATATTTAGACTTTTCGATATTCTACATATTTATACATCCTTAATTAATTTTTCAATCCACATGAAATAATTGTTTCTAAAAAACAATATTTTTTAACAATGGACATAAAAATAACCATTTTTAACATAAATATAACTAAAAAACTACACGTTTTGATAATTTTTTGCTAGAATTGACATGTCAAAATCACAATTTTTATATGATAATTTTAACTAAAAATGGTTAAATAATAGCTTTTTCTATGAATTTCATGTCAAAAAATAATAAAAATCATTTTTTTTTTTCAAAAAATAATGATTAACTTAAAAATCAATGCAAAAATCACATATTACAAATATTTAACGTATAACAACCCTAATTGAGTGTTTATTCTTCTCATAAAATGTCAAAGTCAAAACATTGCAAAGCTTGATTTATAAGCATAACTTAAATTTAATCAACAATGTCACGTAATCCAAACTCTTCGTCCTCTAGAGTTTCATCATTGTCTTCTTCCACAATATTTTCTGTTTCATTTTGCTCATTTTCCTCTTCTAATGGGTCTTTGATGTCTGCAAATCTCCCAATGTATGTCTTTCCAAACATTCCATGTAATGGTGGTTGTGGTTCCTTTGCCTTTTTTGCCACACATGATTCACTAAAGTCCCCTTTCTTGAACCCAATTTCTTGCATTGCATCTGGAAGAAATTGAATAGCATTAATTCTTTGCTGAATGAAATTGCACTGTACTGGATCTTCTTCAATTGCAATGCAATTTCTTCTTTTTTGAAGGCAGCATGCTATTGTTGTACCTAATTATCAAGCATGGGATCATAATTCAGATAATGAATATAGGATGTCAATTGTCTTTGAGCTTCTACAAAATGGTTCCCCCCAAGCACATAATAATTGTGTTCAAAACATTTTGACTTATCAAATGCTTCTTTGTTGGGAACTTGAAGTGGATCAACAAGAAGCACATAACTAACCACATGAGCATATGGATTGTACCTCATCAATGTCTTCAAGTTGTGAACATGCAGATGATGTGGCTTTCTAACTTGATATTGACATTGTCCTTCACTTGCTTTATAGGTTTTCCTGACATTAAGCTGAAATGTGCGACCACCATCAATTAAGTTTCTCTTTGTCAAATTCTCTCGAATGACATTTTGTTTTGTTTTGATAATGCCATCTTCTAAATCAGCTCCTGGTGTAATGATTTCTTTGCTTTCTTTTGAAGTTTCACTAGGTTCTTGACTGCTGGTAATGACTGCTTCAAAATCATCAACTTTACTTTTCTTGGTCATAACATTCCCAACAGAGTTATTCTTGGGCATTGTTACTTTTGGATTTTTATGGCTCTTCTCAGTTCCAATGTCATCTTTAGTAATGACAACATATGTTTCATTGTCAATTTCAACTTCATCGTTCTCAAAAGTAACTTGTTTACCCTTGCTAGATTTATCCACCAGAGACCTTTTTTTCTGATTCTTTGGATGTAGTTTTGTAGCATTATCAATTACTTCATTTTTCCTATTTTCCATATCTTCTTCTGACACTGAGTAAAAACTGCTGACAACTTTCATGATATCATTCTAAATGAAATGAATGCCTCCCAACCTAATTGAACAACTTTCAACGAAATTCTGCCAAACAAAATATCATATGTCAATAAAAAACAAAGTTAAAAAATATAGCGAGACACTTTCAAAAACACAAAATACAAATATAAATAACAATACTTACGATGTTTTGTGTCATCTCATTTACGATTTGACTACACAACTTTGTAGATACCTCTCTCGTGTCATACAATGCATATGATAGTTGGTATTTAACCCCTTCATGTGACTTGGGAGCTTTTGTAAGTACGTAAACAACTTTAGTGTCTGGTACTGAACACATATCTACGACTCTTCCCATCACCTCAAAAATTCCATTATCATTCGGTATATCGATATATAGATTTATATTCACATTTGTGCTTTCTCTTTCTTTCACATACCACATTCTTGATGGAAATTTCACCTCTTTCGAATTCTTCCAGTCTGAAATCATCTTCTTATCACTTGAGGCACTTGAAAGATTTGTAGTCATGAGCTCAGGTGGAGTTCGTTCACCATTGTTTCTTTTAGATGCACCTTTATGAGTCTTTGGTCTAGAAAGATTCACTGAAATTCTCTTTGATGCCATTTTCCTGAAAAATAGAAACACATAAATCAGTAAATAATAAAAACATATTAACTTAAATTAACAACGAAAATATATCATAAATTTTAATCAACAATCACCCCACCCACCACCCCTCATATTCCAAAAGGACATGCATTAACATTCTAGTATAAAAAAGGTAAATCACGAATAAAACATTTTTCTCGGGCGCCCTCACCCAACCCCCCCCGCACGGCATGGGCACCCTTACCCACCCACCCCCACCAAGCATCCAAACCCCCCTCCCCCGGCAGCCCGAGTGCCCTCACCCGCCCCACCGCCTGGGCGCCCCAGCCCAACCCCCAGAACCCTCCCCGGCCTGGGCGCCCTCACCCGCCCGCCCCAACCCTCCCTACTCCCCCGCCCAACCCGCCTGCCCGGCCAGCCCAGGCGCCCTAACTCGCCTCATAGCCTGGGCGCCCCGGCCCAACCCCCACAACCCTCCCCGGCCCGGGCGCCCTCAACCGCCCGCCCCAACCCTCCCTACTCCCCCCCACCACCCGCCCGCCCGCCCGGCCCGGGCGCCCTCACCCACCCGCCCTCCCGCCCCACCCCGCCAGGCACCCTCACCCGCCCCCCCACCGGGCGCCTTCACCCACCCGCACGCCCCACCCCGCCCAGCGCCCTCCCCCACCCCACCCCTACCAGCACCGCCCCAACCCTCTCGGCGCCCTCACCCCTCTCGACGCCCTCACCCACCCCAACCCTTCCGGCACCCTCACCCGCCTGCCCCACCCCTTCGGGCACCCTCACCGGCCAACCCTCCGGGCGCCCTCGCCCGCCTGCCCGCCCCACCCCTCCGGGCACCCTCACCCGCCCCCCCGCCCGGCGACCTCACCCACCCGCCCGCCTCACCCGAACCCCCCTCTGCTCGGGTGCCCACCCACCCACCCTCTGCCCTCAGCCCCATGAGCGGGGCTCATGCAAGCGCCGCCCGCGCCCCCGCCCAGCAGGTGCAGGGTGATTCCGGGAATCGCCATGTGCCTGCCGGGCAGGGGCGCGGGTGGCTCGGGTGGCGCCTGCATGGGGGGCTTCCCTCGTGCCGGTGCCACCCGGGCTGCCCACTTCCCCGCCCGGCAGGCGCAGGGCGATTCCGGGAATCGCTCAGCAGGCACAGGGCGATTCTGGGAATCGCCCTGTGCCTGCCGAGCAAGGGAGCGGGCGGCTCGGGTGGCACCTGCATGAGCCGCCCTCGTGCAGGCGCCACCCGGGCCGCCCGCGCCCCCACCCGGCAGTCGCAGGGCGATTCCGGGAATCGCCTGCGCCTACAGGGAGGGGACGCGGGTGGCCCGGGTGGCGCCTGCCGAGGGCAGCCCTCAGCCAGCACCACCTGGGCCGCCCGTGCCCCTGTCCAGCAGGCGGCAAGGCGATTCCCGGAATCGCCCCACTGCCTGCTAGGCGTGGACGAGGGTGACCCAGGTGTCGGGGCGAGGGCGGACGAGGCGGGCGGGTGGGTGAGGGCGAGGGCAGGCGGAGGGGTGGCGGGTGAGGGCGCTTGGGCTGGGCGGGCGGGTGAGGAGGGGGGTGGTAGGTAGGGCACCCAGAGGGGTGGGGCAGCCGAGTGAGGGCGCCGAGAGGGGTGGCGGGTGAGGGCACCCGGGTCGGGCGGGCGGGTTAGGGGGGGTGGGTGGGGCAGGTGGGTGAGGGAGCCCAGGCTAGGCGGGCGGGTGAGGGGGTGGGGGGGGGTAGGTAGGGCGCCCGGAGGGGTGGGGCAGCCGAGTGAGGGCACCGGGAGGGCTGGCGGGTGAGGGCACCTGGGTCGGGCGGGCGGGTTAGGGGGTGTGGGTGGGGCGGGTGGGTGAGGGAGCCCAGGCTAGGCGGGCGAGTGAGGGGGGGTGGGGGCAAGCGGGTGAGGGGGGGTGGGGACAAGCGGGTGATGGGTGGGTGGGGTGAGTGGGTGAGGGCGCCCAGGCCAAGCGAGCGGGGTGGGGGGGGGATGGGGACAGGAGGGTGAGGGGGGGTGGGGGGGGCGAGGGGCGGGTGGAGTGGGCGGGTGAGGGCGCCTGGGCCGGGCAGGTGGGTGAGGGAGGGTCGGTGGGACGCCCGGATGGGTGGGGCGGGCGGGTGAGGGCACCCAGGCCGAGCAGGCGGGTGAGGGTGGGGTGGAGGTAAGCCGCCCAGAGGGGTGGGGCGGGGAGTGAGGGCGCCCGGTGGGGCGAGCGGGCAGGCGGGCGGGTGAGGGGGGTGGGGCGCACCCACGGGTATTAAGCAAATGAGGTTGACCGGGCCCACCATGCTCACGATGGATGTAATTGTTATTTTGGCTCAAGAAAATTATTAATTTAAAAAAAAAAAAAAAAATCATTAAACTAATTTAATATAAAAGTTTTCAAAGAAAAAAAATTTAACTTACCTTTTAATTATGATAATTCTTCGTTGAATATGTTGTTGATAGCGATTGTTGTTGATAGCGATTTAGCTGCTTCACAAATTCACGAGTCTTTGAACGATTTTCAGAAAGCCTGGATGTGATGTGAGTAATAGTGATAATGAAATTTTAATATATAAGTGAAGTTACGGAGATGTTTTACTGTACGGTTAATATGGGATAATTTGTTTTACAATATTATAAAGTGAATATTATAGATTTGTTTTACAACAGGTTGAATGTGGGATAGTTTGTTTTAAAATATTATAAAGTGAATATTGTAGTATTGGAAAGCGAATATTATATGGTTTAGCTATTATAATAATTAATGTAGAAGTTGTAGTGTACAAGTTTAATTATGATTTCATAAAAAAAAAAATAGTTTACATTTTTCAATAAATTGTAGAACAAAGTAATGAAGGTAAATAAATTTAACAGACTTTTTGGAGGGAAATATTTTCGCGAAACTTTTTGGAGGGAAATATTTTCACGAAATTTTTTGGAGGGAAAATTTCATTCTTTAAGCTATATAATATCTTTAGGAGACTCTCCATTTGTATCATTCAACATCTTCTATTTGAAAGGGATGGATTGTTCTGATAGTGAAGTTTCGATTTATACACCATCAACTTCTTCATCGCGTAACAACTCTATTCATATTGATGAATATAGCGGGAATTCTTCGACTATGAATAGAAAGTCAATTCTTCCACTTAGTCTTGATTCTAAGGACTATGAGAGCAGCACTGATGAAAGAGGGGATGGAGAATTTCAAATAAATAAAGAGTCACAGATTCCACTTAGTCCTACTTCTAAGGACTATGAAAGTCGCAGTGATGAAGAGCATGATGGTGAATTTCAAAAGAACGGAGTGCCACGATGTCCACTTAGTCCTAATTCTGAGGACTATGAGAGCAGGAGTTTTGAAGAGCATGATGGTGAAGTTCAAAAGAATGGAGGGTCACGGTGTCCACTTAGTCCTAATTCTGAGGACTATGAGAGCAGTAGTTTTGAAGAGCATGATGGTGAAGTTCAAAAGAATGGGGTGTCACGGTGTCCACTTAGTCCTAATTCTGAGGACTATGAGAGCCGCAGTTTTGAAGAGCATGATGGTGAAGTTCAAAAGAAGGGAGTGTCACGGTGTCCACTTAGTCCTAATTCTGAGGACTATGAGAGCAACAGTTTTGAAGAGCATGATGGTGAAGTTCAAAAGAATGGAGTGTCATAGTGTCCACTTAATCCTAATTCTGAGGACTATGAGAGCAGCAGTTTTGAAGCGCATGATGGAAAATTTCAAAAGAATGGAGTGTCACAGTGTCCACTTAGTCCTAATTCTGAAGACTATGAGAGCAGCAGTGATGAAAAGCATGATGTTGATTTTCAAAAGTATGGAGTGTCAAAGTGTCCACTTAGTCCTAATTCTAAGGATTATGAGAGCAGTAGTGATGAAAAGCATGATGTTGATTTTCAAAAGTATGGAGTGTCACGTTGTCCAGTTAGTCCTAATTCTAAGGACTATGAGAGCAGCAGTGATGAAGAGTGAGATGATGAATTTCAAAAGATTGGAGTACCACAGTGTCCACTTAGTCCTAATTCTGCGAACTATGAGAGCAATAGTTATGAAGAGCATGATGATGAATTTCAAAACAATGGAGTGTCATTGTGTCCTCTTAGTCCTAATTCTAAGGACTATAAGAGCAGCAGTGATGAAGGACGGGATGATGCACTTAGTCCTAATTCTAATGAGTATAAAGGTAGCAGTGACAAAGGACGGGATGTAGCATCTTCAATAAGTAAACAGTCACATTTTCAACGTAGTCCTAATTCTATGGACTATGAGAGTAGCACTGGCAATGCATATGAGGAAGAATATCCATTAAACATCGAGTCAGATTTTCCATTCAGTCCAAATTCTAAGGACTATGAAACTAGCACTGAAGAAGTAGAAGATGAAGAATATCCTCCAAGTCAATATTTGAAAAGCAGAGCTGATCATAGTGTGGATAACATTCCTCTTAATGATGATGAAAAGCCTTATACAAATGATGATCAAATGATGGAGATGTTGCCAGGAAATATTGTAAAAAGGAGTAGGAGCAAACCTTTTCGTATCAATGCAAGTTGTTCTAGTTATACAAGGGGTAGAGCAGAATATCTGACGAGAAGAAGTTCTATCAGTGCTCTCATTTTAAGTGAATGTTGCCAAAAATATTGCTTGAAACATATGGATTTCAAATTTGCACTTGAAAGCAGGAAGAGATATTTGTCAATGAATAAAAGCATGCAAAATTCATATTTAGTTGGGTGCATTCAATCTATATTGTCAGGTTATGATTATCATATTGGGACTTTTTTTTATCTGTAGAAAAGGTTTCAAAATGTTTCATTCGATTGGGAATTTTCGTCTCTCGAGAATTCAAGAAAATTTGGAAAAGGATCCCACATTTTATTCAGAAGTGCGTCATAAAAGACAATTTGGTCCATTATCAAATACTGCAATGTCATGGATGAAAGATTTATTTTCAAAGCATGGAGAGTGTATGCCAAATAGAGAGACAATACATATTCCAGATAATTTTTCAAGACGAGAAATCTACAACTTATACAAAGAATATGCAGAAGGTGCTGAGGGACATGGCCAGTTTATTACATATCAATATTTTGTGAAGGTATGGAAGAAAGAATTCAACAATGTCTGTATTCCTAAGAAGACAAGGATGGGGATTTGCAGTACATGTGCTTCTCTTAAATCAAAAAGGGACAAATGTGAAGGCTCAGAAAGAGGTAAGCGTTCATAACTTTAACTTTTAAAATTGTATAGTCATCAACTATGAAAACATATTTCTTAATGAATCTCTTTTATGTTGTGTATATTTAGTTGTCAAACAACTTCAAGAGCATCGCGAACAACAAACAAACAAAAGGAAGAAGTTGTACAAGCATCGAAAGAAGTGTTATGATAATCCGAATAAATATTTGGGTTTGATAATTGATGGTATGGACCAGAAGAAAACACTTTTACCACATTTTGTTCGCACACCCAAAAATTTACAGGAGGAAAACTTTATTCAATTTCACTTGGTCGGTTGTATGGTCTTCAATGGGAAAATGTTGCCAAGGGTGTACTTCACAACTCCAAATATTCATAATGATGCAAATCTGACCATAACCATAATTCATGATGTGATTTCTCATTGGTCTGGTAATCTTCCTGAAGTTTTGTATCTACAATTGGACAACACTTGCCGTGAAAACAAAAATCAGGTTGTTTTTGGATATCTAAACATTCTTGTTGAATTGAGAATTTTTCAAAAGGTAAAGGATGGTTTCCTTCTTGTTGGGCACACTCATGACCATATTGATCAGATGTTCAGTCGTTTTTCAGTCACATTGAGGAGGAAGGAAGTTGGGAGCTTGCCATCACTAATTGAATGTATTAAGAAATCATACATGCCAGAGCCTACTTTTGATGTGTTGGAAGAAACTATTGACATTCGAAGGTTTATTCTGGGATCATATGGTGAGGGGAAATGCATTGAACAAATTAATGACATTAGCTTCCAACATCAATTTCGTATCAAAAAAATTGATGGGAAAACACTAATATGGGGCAAGAAGTATTCAACTACTACAGAATGGGCACCGTCATCAGGATTGCAATTTTTGAAGTTCATTCTAGATCATCCAATATTTGCATCAAAAATATTGTTATTACAATCAGTTGGTGAAGTTCAGAATGCACACAGATAGAACAGGGCTATAAATTATTCTGATTTCCTAGAAGAAATTAAAAAATGTATTAGATATACATATGAGTACTTTGACATTGTTGTTTCAGTTTGGTGGGAGTCATTTTTCAATAATCAAAGTGATATCATTTCGACAACAACAAATGAAGATATACCTTTGAAAAATCCATTTATTTGGCCACAAAATGTGTCGAATGAACATGAGGAAGTAAACATTGTTGAACAATAACAATCTCAAGTTATTATTAATTCTTCATAGGCAGCAGAAAGAGAGATGTATATTGGTTCCAGAAGATCTCATGCACAACGTGAAGCCATGGAAGACCTTTATAGGGGTTCAGTACAGGATATTAAGGGGGGTTGTATGATTGTAGTGGTAGCAGATGGAGATCCCAATGGCTATCCATTTTGGGTTGCTAAAGTTATAAAGGTCTTTACAGAAAATGAGGATGTTACAAGTGTTGAAGTACATTGGTATGCCACAAATACACACCCATTCGATGGTGTGTATAAGCCAGAGATGGTAGTTGACAAAAAAATAGTGGAAAAAGAAAAAGAAAGGGTACAAATGTAAATCGCCACCGTACATACATATTAAAATTGGAGGATGTGGACATACTTGTTTATGACTTCAATTTAACAAATAAAGGAACTCTTCGCTTCAAGATGATAGAGATTCTGAAAAGGTTGTTACCAGAAGGAACAGTGTTGACATGGGAGTCACCTGAAACCAGTCGTAGATCTAGAAGAATTTTGAAACCTGAAATGTTGGGCATGCATGTGGACTCAGATGGGGCACTAGTTGATGAAAGAGAAGAATATGGAACATCTTCGTCAACATCCAGTCACTCATCTGAAGATGTGAATTATGATGGTGTGCGAGAAAACATGAGTGATTTTGAATAATTGTCTAAGACATTTTATATAACTGATGTATGCATCGTATCTTCAAATAAAATTAATGTTTTCCATATGGTGTTAAATGAGAAGTTATAGGCCATTTTTATGTTGTTGGATTATATGTCTTAATTATGATAAATTTTATTGTTTAAAATATCTACAATGCAATATTAAATTAGAGATATAATGTATGTTTTATTCAATATACAAATAATGACTTTTGAATGCATTTACTGATGTAATTTGTTCATAATGTCATGGGTTTTTAATTTTATAGTTGAAAAAATTTCAATTTTTTTGTATCTAGCATGTTATGGTTGAAAACATGTTAAATTTATACTTAGGAAATAAAAATGATATTCTACCAAAAACATTAGTGTGTTTTTTCCCGCATAAAAAACTTTGTTTGACACATAAAAATTTGGTTTTATTAGCATTTTTTTTAAATTTTGAAAATTGACCCTAAAAAAAAATCATTGTTCCAGTGTCATCACTTTCATTTTGAAGCTATATTTTGCACGAAAATTTCATAGTAAATTTTGTAGTCACTGCCAATTTTAAAACATGTTCAAAATTGACGCCTAAAAAATAAAAACATCGTTCCAGTATACACACTTTTCGTTTTGAGCACTGTTTTTGATGTTTTTTTGGGGTTTTTTTGCCAGAGTTCCCGTTTTGAGTTTATAATTCCCATTTCAAAGTTTACATTGTTATACTTTAAAGAAGAGGAAATGTAAAGGAAACCATCAAATCAAAGAACACGCATAAGTTGATAACGAAGTTCACCCAAGGTGGGAGGTCACTTCTTTAAATGATATAAGATGATGATAAGTACATCATGTATTATTTGTCAATACAAGGAAAAACTTAGTTAACTGGAGTCGCATGTCTTGCCATGAGACATTCTCCTATAAGAACTTTCACTCATAAAATCTCTCCTTCAGCATGACAAAATATGAAACTCTCACATGAAGTCGCATACAAGGATCCTCCAAAAAATTAGCAAACAAGGATCTCAACAACAAATCATCATCTCACCAAAAATCATAGGAAGACATGGCATGAGTGCATCTTATACCTCCACTTCCAAGAATGGCCTAAAAATGTACATATGTGATGAAGAAACAAATTGAACAGTTAAATTCTTAGCAAAAAATCATGAAATCTAGCTATAAACTTGACCCATTTATGACTCGGTCAAATTTGGGCTCCTTGGAAATATTAAAGATTCCTAAAAGATTCTCTTATGCAGGTCGACTGAAATTTGGTTGCTTAGATGAAGAAAATTATCTCACCATCACGTTCCTTGTGAAAAACTGAGAAAAATGAGTGTAAACTCGACATATTTTTGACACCTTCAAAATTCTGCCCCCAGGGAATATTAAAGATTCCTCATAGAGAATATTCTTTGAAATTTTCCCTAAAAATATTCCTAGAATGTTCTTTAGATTCATGCCTTCATTGACTTGCATGTGCCCTTATCTCTCATGTATTCTCCATGATTCCATTTGAACCATTTGAATGGCATTTTGTAACAAAGTGTGAGGGTGAATAGGACAAACTGTGTGGTTGTAACAATGGTTGACATAGTCATATTAAGTAACTTGTTGCTAGGGAGGTTTTGGGTTCAAAACGTATGGACTCCTAATTTTCATTTTAAAGCCAAATTTTAGTTTTATTATAGTTTTCAAACCATATAATATATGGTATACGTATGTCCATATTGTAACGACTCCCAAAACCATGAGAATAGCAAAAAATAGAGGTTACATAATGCCAAGGCCACTTGACCCTAATTTGAGGTGCCATGTGGCACCATGTGACTCAGCCATGTGGTAGTTTCTCATTGGTCCAAATCACATGCCACCTACTTTCCATGTGTCGACTTGTGGTGTTGCCACATCACTTGCTTGCGGCTCCAATTAGTTTGCGAATTGGGCTTTGGCATTAGCATTGTGGGTCCCACTATGCCTGTTGACTTTGTTTCCATGTGACAGTCTATGGGCATGCCATATGGTAGCTTGGGTTGACTTTTTCTTTTACTTTTGTGTAGTTTTACCAAAACTTTGAATCGCCATAACTTTTGCATACAAACTCAGATTGAGGTGTCGTTTACGCTATTGGCAAGATTGTAATCAGATCTTTGATCTAATCCTAGTTTCATTAATATATAAGGAATTTTATTTTCTAGCTTTTCATATGCCCTCTTTGTTTTTTAAATGTTTGTGGAGCCACCTTGATTATTCCTCCCTACTGAGGAGCTTTTGGTCCTCCAAAAACATGAACACTATCTATAATCTGTTTTACTCCCTCATGTGCACAAGACATGCCCTAATAGACCACACTTCATTCTCCTTCACCTTTGTCCTTCAGAGCCATAAGTGATGAGCCGAAACTTGTACTCTATTCAAACCTATAGTACATCTTGCAATATACATGTTCAATTACATGACCTATTATGACCCAAGAAAACTTCATACTTGGAAACATTTTATAACACACTCTTTGGTCATGTTTATGTCAATATCATAGAAGAAACCAATACCCCAGCTATCAACAAAAGGCCAAAAACGTCATCATGTTTCTTTTCAGATGTGGTGGCAAACACTTCATCACTTTTACAATCATTTCACAACATGTGATTTACAAAATGCGGCCACAAAAAGCTACTATCTCTAAAAAAACCATCTCTCACTCAAAAAAGTGAATGGGTCATATTTCTATAGTTGTTTCACTTTTTCAACAAATTTACCAATTGGTTCATGCACAGGCTCTTTATCCTTGAGACACTACTCTAGATGGAGCCTCAAACATTGGCTCTCTGATGTCCATCTATTCTGTAATGGCTGCAATAATTCTTCTTCCTCCAGACCTGCTTAACCTTCTTCCTTGCCTGATGTGGAGAAGGCCTTTCATTTCTTGTCCTCTTTCTTGTTGCCATTCTCTTCCAGCACTCCACAACCACATGGCTATACAAGCCACAAAATCTACATGATTTTTTATGCCACAAATTATGTTCTTCCTTAACATTGTGCTTGTAATCAAAATGAAAATTAGCATAATGAGACTTTTTATACCTCGATTGGTTGTCTATGGTATATTCCTGGCTATGGGAGCTTGCCCTAGCTCTTTCTATGCAATATTGTGATGTGTTCCCATCATTATTTTTCCTTTATGATTTGGGCATTGGCTTGGAGTCTTTTCCTAAAGAACCCCTTGCTTTAGCTACCTTCAAGCATTCTCCTTCAGTGTACCCCAATCCTGAAATGGGTACCTCAAGGCTTCCAACAAAAATATCATCATGAGAAATTGAAACTCAAGAACTATTAACATTATATACCTCTGAAGTAGATGATTATGGCTTCGCTATGCCCTTGTTACATTTAAACCTTTCCAAGGCCTCTTCCATGGATTGTAATTGAATTTTCAATCTTTGCTTCTCCTCTTATGTTTCTTGTAGAAGTTTCTTCAATTCAACATTCTCCACTTGAAGTATTTTGTTGATCTCTTCATTTGAATGATGAGAAGAAGATGAAGAAGAAGTATATTCATTTGAATATGGAGATGTAGAATTGTCCTCTACTCTCTCTTTCTCACTTTCCTCTTTTCCTATTTTCTCCTCATAATCTGCATACATTATATCTACCATGCTTGACATCCTGTAGAAGGCCTCATAAAGATCTCTATGATCCTCAATTTTGTTTTGTTATTTCACATTCAATCTCTGGTATTCACACTTGAAATTCACATTAGTAAGAAGACTGCTCTGATACCAAACTTGTTCTAGATTCTCTTAGCTACCATAATTAATCAAAGATCTTTTACTTCTATGATGTTAGAATAATTGCACGTAAAAGAGTATGAAGAAACCACATATGCATACTTTAAATAAGAGGAAATATAAACTAAATCATCAGATCAAAGAACACACACAAGTTGATAATGAAGTTCACCCAAGGAGGGTTACGTCTTCGGGCCCGGTGTCAAGAGTGAGGAGGTCGCTTCATTAAATCCTACAAGATGATGATGAGTACATGATATAATCTTTGTCTATACAAGGAAAAATGTAGTTAACTAGAGTGGTATGTCTCTCCATGATATGTTCTCCTAGAAGAACACTCACTCATAAAATCTCTCCTTCAACACGACAAAATGTCAAACTCTCACATGAAGTGGCATACAAGGATCCTCCAAAAGATTGGCAAACAAGGATCTCAGCAACAAATCAACATCTCAGTAAAAATAAAAAGAAGACATGGCATCAATGCATATTATACCTCCATTTATGGGAATGGCCTGAAAATGCACACCTCTAATGAAGAAATGGACTAAATGGTTGAATTTTTGACAAAAAAACATGAAATTTGGCTATAAACTTGACCCCCTTTTGTCTCCATCAAATTTTGGCTCCTTGAGAATCTCAAAGATTCCTCAAATATTCTCTTATGTGGGTTCACTGAAATTTATATGTTTAGATGAAGAAACTTATCTCACCATCACTTTCCTTGCAAAAAAATGAGAAGAATGACTATAAACTCGACATATTTCTAACACCTTCAAAATTCTGCCCCTAGGGAATCTTAAAGATACCTCAAAGATTCTTCATACAGAATATTCTTTGAAATATTCCCTAACATATGCTTTAACAATATCCCTAGAATATTCTTGAGCTTCATTTCCTAATTGGCTTGCCTGTGCCCGCATATCTGATGTATCCTCCATCATTCTCTATGGTTCCCTTTGAATCATTTAAATTGAATTTTATAACAAGGTGTGAGGGTGAATAAGAAAAAGCGTGTGGTTGGAACAATGGTTGGCACAATCATCTTAAGTTACTTTTCGTTAGGGAGGTTTTGGGTTCAAAACCCATCGACTTCTAATTTTGGTTTTAAAGCCCAATTTTGGTTTTAATATAGTTGTCAAACCATATAATATATGGTATACATATGTCCATATTGTAACGACTCCCAAAACCATGAGAATAACACAAAATGTAGGTTGCACCATGCCAAGGCCTCTTGGGCCTAATTTGAGGTGCCATGTGGCAACATGTGATCGGGCCATGTGGCAGTGTCTTATTGGTCCACATCATATGCCACCTACCTACCATGTGTTAACTTGTGGTGTTGCCACGTCACCTCCTTGTGGGTTCACTTGATTTGCTAACTAGGCTACGACATTATCTTTGTGGGTCCCACTAGACCTGCTGACTTTTTTTCCTTGTGGTAGCCAATGGGAGTGCCAAGTGGTACCTTGGGTTGACTTCGACTTTGACTTTTGCTTAGTTTGAAAAAGACGTTGACTCGCCATAACTTTCGCATATGAACATAGATTGACGTGTCATTTGCACTATTGGAAATCTTATGATGAGATATTCAATCTAATGCTAGTGTCATGTGCAACCTAAGGAATTTTATTTTTGAGCTTTTCCTAAGCCCTCTTTGTTTTCTAAACATTTGTGGAGCCACTTGCATGATTCCTCCCTACTGAGGAGCTTTTGGTCATCCAAAAACATGAACACTATATGTAATCTGTTGTACTCTCTCACGTGCACAAGAATTTCCCTAACATGCCACACTTTACCAATTGGTTCCTACATGGTTTCTTTTTCCTTGAGATACTTGTCTGGATGGAGCCTCCAACATGTGCGTCTCTGATGTCCATATTTATTAAAATGGCTACAAACATTCTTCTTCCTCCAGATATACTTAAACTTGTCCTTTACCTGATGTGGAGAAGGCCTTTCATGCCTTGTCCTCTTCCTTGGTGCCATTCTCTTCCAGCACTCCGCAATGACATCATTATACAAGCCAAAAAAATTACATGGTTTTTTATGCCGCAAATTATTTTCATCTCTAAAAATTCGCTTGTAATAAAAATTAACATTATCATAATGACACTTTTTATACCTCGATTGATTGTCTCTGGTACATGCCCGGCAATGAGAGTTTTACTTAGTTCTTTCTATGAAATGTTTACTATCATGGGAGGATTATGATGTGTTCCAATCATTCTCTTTCCTTGATGATTTTGGAAATGGCATGGATTCTTTTCCTAAAGAACCCCTCGCTTCTGCTACCATCAAGCATTCTCCTTCAGTATACCCCGATCCTAAAATGGGTACCTCAAGGCTTCCAACAAATATAGCATCATGTGGAAATGAAACTAAACAACTATTAACATTGTTTACCTCTAAAACAAATGATGATGGCTTCGCTTATACCTCATTCCATTTCAACCTTTCCAAAGCCTCTTCCCTGGATAGTAATTGAAGTTGAAATCTCTACTTCTCCTCTTATGCTTCTTGTAGAAGTCTCTTCAATTCATAATTCTCCACTTGAAAGATTTTGTTGATATCTTCAAATTTTGAATGATGAGAATAAGATGAAGAAGAAGTATATTCACTCAAAGATGGATATGGAACATTGTACTCTCATCTCTCTTTCTCACTTTCCTATTTTTCCATTTTCTCCTCATAATTTGCATACATTATATCTACCATGCTTGCCATCCTATAGAATACCTCATAGAGATCTCTATGATCCTCCATTTTACTTTCTTATTTCACGTTCAATCTCTGGTATTCACACTCGCAATTCACATTAGGAAGTAGACCGCTTTGATACCAAACTTGATCTAGGTTCTCTCAACTACCAAAATTAAGCAAGATCTTTTACTTCTATGATGTTAGCAGAATTTCATGTGAAATAATATTAAGAAACCACATATGCATACTTTAAAGAAGAGGAAATATAAAGGAAACCATCAAATCAAATAACACACACAAGTTGATAACAAAGTTCACCCAATGTGAGTTATGTCTCTTGGCCTTGTGTCAAGAGTGGGGAGGTCACTTCATTAAATGTGACAAGATGATGATGAGTATATGATGTATTATTTGTCAATACAAGGAAAAACTCAGTTAACTAGAGTGGCATGTCTCTCCATGAGACATTCTCCCATAAGAAGTCTCTCATAAAATCTCTCCTTCAGCATGACAAAATATCAAACTCTCACATGAAGTGGCATACAAGGATCCTCCAAAAAATGGCAAAAATGGATCTCAACAACAAATCATCATCTCATAAAAATAAAAAAAAGACATGGAATCAGTGCATCTTATAACTCCACTTCCGGGAATGGCATGAAAATTCACACCTCTGATGAAGAAACAGATTGAACGATTGAATTCTTGGCAAAAAATAATGAAATTTGGCTATAAACTTGACACATTTCTGACTTGGTAAAATTTGGGATCCTTGGGAATATTAAAGATTCTCTTATAGGGGTTGACTGAAATTTGACTGCTTGGATGAAGAAAATTAACTCACCATCATGTTCCTTGCGAAAAAATATGAAAAATAATTATAAACTCGACATATTTCAGACACATTCAAAATTCTTCCCCAGGGAAATCTTAAAGGTTCCTCATAGCGAATATTATTTGAAATATTCCCTAACATATGCTCTAAAAATATTCCTAGAATATTCTTGAGTTTCATGCCTTCATTGGCTTACCTGTTCCCTTATCTCTCTTGTATTCTCCATCATTCTCCATGGTTCCCTTTGAACCATTTGAATGACATTTTATAACAAAGTGTGAGGGTGAATAAGACAAAGTGTGTGGTTGGCATAGTCATATTAAGTCACTTGTTTTTAGGGAGTTTTTGGGTTCAAAACCCATGGACTCATAATGTTTGTTTTAAAGCCCAATTTCAGTTTTACTATAGTTTTCAAACCATATAATATATGGTATACATGTTTCCATATTGTAACGAATCCCAAAACCATGAGAATAACAAAAAATGGAGGTTGCACCATGCCAAGGCCACTTGGGCCTAATTTGAGGTTCCATGTGGCTGTGTCTCATTGGTCCAAATCATATGTCACCTACTTTCCATGTGTCGACTTGTGGTGTTTCCACGTCACCTTCTTGTGGTTCCACTTGGTTTTCATACTGGGCTAAGACATTGGCTTTGGGGGATCCCGCTAGGTCTATTGACTTTTTGCCATGTCGCAGCCCATGGGAGTGCCACATGGTACCTTGGGTTGACTTTGACTGGCCATAACATTTGCATACAACCTTAGGTTGAGGGGTTGTTTGTGCCATTGGAAATCTTGTGATGAGATTTTCAATCTGGTCCTAGTTTCATTGCAATATAAGGAATTTTAGTTTTCAGCTTTTCCCTCACCCTCTTTATTTTCTAGACATTTGTGGAGCCACCTGGATCATTCCTCCCTATTGAGGAGCTTTTGGTCTTCAAAAAACATGAATATTATCTGTGATCTATTGTACCCCCTCATGTGCACAAGAAATAACCTAACAAGCCCACTTCCATCTCCTTCACCTTTTTCCTTCAGAGCTATAAGTGATGAACCGACACCTATACTCTATGAAAAATTGTAGTACATCTTACAAAATATATGTTGAATTACATGAGCTATCATTACCCAAGCAAAACCCATACTTTCCAAGAGTTTATAACACACTCTTTCGTCAAGTTTACATCAGAATCATAATAGAAACCAATACCACGGCTATCAAAAAAAGGCCAAAAACATCCTCATGTTGCTTTTCATAAGTGATGGCAAACACTTCATCACTTTTACAATCATTTCACACCATGTTATTTACAAAAGGTGGCCACAACAAGCTACTATATGTAAAAAAACCATCTCTCACTCAACAAAGTGAATGGGTCATCTTTCTATTGTTGTTTTGCTTGTGGAACAACTTGACCAATTGGTTCCTGCATGGATGCTTTGTCCCTGAGACGCTGCTCTGGATGGAGCCTCCAACATGTGGCTCTCTTATGTCGATCTTTGTTACAATGGCTACACAAATTCTTCTTCCTCCAGACCTACTTAAAATTCTTCCTTCCATGATGTGGAGAAGGCCTTTCACCTCTTGTCCTATTTCTTCTTGCCATTCTCTTCTAGCACTCTACAACCACATGGTTATACAAGCCACAAAGTTACATGGTTTTTAACGCCACAAATTATGTTCATTTTTAATAATGTGCTTGTAATCAAAATGAAAATTATCATAATGTGACATTTTATACCTCGATTGGTTGTATCCAATATATATGTGACGATGAGAGCTTTCCTTAGCTCTTTCTATGCAATGTGCACTATCATGGGAGGATTGTGATTTGTTCCCATCATTATTTTTCCATGATGATTTGGGAAATGGCTTGGATTTTTTGCCTAAATAACCCCTTGCTTCTGCTTCCTTCAAGAATTCTCCTTCAGTGTACCCCAATCTTGAAATGGGTACCTCAAGGCTTCCAACAAAAATAACATCATGTGAAAATGAAACTGAAGAAATATTACCACTATTTACCTCTGAAGTAGATGATAATGGCTTTGCTAAGCCCTCATTGTGTTTAAACCTTTCCAAGGCGTATTCCATGGATAGTAATTGAAGTTCCAATCTATGCTTCTCCTCTTATGCTTCTTGTAGAAGTCTCTTCAATTCAACATTCTTCGCTTGAAGGATTTCATTGATTTCTTCATTTATATGATGAGAAGAAGGTGAAGAAGAAGTATATTCACTTGAATATGGAGATGGAACATTGTCCTTTGCTCTCTCTTTCTCAGTTTCCTCTTTTCCAATTTTCTCCTCATAATCTGCGTACATTATATCTACCATGCTTTCCATCCTGAAGAAGGCCTCATAGAAATTTTTGTGATCCGCCATTTTATTTTCTTATTTCACATTCAAACTTTGGTACTCATACTCATAATTCACATCAACAAAAATACCACTCTGATACCAAACTTGATCCAGATTCTCTCAGCTAATTAAATTAACCAAGATCTTTTACTTCTATGTTGTTAGCAAAATTGCATGTGAATGATTTTAAAGAAACCACATATGCATACTTTAAATAAGAGGAAATATAAAGGAAACTATCAAATAAAAAACACACACAAGTTGATAACAGAGTTCACCAACTGTGGGTTATGGCTGTGGTCTTGGTGTCAAGAGTGGGGAAGTTGCTGCATTAAATGATACAAGATGATGATGAGTACATGATGTATTCTTTGTGAATACAAGGAAAAAATTTGTTAAATAGAGTGGCATGTCTCTCCACAAGACATTATCCTATAAGAAATCTCACTCATAAAATCTCTCCTTAAGCATGAAAAAATATCAAACTCTTACATGAAGTGGCATATAAGGATCCTCCAAAAAATTGGCAAACAAGGATCTTAACAACAAGTCATAATTTCAAAAAAATCAAAAGAAGTCATGGAATTAGTTCATCTTATACATCCACTTCCAGGAATGGACTGAAAATGCACACCTCTGATGAAGAAACAGATTGACCAGTTGAATTCTTCGCAAAAAATCATGAAATCTGGCTATAAACTTGACCCATTTCTTACTTGGTCAAATTTGGGCTCCTCGGGAATCTTAAAGATTCCTCAAATAGTCTCTTATGTGGATTGAGTGAAATTCAGTTGCTTAGATGAAGAAACTTATCTCACCATCACATTGCTTTTGCAAAACTGAGAAAAATGAGTATAAACTCGACATATTTTTGACACCTTCAAAATTCTACCACTGGGGAATCTTAAAGATTCCCCATCGTGAATATTCTTTGAAATACTCCCAAACATATGCTCTAACAATATTCCTAGAATATTCTTGAGATTCATGTCTTCATTAGCCTACTTCTTCCCTCATCTCTCATGTATTCTTCATCACTTTCCATGGTTCAGTTTGAACTATTTGAATGGAATTTTATAACAAAGTGTGAGGGTGAATAACATAAAGTCTATGGTTGGCACAATTTTTGGCATAGAAATATTAAGTTACTTATTATTAGGGAGGTTTTAGGTTCAAAACCCATGGACACCTAATTTTGGTTTTAAAGCTCAATTTTGGTTTTAATATAGTTTTCAAACCATATAATATATGGTATATGTATGTCGATAATGTAAAGAGTCTCAAAACCATGAGAATAACACAAAATGGAGGTTGCACTATGCCAAGGCCACTTGGGCCTAATTTGAGATGCCATTTGGCACCATATGATTGGGCCATGTGGTAGCGTCTCATTGGTCCACATCATATGCCACCTACTTGCCATGTGTCAACCTGTGGTGTTGCCACATGACTTGCTTGTTGGTCCACTTGGTTTGCTAATTGGGCTGCGACATTAGCTTTGTGGGTCCCACTAGGCCTATTGACTTCATTTCCATGTGATAGCCTATAGGAGTGTTGTGTGGTACCTTGGGTTGACTTTGACTTTGACTCTTGCCTAGTTTGACCAAAAATTTGATTGGCTATAACTTTTGGATGCAAACTCAAATTGAGGTGTCATTTGCAACGTTGGAAATATTATGATGAGATCTTCAATATAATCCTAGTTTCATTGCAATATAAGGAATTTTATTTTTGATCTTTTCTTGAGCCGTCTTTGTTTTGTAAACATTTGTGGAGCCACCTGGATCATTCCTCCCTACTAAGGAGCTTTTGGTCGTACAAAAACATGAACACTATCTATAATATGTTGTACTCCCTCATGTGCACAAGAAGTTCCCTAACAGGGCATACTTCCTTCTCCTTCACCTTTGTGCTTCGGAGCCATAAGTGATGAATCGACAATTGTACTCTATTCAAACCTCTACTACATATTGCAAAATACATGTTCAATTACATGACCTATCATGAAAAAATCAAACCCCATACTTTCCAAGAGTTATAACAAACTCTTTGGTCAAGTTTAAATCATAATCATAATAGAAACCAATACCCTAGCTTTCAAAAAATGGCCGAAAACATCATCATCTTGCTTTTCATAATTTATGGAAAACACTTCATCACTTTTACAATCATTTCACAAAATGTGATTTACAAAATGCAGCCACAACAAGCTAATATCTGTAAAGAACCATCTCCTACTCAACAAAGAGAATGGGCCATCTCTCTATATTTGTTTCACTTGTTGAGCAACTTTACCAATTGTTTCCTACACAAACACTTTTTCGTTGAGACGGTACTCTAGATGGAGCCTCCAACATGTGGCTCTCTGATGTCCATCTCTGTTGCAATGGCTGTAAATTTTTTTCTTCCTCCAGACCTGCTTAACCTTGTTCCTTCCCTAATGTGGAGAAGATCTTTCATGTCTTGTCCTCTTTCTTCCTGCCATTCTCTTCCAGCACTCCACAACCACATGGTTATACAAGCCACAAAAACTACATGGATTTTTATGCCACAAATTCTATTCATCCTTAACATTGTGCTTGTAATCAAAATGAACATTAGCATAATGAGGCTTTTTATACCTCGATTGGTTGTCTTTGGTACATGCCTAGCGATGAGAGATTTCCTTAGGTCTTTTTGTGCAATGTGTACTCTCATTGGAGGATTGTGATGTGTTCCCATAATTCTCTTTCCTTAATGATTTTGGAAAAGGATTGGATTCTTTACCTAAAGAACCCCTTGCTTCTGCTCCCTTCAAGCATTCTCCATTAGTGCACCCAAATCTTGAAATGGGTACATCAAGGATTCCAACAAAAATAGCATCATGTGAAAATGAAACTAAAGAACTATTAACATGGTTTAACTTTGTAGCAAATGACGATGGATTCACGAAGCCCTCATTGCATTTCAACCTTCCAAAGGCCCCTTCCATGGATAGTAATTGAAGTTGCAGTCTTTGCTTCTCGTCTTATGCTTCTTGCAGAAGTATCTTCAATTCAACATTCTCCACTTGAAGGATTTTGTTGATCTCTTCATTTGAATGATGAGAAGAAGATGAAGAAGAAGTATATTCACTCGAAGATGGAGATGGAACATTGTTTTCTGCTCTCTCTTTCTCACTTTCCTCTTTTCCCATTTTCTCCTCATAATCTGTATACATTATATCTACCATGCTTTCCATCCTGTAGAAGGACTCATAGAGATCTCTATGATCCTCCATTTTATTTTCTTATTGCATGTTCAATATATGGTATTCACACTCTCAATTCACATCAGCAAGAAGACTACTATGATAGAAAACTTGATCCATATTCTCTCAGTTTTCAGAATTAACCAAGATATTTGACTTTTGTGATGTTAGAAAAATTGCATGTGAAAGAGTATGAAGAAACCACATATGCACACTTTAAAGAAGAGGAAATATAAAGGAAACCATCAAATCAAAGAACACACACAAGTTGATAATGGAGTTCACTCAGTGTGGGTTATGTCTTTAGGCCTGGTGTCAAGAGTGGGGAGGCCTCTTCAATAAATGCTACAAGTTGATGATGAGTACATGATGTATCCTTTGTCAATACAAGGAGAAAATCAGTTAACTAGATTGGCATGTCTCTCCACGAGACATTCTCCTATAAGAACTCTCACTCATAAAATCTCTCCTTAAGCATGACAAAATATCAAACTCTCACATGAAGTGGTTGTTGGGACGCTAATATGTCACTATTATTATCACTTTTTAACACCTATTTTATCCCTTTCTACCCTTCTTTATCAAGTCATCTATCATGATTTATCATATAATTCCATTTTATGATTATTTATGCTCTTATGGATAAATATTATTTCTTCTCATTTATTTTTAATAAATTGATGATTATTATGCATGATTTTATCAATGATGGTTTATTGATAAATTTGTTGTAACATCGCTCACCATTTTAGCCTCCAAGATATTTTCCAGATTGCAGATTTGATCTCCAACTCATCATTAAATATGCCAACTCAGAAATTCACTGGAATAAGAAGTGACAGTTTTTCATTGGATGTTTTGGGCAAATGGAGAAGAATCTAGAAAATCCGAAACATGGGTTTTGTTCAGAACGGACCGAATTAGTTTTTCGATGAGTAGTTTTACCAAATTCGGTCCGTATTAAGAGAAATAGAAGTTTATCTGAAGACGTTTTTCTTAGATTTGTTGTTGCAGCCGGTTTTCAAATTATCTCAATCGCAATACCAAATTTGACTTGTTCCTGTTGAATGTTGATGGAAAGATATTTCAAATATGATCTTGCTGATCAATTTGTTGTGAACAATCCAATTTTGTAAGGGGAATCATATTGTAATCATATCTATTGTAACTTCTCTTTTCTCTCTATGTATTTAAATGAGAACAAAGATCAAAGAGGACTATAGATAATTAGAGATAGATAGGATAAGATAAGATAGGAGGAGAGGGACTAATGAAGAGATTTAGCTTTTTCCTTGGGACCACAATTGTAATTTCAATATACAGAATGTGATTCTGAAGGAGACTGTATTGTAATGAGGATTGAATTCAATGGTTAATACATAATTTACGTTGCGGTTCATTCATATTCTCTAAAGTAGCTCAACAGTATTCGTTGGTGGGTAAGGGCCTAGCCTCTTGTGGATCAAACTGTTATCCTTTGTGTTATATCTTTCTAATTCACGCAAGTTTAATTGGTTTGATGTTTTTCCATTCTCTACTAGTTTATCTTGTTTGCAATTTTCTGATTTCTTGTATTTCAGTTAGTTTAATTTCCTTTATTCTAACCTTATGTACTTTGCAGCTTTGTCATTTGATTCCATTTATGCTTACTATAGATTAAATTGATTATCAGTTAAGGCATTGAAGCTTGTTGATTATGATAAGAGTATGGTTATTATAGAATCAGATGAAAGAGAGTGGTTAATGCTACTGAACTCTCAGTTGACATCATTTCCATTTGAATTGCTTAATTGAGATTGAGTGTGATTTATATAGAATCAGCTAGAAGAGATTGGTTAATGCTACTATGCTCTCGATCGATGCTATTTTGAATTGAATTGCCTGCTTCAAATTTGATTATGGTTTTGCTTAAGATTAAGTTCTGATGCTTAGATGTATTATTTCCTTTAAAAATTACATCTTAAGATTTATGATTACATCCAGTTACTCTAGTATTGAATTTAATAGATTATCTTAAATCATTACTCTCTAGATTTATAGCTTGCACATATTGTGTACAATCTTGAAACAAAAAGACTTACCTAGGTTGATAATTAATGTGAGGCAATTAGGAATTTTAAAAGACACCTTTTAGCACCCAACAGTGGCATACAAGGATCCTCCAAAAGAATGGTAAACAAGGTTCTCAACAACAAATCATCATCTCAGCAAAAATCAAAGGAAGACATGGCATCAGCGCATATTATACCTTCACTTTCAGAAATGGCCTGAAAATGCATACCTCTGATGAAGAAATGGATTGAACGATTGAATTCTTGGGAAAAAATCATGAAGTATGGCTAAAAACTTGACCTCTTTTTAACTCGGTCAAATTTGGGCTCCTCGAGAATCTCAAAGATTCCTCAAATATTCTCTTATGTCGGTTGACTGAAATTCGGCTTCTTAGATGAAGAAACTTATCTAACCATCACTTTCCTTGTGAAAAAATGAGAAAAATGAGTATAAAATCAACATATTTCTGACGTCTTCAAAATTATGCCCCTAGGGAATCTTAAATATTCTTCACTAATTCCTCATAGAGAATATTCTTTGAAATATTCCCAAACATATACTCTAACAATATTCCTAGGATATTTTTTAGATTCATGTCTTCATTGGTCTGCAAGTGCCTCATCTCTCATGTATTCTCCAACATTCTCTATGGTTCTCTTTGAACCATTTGAATAACATTTTATAACAAAGTGTGAGGGTGAATAAGACAAAGTGTGTAGTTGGCACAATGGTTGGGATAGTCATATTAATTTACTTGTTGTTATGGAGGTTTTGGGTTCAAAACCCATGGACTCCCAATTTTTGTTTTAATATAGTTTTCAAACCATATAATATGGTATACATATGTCCATATTGTAAGGAATCCCAAAACCATGAGAATGACACAAATTAGAGGTCTCACTATGTGAAGAAACTTGGGCCTAATTTCAGGTTCCATGTGGCACCATGTGATTGGGCCATGTGGTAGTGTCTCATTGATCCACATCATATGCCACCTACTTTCCATGTGTCGATTTGCGGTGTTGCCACATCACCTACTTGTGGGTCCACTTGGTTTGTTGACTGGGCTGCCACATTAGCTTTGTGAGTCCCACTAGGCCTATCGACTTTTTTGCCATGTGGCAACCTATGAAAATTCCACTTGGTACATTGGGTTGACTTTGACTTTGAATTTTTCCTATTTTGACCAAAAATTTGTCTAGCCATAAGTTTTTCATACGAACTCAGATTGAGGTGTCATTTTCACCGTTGGAAATCTTGTAACGAGCTCTTCAATCTGAGTCTAGTTTCATTACAATAAAATGACTTTTATTTTTGAGCTTTTCTTGAGCCCTCTTTGTTTTCTAAAAGTTTTTTGAACCACCTAGATCACTTTAAACCACCCTTTTTTTTAGTGGTTTATACTCTAAAGCTCATATCCAACTCTTCAAACATGTACATTGTTGTCTAAGTTTTGTGGTTGGTTGATGGCCTTCATTTGTATTCAGTTCTGATTTATCTTTTGTTCTAGCTAAGTATTTATTGTATGATTATGTTAATTCTATTTAATTCATATAATTTCATGCTTATTTAAAAATAAGGAAAAACTTATTTTTTATGGTTGGTCAGATTTAGATCAAAATTGAATCATGAATTCAAGTAGACCTATGTGTTTTTGTTGAAAACTATTTATGCAATCACTTATGTGCTTGTTTTTCCCCAAATGTTGTTGTGTTGTATGAACTATTTCTTTGATTCGATAGTGTGATTATGTCTTGAATTTTTTTATTAATATCTGAATCTAAGTATGTGCTTATCTAATTCTGGTAACTATTTATTCAGGTAACTACTTATGCACATGTGTTGCATTTTTTTAACTCATATAAACTATTCCTATTATTTATCAATTTGTTTTAATCTTATATTCAATTTTGGTCCATTCACCTCACTCTTGGTTGAGATTGGAATTGTTCCATCTCTTGATCGAGATAGGTTAAAAGAGCTAGTTTTAGGTTAACAATAGGATAATTCTTTATGTTGTTGTCATATGATCTTAGATTGTATTTAGTTTTGGGAGATCACATTAGAAAGTCTCCTTTCGAAAATAAATCCTTTTAAGTGGAAACCTAGCCCAGATATTGATCAAAATCACCATCCTAAATAGAAAAGGATCTAATTGGAGCCTGACCAAGTCATGTCGATAATGTTGGCTCAGTCTTTTCTAGTCATTAGAAAGGCATAGATTGACATTTTTTGGGGGTAAAATATTTTTCTTGAGTATCACACCCCAAAACTATTCTACACAGATATATTTTCAATGGTGTAAGAATCACTTCAATTGGAGTTTGTATACAAAAGTTATGCCACCTAGAAGTTGGCCTTCTTGTTTTGAACACCATGATTTAGGAGGATGAGACATCAACCCCCCATTATTGATGGTAAATGGGCTATCCATATAATCATGATGAGTAAGATTAAAAAATATTCAATATTATAGAATTATTTAATATTTGAAGGATTCAAATTTTACCACTAGTAGGATATTCAGTTGTTATAACCAAACCACTAGGATAAAAAGGGGTTAACTTATATTCAAGTGAATTTTTCTCCATAGATGAGTAGAGTATACAAGAGTGGATAGGAAGATAGAAAAAAAAGAGGGAACTTTGTGCATTGTAGCATCCCACGGGCCATGGGTAGCTTTTCCCTTGAAAGGGTTTCCAAGATTGTATCTTGTGTTATTATGTTTGCGACTGATTGTATTTTTGTCTATTCTTTGTTTTCTTCCTTTTGAATGTTTCATGCATAAAAATAGTCACTTAATAAATCCATATGGGTAAGGAAAATAACCCTCATAGTATATTATTTGAAATTTCAATATAAATTTATTAGATACATTGTGATGAATTGTCTAGTGAAACATCCACAAATGTTTACATATTGTTTAAGAGTTAAAACAATTGTCAAACAATATGGCACAAAGATTATTTCTATTGATATAAGGTTGACTTCAAAAGAGGCCATGCGATTTTTTTGAAATATGCAGTTCTTGTAGGACTTGTTGATTTTACAGTTGGCTTATCTCATTTGTTCTCCTTCAACACAATCCTAAGAAGGCTATGGAGTTTTAATAAAGTGTTCCCTCATTGTACCCAATTTTGGCCATCCATATATTTACTAGCTAGCTCAACTCACCTATCCTCTTTCAAGGCAAGCCTACAAAGTTCCCCTCCTTCAATGTAGTGCTTCAATGTTGACCTGAAATCCCCACCTAAATTTCTGGTTACATATTATTTCCTACCAACTATAGTAGGTAGTTCTTTTCATCCTTTCTCTCGAAGGCTCTTAGCAAATTTTATGTGTTTTATTTTCCTTTACATTTTGTTAGCCAAATCTATAACCCTCTTCTTGTTTGGAATTGTCAACACAATGTGTTAGGATTGTGTTGTGTTTATCCTCAAGAATAGTTAGTTTATAGTTCCTTATCTCCAATGCTCTCTATTTTTCCTATTTAATTCATTTTAATTTCATTTTCCATTTTTCCTTGCAATTCCAAGACTAGATGGTCGTGATTTGATTTTTATGCATGTCATATTGTAAGATATTTTTTTGTTTTTTCGTAGCTTACAAATACATTTTAATCATATTCTATGTTATTCTACAAAATCTGTGAATTAATTTTTCCATCTCTACCATGATACTATGCACTCTATGATTAAACTATCATTGTTTTGGTTTCTATGCATATCTCACCTACATTGAAACATTCCTACCTTGTCATTATTGCACTACTTCCTTGTTCTATGGTAATGTTATATGGTGTTCTTTCCTTCTTGGATATTGTTTCAAAGAACAATAGTATAACCTAATATAATGACCATCCATAATATAATGAACACCCACATATATATTTTATTCTTGCTTTGGGTAAGGAACAATGTAATGTGAATACATTTCTATAAGAGCCATTGTTCTGTGACCACATTTTTACCATAGAGGGGAAACAAGTCAGCACTATTGGATTATTCCTATAATATCCTTTGGTCAAGGATAAGTGAGACACTTCGGCTCTAATTTTTGTTTTTTACTAGGGAACAACACCAACTTTTCCTAGTCATGTGCGAGCTTGAAAGACGCATCAAATATTTGATAGAAAGGCTAACATATTTGAATAGTTGGATGAGAGCTAGAGTTGGCTCAAGGATTGAGAATTATCTTTTGAAAAAAATATGGTTCCTCCATGTGAGTTTGATTCACTGCAAGTTTGATACACTAGTTTTTCTTAATGTTACCATATTAAAGGGTGAGGAACATGAGGATTCAAATTCCCTTGAGCAGGATTATGAGAGGTTGGCACAAAGTATACATAAGAGGAGGAGGGTGGTGAAAGGAGAGAAATAATAAGGTTTTTTTTATGTATCCTTCATTATAGTCTCCTAGGTTTTGTGTGGTTTTAGACTTCATGTTGAAAACTCCACACAATCTCCTTTTGAAAAGAGGGTATTGATGGGTGCCCAAACTAGCACATTTTCAGCACTTGTTCAAAACCATTTTGATTAAATTTTCAACCTTTCCTTCCTTCCTTATGAATTTTCCATCCATGATTTTCCTATTTCTGGTGAAGGTATAAAAAGTATATTTTATGTCAATTTTATACTTATTCTTATACATAATGTTGTGAAATTTTCATCCTTCATATTAACATTGTCGAACAATATCAAAGTTCAGTGGTTGTAACTCCTTTGAATTTTTGCAACTTTGGTTGCAACCTTACAATGAAGTTACAACTCCACAACATGTGATGCAATTCCCTACCAAACTTGCAATAGGTGTTGCTAACTAACATACAGACACTGCAACTCTACTAACCAAATGGATGTAAGTGTAACAACCCTTGGTTGGTTTTTCATGTAAAAAAATATATCACCAAGGTCATGGGACATGTATTCCAAGTTGAATGGCAGGAAAAACATCCCAGTGGGTGTCACTTTCAGTTTCTTTATGCCTAAAGAATTTGGAAAAGGTGAAGAGGCATTAATTGGCATTTATTTATGAAAATAAAGGAAAATTAGAGAAAATGAAGGTTAAGAGACAAAGATTTGCATGCAAGGGAAATTAGATGAAAAATGAAGGAGAATGAAGAAAATAGAGGCCTCAATGATAAAAAGGTTTTTGAGAATTAGCTCATGGCCTTTTGTTAGTTTAACCTTTCTCCCTCTCATACTCTTGCACACTTAGACAATTCTTGGAGCATGCATGTAGCACTTGACCATTCACTTGGATTGGAGAAAGAAGGCAAAGGAAAGCAGGAAAGCAAGGGAACAGTTGGATCAACAACTAAACCTGGATCACTTTGTAGATAACATGTTGCATGTGTGATTTCCTTGTCGACTTCTGGATGCATGGTATATGCATGTTATTCTATGGTTATGTGTTGTCATTGGCATGGATATTTGCCTGAATTGACAATGGTTTTAGCCTTGTCTTTCCATTTCCTAGATAAACATGACGTTGTGGGTTTTCCACTTAATTTTTTTCTGATTGGTGCTCATGTTTCCAATGGCTGTGGGTTGGAAAAAATGCTAAACCCTAGAGAAACTTGGGTTGAGTTAATAGTCCTGGAGCCTAGGTTGTGACAAACTCTCTAGAGCCCTTGGTGGGTTGAGATACTAGTCCCTAGAGTCAGGTTTAACAAATGATTTAGAGACTTGCAAGATTTTGGGTTGAGTTACTATTTCCTATAGCAATGGACAACTTGGATAGAGATTGATTTGGTTGATGTTAGTGATTTTGGGACCTTAGAGGTGGAATCACTGTTGTTGAGTGTTGAAGTGGTTTGGCTTCAATTTAATCCATGAGATCCCACATTCATGCTTAGAATATGGCACAAGGGTGATTGGATGAAAGAGAAATTTGGTTCAGGCCAATCTATGGTCAGGTGGTACGTGGAATTCCCTGACTTGATTGGTATTTTCATATATTAATAAGAGTTATTTTTCTACTGTGATTTATGAATACTTTTTGTGATTATGTGGGTGATATTATGGCTGATTTTTCATGGTTTCTATGCTAGTTATTTGTTGGTTATATATTGGTTAATTGAGGTAATCTAGTTATGGCTCTTATTATGTTTTGATAAGTTAATGGATGGCTAAGAATGCATGAACTAATAAGCATTATTGAAACTAGATAGAGAGGGATTAGAGCCTCCTTGGTGATTTTCAGATGAAGACTATCAAATTAGGATCAGATATGCATTCATGACCTATAGCTTACATGTATGCCATATGTTTGACAAAATATTTATTATGGATTAGGAATCTTTGGGTCAATTTATCACTTGAGTTATGATTTATTGGCATTGTCAGTACCCTTGATTGCATCCTTAAAAGTTTTAGGAAACTTTGGGTAGTGGGATGGAGGTTGGCCATAAAAGGTGGCATCGATTCTGGGATTGCATGCTTAAAATTGAATATTTTAGGTCATAACCACTAGAAGCTAGTCTTATGAGTGTGGTTGGAGTCTCACAACTGCATGAAAGCAGTGTTAAAAGTGTTATTATAGGTCTAGGTCAATGAAACAAGGTTCCATCTCATGGATTGACCACTTGAGGTGTTTCTTCAACTCCTGGATGATTTGTAGTCCCTGTAGGATGTCAATTTGTGGTCAGCTTATAGGCCTCACTTCCTTAACTAGAAATAGGAGGTCCGGTCAAGTTTTAGTGACATTCATCTAATGTTTACCTTGGTGAGCTTGTGAATTTGGGTAAATGTGGGAGGAGACAGTTATAGGGTGGTATCAGAGTGAGTTTCATTCTCTTGAGGTGATATATGATACCACAAGGTGGTATTAGAGCCTCCAGGTTCAAACACTTGGATTAGATGGCATAAATGTATATGGTTATGCATGGATATTAGGTCAAACATGCATCTTGGTGTTCATTATGCAATTTGTGTCATCATAATGTTGTTGTTATGTTGTGATGCTAATATGTTGGCTAAGATGGAGCAGGAGATCCAGATTATTAGAGCAAGCTTACAACACTAGACCTCGGGGTAAAAGAAGATTGTCATATAGGTTTGTATGTTCAACATGCAAGTATGATGGTTAATGGTTGTTATATGCATTATGGTTATATACATGCAAGTCATTCTATTGTTGTTGTGGTTACATGCATGATAGATGATAGTTAATCAATGTGGTCATATGGACATGCCTTAGATGGTCATGAATGGTAGTAATTTGTTGTTATATGCATTGCGGTCATACACATGATGATTATGGTCATTTCATTTAAGATCTTGGTGTTATATGTTTCATTCTAATTTGAATTGGCTTGTGCAAACGGTTATGGTTATGATATTCAAGCATGAGTCGATATATTTGAGATATTGTGTTGTACAAATTTGGATTGACTTGTGAAAATGTGATAACCTCCCCTGAGATACATTGAGTTATGAGTTTGATTATGTCATCTATTTGGTTTATTTAACATGGCATGTTTGCAGGACATAGAATATCAGGGATTAAGAGTAGAGTAATGGACTATGGTTCACATGACTCTCCTTAGAGGCCTGACATGAAATCTACGGAATGGAATAGTGGCGTTTTTATGTAGTATGTTTTCAAGTAAAAAATGTATGAGAAATGAAAATCAAGTTTTGGAAAGTGTGGTTAAATTTAGTAGAGTTTTGGAGATCCCATTTCCATAGTTGGACTTTAGAGATTGGGCCATCATGGTAGATGCCTCCTTCTACCTTAGTGTGGACCATGGATAGGAAGGGTATTATGTTTACAGATTTTTGAATGTTTGATTAATTGCATGATATGAGTATGTGTATATAAGGTTGCATGACGGAATGATTTTTTTTAAGATAGTTTTACTAACATACTATGTGCTGCGACAACCGATATGCACTTGAGTGCAAGTGGGTGAATTTTGTAGAATTATGACTAATTACTATGAGTTAATTGTAAATTATGACATGATTGTTAGTCTTGGTAAAGGCTGATTTCAAATTAATAGATGTGATGTGTTAATATTTGGAACATGTGACTGACATGTGTGAACAATTGCACAGAAACATGCTTGGTATTAGCATGACAAGGTAATAGTTAGTTTTTTTATATAACTAACAAATGGGTGATGTGATAGCACATAACAAGATGCAATCATAGTAAGGAAAAAGGGTAAAATAAAGGAATTGGGTGAGAATTCATTTGGCTATGTTTTTATACCATAATTCCAAATGAATGAGTTATTTTCATGAATATAGGAAATCTTCTTAACTTTGATTTTGTCTAACATTATGGAAATATGTGTTATATTCATGAACATGTATTTGATAGGTATAACAACTAGTTTTTGGTTATGACTAGATTCATCAAGGAATTGGAGTCCCTTGACAGATGATATATGAATGTGTTCAGTTACAGGTTGCGTGCTTGGCACAACAAGGTAAAGTAACCAATATATTGTTATGTCTATTTATGCATTGAGAATTATGTGTTTATGGTAGTACGATGTAGGAAGTTGCATGGAAAAAGTGACTGCCATGAAATCTTGAAAAAGGCTCGAGTTCAACATTCCCTTGGAAGCATTAGGAACCCATGGGGATTGAGTCATGGTCTATGTTAAAAGATTTGCGTTTTTGGTGTTTTATGATTTGTTTGCACTTGAATTGCAATTTTGATTATGTCAGGTATATGGTCATGCCATTTTGTTTCTGGTGTTGTATTTGTATTTGTTTTTCATGGATTGGTTGGGTCCAGTGGGATAAATGGATAGTGGCAAGGCAGTCATGAGAAAGGTAACAGGAAAGGTAAAGTAAATCAATTTGAGGCATCAAATGCCTTGGATATGTTGGGAACTGTTGTTTTCAATGTTGTGCAAGGATAAAGGGAGTTCTCTTAACCTTGACCTTATGAGCACTAGTAATTAGGTTGTGATCATGATTATGTTGATGTCTATATATGTATACTTCTATGCATGTTGTTGTCTAAGAAGATCATTATGAATCATTCTTGTCGAGGAATGATTGCTTATGTTTATGAATGAAATTAAGAGGTTCCTAGTTTTATAAGAAATCAAGTGGGGAGAGTAGTGTAAAAGATATATGAGGTCAGTATCATGTGGATATGAATTAATATTATGTGCTTATAATATTCCTATGTTTATGTTATGGTAGGAAACGATGAAGCGTATATAAGAAGAATGAAAGTAGTGTGATCTATGGTAGGCTTGGACAAGCATGGTGTTTATGGTGCTGGAGAACCTTTAACAAAGCGGATATCCCCGATATGAAGTCCCAACTAGACCTCACACTATTTCGGGTAGGAATCCCATCTATTATGAAGGCCCAGTTTCCAAATACTCAAATATCTACCTTGGCTCTAGCTGTCAGCACATGAGAGTGTTACGTTGCTATCTTCAACCAACAAGGTAAGTGTGCTTGGTGAGTGTGTAATATAACTCTGTCAAGGTTCTCTTACTGTAAAGGGGGGAGAAAAGTGATAATCTAAGTGAGAGGTAATAGTATCTCCTAGGAAGAGACACGCGTGAATGAGGAATGGTCTTTCCATCATCCAATAGATGCGACACTCATTTAAACCAAAGTACAACGGGAGACCCATCCACCATCCAGTGGAGTAGTCCACAACATATGTGATAGTTGTTATAACCAGTAATTGAGGAAGGTTTTCCTAGTATCCTATGGAGTAGTCCATAAGGATGAGATAATAGTGATAACCAATACAACACACTCCCAACATGGTAAGTACAAAAAAAACTTAAATAGTTCAACTATCTTAGTACGTGTGAAATAAACATGAATTACAAATGCCAAAAGAATAGAATTACAAAAATCTTCAAGACATGCATGAAAATGTTTGGCCTGAATAGGTTTCTGTATTAAGAAAAAGTTCCAAGACACATATGTACATCATACATCACTAGCCCCAGTAGTGGCACATTGGAGCCACTTCTTTCTCCTCAAAGAACTGACTGAAAACTCTCTATGCTTCATGGGAGGAGCCAAGGTGAAAATTACTTACTCATACAATGGAAGGGGTATATATAGCCAAGGGTGATGATTTCCCCTTGTGACTCTTGGACTACCCTCATGACCGTTCAACTTCCTATGAATTTTCAATAGACATGAATCATCACCTTCATTGTGTGTCTGTTGGAATTTTACTTTACATTACATTCGGTTGCAACAGATATGACCCATAGTACTGATGTGGCTTCGAAAAATCATGACATAACTTGACATGGAACTGTTGCCATGGACTAGCTAGTTGTGGTGGAAATGTCAAGTTGATGTTGCTACTGAGAGATGGATGTGTTTTTGGGAGTGCATTATCTTCACCTTTGAATGGCTTGATGTTGCAGGGTCTTCAATGGTCTTGGTCTTGTAATATGGTTACATGCATATGTTCCTTTCACTTGAGCTTCTTTCCTCCATCCAACTACAAGTAATTCTTTTAGCATGCTTACTCCTTCTTCATCACATTCGTCGTCTTGCCATGATATGTAAGTCTACCTATTCATATAATTCACTCATGAAGAGACGCCATCAAATCCAAAACCTCCTACTTTAAGATGATGCATTATTTTCCATGGACCGGGCACAAGATAGATGACAGACTGGGAAGAGGGCCTAGTAATTATGCACCGTGTAGTTCCAGGTGATAGGGAGGGACATTGGTCACTCAGACTGCACAGAGTGCAACTCAGGCTTTGATGAGAAACTTTGGGGCACAATCTTCACTGTCATGGAAAAATGCATAGAGGCCACTAGGAGGCAGGATTGCACAATTGAGGTCACCAGTGGCAACTGCAAAGTGGGACCCTAAGGGGTACCTTCGTGCATTTTTCTGAGGGAAGGAAAGACAGGGAAGCAGAGGGACTAGAGAGGAAATTTCTCCTAGTTTCAAGGAGCAGTGAGTCCCGGCTGAGGGAGGTCACTAGGAGGACACCTGTGCATAGTTTTTGGGAGTAGTATAGACTTAGGTCTCTACACATTATGAGGTTCCAGCAGGTAGGGAGGAGGCTTGATGACTGGTATTACAAAGTGCACAGTTCAGGTCAGGCTTTGAGGCAGTTTCTTCACAATTCTGGGAAGAAAGGAAGACTCCTCACCTCTGGGATTTCACGGTGCAACTGTTGCGGGGGACAAACTCAAACACTATGTAGTTCTAGGAAACAAAGCAACATCACTGAGGGCTGAGACTACAAAGTGGAACTCAATCATAGTCTGGTGAAGTCGAGTTGTTCAATCATAATGATTTTCAGGAAAGCCAAAGTGTGGGAGGCAAGTGAACTTGTGAGGACTCGACATTGTGATCACAGAATTAACATACTTTGAAAACATGACAACATAGACCATCGGGACAACAAGACAAATAATTTTCCTCTATTAGACTATCTAGAGTTAAAAGGGACAAGTGGGACACTTGGGATAGACCTTTGGATGATCGTGACGACACTTATGCGACAGTGCTTACAACTTTGTGTATGAGTGTGATAGGTGTTTACATGCTAGGACAACTTGTATACATAAAGAACAACCTTCAAGGTCACTAGAATGGTTTGAAAACATGACATAACAACCAAACATGTCAAAAGACGACATTTGATCCAACAAGCAAAAGGGAGCAAGACACGTAGAGGAAAAACATGGAATGGCTTTCAATGCTTGCAACCATGCATGTCATTGAAGACGGAATGATATGAAAATTATAATCATTCCTTAAAGATACACTAAGAGTTGTATTTAAAAATGTGTTCTTTGTTTCCTACCCTACAAAGGGTTATGGATCAGATGGAGTCTTCATGTAGTCTTGATCTTCCATAATACCTTGGGTTCTTTGGTTTTCTTATCATTCTCCTCAGCTCCTTGACAGTCATCTAGCATGTCACCGTTCTTCGTGGCCCCTAAGAGACACAATTACGTAGTTTCAGTGGGCACTGATTGTTGTTGGATGATGCCCTAGGAGGACACATTTGCACAGTTTCAGGATGCAAGGAAGACTAGGCAATTGAGGGAAAAAAATGCACAGTTTTAGGAGGCAAGGCACTGTTACGGGATGAGGCCCTAGGAGGTTACAGTTGTGTAGCCTCAGAATGAAAGGTAGACTGGGAAGCTAAGGGACAAAACTGCGTAGTTTTAGGATGTAAGGCACTACTACGGAATGAGGCCCTGGGAGGACATACCTACATAGTTTTAGGATACAAGGAAAACTTGGCAGCTGAAATTCCTGAGGTACAAAAATACGTAGTTTCTCGAGACAGTGGGTTTCAACTAAGGAAACCAACTGAGGACACTAGAGGAAACCACTGCACAATTTTGAATTCTAAGGGAACCTAGGCTTTATACGCATTAGGTAGTTCCAACAAGTAAGGGAAAGGATTAAGGGTTACATGTGCAAAGTTTGCAGTTGAGGAAAGCTGGATGAGGCTAGGTTGCTAGCGAAACTCCAGAGTTTGGCTAAGTGTGGGATCAATGGAACTAGTGTGAATAGTGATAGAACTTGACTATGATCACACACTTGAACGCTTAGTGATACAAAATAGAGCATCCAGAACAAATAGCACATACTTCACTTAATGCAACAACCTTTGTGGAAGTTTATGATAAGTGCAGCTCCGATGATATAATTTGGGATGACAAAGGCAAAACTTGTGTAAGAATGTATGGACAGTTTGAAACATCTCTATGTGGCTAGGACAACCCATTCTCACAAATATTTCTCCTTGAAGTAAAAAAAACTTCCCTTTGCATAACAAGCAACAATCCCCATGCCCAAAGATGACATATACTATATAAAGATAAACATGTGGACACATCTTAAGATCAAAGAGGGAACCTTGATATCATCAACTTACCAAATAAGTGAATCAGGAATGATCAATCATAGGATCCACAATAGGATCCGAAATTCAAGTATAGGAAAAAATTTTGGAGGGTGTTGCAGACACTACAACACTTGGCGACACACTATTTGAATACCAACTTCTGTCTCCATGTTCGTTTTAGTGCAGGGCCTTGGTCCTTCAAGGAGTATTGATTCATCATTTAGATTGCTTTGGTTACCCTACTTACCCCATGGGCAAACATGGTCCCCTTTGTACCTTCTCAGTTGAACACAACATAAGATTCAACCAAATCATAATGTTTCTAATTGAGAAGGGTACTATAGCTCACAAGCTTATGATTTTCAGAGTATATCTTTCATCTCTGGTGTTGCTACACTACCAATAGGCCTGGACAGTACCTCAGCAGAGTCAAGGATGAACCCAAACATTCCTCCACTGCCAACAAGCCTGGACAGTACCCCGGCGGAGTTTCTTGCTTCACCTCTCTACGCAGGAAGTGTTTCTCTTCCTTCGCCTTTGTTATTTTTTTTAAAGAGAACCGTGCAAAGGAACTTATTTATTTTTAGGGTGGAAGAGGGATCCCAACTTACTAAGAGCAAGAGAGGATATTCCTCCAAATAATCTTATAAATACCTTTGATTTAGGTTTACTCGTTTAGATTTTTCCCCTTCCCCATTTCTACTAGTTTGATAAACTTGAAAAAACTAAAGAAAAAAAACTGAGTATAGGAATGAGGTTCCTAGACTAGAGAAGGGTCCATGGATGGAACAAAGCTCTCCTTATGGACAGATCATATTTTCCGTCAAGACTTCATCAGCCAAAAGTTACAACCAATTAGAAGGAATCTAGACACATGATTTACCAAATGTTGAAGTGTCACAAGACTCTTTGAAGCTTAGCCACATACACACTCAAAAGCCAAAATAGGTCCCGGCATAACACTTATTTGCATAATGAAAACAAATGGAAAATTGAACACGGAAGGAAACAAAGAAAAAATAAAGAAGACACAGAACCAAGAAACCAAAATCAAAAGAAAAGAGAACAAAATGACTAAAGAAAACATGATGTAAAACCAAAATAAGAAAACCAGGATGAACTACTAAGAACGAGTGCAAGATGAGTGCAAGGAAAGGAAAACTAAGATGCAACTAATGCTAATCCTATCCTAATAACTAGACAGTCAGGGTTATGTGTAATGAAATTTTTAGTGAAGCCACCATAGTCATTCCTCACCTACATTTATAAAGATATGAAGGATTGAAATAGATAAAACGTGGTGTGCAACAAAAAATACAAAAACTTGAAGACATTGCACACACGAAGGAAAGTCTTGCCTGTGGACAGAAATATGTGGTCACAACCACTACATTTACCCAATCTACATGCTTACCTCTTTGATGGATACCATTTTTCAACAAACCTCAGAAGCCTCTTGTGAGTGTGTCGCCATCTGCACTGAGCTTCTTAGAAAGTGTGATGAAGGATTGAAATTTGTTGCTTGCAATAGAGCTTTCCAAGTAATATTTTTCCAACCATTCAATGATTAGATTGTAAAATTCATGATGGTCATCTTGAAAGCCTCGTTATCTTTGAAGGGGTGAATTTTTTATTCGATAGATGGATCATGATGGGAATCTTGTATGGGAAGATGAATATGATCATTCTCAGCAATCATGCCAAGATAGTGAAGACCTACCATAACCATCAGCTTGCCTCACCTACTTGATTCAAATATGAAGAGAGATATGTTAAACAATGAATATTAGAGAACGAAAAGAAACTTTCAATAGATGTGCTAATGGGAAAATGATAAGCTAAATGACAGCCACCCAAGATAGGGAATTGGTCAAATGTACTAATTAAAACATGAGATTCTGAGTTTGTGATGAATACATAAAAATCCATTTGAACAATCTTGCAAATGCACTGAACAATCGAACCAAGTTTGTTGTGAGCTAGATATGAAAGACTACCTTCCTGCAACTACTGACCAATTGTGCAAGCATCATGGTCATCAAAAGAATTTAAAAAGGATGCTAGCACTATGAATGTGTGAAACGCGTTGATGCATGGGGAATGGAGAAGAACTCGATTCGTGGGATAGCTTGTGCATTCATCATCACCCAAGGCGATTTTGGTCTAACGAGAGGACAAATTTGTAGTAGAAGGTTTGCAAGAAGACTGAGGAGTTGATCATCAAGGGGGAAATTCTATAAGTATGATTCTCAGCAAAGATAGTCTTTGAGATGATTAACTTCATAATCCCATGATATCATGAGAGATGGACATCCCCAACCCAAGTTTGATGTAAGAGATTTGCATGAAGACGAATGAACTGCAATAGATTCGTGAATTTAGTCATACATGAAATTTTGAAAATTTGAAAGATCACACCCGGAATACCAAACATTTTTTACACAGGAATCCACATTGAATGAAACCATGTAGATAGATGAATTGTGCATGAGAAACTAGATATGATTTGGTTCGGGGGGCTTGCCAAAGTCGTGAAGTCCTAATATAATCATCAACATATGTTGAAGTGCCTCAACTCCCGGGCATGTCCCAAAACTTTCCAAAGTTGTAGAATCGCATTTTGAAGCTTAAACTATATCATTCATGGGTTGAGAGTGGTTTTTGTTTCTAATTTCAAAGCTGATCTCCGGATGGCAGCCATTTATGTCACAGGTTTCACCAGATTTTTTAGCTTCAACAACAATTAGATTTCTCAATTAAAGAGGCTCTTCTGATGGTACATCCAAAGATAAATGAATTGGTGATCTCGCATGAGCAAGTTGGTTAGACAAATTGTCTTCATGCAAAAGAACGGATGACGAAGAGTGGCAAGGATACACTATGATTAGATTGTTTTCAATTTTAACATGATAAAACTCACCGCCTTGTGTTAATCAAGGAGATAACTCATCAAATGAGGAAGCAAGAGAACATGGAGTATATTCGTCACACATAAATGTGTTGGGAATGGCAGGATGTAATCGAAGGTGAGTTGAAGAGAAAGTTTTGATATGAACATCTTCTTTGACCGGAGTGGATTCGAGATCTAAGTTAGAGTCTTCATGAGAAACCAGAAGATCACGTGATGTGCTTTGGAATTCATCATGGCATATGGACATGGAGTTATCATCATGGGATGAATACCACCCAAGGCTAGGGATTGATTGAAATAACTGATTGTACAAGATGTTCCACTGAGATTAGCAGATTGAGAATCGTTGAAGAATGGAAGCTCATTATTTTGATGCAAACAATTTTGAAAAAGAGGGGAAGGATTGATGGTGTCCTCACCTTCCAGCTCCTCTGCCTATGTAATGTGAATGCCTTGCACCTGATCGCAATTTGAGCCAGTAGCTTGAGAATCAAGAGAATGCGAACAACTGGTTGGTAAAGAAGTTTTATCAAGCGAGTCATGGTACAAGGAGTCATGGCTTGTAGATGATAGAGGATGGTAGAGATTCAAATGGGATTCGAGACTTGAGTTATGAATGGTGACGTCCTCTTGTGGAATGGAGGAGTGAATCTTTGCTACAAGCTTCCTGAGCCATTTTGGAATTTCCTACATTGAAGAGGGAGATGGATGAGAAGATGGGTTAGGGAATTTATGTGCAAATTTCATAGCTTCATGATCACCATAATGGGGCGCCCACATCGGGACTGGAAAATGAGGAGGACAAGGAACAAATAGGGTAGTGAGCTCCTCCTCTACAATCTAAGGTGTCTCATGATCAGAAATAATTAGGGAAGAATGGAAATCAGGAGGTTCATTATATTGGGAGATGTGAACCAAGCATCTAAAATCTTGTCTCAAGAAATCTGAGTTAAAAAGTTTGTTAGGAATTTCACAGCAAATGTGAAGAAACCAATCAACAAAGTCCTCAACTGATTCATTAGGATCCATTCCTAAACGAAAAAAAATTTAACAGACATGCCGATGGCTATACTTATCGAAAGCTTTCATCATCATTTCGGCAAGCTAACTAAATTAATTGATAGAAGCAATGGGTAATGTATGACACTAGCATTCAAAATGACCTATGACTGTTAGGGTGACTAATATAGCCCAGACATCTTTGGACTTTATTTGGTGATGATGGAAATGAGTCATAACTTAAATCACATGCACATGAAAAGATGGTTCACACTCACCATTGAACTTCAACTTGGATAGGTCATGAATAACTTCTATAGGGAAGGCTTCTGCATCTAAGTTTGTAGGAGGCCTTCGCAAGTTTGCAGCTAAGTGCGCACACCCCTACAGCTGAGTGCACAGGGTAAAGGAGTTTGTAATATGAACATTCAAGCTTAATAAAGAGTAATTCTGAATAAATACTTTGCATCTGAGTATTACTGTGAATTTTGTTAAGGTTATGTTTTTTCGCTTACTAATGTATTTTCCATGAAATAATGTGTAATTTTTGTGAAAATATGTTGAATCTATAATATTTATGCATGAATTAAGTGATTATCTATGTTCACGAAGTTAAGGGTTAATTCTACTAAGGTTTCTAATGAATTGGATAGATTTGCGCCATGGAAGATCTAGGGTTATTAACTAGTGCGTGAAAGTAGATGGACTGCTTCGTTAGGATCTATAAAGCCTAATCATAGAACTTCGTGAAGGTCTAGAAGCCATTTTATTAGAATTGCAGTAGCAAGAACTAGAAGGATATTGATCTGTGTGAACACAGATTTGAGCTACCAGAACTTGAAACTGGTTATCACACTATCTCTGGATGTGGAAACCTGGTTCTAGCATCCCCCAATACTACTTCAGGTGAGACTGCAACCTGCACTATGCAGGTCATTGCTGAAAGGGCCAGCAGTTAGGGATTTTTTGGTTGGCACGAACAACTTTGAACCTGGGTCAGGACCCCTTTAGCCAACGAATGGTTCCATTGTCGGGACCAAAATCTATCTAAGAGATGTGTGATAAATGGTTCCCTACAAAGAAAGAGTTTGACAATTGGATTGATCAAAATGTGAGTGCGTCCACGGCCAAAGAGAAAAGGAGCCCTAAATTTTCCAAGGAATAATGGTTGCATAGATTTTTGTACACAGACGAGACTGACACATTCTTATGTTTCTTCCATGAAGAACTACACGAGCGGTTGTCTAAATTGGCCGATAGTCAAGGGACATGGAGGCTTAACAGTCCTATAGTGTTGACTCTTGAGTTGGTGCAACATCTAGAGGCAACAGAAAGAAATACCGCGTGGGCTATGGATCACTGGATTGATCATACATTGGAAATTTTTGTGACTTATTTCACGATCTATAGGAATATCAGCTATAGTGAAGCGGAACAAAGGCTATTTAAAGGACCGCAAGGTAAGTATTTGAAATCATTAAAGACTTCGATTAAAATGTTGTTATGTGAAAAGAGGGTTATGTATTTAGCTTGATGTTTGTGGCTACATGAATCGGGAGATTCTTTAGAAGAAACAAAGGATCCAACCCAGAATATAATCCTCTCATTGAACCCCCTTCGAGTGATGACGAAGGGATGGTGTTGACCATGCCACAAAGTGTAGTTCAGTTAATTACGCAGGGTATTCCGAGGATACCTCATCCATCCACTCCACTCCACCTCCACCTCTGCCTGATACACCTATGCCTACACTACCTCCACATCCATTTCCACCATTCAACATGGCAAACGCAATGAAGATGCTGATTTTTAAAGGAACATAGAGTGAAGATCCCGAACAGTTTTGGTTTGTCGCAGGAGCTGTTTGGACAACATAGCATATTATGGATGATAATATTAAGATTGCACAAATGGTTACATCCTTACAAGATCGTGCATTAACATGGTATATCAAGTATTACACTGATAATCCCTACGCGACATTGGTAGATACCCACCTAGCTCTAAACCGAGAGTTCAATAAGCCTAAGTCAGAGGCACAGCCGATAATTGAATTTGAGGAATTTGATAGAAGATAGATGAGACACCTTTGGACTTTGGCAAGAAGTTAAAGTGCTTGATCAGGCAGGCCAATATGGTAATCATAGATTCCCAACATCCTGACTAGTTTATAGCATTGCTCTTGCCACATTTAAGAGTACCTCTGTCACAACAAAAGATAGCAACCCAAGTGGAAGCCTTGGAGATCACGATGAGGTTGGATGCCTCGCCTATACATGATACAAAGCTTGGAGTGAAACATATTCACTCACAGATGGAAAGCCTACACTTGGAGTTGCAGAGCTTGAAGAAAGGAAAGGAAGCTTAGCTAGAGGTGCATGTTGAGGTCTGGTGTCTGAAGTGTAAGAGCCATGGACAAGATAAGAATCATTGCCCAGTTTAAGAATTATATTACAGGGGGAGGGCCTATTCCCCTGAAACCAGAGAATAATGTTGGGACAAGTGTGGGAGTTTCTCTATCAAGCGCTATCTATCAGGTTACAAGAAAATATGCTACTCACAACTACCATTTATTGCAAAAATTTGTACAGACCCCTCAATAGTTGTTTTGCAATTTCCATAACTCTGTAGGACACGATGAATGCGATTGTAGGACTTATGAGCTGATGATGGATAGAACCCCTACCTACATGATGCAGGTAGAAAACCGGCCTCACGATCAAGGCACAAGAGTAGAGCGCAAAGGATTCCAAGGTCGATGACGACGAAGAGGGGCTAGACCACGTCAAGGGCATGGGAAGGTAATATGCTCTAATTGTGGTGATGCAGGGCACTTCACGTGAGATTGTGCAAACCCCAGACATCCTTCATGTCAGTATTGTCAACAGTTTGACCATGTCATAGAGGAATGCGGTCCTTATAGCCAAGATGAAAGAAACGAAGGCACAACCCCAGCAGCCAGCGCAGAACATTCAAATGATGAGAGTTGAGCCCCACGAAGAATATCAGAGCATATATATCGTGCTGAGAAGTCATATGGCGACTAGTGTAGACAAAGGTAAGAAGCTTGAGGAATATGGATGGGTACGCAAGGCTGCTGAGAAGGAAGTAGATTTTGATCTTAATCACGCTAAATAAACCTTCATGGAAGCCAAGAAGAACTTTGATGAGGCCTCTACCTTAGGAAGTCAGGAGAAGATGCCAGAAACTAGTGCGACACAAGAAGTAGATCATTCAATACTCACTACTTTCCAGAAGACTTGGATGAAGCTTCTGCATGATTTGAAAGTAATAGAAATGTTACACAGTAATTGTCACTGCCTTCATCCCAATCTTCCTATTGTGTCATGAGTCCAAAATCATTCATGCTCATGCTCTCTGATGTTGCCAAATGACCCACTTTGCCAAAGTTTCTGCCTCATCGCGTCTGTTGTCCAAATAAACGCGCTGATGAGTGCTCCAAAATAGTCCAGAAGCGCTGTCATCGCGGAAGTACACGTGATTCCCGCGGTGGTCGAATTTCATGTTCCAGAGCAACTATTGATTGTAGTTTCCCGCAATGACATGACTATCTCCGTTATGTAATAGTGATGTCAGCGCGGTAGACCAGTTATGTTCCCGCGATGATCCAGTTTGGGTGAGTTTGTTCCAACATTCGGCTTTCCAAATGACTCCAGACTTGGTTTTTGGCCTTGTTTATGTCACCCTCCTTTATCTGGCATGGCTATTCCGTCACTTGTGCTACCTTCCTTGGAGATAAGCTCATCCTCCCACCATTCATGAAGACTCCTCCTATTTAAACTCTCACCATTTCTATGGGCTGTAGTTTGGAATTCTTAGTCTTTGGAGTGTTGCTGATAGTATTGTGAGCTTGTTAGATAGCTGGTGTGAGTGTGACAAGTGTGGATTTGTTGATAGCTTGAGGAAGGTTTATTAAGTGCTTTTGACCTTGTGTAAAACTTGTGAGTGAGAGAGACTTGTGTATTGGGAGATCCACTGTCAAGAGTGAATGCTTGAGGAACATGCTGGCTAGACCCTCCTGAGAAGGCTTGTGATGTCAAGACCTTGGTTGTAAGATTACTCTATTTCATATTTAATGCAACCAATGATGTTTTCCTATGTCTTGTATGTAATGTACTAGATAGCTCATGACTTCTTGACTTTGTGGGTAAATAGATCATTTGTTGTATCCGGTTACGTGATTTGTTGTATTTCCTTTGCTTTGTTTCAAGTTGATTACTCATTAGGAGAAGGAAGCGGAAGCTGGAGCAGCGCAACAGAACTCCATCGACCACCAGTTGAGGTAGGCCTCCAACTTGAACTATTTAAGGAAGATTGTTGTTGATTTGTCCTTGTTTGTGACTAGACCCACTCTAGGGCTAGAGGGGTTGCCTCTGTCCGCAAAGGGAACACTTTCCTGCATCACAAGAACGGTTGCAAGAATTAATATAAAAGTGTGCTAATAAGAAAAATACTCCCATTGAACAATGCATAGTAAGAAAAATGCGAACGGGGCGCAAGATGAGGCTGACCATGCAGATAGGCGAATATGAAATGGACCAAGCAATCTTGGATCTGGGGTCTGACGCAAATTTCCTTCCCAAACAGGCCTTGGAGAGAATGGGGATACCTACACTAAAGTGGTCTCCTATTCAGTTGCGCATGGAAAATAAACAGAAGATTATTCCAATGGGTGCTTATACAGTGTAACATTGGACATTGAGGGTGCAAGCGTGCTGGCTAACATTTAGGTCATTGAAATAGTGGATGATATTAACCCTTACCCAGTGCCACTAGGAATTGACTGGGATATTGATATGAATGTGGTAATCAACTTGAAGAAGCAGAAGATGATGTTTGAGAAGAAGTTGCTCTAGGTTGTAGTGCCACGAGATCCTACGAAAGGAGTGCATTATACTGAGCTTGTTCATGACTATGTAGAAAGTGATGATGACCTGGATCAAATATACAAGATAAAAATGCGGGATGAGGATGGGATCAATCCTACGATCGATGGATGAATTATGTGGGACAGGGATAGCTCCTGCACCACATATTCAGATGAAGAGGTTGAACACTGGCAGAATCGGCTACATGAAGTATCTACTCTCTGTTGTAATATGATGACCAAGTCACTCTGATGTGTCTAGACTGAGGTAAGAAATATTATGCATTATGATGGTTTGACTGATGTGGAACTACTTTTAGATGAATTTGAAAGGGAAGTACCGGAAGAGCACAGCTTCTAGGCACTAGAGTTGGCGTTGCATGCTACAGCTACCCGTTGGTGGGGGTAAGCACAAGGAGAGCTTTGCTGGATGGAAATAATACAAAAGAATGATGAAGTTAATGTTTGGATATGCTCACACTAGAATGACAGAAAAATACAGTGGGAAGGATGATCTGTGCGATCATTTGGCATGATGGACTAAGGACTTTGGAATATAACGACAACTGGAATGGGTGCACATTTTCTATCATACGTTAGATACAATCCCAATGAACTGGTACCTGGAAATAGAATTATGCCATGGAAAAGCAGAGTCGGACATCTTAAGGGAGAGTTTTTTATTAACTTTCAGCTTTGAGGATGGGTTTGAGAGCATTGATGGACTGCTACAAGAGATAAAAGAAGCTATATTCTAAACAACAAAGGAACTATTTGAATGGAATTAGCCGGATTGGAGTGTGCAGCTACACCATGTGATGGAATGTTATAATGTGACTGCTGAAGAAGATGAACAATATCTGTAGAATATTACAATTCCAGAAACTTAAGGAAAATGCAAAGTAGAATGACTGAAGGTTGCAAACCCAGATATATTAGAGCCTTTGAAAACTCGACAAGTAAACATTGGATCTGAAGAAAAACCTAAGTTCGTGAAGATACAAGACTATTGGGTTGAAGACATGGTTAAAAATGTCCTTGAGCTGCTACGCAAGTACTAGGATTTACTCCCAATGAATTTTTCAGATTTGAAAGGAATCATCAGAGATTTAGGTGTTATGAAGATCACATTGAAGCAAGATGTGAAGCCTGTTAAGCAGATACCTTATCAGCTGAATCCAAAATATAAAGAGAAGGTGTTCCTGGAACTAGATAAGATGCTGGATGCTAGTATTATTGAGCCAGTAGAAGAATCATATTGGGTAAGCCCAATGATGGTCCAAGAAAAGAAAAAAATGGCGAAATCAGCATATGCGTAGATCTATGGAAGTTGAATGATGCTTATGGGTATGATCCATTTCCAACACCATTTACTGTCGAAGTGTTAAAGAATGTTGGCGGACAAGAGGCGTATTCGTTCACTGATGGATTTTCGGGATATCATCAAACAAAGATCATGCTGGAAGATCCAAGTAAAACAACCTTCATGACTAAGTGGGGTTACTTTCAATATACAGTTATGCCATTCATCTTGAAGAACACATCTGCAATCTTTTCCTCAGTAGTGGTCGCAGCGTTCATTGAGTTTATTCATAAATTCCTCAAGGTATATTTTGATGATTGGACTATGTTTGGGTTGGTAAAGCGCCATGTTGCGAGTCTTTTCCTCATGCTAGATACATGTCGAAGGTATCACATCACGCTAAACTCTGAAGAAGTGTATATTCTATGTGCCCTTTGGGATTTTTCTTGGCCACGTCATATGTAAATAGGGATTGATGGTGGACCCTACAAAGATCATCGTAATTGTGAATTTGGAAGCTCCTAGGAATGTGAAACAACTGCGCACGACATTGGGACACACTAGGTATTACAAGAAGTTTATCAAGGCGTATGCCTAGAGAACTGTGTCGATGGAGAAATTGTTAAAGAAAGATGCGATGTTTTGTTGGGATGAAGACTGTCAGCACAACTTGGATGTCTTGAAGGAGAAAATGGTCACAATGCCTATTTTGGTAATTCCAGACTGGAAGAAGGAGTTCCATGTTCATGTAGATGCCTCTTGCATTGTGCTAGGAGCAGTATTAACACAAGCAGGTGAGGGAGAGAATGATCATTCAATAGCATTCATGAGCAGAAAGTTATCCAAAGATGAGAAGAATTACTCCACTACAGAACATGAAGGGTTAGCAATGGTCTACACACCACAAAAGTTTAAGCATTATTTGTTGGGTGGACACTTCAAATGTATACAGATCACTCTGCGATGAAGTACCTAGTCAATAAGCCTATGTTGGGAGGGAAGATATGATGATGGTTACTCTTGTTCCAAGAGTATGACTTTGAAGTGATTGTGAAACTTGGAAGACTAAATATAGATCTAGACCATCTATCGCAGATTGAAACAGGTGAATAACTAGGTAGTTTGGAGGAAGGACTGCCAGATGTGCAGCTCTTTGTGGTATGCATGGCGGATGATAATTTTTCCAATATCATTCAATTTTTAACAACAGGAAAAGCTCTGGAAGGTTACTCCAATCAACAGAAGAAGGAGCTAGTAGTTCGCGCTGCGAATTTTTCAATGATTGCAAGTCATTTGTATAACATGGGAACAAATGAGATACTGCGAATGTATGTTCCAGATTTTGAATGTGCTAGTATCCTAGCTGAAGCCCATGGAGGAGTGGCAGGAGGTCACTATGCAGGGAAAGTGACCACACAGAAGATTTTCCACGCTAGGTTATGGTGGCTGACATTACACAAGGATTCTAAGGCATACTACAACACGTACAATGCTTGCAAAAGGACAGGAAAGCCTTCGCGGAGGGATGAATTACATTAAATCCTCAGGTCTCATTGCAGGTATTTGATAAATAAGCCATTGAATTTATAGGTCCAATACAACCACCGAGTAAGAAGACGGGTGTGCGATACATCGTTAATGCTGCAGAGTATTTAACAAGATGGGCGGAAGCATAGCTTGTGAAGAATTGTACAACTGTGACTACTGCGAAGTTTTTGTTTGAATATGTCTCAACAAGGTTTGGATTCCCTAAGATATTGATGAGTGATAGGGACACACATTTCTTGATTGAAACGATGACCACGATGCTTGTGTAATTCCAGGTGTATCATTAGAAGAACATGCCTTATCACCCATAGGAGAATGGAACAATGGAAGCTTTTAACAGGATTTTGGAGCATGCATTGATGAAGGTATGTAACACGCAGAGGAATGACTAGGACATGCATGTACCTGCTATTTTATGGGCTTATAGAACAGCCTGCAAGAAGTTGACTGGTCAAATTCCATTTAGGTTAGTCTATGGAATTGAAGCAGTAATGCCTATGGAGTATATTGTCCCTATTTTACGTATTTCTACATTGACAGAGATGGTGGATCATGAGAACTTAGAGGAACAACTCACACAGATCGTGGAGATAGAAGAAGACCGCTTTCTTGCAGCCTTTCACAGAAGTGCAAAAGGAATGCGAGAAGGCATGGCATGATCAACATATTAAGTTGCACACATTCAAGGTAAATGATTTAGTGTTGCTATATGACAACAAGTTCAAAAAATTTCCAGGAAAGTTTCAAATGCACTAGTTGGGGCCATATGTTATTAATGACATCATGGATGGTGGCTCAGTTCAGCTCACGAAGCTGAATGGGGAACCATTCCATGGAAAAGTGAACAAAAGTAGGATGAAGTTGTACATAGGGGATCCTGCCCCTACGCAATGATTATATGGAAGCAGGAGAGTCTTAGAAATCCAGGTAGCTACAAGGGTTTGTGGGACTATAAACTACGATGCCCGCTTAAGTGCAAAATGTGGTATGGAGGTTGTGCGACAGACGATAGAAGTGCTCTAGGTGAAGCTGTGTTGGATGAGCTACGACATGGAGGATGGTGTCATGTAGAGGGGTCTAAAAGTAGCCGTTGGAGCTACTATTCATGATTTTATGGCCAAAAACCAATTAAAAGGAGTGGGTAGGCACCATTTATGGCAAAACACTTTGGCGATCTGCCACCAAAGTTGTATTTATGATGACAAGTTGGGGGGAATGGCCAGATTTGAATTCAAATCCTCCTATAAATTGCGCATGTTAGTCCACTAAAGAACACTTTACATTCTAAGAATTGTGTCTGAGCCCTCTTGCTATCGCTTTGTGAAGATTGAAGATTGGGAAGGACTTGTGTCGAGACCCTCATTTGCAAATTTGTCAGCAGAAGACCATGAGTTGTTCTTAGAACGAATGACTGCCACAAACCCCACAGAAGTTGTAAGTTCCAAAGCTGTCATTTCTGACGCATTGGGGCCTGAGATTTCAAGTATGGAAGCTACAACCCCTATGCATACTATGTCGAGGTTTCATAGACCAAAGAAATCAGCTACAAAGGAGAAGAAAAAGAAGTCGATGCCAGTGAGACAATCATCGAGGAAGAACCCGAAGGTGCGATAGAAGGAGAAAAAGGATAAACAGCTTCGGAAAGTGGTCGATATGGAGGAGGAATTACAAGGCATAGAGGAATTGGATGCCGAAGAGGTCGAGCCTATATCACAACTCCTTGAGTATATCCCTCTGTGAAAGGGAAAAACCAAAGTTACTAAGGACCCAGATTCCAGGAAATTTACGGTTTCGACACCCTTGTTGCCTAAACATGTGCAATTTGAAGGAACAACATTAGCACACATTCCAATGCTAAAATGGAGGATTGGGACCTCACAAACCATGAGAGGTTCCCACATTTGGTGACTAGTAAGTATATGACAAAAAACTACTATGAGGAGACTCGGGTTACGCGGTTAGAACCCATGAAGTGGGTCAGAGGTGTTGAGTAGGCGACGTTGTTGCACATGCTCTGCATGCCACATTTTCATAGGTTAAAAATCAACATGGTGTGTGTGTGGGATCTCCTCATGCTGGTGCATGATGGGTGCCTATGGCTTGGGGAGCCCATTTCGATCACAAACATGTTAATTCATCGGATCACAAATCCGCCCTACAAAGGGGCAGACCCTACCAAGGATTTTGGAGGGAAAAGTGGAGAAAACAAATTAGCAGATGAGATGAAGGCTAACTATAGGCTCATTAAAAGGTCATGCAGATACTCTATCCACTCTATTCAGGACTAGGAAGTGCAGTTCCCCAACTAGATTTTTGCTAGAAAAATCATGAGGAAATGTGGCGCGGACAAAGTTTCGGCGCTAGTCTTATCATTAGCTGCCCAGTGCGCAAAGGGAGTTCAATACAATTGGGCGAAGTATCTATGCAAGGAGTTCCTTGTGAATTGTCGCGAAACTCATGAAGAAAGCAAGTCATTCAACTAAGCATGGATTTTGTTGTCTATTGTATTTGTAGCATGGAAGTTTCCAGACAACAACCAATTTCCTCTGCAGGCGAGAGATTTACGATAAGCAGTGAAGTTTGTTTCGCTATGGTCCATAAAGGATCTTGAAAGGATCAAGGTGTCAGAAATTTTCTAGATCTTGATGCAGATGGACCTTCGCATGGTTATCAGTTAGAGGCCAAGGTTGTCCCCAATCTTATTGTAGAAATTGACAGCATTCACGTAGTTCAAGGCTGACTTCCACAATGTTTCAATCAGGGCACGAAAGGACCCAAAGCACCTATGGCACATGTTGCCATATTTGGTATTTGAGACGGGCATGCAGGAGATTGTGGGGAGTTGGCTAGCAGAGTGGCATGAACCCATGGAGCTTGGTGTAGGTACAAGCAATGGTGAAGAAACCTCTGCCATACAATCGACTGTTGCACAGAAACATAAAGAGGCAACTCAAAAGGTCGCACGAGCTCTATATGAGTAGAAGAAGAAGGAAGCTACTGCTAAGGTAGATGTAGAGAAAGAGTGAGCAAAGAAAGAGCACATTGTAAAAGAACAGGCTCAGAAATAACGCCCGAACATAGAAGAAGTAGAAGAATCAGCTTCACAACACACAAATGAGCAGGAACTTTCAAGGTAGGAAGAAGGTGGTGGAGAGGAGCAGAGTAGTCCTTTCACCTTGAAGAAGCGTAAAAAGGAGAAGGATCTTGGGCAATGAAAAAAGCATAAGTCAGATAAGCAGACGCACATTGACTCATTGTTCCTGACAAAAGGGGATATTGATGCGATCGATGACAAAGTTAGAGACAAGAGCATAGAGCTATGGCAACAATTTGAGAAACAGTATATGCAGACGCTGGGGAGCGTCCAACATGATCGGTGTGAGATAAAGATCTAGACTGGAATGATTCAAGCCAGCGTTGGGAAAGTTAGCGGGGTGCAAGCGAGCCTGGCACAAGGAAGTGGATTAGTAGTAGATCTAGAACAGACTGAAGACCTCTGAGTCATACCTTTACCAGAAGGGTTTGTTCGAGTGGAGTCAGATAATGACCGTGCAATGTTGAATACAATGAATGGCATGGGAGTTAACTTGTCTTCGCTACCACAGTAGACTCTCCATGCATTAGATCAGGGGGTTTTAGATGAACTAAGCATCAGGTATCAGTGCACCCTCACAATCATAAGTGAGTTCAAGGTGAATAATGAGCAGATGTTCGAAGAGAAAGCTCAGGAGCTGAAGGAAAATGAGGAGCTATAGACATGAAGTCAGAGCCTAGAGACAACAATAGAGAAAGCTTGCAAGTCGGTTCCGGAATTGAACATCCCAGAGGATGCTGCAGCTACAACAAAATTATGAAAATTGGTTGTTGCTATTCACACATCAAAGGAGGAAATTGGTTGGGTTACTTTTTATTTTCAGATGAATATATCAGAGCTACTACTGAAGTTTCAGCCAACTACTCTGCCAGAGGTCCGGGAGCAATGCAGAGCAGCTATCAAAGAGAATATGAACACGTTGGATACCGCAATCACAGCCTGTTCAATGATGTTTGACCAAGCAAGGGAGTTATGGAAAACCTTACAAGAGGACCCAAACTTGTAGAGGTTGAACACAGATGTCAGGGAGACACAGCGTAAGTACAATGAGGTCTGAGTGACTTCATTCACTTTGGTGGTAGTGCAATGCCTCATGAAGTTACAGGAAGGCAAGCAGATGCAAGCCCAAACAAAAGAATTACAGAGAAAAGAGGCCCTTCTAAAAGCCAAATTATAGTCATGGCTTGAGGGAGCCTGCCAGCTTACTCTGTCGCTCTAGGAAAAGCTAAAGGTGTTGCATTAGACATAGAGGAAAATATGCCTAGCAGTGGAAGGCTCGACAACAGAGAAGTTGGTAGAAGAACTACAGCAGGCCACGACGCAGAGCATTGCTGAAGTTGTAGTACTACAAGTTGAGCTAGGTGCTCTCTGCAGCAAAATCGAGGCGTTAGCTGAGTGAATCGAGGGTGAGTCACCATATTTTTGTTAGGGGCATGTTGGGGTAGGGTCCCTAGGGTCAGTTTTGGGGTTAATTAACCCAAATTTTTGTATAAGCTTTGCAAAAGATATAAAGTCTCTACAAAATGTGGATGCAGAGTGCGCAATTAGATAGGAGTTAAAGAGGTTTTATCCCTTTGATTGGGTTAGTTTTGAGACTCACCCATGGTCCATAGAACATGGTATTACATTGAAGAATGCTATATATAGTGGAGTCATAGCGATTCTAGAGGTAGTATTTGATAATTAGGAGTCAAGATAAAGACTATTTTGGGCAAGTGTTAAGACATGAAGGCTCTGCTTCTTGTACGTAGGTGAAAGGGGAAGACTCTTACAACTGAGTGCGTAGGAGGCCTTGGTAAGTCTGCAGCTGAGTGCGTAGACCCCTGCTAATGGGTGTTTAGGTTAAAGGAGTTTGTAATATGAATATTGAAGCTTAATAAGGACTAATTCTGAAGAAATACTTTTCATCTAAGTGTCACTGTGAATTATCTTAATGTTATGTTCTATTGCTTACTAATGTATTTTCCATGAAATAATGTGTAATTGCTACACAAATCCATTGAATCTATAATATTTATGCATGAATTAAGTGATTATCTATGTTCGCGAAGTTAAGGGTTAATTTTATTATTCTTTCTGATGAATTGTATAGATCTGCATGAAGGAATATATATAGTTATTAACTACTATGTGAAAGTAGATGGATTGCTTCCTTGGGATCTATAAAGCCTGATCCTAGACCTTCACGAAGGTCTAGAAGCCATTTTCTTATAATTTTAGTAGTGAGCCCTAGAAGGATACTGATCTGCATGAAGGTAGATATGAGCTACCAGAGCTTCAAACAGGTTATCTCATTGTCTCTAGATGTGGAAACCTAGTTCTAGCATCCCCCAATACTTCTTCGAGTGAGAATGTAGCCTATGCTATGTAGGTTGTTGCTAAAAGGGCCAGCAGTTAGGGTTTTGTAGGTTGGCACAAACAACTCTGAACCTAGGTCAGGCCCCCTTAAGCCAACAAGATGTGACAGTCATTATAACCAGTAAGTGAGGAAGGTTTGTCTAGTATCCTGTGGAGTTCTCCATAAGGATGAGATAATAGTGATAACCAATACAACACATTCCCAACAAGGTAAGTAATAAAACAACCTAAATAGATCAATTATCTTATTACATGTGAAGCAAACATGAATTAAAAATGACAAAAGAATAGCCTTACATAAATCTTCAAGACAAGCATGAAAACATGCTGGACTAAATAGGCTTTTGTATTAGGAAAAAGTTTCAAGAGACATATGTACATCGTACATCACTAGCCCCACTTGCGGGCCATTGGAGCCACTCCTTTCTCCTCAAAGAACTGACTGAAAAATCTCCATGCTTCGTGGGAGGAGCCAAGGTGAAAATTCCTTGCTCATACAATGGGAGGGGTATATATAGCCAAGGGTGATGCTTGCCCCTTGTGACTCTCGAACTAATCTCACCTTGTGACTCTTGGACTACCCTCATGACCATTCAAATTCCCATGAATTTTCAACTGACATGACTCTTCATCTTCATTGTGTGTCCATTGGACTTTCACTTTACATTACATTCAGTTACAACTTATATGGCCCATAGTAGTGATATGGCCTTGAAAACTCATGACACAACTTGGCATGATACTGATGACATGGACTGGCTAGTTCTGGTGGAAATGTCAATCTGATCTTATTACTGAGTGATGGATGTGTTCTTGGGTGTGATTTTTCTTCACCTTCGCATGGCTTGATGCTATAGGGTTTTCAATGGTATTGTGTTCCTTTCACTTGAGCTTTTTTCGTCCACCCAACTGCATGTAAGTGTACCTATTAGTGTACCTATTCCTACAATTCACTCATGATGGGATGACATCAAATCCAAAACCTCCTAGTATAAGATGATCCATTATTTCCATGGACCGAGCCCGAGACATATGAAAGGCTGGGAAGAGGGTCTAGTAGTTGTGTACTGCATAGTTCCAGGTGATAAGGAGGGAGACTGGTCACTAAGACTGCACAGAGCACAACTTAGACTTCGATGAGGATATCTGGGGCAGAGTCTTCACTATCAGGGAAACCGCACAGAGGCCACTGGGAGGTAGGATAACGTAGTTTAGGTCACTAGTGGAAGCTATAAGGTGGGACCCTAAGGGGCACCTCTGTGCAATTTTATGAGGGAAGACAAGACAGGGAAGTAGAGGGACTAGAGAGGATAGTTTTGTGTTGCTTCTGGGCGCAGTGAGTCCTGACTGAGGGGGGTCACTAGGAGGACATCTCTATGTAGTTTATGCAAGAAGTGCAACTCAGGTTTCTGTGAATTTTGGGGTTCTAGTAGGAGGGAGGAGGATTGATTATTGATCTTGTGAAGTCTATAGTTCAGGTTAGGCTTTGAGTTACTTTCTGCGCAATTTTAGGATGGAAGGAATACTACTCACCTCTTGAATTGTGTAGTGCAACTGTCGACAACCTCGAAAACTGCACAATTCCAGGCAATAGAGCAACATCACTAAGGGCTGAGACTACGCAGTGCAACTCAGTCAGAGTCAGGTGAAGTGGATTTATTCAGTCAGAAGGATATTCAGGAAAATGGCTAAGTGTGCGAGGCAAGTGAAATTGTGATGACTCGACATTGTGATCACACACTTAGCATACTTCAACAACATGAAACCATAGGCCACTGGGACAACAATATAAAGCATTTCCCTCTATCCGTCTGTCTAGAGTTAAAAATGACAAGTCCAACACTTGTGATAGACCTTTGGATGACCGTGACGACACTTCTGCGACAGTGCTTACAACTTTGTGTATGAATGAAATAGGTGTTTACATGGCTAGGACAACTTTTATACATAAAGATCAACCTTCAAGGTCACCATAACAGTTCTCAAACATGACAAAACAACCAAACATGTCAAAATATGACACTTGATCCAACAAGCGAAAGGAAGCAAGACACGTAGAGGAAAAACATGGAATGACTTTCAGTGCTTGCAACCATGCATGTCATTGAAGACAGAATGATATGAAAATGATAAGCATTCCTTAAAGATACACTAAGAGGTGTATTCCAAAAGGTGTTCTTTGTTTTCCATACCTACCCTCCAAAGGGCTATGTATCAGATGGAGTCTTCATGAAGTCCCGATATTCCATCATACCATGAGTTCCTCAGTCTTCTTATCTTTCTCCTCAGCTCCTTGAGAGTCATCTAGCATGTCATCCTTCTTCATGGACCTTGAGAGACACAATTGTGTAGGTTTAGTGGGAAGTGACTGCTATGGGATGATGCCTTGGGGGGACACATCTGCGCAGTTTCAGGATGCAAGGAAAACTAGGAAGCTAAGGGAAAATCTTCCTAGTTTTAGAATACAAGGCACTGTTGTGGGATGAGGCCCTAGGAGGACACATCTGCATAGTTTCACAATGCAAGGAAAACTAAGCAGTTTAGGGACAAAACTACACAGTTTTAGGATGCAAGGCACTGCTACAGGATGAGGCCCTAGGAGGAGACATCTGCGTAGTTTCATGATGCAAGGTGAATTGGATAGTTGAAATACCCAAGGGACAAAAATGCGTTGTTTCTTGAGACAGTGGGTTCGAGTTGAGGGAAGGACATTGGAGGAAACCACTGAGTAGTTTTGAATGCTAAGGGATGTTGGGCTCTCTACACATTACGTAGTTCCACTAGGAAAGGGAAAAGCATGAGGGTTACATATGAAAAGTGCACAGTTTAGGAATGTTGGATGAGGCTAGGTTGCTAAGGAAACTCCAGAGTTTGCTTAACTGTGAAATCAATGGAACTAATGTGAAAAGTGATAGAACTTGACTACGATCAAACACCTCAACACTTAGTGATGCAACATAGACTATCCAGAAAAAATAACACATGCTTCACTTAATCCAACAACCTTTGTGGTAGCTTACGGAAAGTGCATCTCCAATGATAGATTTTGGGAGGATAAAGACGACACTTGTGTAAGAGTGTGTGAAATGAGTGTGAAACATGTCTAGGTGGTGAGGACAAACCATTCTCACAATATTTCCCCTTGAAACAAAATAAACTTCCCTTTGCATAGCAAGCAGTAATCCCCATGCCCAAAGATGACACATACTATATAAAGATAAAAGCATGTGTGACTCTTAAGATCGAGAGGGAATATTGAGATCATCAACTTACCAAATAAGTGACTATAGAATGATCGATCACAAGATCCAAAGTAGGTTCTGAAATTTAAGTATAGGCCAAAAGGTGTTGCAACTGCCACAACACATGGATAATAGAAATAGTCACAAACCCAGAATTTGGATTGTGAGTGCACATAGTAAGGCATTGAAAAGAAACTAGAAACAAGGTTGTTTGGTAAAGATAGTGTGGTCCCTAGATGTGTTGTACTCTTGTTATGTACATGTGGTGTTGTGTATATATTATACATGTGGTGTTGTGTACATGGTTTATAGGTGGTGATGTGCACATCTAGTGTTGTGTAAATGTGGTGTTGTGTGCATGTTGTACATTTGGTGTTATGTACATGTGATCCAGGTTGGATCATTATATTGCTTCTCATCCATCTCGATGCTTTTAGAGTGGAAAAAATGGAGGGATCAACTCACAGGACCTTTTTTACCGATGTGATTGTTTGAAGCATCAAGTGAGATTTTTTTCAGGGTAAAAATTTGCCTCTTTAGCATCACACATTTCCATATTTTTATAAACATAGATATATTTCCAACCATGCAAGAAGTGCATCAAGCAAAGTCCGTAGGAAAAAGCTATTTCACTCAGAAGTTAACCTTCCTATTTTCATACCTATTATTTTGAAAGATGTAGCATCAGTCCCAATTATTCATGGAAAAAGGGTCTAGCCACGTGGTTATGGTGTAAAAGACTCTAGAGGAGTCTATATTTTAATTCTAGTTAAGAGTTTATTTAGTCAAACTTAACCACTAGTAGGCTATCAGGATATGTTATAACCATGCCACTAGATGGAAGAGGCATTACATTATTTTGAGTTCATTTATTGCATAGATGAGAAAATATAGCTAAGAGGGATAGGAGGTAGAGAAAATAGAGATTATTTGTGCATTGTAATAGCCCACGAGTGACATGCCACACTTCTTTGTACCTACAACCATATTTCTAGAAAGAGAAGGAGAGTGGAGCAACCTCACCTTCCATGTAGGTTTTCTCCTTAAAGGGTTTCCCAGAGCATATCTTGTGTCTTATGTGTGTGTGAGATTTTTATTCTTTCATTCTCTATTTTCTACATAATTTCCATTTTCATGCATGCACTAATTATAGTAAAATCTATAGATCTAATAATTTAATAAAATTGTAATAGTGTATAATTTCATATTTCAAATATAATATTATCATATATGTTGTGGAAAATTGTCGAGTGGAATATCCATGGTAGTTTATGGATCATATTTTTATTAGATCTTGTTTCTTTGGGTATTTTGTGGATATTTTTAAGGGATATAGATTGGCGGGGTTGAAAATCGTAAAACGCTAATCATGACCACCGAATCTGTAAATGACCCTCATGGTCCTGCACAGGTGAGGTTTTCATGGCTGGAACAACAAGTAGTAGATATAAATCACAATGTAAACCTCACCATGGTGGCCCTAAGTAATAAGCATGTGATATTTGGAGAAAATGGGGATTCAAATGTAGAGGAAAAATCAAAAGGGGGACCAAAAGATCAGGAAGAAATAGAGAACTAATCGAAGAAAGAACCTGGGAAAGATCAACCTGGTTCGAGTGTTTTGAATCAATCATTGTTCAAAATGGAAGAGAAATTCAATGTCAAGCCATACCATGGCGAGATCGATGCTATGAATCTAAAAAACTAGTTGCAACAACTAGAAGTTTATTTCAGCATCCATCAAATTGAGGAAGGACAAAAGATCTCATTTGCGCAACTGAAATTAGAGGTCCATGCACTAACTTGGTGGGCAATCCTAAGTTTGGAGGGAGAGCCTCTAGTGACTAAATGGGAGGACTTTAAAACCCTCATTAAGTCATATTTTTATCCCATTATATACATAGAGGATTAGTGGATCTGGTGGCACTACTTTAGGAAAAAGTCATGCCAAAACATGTAGGAGTTCACCAAGGAGTTAAAAAGAGTGGTGATAATGTTGGGTATCTCTCCAACGCACCCAAATGTACTCCTCAAGTATTTTGGTGGTCTAAACCACCATCTACCTGAGAAAATGATGTTGTTCAAGCCCAAATCGATGGATGAGGCTTGTGTACAGGCACAATACCCGGAGAAAATAGGCCTAAAGAGAGCACAATCAAGTGGATCGAATCAAAAGGAGAAACATGATGCTTATAAGGAGGGAAAGAAGAAGGGAAAGGGAGGGAAGATAAAAATATGGTAGCCAGAACACATAAATGCAAAGATCCAAGAAACCATTGCAACCACTACAACATTGATGGCCATACAAAGGAAAAATGTTGGAAGTTGCATCTAGATCTAAACCTAAAGAACAATAAGAAAGATAACAAGAAGAATAATCTCATAGCCACTAATTCAAGCAAATAAATTGAAAGAATCTTGGACGTGGATGAGCAGATCATATGTACATCAATGCAGAAGGAATTGAATCTGAGTATCCTTCTGCAATAGGAAGAGAAAGAAATGACCAAACTTTTCCACATAAAGATACAGGTCAAGAAGACAAAGATTGATACTCTGTTTGACTTAGGATCATAGGAAAATCTCATGGCAGGAGAGCTGGTCAAGAAGTTGGGGCTGGAAGTTCATGATCATCCAAACCCATATCCACTGGGATGAGTAAATAAGGATGCAAAGTTAAAGGTAACTAAATAGTGCAAAATTAGATTTGCTATCAGTGTTGGTTTTACTGATGAAGTAGATCTAGATTTGGTTCCCCTTGATTTATATGGATTCATGTTTGGGATTCCATGCATGTACATGCATGATAAAATATTCAAGAGGAGATCCAACCAGTACTAGCTCTTCAAGAATGGTGAATCATTCATCTTCAACACGCACAAAGGTAAGTAAAAATTTCACTCATAAGTGCCAACCAAGCCAAGAAATTGATCCGCTCCAATAAGAAGTATTTTTTACTATTTTTAAGAGAAATTCAAGTCGGTAGAAGTGTCAATAAGAGGCAAGGCATCCCTAGAGGGGTGTACTAAGAAACATAAGCAACAATTGGATGAGTTGTTATAGGAATATAGGTATGTGTTCCCAGAGGCTAAAGGGTTACCACTTATGGGAGAAGTGGAGCACAAGATCTAGTTATTGGTAGACTCCCCATTGACGACTATTCAGTTGTAAAAGTAGTCTGTTATAGAATCAAGTGAGGTGAAGAAACAACTGCAAAAAATATTAGAATACGGTGTCATTCGACTGAGTACAACACCATGTGGGTCACCCATAATCAGTGTGCCAAATAAGGATGGGACTTGGAAGATGTCTATATATTACAGGGTGTTGAACAAAATCATGCTGAAGAACATATACCTCCTACCCAGGATAAACGATCATTGGATCATTTGCAACAAGAAAAATACTTCACCAAGCTATACTTGAGGTCTAGATATCATCAGGTTCAAGTCAAAGAAGAAGATAACTGGAAGAACGAATTCAAAACCGGGCAATGTTTGTATGAGTGGTTTTTCATGCCATCTAGCATATGAAATGCACTAGCTACATTTATGATATCAATGAATGATGTACTACACCCTTTTATAGATTCATTTGTTATTGTCTATTTGGATGATATATTGGTAAATAGTTCTACTTGGGAAGAGCACATCTCGCATCTGACATAGGTGCTTGAAACATTGAAGAAGTACCAAATTCTAGAAAATATCAAGAAGTGTGAGTTTGCATAGTAGCATTTGGTGTATATGGGGTATGTGATCAGTGGAGGAGAGCTAAAGATAGATTCTTCCAAGATGGAGGCCACCATGAAATGGCCAATGTCTACTAATGTTTCTAAGGTTAGATGTTTCACTAGGGAAAAATAGTTCCCAAGGAAATTCATAGCCTCATTTTTAGTGGTAGCAACACTGCTCCATGTAATAAAAACAAGTGGCAAGAGTTTTCAGCGGGGAAAAGGTTAGCAAAAGGATTTCTAGTAGCTAAAGAAGAAGATCAGTCAAACACTAGTTCTAGCATTACTAAACTTGCAGTGAGCCTTAAAGTGGAGACAAATTCAAGTGGGTATGATATGGGAGTTGTCTTGATGCAGGGAGAAAGGCCTATATACTATCGTTATGAAGTATTTGATGGGGCAGTTCTTAACTACCATACCTATGACAAGGACCTCTATGCCATGGTGCAAGCTATGAAGGAGTAGAAGCACTATCTAATGGGAAAGGAGACAGTAATCCACACAGATCACCAACCATTATAATACTTGCAAGCCCAGAGTAAGCTATAATAGACGAAGCATTACTAGTGGATGGGGTTTTTGAATCAGTTTCATTTGGTGATCAACTATAATAAAGGCAATACAAAAAAGTTGGTTGACATGATTTCAATGCCACCCACATCAAAGATCACATATTTGGAGACTCTTATGCACATGGATCCATTAACCCATAATACATATAGAGAGGCATATTCAAAGTATGAGTAATTCAAGGAGGTGTATCAACAGTTGTAGAGTTAGAGTTATGCGTAGGATGGTGATAGCATTGTTGACTACCATCTCTAGGAAAAGTTACTCTACAAGCTAGATAAGCTATGTGTTCCTAACGGTCAGTGATTGCAGTTTATTAGAGAGGCTCACACCTCTAAGGTTGCAAGGCACTTTGGTGTAGGGAAGACCATGACTAGCTTGTAGAGGTATGTGTATTGGCCCAAGAAGCAAGATAAAGTAGCTAGGTTCATAAGAGGATGCATACTTGATTATACTAACAAGCCTAGCAATAGGAAACAAGTTTTATGTCATCCCTTACATGTACCTACTAATCCTTGGAAAGAATTTGCATGGACTTTTTGGGAGGTTTACCAATAACTAGGAAGAGACGTGACTGTAGGTTTTAACCCTGTATATAAATTACTTCCAAATGAATTCTAAAAAAAATAAAATAAATAATGACGAGAATATAAAACAAATACACAGATATTTTCCCATAGATCCCAAAACTAAGACTACCAGATTAATTATTCATTATGTTCCTTTCAATGTTACAATACATATATATACATGCAGAAGCATTCATAAACCCCAATCCATTAACCCTAGATTAGAACACAACCATAGTTCCCTTGACCGAATCTACAAAATACCATGGGTAGAACCATCATGCCCAAAACCATGTGCAAAACCCATGCACAAAAACCATAGGTAGGTCCACCCACCTAATATAGGGTCCCAAAAAAGTTTCCCGAGGCATTCCCCTGGGTCCCATGTAGGGGGGCTACCGCACCCCTAAAACCCCTCGACAGGGGGGTTTCACCCCCATGTGACCCCATTGTTGTGCCCGGTGCAACGAACAAGGGTTTCTAGTGCCCCCCTGCACGTGTGACTAATCATGGAATGAATATAACACACACCCGACAGTGACTACCTATTCATGGTAGTTGACAGGTTCAATAAGATGTTTGTTTTGATTCCCTTTAAAAACACCATCAGCGGGCAATAAGCAATAAACTTGTTCTTTGGGAAGGTCTGGGTGCACTTTTGGATAAAACAGAACATTGTTTCAAATAGGGATAAAATATATCACAGTGCATTCTAGACTAGATTGTGGGAGAGTATGGAGACAAAGTTGAAGATATCTATAACATTCCATCCCTAGAGAAATGGGCAGAGAGAAGTAGTCAACAGGACTTTGGTGAAACTTCTGAGGGTATACAACCAAAATCATATGAAGATGTGGGATGAAAATATGGTATATATACAACATTCTTACGACATAGAAGTCCACACTTCTAAAAGGAAGTCCCCATTTGAAACATGTTTGGGATATTTTCCGCATTCACCTTTAGAAATTGCATATGGGCAGCAAGGAGGAGTGAGGGAAGATCTTACAGGAGATGCTCTGGGGGCTAAAAAATCTATAGAGAAGGTCAAGAAGATCCATCTATAAGTACATGAAACACTGCAAAAGTTACTGAGAAGTATAGAACCATGCATGATCAACACAAAAAAGAGAAATAATTCAAGATGAGAGATAGAGTATGGCTACAATTGAACAAGGAAAGGCTGCAAGGGCCTGGTGAGAAAATCAAGGCTCTGAGGTATGGTCCCTTTGAGATACTAGAAAAGGTGGGTGATAATACCTATCACCTCATTTTACGACCACATAAGCACATTTACTTAATTATGAATGTCGAGAATTTGAAACTCTATGAACCTTACATTTTAGATCAATAAGAGGGACAGGTCCAAGATTTACTGGAGGATTTGGCACTAGATGCTCAAGAAAAGTTAATAGAAGATACAATTTTTCATAAGAGGTTTAGAACTATAGGATGGGAGTAGCATGGTCTTTAGAAGATTGGGTTGAAGGGAAAGCTTCCAAACAAAGCTAAATGGTACATCGGAGAGAAGGTGGAGGAAAAATTTCATCACCTCATTCAATAGAAGCCTTTGGGGAACACAATCCTCCCAAAATGGGGAGGTGTGATCCATATTGGATCATTATATTGTTATTCATCCATATCGATGCATTCTACGTGGAAAACATGGAGGAATTAGCTCACAGGTTTGTTTTAACGTCATGACCATGTTTCGCAAAATGGAGTCTGAAGTCTTCTGGGAGCATTTTGAGGAATAAAGTAATTTGTTTTTGTTAAAACTTCATTTCTTTAGTTTCAAATCTTTCCATGTTGTTATAAACACAAAAATATTTCCAACGGTGCAAGAATCACATCAATCGGAGTCAATATGCAAAAGTTATGCCACTCAAAAGTTGACCTTCCTTTTTTCACACCTATAATTCTGGAAGACGTCATGTCAACCCCCATTATTAATGGAAAAAGGGGCTAGGAATGTGATTACAGTGTAAAAGACCCAAAATATTCTATATTGTAACTCTATTTAATAGTTTATGTAGTCAACTTAACCACTAATAGGCTATCGAGCTTTGTTATAACCATGCCACTAGGAGGAAGATGCATTCCATTCTTTCGAGTGAATTTGTTCCACAGCTGAGAAAAAATAACCGAGAGGGATAGGAGCTAGAGCACACAGAGAGGATGTGTGCACTGTATCATCCCATGGGACATAAACCATACTTCTTTGTACCTATAACCATATTTCTAGATAGAGAAAGAGAGTAGAGTGACCTCGCCTTCTAGTTGGGTTTTCTCTCAAAAGGGTTTCCCTAAGCACATCTTGTTTCTTGTGTGTGAGGGATTTTTATTTTTATGTTCTCTATTTTATACATAATTTTCATTCACATGAATTCATTAATCACAATAAAATCTATAGATCTATTAAATTAATAAAACTATTATAGTGAAAAATTTCAAATTTCTAATATAATATTAACAATATGTTGTGACAAACTATCTAGTGGAATATCCACGGAAGTTTATGGATCAACATGTGATGTTGTGTGCATGTTGTACATGTGGTGTTGTGCATATGTTGTACAGGTCATGTTGTTTACATGTTGTACATCTGGTGTTGCGCGTATGTTGTACATGTAGTGTTGTGTACATGTGGTTATGTGTACATGTTGTACATGTGGTGTTCTGTACATGTTTTTTAGGTGGTGTTGTGTACATGTTGTACATGTGGCATTGTGTACATGTTGTGTTGTGTATATGTGGTACTATGTTACATGTATTGTGTAGTCGTTGTATTGTGATATGTGTGTTCATTGTGTGTACACAGGGTGTAGTTTTATGTGTTGTGTTGCACACTGGGTATAGGTGCATGTATTATGTGGTACACCGTGTGTGGGTGTATGCGTTTGATGTACATTGTGTGTATGTGTACGTGATGGAAAAGAAGAGGAGGCATTATGTACTTGTTGGGTGTGGAAAATGATCCATTGTGTGCATGGAAAGGACAAAAAACAAAGGTAGAAGCAAAGAACCATTTGAAAGATAAGAATCCATATTTTATTTCAGTTTTCAATTATGCATGTGATCTATGATTTTGATTTATAATGGTTGCACGTAATCTATGATTTAAATTTATGACAATTGAGTTTTGAGCTAACTAAATGTGATATTTTTATACATGATGATTTGATCAAAGAGTTAGTTTGATTGTTATAACAGTAAATAAACAAAATTTCACGTGTACCTTATTGATGAGCTACTAATTAGGTATGATTTGAATTATTTTTTAGTATAATGGAAATTATGTGCTTGGTACAAGAAAGCATGGAAAATGTGCATGTTTGGGTGGTTGAAAATGCTCAGTTTGGGTGGTCGGAACTACATGCAAGAGTGTTAGCAACAACAGTAAACAAGATTGGAATATGTGGCAATATGTTGGTAAAGCACTTTTGGAGCAAGGCCATTGTGGGACACTGGTACCTAATAGTTTAATTGATTTCCATGAGCATGTTATGACAGTTATGATGGTTTTGAGGCAACTATATGCCTTGGTTTTGGACCTTCCGATTTGAGGAAACCTTGCCAAGGGATGGATCTCCCGAGGGATTGTGTAGTAGAGAAGGGGATGCAAATGAAACTTAGAAGGTGTGAGACTACATGGAACAGGGTGACTATATTTCCCAAGGAACTGTGTAGCAAAGGAGGGTAGGTCAGGGGATGATTTTTTTTTTTGTCATTAACATTGCAAGATGGAATCATAAGAACATTGGGAGTGTTCCCTGGAACAATGAGTAGGTAATGTGCACTGAGAGAACAAGTAGTGCAAGTATTGTAGAACTCTACATTGGATGCGGATTTGAATTTGGTAGTGGATTATGGACTTCCTGGAAAGGAGGTGAATCCTAGTACTACTTTTGAGGGTGGAGGTGTGAGACTTTGGATTCCCTTGTTGACGGATGTTGGAACCATATCCTTTTATTTTTTGGTAAGAGAAAATGTGCATATATATATGTGTATATTATTGTGAATAATGTATCAAGTTGGATTTATAAGCTCCATGGATAGTATGTTTATCTATTGATAGAAGCAAATGTGCATGAGTATATATGTGTTTTTTATTGTAAATACTGTAATGAGTTATGTTATAAATCTCCATTAAATGGTATGATTGTCATGTTTTCAACATTTGTCACTGTAAATACTACAACAAGCTGGGTTATAAAGCTCCGTAGACAATATTTTTTGTTTTTAGCAGTTATCTCATCATAGATGTCATAGAACACTAAGGACAGTGTTCCCCCAAGGGGCAGGGGTTTGTAACAACCCGTGGTCAATTTTTCATCTAAAAAATATAAGAGGAAGGTCATGGGATACGTATTCCAAGTTGAATGGTGGGTGAAACATCTTAGTGGGTGTTACTTTCAATTATTTATGGCTAAGGAAATTGGCAAAGAAACTGGCAACGGTAAAGGGGAATTAATTGGCATTTATTTACGAAAATAAAGGAAAATAGGAGAAAAGGAAGATGAAGAGACACATATTTGCATCAAAGGGAAATTAGAGTAAAAATTAAGGAAAATGAAGAAAATAAAGGCCTCAATGATACAAAGGCTTCTAAGGACTAGTTCATGGAATTTTTTCAGTTTAGCTTTCCTCTCTCTCATACTCTTACATGCTTAGATAATTCTTAGAGAATGCTTGGAGCACTTGAGCATTCACTTGGATTGGAGAATGATGGAAAAGGAAAGCATGAAAGTGCAAGGAAACAATTGGACCAATAGCTATGCCTAGATAACTTTGTAGGTAACAAGTTTCATGTGTGATTTCCTTTTTGATTTCTGGATGCATGGTATATGCATGTGATTCTATCGTTATGTGATTTCATTGGCATGGATATTAGCCTAGATTGTCAATGGTTTTAGCCTTGAATTTCCATTTCCTAAATAACCATCGTCTTATGGGTTTTCCACTTGTTGTTTTTCTTATTAGTTCTTAGGTTCCCAATGGTTTTGGGTTGGAACAAATGATCTTGAATCCCTAGAACAACTTGGGTTGAGTTACTAGTCCTAGAGCCTAGGTTGGGACAAACGCTATGGAGCCTTTGGTGAGTTGAGACACTAGTCCCTAGAGCTAGGTTGGACAAACACTTTAGAGCCTTGAAAAGTTGTGGGTTGGGTTACTAATTCCTATAGCCCTGGACATCTTGGGTAGAGACCAATCTAGTTTATATTAGTAATTTATGGACCATAGAGGTGGAATCATTGTTGTTGAGGGTTGAGGTGTTTGGCCTCTCAAACCCTGCTTTGGTTTTGTTTCATTTTAATCCATGATATCCCACATTCATGCTTGGAATATGGTATGCGGGTGATTGGATGAAAGAGATTTTTGTTTCAGTCCAATATATGGTCGAGTGGTACATGGAAGTCCTTAACTTGGTTGGTATTTTCATATATTAATAATAGTTATTTTTCTATTGTGGTTTATGCACGCTTTTAGTGATTATGTGGGTGATACTGTGGTTGATTCTCCATGGTTTCTATGTTTGTTATTTCCTAGTTATATGTTGGTTAAATCAGGTAATCTAGCTATGGATCTTCTTATGTTTTGATAATTTAATGAATGGTTGATGAATGCATGGACCAATAAGTGTCATTGCAACTAGCTAGAGAGGTCTTAGAGCCCCCTTGGTGATTTTTAGATGAATACTATTAGTTTATGATCATATATGCATTCATGACATGTAGCTTACATGTATGCTATATGTTTGATAAAATGTCTGTTATGGATTAGGCATATTTGGGTCAAGTTTACGCTTGAGTTCTAATTGATTAGCATTATTAGTATTGTTTATTGCATTTTATAATTTTAGGTAATTTTGGGTAGTGGTCTAGAGGTTGGCCCAAAAATATGGCATAAATACTAGGACTGCATGCTCAGAATTGAAGATTTTAAGTCATAACCACTAGAAACTAAGCTTATGAGTCTGATTGGAGCCTCATAAAAACATCTAGGTAATTTTAAGGGTGCAGTTATAGGTTTAGGTCAGCGAAACAAGGTTCCAGATAAGGGATTGACCTCCTAGGGTTTTTCTTCAACTCTTGGGTGACCTGTAGTCCCTGTAGCATGTAAGTTTGTGGTCTGTTTTTAGGCCCCACTTCCTTAACTAGCATTAGGAGGTTAGGTCAGGTCATGTAACACTCATCTCATGTTTACCCTGGCGAGCTCGTGAATTTGGGTAAATGTGGGGGCATGCAATTACAATAACTATTGTGATTCCCCCATGTTACTTCAATTGTGGGTCTAGTGTATTCTATTGCAACACCAACACTACTACTAATGTGGATAACCATGCGAATCTACTACAATTCTTGAATTTCCCAAATTTCACCTTCTTGCAACTCTCATTATTCCAACTCTAGAATATCTTTCCAATTTTTTTGTTAGTGCTCTAGCTATATAGTCTGAACATGTTTCTCATGATGGAAGATGATGGAGGAAAGTGGATGATCAATTAAGGAGCACAACTAACCATCCAAGGACACTCAATTGATCTAAGCCAATGTTTTCTCAACAATTACCAAATTATGCAAATACCATTGTAAAAGGATGAGTCAACTGATTCTCTCAATATATTGTCAACATTTTGGTCAGTACTCCATTTGTAAAATCAAAATGTGTTTCTCACAATGGAAGATTATGGAGTAAATTGGGTGACATATTAAGAAGGAAAACTCACCTGCCAGTGCACTGATTTGAGTTAGTATTTTCTCAATTATTACCATGTTATGAAAAAACCATTATAAAATGTGAGCCACGTGATTCTCTCAAAATGGATATCTTATCTTTCACTCAATCTAGATATTGTAATTTTGTATAAAACCCCAGATTATATCAAATCCAAGGGAAGCAAAACTTACTGTAAAATCATACTGTGTAATTTGCACATTTCCTACAATAAAAGGCCTCCTTTGTTCCAATTGTTTAATGGTATTTTTAGGATTTGTGAGTTGAATATTTAACAGTAGCTCCTCTAATAAGGTATGCCCCCATCCTTAGCTTGTTGCTTCTTGTAGAATTAGCATATAGGTAGTTTTTGTTTCTGCTACAACATCCTCCAAGATTTTGTCCTAGACCCAAATTTAGGAGCCTATTTTGACCTTGAAAGCTATCATTCCTAGTGGTAAGAGTCATTCCATGTAAATCCTCCAAGTTTTCTTGTCCCTCTTGGAAGAAAACCTAAGTGTCATCTTTTGGCATTGAAAGTGTGACACATTGTGAAACCAGTGTTCATGTCCGTTTTGAGAGGAAACTTTGGTACTGATGGGTTTTTTCTATCATGTATACATGTATTAAACTCATTCCCAAAGTTTTATGCATTTTTGTACTAGTGTCCTGATTTTCCTCACAAATCATATCTTAAGTGTCGCACTTGGAGGATATTGTAGTTTTGTCATATCATCAAGTGGATCATGTTGTTTATGAATGTTGAGTGTTCTATGTTGTGTCGTTGATGGTTTTGAGTGTGTGATCATGTTAAATTACTACCTTGGTTTCATTTCTACCTCACTGATACTACACTTAGTCAAATTCCATAAAGTTTGATACCCGAGCAACCATAGCTCACTCTGCCCTCCTGAGCTACACATTGCATAATTGAAAACCTCATCCTACATCCCTACCTCTTGGAACTGCATAATTCATAGTCATTTCCTCTAAGGACTACATAATACACAATCATAATGCTCAATATGAGCCTCTTGACCTTTAGAACTAGGAAATATTACCTCCTAGGTAGTCCTTTTCTGTGCATTACGTAATCCTTAGTCAACATTATGTCTCACTGGCTCCTTGAACTACTCAACTATGCAATCCAACTACCCAGTCTCCCTCTAGAACTATGAATTGTGCAAATTAAAGTGGGGAAGCTTGCCTCACTTTGATCCCCAATTGTGAAATCCTACTTCATAGGCCTCTAGAACTGTGCATTTTTGAGTTGCAAGCCTCAATTCCTCACTCTTGGCATTTTAATGTACACATTATGCAATCCCTGAGTTTTCTTCCTTATCTAGTACCTTGTTCCATCTCAATCAACAATTTTCATGATGCAAGTTAGACTAGGAGGTTTTCAAACTGATGTCATCTCGTCATGAGTATATTTCACTTGCATGTATCACGTCTTGATATGAGAGGATGATGCTCAGAGAAGGGAAGAAGGATACTGAACTAGAAGACACATGGGAAGCTATGAAGAAAAGATGACCATTGAATAAGAAGATGAAGGGACACTAGATTGTGACAGAATCTAGGAGATCAAGATCATAGTAAAGACTCCTTCTCTTCAAGCCTTTTGGAGGAAGGAGAGGAATACCATGCGACATCCTTCATGAAGACACAGATATCACAACAATAGAATAGTGGCTTGACATTTCAACATCATCATCAAGTCCATGTCATCTGTTTCAAGTTATGTCTTATTAAGATGTCACTTCATGGTGTCATATTACTCATCAACTACCACTTCATTTTTGGATTTAATTATGTAATTTTTAGTACATTAGAAATTTAAAGTAAAGTGGAAGTCTAAGAGTCACCTATAGAGTGTGAAAAGTCATGTAGAAGTCAAAGGGTCAAATGGAAATGAGGGGATTCCAAGAGTCCCAAGGGAGGTGAAGGGTCACCACATTTGTTATCTATACCCCCTCATAGCTCAATAAAAGGGATTTTCACCTTGGCTTCACCAAATGGGCATTAGAGAGGAAGAAAGTTCTTTTGGAGAGCAACTGGTAGCTCTAACACTCCACTATTGGAGCTAGTGGTGTTCATTGTATCAGTGTATCTTGGAACTTTCGCTTAATACTTTAAGCTCATTGAGCCAACACACTTTCACGCGTATGTCATAAATGTTGTAAGAATATTATTTGAATTTTTTCAATATACATTGTTCTCATTTGTACTACATAAATTGAACTATTTTGGTGGGTTTAGGGCTGATCTTATTGAATGTGTGTTGTACTTGTTTTAACGATTGTTACTTCTATGTAAACTATTTCACTAGTTGATTAATAATTCTTTCATATATATGCTCGTGTGTCTTTATTAGATTAGTACTATTAATATTTTCTTGAAGACTCACTTTCGGTTTCCTCTTGTGAAATAACCTTGATAAATTCTACAACTAAACATTCAACAAATCATAGTCACTTGTTCATTCCAAAAGTACATGTGAATTAATCACTCGCGCTAACTATTGCAAGCGGGGAAAATATATAAGAAAAATGGTATATGTTCCTTATTTCTGGAAGGGCTCCTATACTAGACTGTGTGAAGTCTATGATATGCAATCACCTCACAAAATAGAAGAAAATATAGATCAATGAATTAAAAATTAACCTCTTTGAGGGGGAAACCTCATTTACATTACATAAATTAACACTTCTTCGATGATACAAATGATAAGATCCCCTTGATAGATATAGGAGTCTAAGGGGTAACAATATAATCAGGGCCTACATAACAATAATAGTGTAAGGGCATAAAAATAACAATAGAAAACTTCTATGGGGAACAACAATAACAACATGGGGGATACATGGGGACAACAATAAAAATAGGGGTCTACACTAACAATAACAATAAAGGGAACACACTAGTATTATAGGGACCTAACATGCCCCTCTCCTTCAAAAAGGTGTTGTCCTCAATGCTGGATAGTTCCAGATGCTTCTGTATAATATTCTCATCCTACAATGTGGAATCTTCAATGGCTAAGTTCTTCCACTTAATGAGATACTCTGAAATTAATCGATTATGTAGTTTTTGGGTTCTTGATTTTGTGACTGCTTCAGGCTCAAATATAATTTTTCCTTCTTGGTCAAGTTATGGAAACACTGTTTGAACTAGGAACTTGTCACCAATAACCTTCTTTAAGCATGAAACATGGAAAATTAGGTGTACCAAGGAAGATGGAGGCAATTGCAATTTGTATCCCATAGTACCAATCTTTTGCAACACCTTATAAGGACCATATTACTTTGGTGATAATTTATTATCCTTATTAGCTTGCTTGAGGGACATTTGTTCATATGGTCATAGCCTTAAAAGTACACAATCGCCTACATAACAAAATATTTGATGATGCTGATATTTTTTTTGTTGCATTTGATTTCGCGCCAAAGTGAGGTTATCATTTAGGAGTTGGAGAAGTTGTTGATGATTGATGTGACCATCCACTTCTTGAAGCTTAGAATTTTCTCTTAAAGCTAATGCAATGGATTGTGGATGATATCCATAAAGTGCCCTAAATGGGGTCATTTTTGGTGAAATACGGAAGGAAGTGTTATACCACCATTTAGTTAGAGGTAACTACTTGACCCATTGTGTATGTTTATCATATATAAAGAAACAAATACATCCTTCCAAATATGTGTTCACTATCTCAGTTTTCCCGTTAGATTGAGGATGATAAGATGATCTATGAGCTAATTGAGTACCAAGAAAAGAAAATAATTCCGTCTAAAAATTTCCAGTGAAAATGGGATTTATGTCACTTACGATAATGTTTCGGTTTCCATGTAGATTTTTAATTGTTTCCATAAATGCAATAGCAACTGTATTGGCTTTAAAAGATGAGATAATGCATAAAAGTGTGCATACTTGGTAAGTCTATCAACTACCACCATGATGACACTCTTTCATTTAGACTTAGCTAGATCTATGATAAAATCCATTGATACCACCTCCCAACATTGACTTGAAATTCCTAAAGGTTGTAACAAACCTGGGATATTAATAGAAGAAAAGATAGATCAACAACTTAAAAAATAACCTCTTCGAGGGGGAAACCTCCTTTACATTACATAAATGAACAATTCTTGGATGATACAAATTATAAGACCTCATTGGTATATATAGGAGTCTAAGGGGTCACAGTATAATCAGAGCCTACATAACAATAATGATGTAAGGGCACAACAATAACAATAGTGGGCTTTTATGGGGCACAACAATACCAACATTGGGGATACATGAGCACAACAATAAAACCAGGGCGATATAGTTACAATATAATAATGGGAATACACTAGTATTATAGGGACCTAATAGTCTAATTTGGACTTCACATCGGGGAGACCACCTTGCATGTTGGCGGGTTCCATCACCATCAACATTTTGGCACTATAAGGAGGGAAGCCACCTTTTTATGGCTGATAACTCACCACATATTAACAAACAAAATTCCACGCAAGGAAGTAACATTCCAATTTCCTATCCAACTCATACTCTTGAGAGAGAGGAAATTTCTAATCCTAGTCTAGGACAATCTTTTAAAGTTACTTATGATCAACTCCATATAATTGGAGCTATTACTCATCAGTTTGTGAGAGTCCTTGGTTTACTCCTTGTTGCCGCTATTATGCCTCATAAACCTGTAAAAAAATAAACAACTCCCAATAGTGTATTGGTTTGTTTGGTGGAATATTTAGTTATTACAAGCCTTGAAGAGTTGGTTGATCCTACGAAAAGAACAAATCCGCAAGGGGAACTTCAACCTGTTGAAGATAATTTAGACAATGAAGGGGAATATTTTCAATTTTATGACAAGGAACATCTTGATTATAGTGAAGAATTTAATAGTGAAGGAGAAGGTTCTTTAGACTCAAAAGAAGATGAAGAGGAAGGAAGCAAAGAAATGGATGATTTAGACTTGGATTGGATGGCCCAAGGGCCACTCTCTCTTTTGGATAATCTTCACCATATGCCCAAACACTCGGAAAAGCTGCTATCAAAGTTTGATCCTGACAATAATACCAAATTTGAAGACCATATTGATGATATCTACATGCATTTACAAATTCTTGAGGTACGTTTTGATGATGTTGATTGTATACCTTTCTCGTAAACTTTAGAAGGTAGAGGATTTGTATGGTATCAAAACCTTCCAGCCAATTCAATCCATAGCTCAAGGGAGTTTAAGAAGTTTTTTTGGAAAACATTGTTAATAATAAAACTCCTGCCATGTTATTAAAAGAACTTGGGAATCTCAAAATGGGGGATAAAGAAAGAGTGAAATATTTCAACCAAAGATTTACTCATTTGTTGAACAAGTTCCCCGGATATGTGCAACCACATGATGACATTACGAAATATTACTATACAATGGCCTTTCGAACTAACATTTCTGTGTTTGTTAAAAGAGTTTGGATTTAAACTTTGTAGTAGCTCTTGTTGTTAAAAAGGGTCTGCGTTATATTGGAGTCATTGAAGACACTGATGATCCTAAAGACTTGAAGGAAACTGGCAAGAAACCTCAAGCCTCTTCCAGCAAAGATAAAGAGAGATTCCTTTGATACTGAAAGCTTGACCAAGTCTTTGAAGTTCCTCATGAATGAAGTATATGAATTAAAGAGAAGGTCAAGTGAGGAAATGACTAGAAACAAGTTTTCTAAGCTTCCTTTCTTAAAAAATAATAACAACACTCAATCGACTAAATTTTCTCATAGCTCTAATTCAGCGTTTAATGTTGAAAGTATGGGAATGGATAACTATTCCACTTTTCATCAAGAGAATCATACATAGAAAACATATCCCTAAAGGAATCATAACATGACTATTATGATGACCAATTTCTTAGATACATTTCAGGCAGATGAACAACCTCAACAGAGTGAATAAGTAAATGAACTTGTCGTGACCATGGAAAGTTTGGGTGTTGGAAATTTAGTTAATGCATTTCATGTCATGTATAATGTTGACAAGAAAAAAGTTGATGAACCATCAATGAGTGAAGCCCCTCCTGAACAAACAATCAATTGTTATAACTTGAGGAGAAAAGGACTTGTATCTAAGAAAGAGCTGAAGAATTAGTTGGTTAGAAGAATTCTTCCACCTTATAATTCAGCTCATAACTTGCAGAACAAGTTTTGAAGTGATCCGGCTTCTAAGAACACTTCCACCAATGACAAGAACAAGTCCACCACTCCCGAAACTTTAAATAAAGCTACACCAACCAATGTGTCAGTACAACCCATTAAGAGTGAAAGTATTGATTACGACATTGATGAAGACATCATAAGAGTTTGTTCAAATATCTCAATCTTTGAGCTCATGAAGACAACATGATAAAGATAACTAATTATCCAATCACTCTCATCACAATCTTCAATAGATAAGTAATTTTATGCTTCTCAACTTATGTCTGGTAAATCTCATGATATTATCGAGTTTGTAGTAAATGTGTCAATTAAAATTATAACACTCTCTTCCCCTTGTTTCTTTTAACATTTGAAATCTTTAATTATAATTTCTATAATTGTTTAGTTGATTCAGTGCATCTGAGAATGTTATGTTATTATTTGTTACCAAGAAAATTAACACTAAATGGTAAAAGGTCGATGCACGGATCATATAGCTGGATATATCATTATTCCAGGCAATTGGTGAATTTAACAATGTTATTAGTATTTGTCATTAGATCATATAGTTCACTAGTGCATAAACATTGTTATTGTGGAAATTACTGAAGCCTATGGTTTACTTTTGAGCAGAGAATGGTCGAAGAAGCTGTAAGGGTATTTCTTAACTAATTGGACACATTTATGGCTTTCGTATAAGGGTAGAAACAATCATATTTGAGTGGAAAGTGAGCACTATATGAAATATATCATGACACCACTTGAGGGACAAAATGAACTGGTTGGATTTGTAGACTTTAATTTTGGAAATTATTTTTTTGAAGTAGATCATGGGTGTTATCTAGCATAACCTTCACCCATCCCACTAGATACACAGTTGGAACTCCTTCCTTTAAATCCAACTAGTGTAAATGACTCTTGTGATATATATGTAAATACTATCAATGTAGGAACTAACTCGAATACTGCTAACTTTTGGACATTGTATTTTTATGGTTCGAAGATGCAGGAGGGTGATGGAGTTGGTTGCATTTTAATAGACCCGCATCAGAACAAACATTTAATATTGTGTCGTTTGGACTTCGAGTGCACTAACAATGTTTTTGAATATGAAGCACTCATTTTGGGTTTAAAGAAAGCCATTGACCTCAAAGTTGAAGTGCTCAAAGAAATAGGTGACTCACGAAAAGTAAAAAATACAATATATTGTGTGTCACCCAATCTCAGAAATGCATGGAATTTGATGTTTCATTTCCAAGACTTTAATATTAATTATGTTCCTCGAATTCATAAGATTGTTTTTGATACATTAGCGAATGTTGCTTCTAAGTTGTATCCTTTAAATATTGAATTTTCAATTGAAAATATTTATAGGCCACCCATGTCCAATAATATAACTAAATTTCATGTTTTCAATGATGACCAACAGATATTGTACTTTATGGAGGACATTGATGTGTTCAAGGATGCAGCGATTGATGGGGATGAACATGAGAAATAATTACAGGGTTCAACTCAAGCAAGTAAAGGAAACCCCATGCCCAGGGGTCTAGTGTGATTGGAAAAGTTGTGTGACCTACAAAATTAATTTAAGGAACCAGTTAATGTAGAGACTCATAGTTCCAGTCTTTCGCACAAACAAGTGAATCTTAGTATAGAAAAAGATATGAAGTATGTAAATATCAATACTTATTTCACACCTCAAGAGTGGCAAGCTTTCATCTACCTCTTTAAACAATATCAAGATGTAATCACATGGATGTACGATGATCTGAAAACTTACAACACATGAAAAATCGAACATGTGATTCCCATCAAAGAAAGGTTAAAGCCTTTTTAGCAGAAAATGAGAAAATTTCACCCTACGCTTGAACCCCTCATTCAAAGAGAACTCATAAAATTATTGGATTCTTAGGTCATATTTAAAGTCCATCATTCAACATGGGTCTCTAATTTGGTTCTAGTAAGAAAGAAGTCTAGGGAAAAACACCTATGTGTTGATTTTCATAATTTGAACTCGACTTCGGTCAAGGATAATTTTCAATGCCATCAATTGAACAAATTGTACAAATAGTATCAGGGTCGGAGATGTTCTCATTGGTAGAATTTTTTTCTGGATACAACCAGGTTCTAATAGCTGAACCTGACAAACACAAGACCACTTTTAGGACCATGTGGTGTGCTTTCGCATTTAAATGAATGTATTTTGGACTTATCAATGCAGGAGCTACATTCCAATGAGCCATGAACATCACATTCCATAGTTTTATTGGGAAAAGTGTTGTCATCTAATTAGATGATGTGACAATGTTTTCAAAGAAAAGATCCAATCACTTGCGTCATCTGAGGCATATTTTTGAGTGATCTTACAAATATGGGATATCTTTAAATCCTAAAAAGTACATCTTTAAAGTGTCCAAGGGAAATATATTGGGCCATATTATTGCAAAAAGTGGGATTAAAGTTGACCCAAAATGGGTCAAATCTATCGCTCAGATTCCACTCTTGGTCAACAAGAAGGTTATGTAGTGCTTCTTAGGGGAAATCAATTTCCTTTGTAAGTTCATATCTAACTATGCACAAATAGTAAAACTATTACAAGAGATGATTAAGAAGGATGCAACTTATAAGTGGGATAAAAGGGAAAAGGATGCCTTCACCTATATCAAGCAAGAAATCGTTGAAGCTCCAACACTATATAGTCCAAATTTTGGAAAATATTTCATGTTGTATGCTTTCACTTTTCATACTTCTCTTACAATCGTTATCACGCAAAAGGATGATCAAGGTAATGAGCGGCCCATATCATTCATAGTTCTAGCTTGCAAGGACCTAAGTTAAACTACCTTTCCACTGATAAGAGAGTGTATGCGATGTACAAGGTGGCAAAACATCTCATGATATACCTTCTAAAAAGTCACGTTATCATCTTTGTACCTCACCTAATAGTCAGATCATTGTTTTCTCAACAAGAGATGGGTGAAAGAAGGGTGAACTGGATTACAAGCTTCCAAGAGTATGACCTTGAATTTAAGCCAATTCACACTATAAAAGGCCATGGTTTATGCTAGCTCATGAAATAATCAATTAACAAACCAGAGGAAGATTCTTTTAGTTGGGAGCAAGAAATTGAAATGTATAATATTGAACAAGCTACCCCCACTGATGCATCCACCTCTTGGTACACAGATGTATGACAATATCTTGAGCATGGTACCTTTCCCTCACACTTATTAGCATGGCAAAAGAGGGTTATTCAGCTTAAAGCTCTATCATGTGAGTTGGTACATGTAGTGCTTTTTAGAAAGCACTATAATGGGGTCCAGATTAGATGTCTAGAAGCACCTCATTTAGGAAGGGTATTTTGTGATCTCCAGGGTGGACCAGCCAATGGAAATAATGTGGGTGACACTACTACACACAAGATCATTTGAGCCAGCTTCTATTGGCCTGCACTTTTCAAGGCTATTCATGTTTATTCCCACAAGTGTCCAGTTTGTCAGAAATGTGTCAGTTGGGATAGAAAGTCAGTTCCCCCATTTCATCCCATCACTGTAGAATATTGTTTTCAACAATGGGGATTGGATGTCATTGGAAAAATCTTTCCACACTCATCAAAGTAGCACCGATACATCTTAACTACTATAGACTATTTCATATTGATGCTAGCCTAAGCCACATATACTTAATGATGCAGCCTAAGCTGCAAATACCCACAGTATGCAAATAAAATTGCATGTCACACTATGTCAATGTTGTGTCCCAAGATGAACACCAATATCAATGGTGAAACCCTCTTAAGCCAAATTTTAAGTCTTTTAATTGAATGTCTAACAGGAAGCTATCAAAATTTACCATGAAACATTAATCCTGCTTATTTCTATTATAATTTCCATATAATAGAAATATTTCATAACCCACACATAAAACCTTACCTTTCTGCCATTCTTCAAACCTTTTCACATATATCGATTCTCTCCTTAGTGCATTAAATCTCTGCCATCGATATCATTCCTTAATCTGATGGTTATCGCGTCACCCGATCGCTAACTAGCTTCGCCGATATCCATTGTTGATCTGTCTTACTTGATCCAATGACTATCACATCACCCGCTCACTAACTAGCTTGGTTGATCTCCACCGTTGATCAATCCTGCTTGATCCAACAGCTATTGTGCAATCTCACGTGAAATCATGCATGACTGGTATTAGATCGAGAGCGCACAAGGAAAGTATTTTTCTCGTGCTATGTGTCGGCTGCTAAGGGTAATCGTGTGTTTAGAATACCACTTACAGCTTTGAGGGCATGCGAGATACTACTTACCAAATATGAAGACTACTCCATCATTATGCTAAAACATGGGTTTGATATCTGCCATTAATCTTCTTGACTTTATTTTGCGCAACTTAATCTTAGCCGTCTGTCGCACACAATCTCATCTGTTGATCTAAGTAATCCAATGGTTCCAATGCACTGTTACGCTCTTTTGTTTCTTAATGTGTAATAGCCCATTCAACTTTCTGCCTGTGTATTTGTTCACGCCTTACAGTCTTCACTTGTTCTGATCTCGATCTCCGCTCTGTTACTTCACTTCTTCATGCCTTTATGCTTCCTTCATAAATCCTTAGGTTTTAGGAAACCTTACAGTTATACCTTTGCTATAACATTGAATATTTCTCCAATATTGTCTGTGTGTAAAACCATAACACTCTTCTCTACACTTCTTCTCTGATTCTGCACACCTGCAACCTATGTTACGCAGAATTACTCTAGTCCACACACAATTTATGATTCAATTACTCAATACACACCACACAAACTCAGAAATCAAGTTATCTGTATTAATAAACAAGCATTTACACATATATTTCTTTCTGGCCTGATCTTATATCAGTGGCCTTTCCTTTCCTGCCCGTAGGCGTGACTGACTGACTGACAAAATGATTTCCTCTATGCCTTTTAGGTTTACATTTATACAAAAGGTTCCATTAACCAATTCAAGTTCAAATCCTTAATTTGTTGGACTAAATCCTGAATATCCTCTAATTCCACTTTTGACTCCACTAATCCCTAAGGATCCTCTTTAGTTCCACAAATCACGAAACCAATTCCTAATCTAAAACTTACAATTTCATTTCGAAATCTCTCAATCCCCACCAATCACTCATCATCACTCATGTTCTCCTGCATTCAAGAGAATTTACAAATATCCTCACAATATCTAATTAATTTATATTGAAATCACTCAAAACATTAATAATTCCATTAATTTGATACATAGGAATCCAACTTCCTTGAAAACAGAAGACCCCCTAAGTTAACTAGAATATAATGAAATTGTTGAGCTGATTGCTCCTGCATCAGACTCCTAACGTTTAAATAATCATGATCTCCTGATTATGTGCTTTTGACCTTTGTCTTCCTGGATCCCATACTTTGTTCTGTAATTTGTCTTTGGTTGTTGTTGTTGTTTGTTGTTGTTCTCCAGGTTTCCACACTTTATGTTGCTTTGCCTCACTAGCTATGCTTTTATAGTATGTCGTTGTCTTTCTCTTGCCGCTGCTTGGTCTTCTTATTGCTGCTTTCCTCTAAGGCACCCTCATCATCAATCATATTATTTTTTCAATCTCTATGTCCAATTTATCTTTTGGCTGATAATTAATTCGCCATTTGTTGTTTTACTTTGTCCACTCATCTTCAAACTTTTGTTTACTATATTCTCTTTGAAGTTGTTGGATCCTTACTACCGCCCTTTCATCCTTACCCTCTTGTGACTTTCCAAACAACCTCTGTTCAATATCTGGAAATTTACTTTCAAAAAATAAATTGTCCTCCAATTTCCTTTGTACTTGATTCCCCTCAAATACATCACTATGTTGTTCATTAATTCCAGCATATTTTCCTTCCTCTTATTTGACAACCCTCAGTAATTTTCCTTCACTTCCTTGATTGATTCTGACAATCAGTTCAACTTCTTCAAGCACAATATCTTCATGCTTTTCTTTTTCCTCATCAACCTGTCTGACCTGGTAACTTCCAGTCTTCCTCAGTTCTAAAACTAACTCTTCAACTTGAAACATGTATGTCTCATCTTCATCAAATCTTGTAATCATAAAACAATTATCAAAATTAAAAATATAATGCCTCATTACCTTTTCCTTCTCTAGAAACATCTTAGTATGCTACTCTGAGTTTTCCTTCAATTCCTTTGTCAACACATCAGTATGTTGATTTAACCTCTCCTTCATATCATCTGTTTCAATGATATCTCTCTACTCTGATTCACAATAATGAACTCCTCCTTCTGTAATGTCAATTTTTTGAACTTTTATTACCATCCCCTTTTCCCTATGATTGTCTTTCACGACAATTTCTTTGTCTTCCTTTTTCAGCAATTTATCATGTGTATACATTCTCTACTTTTCCAACTTTCTTCTTTGAAAGTCTAATTTTCCATATAACTCAATAATTTCAATTGGAGTAGAATTTGGAAATTTTACACAATTTTCCATACCTTCCTTTGTTATTGACAAATTATCAGATGTCCTTTCTCCCTTTGCTAAATCTTTTGCATAGTCTTCTGCTTTGTTCAATTTTGTGATTGTCTTTTCTTTGTCTTGAGGCAAGTCTGCCTCGCCTTCTTCTTCAATACACTTTGCTTGATGTCTCTCTGTAAAAATTCTTCAAGAGCTATCCTTTCCCCATCGTCTGCATTAATATTCTTCTACATTTTTTCTTCATTAATAACATTAATCAAATTAATTAGATTACCTCTCTGAGACAATATTCCTTCGTTCTTCATCAGAATAAGATCCTGATCTTACATCTCTATGACAACTTTAAATGACTTCCTTCTCTCATTAACTCATCCATCGACTCTTTTTGCTGTAACCAGTCAAATTCTTCATCTTCTAAGAAATTTTCTTTGTCACCTTTTACTTCAAGATCTTCATTCATTCTGAAGACATCTTCACAAAGTTTCTTTTCTCCTGCAATACCTACAATCATACACAAATTATTAGTTTTAAAAACATAAGACCTTGTGGTATAACATGATGCTTCAATCATCATATCTCCTTGCTATCTTGAATTCTCACAATAATTGATAAGATCTTCCATAGATATCCAGTCTTCATCTTTACCTAGAACTTCACCCTGTTCTACTTCACAAATAGAAACTTCCATTTCCAACTCAGCTTCTCCGAGTTCTTCCACCAACCACTTCACTTTCCTCTACTGTAGCCTTTTCTGTAACTTAGACCATTTCACTGCCTTTTTCGTCAAGACCCAACCTTCTCTTTGGTTTTCCTCTAGTAGCATCCTTAATACATTGAGTTGTTCTTTTAACTCTGCAATCTCCTTGTCACACTCCTATTGACTCATTCTCTTGTCATTTACCTTGGCATCCTCATTCTTCACTTTTGTTCTACTGTGGTCTTCCTCAGAACCTATGTTATCTCTATTATGACTATCAGTAGTCATCTTCTTCTCTATCTTCATGAGTTCCCCACTCATTTACTATGAGTTGCATTAAAGCCTCTGCAACAACAAGTCCTCCCTACTGCCACTTACTTCACAAAGCTCTCTTATGTACTTGGTCTTTTAGCAAGCACTTGGTTCTCTATTCTCTTGAACCTCTTTGAGCACTTCTCTCCACTCCTTCTAGGCTTCAATTCATCTGCACCTTTTAAAAACACAATTGTCCTCTTGTATTTCAATCACAATGAAATACTAGGTTATCACCACCTCTTCTTTCACTCAAAAATTCTTACCAGCTTTCTTCATCCCTTAGCAATTCTACCCACAACCTCTGTGGAATTTCCTTTCTGATCTTTCCGTGAGCTGAAACAAAACCTCTACAGTAATAAGTCCCTCATGCTACATGATACCTCACTAAGCTTGTCTCCTCTAAGCTCAGTCTTTTGGCATCTCTCTGGTTCTCTCCTCTGGTACTAATTAAGCACTCCTTGCTCTAGGTTGCTGCAATATTCTCACCTTCTTATGCTGCTTCAAGACCTCTGCATGATCTTGTTCTACCATTCACCTACACTTTGAATGGATTGTTCTTTGTTTCCTTTGCATCTGCAAATTCTACTACACTTTATCTCTGTGTGCCTATTGTTTGTCGGATTTAAAGTCTCATCTCCTCTTTCCTTCATACACACCTTCAAAACATAACTATATTGTAAGTTTTATCAAATAATTCTTACACACAAAATTTCCTTGTTCTGCTTTGATACCAAATGATGCCAACCTAAGTCGCATATACTTAATGATGCAACCTAAGCCACAAATACCCACAGTATGCAAATAAAATTGCATGGCACACTATGTCAATGTCATGTCCCAAGATAAACACCAATATCAATGGTGAAACCCTCTTAAACCAAAGTTTAAGTCTTTTAATTGAATTTCTAAGCAGAAGCTATCAAACTTTACCATGAAACATTAATCCCACTTATTTCTATTATAATTTACATATAATAGAAATATTTCATAACCCACACTTAAAACCTTACCTTTCCACCATTCTTCAAACCTTTGCACATATATTGATGCTCTCCTTATCACATTAAATCTCCACCATCGATCTCATTCCTAAATCCGACGGTTATCACGTCACTCAATCGTTAACTAGCTTAGCTGATCTCCACTGTTGATCTGTCTCGCTTGATCCAATAGCTATCACGTCACCCGCTCGCCTACTAGCTTGGCCAATCTCCATCGTTGATCAATCATGCTTGATTCATTGGATATTGCATAATCTCGCATGAAATCGTGCATGACCGATATCAAATCGAGAGCACAAGAAAAGTAGTTTTCTCATGCTACATGTCGGCCGTGAAGGGTAATCACGTGAAATTTTAGAATACCACTTACAGCTTTTAGGGTGCATGAGATACTACTTACCAACTACGAAGATCGCTCCATCATTCTGCTAACACATGGGTTTAATCTCCCCCATTCATCTTCTTGAATTTATTTTGCACAACTTAATCTTAGCCTTCTATCACACACAATCTCATCTGTTGATCTGACTGATCGAACTGTTCCTATGCACTGTTACGCTCTTTTGTTTCTTACTTTATAATAGCCCATTCGGCTTTCTGTCTATGTATTTGTTCACGCCTTACTATAATCACTTGTTCTAATCTCGATATCTGCTCTGTTACTTCAACTGTTTGTGCCATTATGCTTCCTTCATAAATCCTTAGGTTTTAGGAAATCTGACAGTTATACCTTCGCTATAACATTGAAGGTTTTCTCCAATACTTTTGTGTGTAAAACCGTAACACTCTTCTCTGCACTTCTTCTCTGATTCTGCACATCTGCAACCTATGTTACGCAGAAATACTCTAGTCCACACACAATTTATAATTCAATTACTCAATACACACCACACAAACCATCCTATTCCATCTGAATCGAAATGGGATAGATTATCCCAATAATAGATCTATAATTGCAGAGTTGAAGTAGATCCAAACGTTGCAAAGGGTATCTCGAAAGTAGATTCAGAAATCGAGTTATCTGTGTTAACAAAAAAACATTTACATATGGATTTCTTTCTCGGCCTGATCTTCTATATCAGTGGTCTTTCCTTTCCTACCCGTAGGCCTAACTGACTAACTGCCTCTATGACTTTTAGGTTTACATTTATAAAAAAGGTTCCGTTAACCAATTTTGGTTCAGATCCTTAATTGGCTGGACTAAATCCTGAATATCCTCTAAGTCCACTTTTGACTCCATTAATCCCTAAGGATCCTCTTTAGTTCCACAAATCATGAAACCAATTCCTAATCTAAGACTTACAATTGATTTCCAAATCTCTCAATCCACACTAATCACTCATCATCAGTCATGTTCTCCTACATTCGAGAGAATTTACAAATATCCTCACAATATCTAATTAATTCCTATTCCAATCACTAATTAATTTATTAATTACATTAATTTGATACATAGGAATCCAACTTCCTTGAAAACACAAGACCCCCTAAGTTAACTAGAATATAAAGAAATTGTTGAGCTGAATGCTCCTACATCACATACGATGGACATAATCAATTCCTCCCAAACAAGTGAATGAACATGAAACCATCAATTTCCTCAAATAGAACATGATCACTAGGTTTGGCATTCCTATGTCACCTGTTTTTGATAATGAAATTTATTTCTCATCACTTAAACTTTATGATTTTACATTAGAAAATGGATTTTTTTGAAACATTCATCTAACTATGATCCATAGGGTAATGATCTTGCTGAGTCAACCAATAAAAGTCTTATCCACATTATCAAGAAAATTGTTTGCTATGAACAAAGGAAATGGCACAATGCTTTGGTGATTGCTATATGGGTTGATTGTGTTACGCCTAAACTCTCTATAAAAGCTTCTCCTTACTTTCTGGTGTATGGTAAGGAATCCATCCTACCTCCAAACATATATTTCCTAGCCCTTCAACTCTCGCAAGAGTCTCAAGGTAAGCCTTGCCTTGTAGTTCATAGTATGATATATACTCTTTTGAATTTGCAAGAAGAAAGGAACAAAGCTAAAAAAAAAAATGTTACATTCAATAGAGTTTTATAAAGTGATGATTTGATAAGAAGTCTATGGGGAAAAGGATTTTATTGTGGGAGACATAGAATTGAAGTGTGATAAAGAATGTGAAGAGAAAGGGAAGAACACTGAATTCTAGTTCCTGTGGATCAGACCATTCTTTGTTCGTGACAAGCTTGAACACCATACTTATCATCTCCAATCTTTGGATGGGAGGATGGATTCGCTTCTTGTCAATGACCAATATTTGAAATAGTATTTTCAATAACATTCTAGGAGTGTGCCCCTATCTTGATGTACATATTTATTTTCCTGTTTGTTTGTTTGCATTATGTTCAATCTTTTACGTTGCCTTTTCATTGCCTTTGTGAATAAAACCTTCTATGAAATTGTTTTGTTTGGTTCCAATGCATGCGAAAAAATGAAAAGGGCTTGTGACATTGCAACATTTGGCTAACCTTTATTCCTTCTTCTTTATCTTGGCCCATATATTTCGGTCAATCATGTTTCAATGGAAAATGTGATCCTTCCTTGGGGAGATATTTTTTTTAGAAGCATGATACCCATATCTATTCTAGCAACATGATTTCTAAACTCGATTTTGTAATGTTTTAGTGTTTTTCATGCTAATCCAATCAAGTAGAGAAGGACAAGGGGAAAACATAAAATAAAAAAATTTACATCAAAGATTATATATATTCTTCTCTAAAGGAAAAACCTCTTCTTCTCTCAATAATTTGGGAGCCCTCTTTTGACCCATTGAAATAAATAAGTGCATTTTCATAGTTCTATAAATAAAATGAATAAGGGTGAAAGAAGAGAAAGTCTTCCTGCACAGAGAGGTGAAGCAAGCAACTTTGTCGAGGTACTGACTAGGCTAACTAGTAACAAAATAATTCTTTTTTCCTTGCAATGACTCCATCGGGGTACCGAATAGGCTCGTTGGTAGTGGAGAAACACCAAATATCAAAAATCATAATATGATTATCTTAACTTGTGAACTATATTATTACCCTTCTCCTGAATTGAAACAATTGTGATACAACTAGATCTATGAATGTGTTTAGAAAAGAAATAAATGGAGGGTACTACAATATAACTAGGTTAAGTGGGAAAACAATCTAATCCACGCTATGGATCAATACTTCCTAAAGAACTAGACCCTATACATAGAGTTACACCAAGGCAGAGAAGCTAGAATTCTACCAGTGTGTCTCCAAGTGTTGTCACTGCTACAACAACCTCCAAAATATTTTCCTACACACAAATTTAGGAGCCTACTTTTACCTTTCAATATGTTGTTCCTAGTGGTAAGAGTCATTCCATGTAAATCCTCTAATTGTTTGTTATCTCTTTTGAAAGAGAACCTAACTATATTGTTTTTGAGTGGGGATTGTCAAACATTGTGAAAGCAACGTTCTAGTATATTTCGAGAGGAAGCTTTGGTATTAATGGGTGTTACCTATCATATATACATGTTTTAAAATCATTGCCAAATTTTTATGCACTCTTGTACTAGTGTCGTCACAAAGTGTATCTTGAGTGTCGCACTTAGAGGTGATTGTTGTTTTGTCGTTGCGTTAAGGGGACCATGTTGTTTCTAAGTGTTGAGTGTTCTATGTTGTGTCATCAAGGGTTCTGAGTGTGTGATCATGTTCAAGTAATACATTGGTTTCATCTCTGTCTCACTGATCCCACACTTAGTTAAATTCTAGAAAGTTTCATGCTCGACCAACTTGATCTCACTTTTCCCTCCTAAACTATTCTTTACACAGTTTCAAGCCTCATCCTGGAAATGTGCAATGCATAATCACTACCTCCAAGGATTACATATTGCAGAGTCACAATGCTCAATCCTAGCCTCGTGACCTCCAAAGCTTTGCAATATTTCCTCCCATCCATTCCTTTTCTATGCATTATGAAATCCTCATTCTCTAACCTATCTTCCTAACTCCTTGATTTGGAAAATTGTGCAATCCAACCACCCAGTCTCCCTCTAAACCTCCATATTTATAATTGGAAAGTATGCCTCATTGTTACCCTTATCTATTCAATCCTTATTCATAGGACTTTGAAATTGTGCATTGTGAAGTTGCAAGCCTCAATCCGTCACTCCTGGCCTCTAAAACTACACACTACACAATCTTTGAGTCTTCTTCCCTATCTCGTACCCAATCCCAACTCAATCAGAAATTTTCATGATGTAAGTTAGACTAGGAGGATCTCATAATGATTTCATCTCGTCATAAGTGGATTTCATTTGTAGGTTTTACATCTTGATATGAAAGGATGTGTCTCAGTGAAGAGGAGAAGGAGAATGTGCTAGAGAACACTTGGGAACCTGTGAATACAAGATAACCATTGAACAGGAAGATGAAGGGACACTAAATTTCAACAGAAGAGGGAAGATCAATATCATAGTAAAGAATCCTTATCTTCATGCCTTTTCTAGGAAGAAGTGGAAGATCACACTATTAGGTGTGTGTCATATTCTTTCCACGACTAGCCTCACATGCGGAGGGGCGTGAACCCCCCTATTCGTTGCGCTAGGTGTAGCAGGGGGAGCGGCAACCCCCCTTGTCAGGGGGTTTGAGGGGGGTGGCAGGCCCACTTTACAAGGTCCAGGGTAGTGCCCCAGGGAATTTTTTTTTTTTGGACCCTATATTAGGTGGTTGGACCTACCTATGGTTTTGTGCATGTTTTTTGCACATGGTTTTGGGCATGATGGTTTTCTGCCCATGGAATTTTGTAGATCCGATCAAGGGAACTACATTTATGTTCAAATCTAGGGTTAATGAATTGGGGTTTGTGGATGCTTCAACATGTATATATATGTATTGTAACATTGAAAGGAATATAATGAAAAATCAATCTGGTAGTCCCGATTTTGGGATCTAGGGGAAAACCTCTATGTATATTTGTTTTATGTTGTATGCTCTCGCCATTGTTTATTTTTTGTTTTTAGAATTCGTATGTAGGAAATTTCTATATGGGGTTAAAACCTACACACACATGATATTTCATGAAGTCACAAAGATAGAAGCAAGAGAAGAGCGGCTGGACATTGCCACATCATCAAAAAGTCCACGTCATCAGTGTCAAGTCATGCCTTGTTAAGATGTCACTTCAAGTTGTCATATGATGTTATAAAAACAACTCACAAAAAGATAGAAAAGATAGATCAATGGCTTAGAATAAGCATCTTCGAGGGGGCAACCTCCTTTACATTACACAAATGAAAATTATTCGATGATACAAATGACAAGACCTCCTTTCTATATATAGGAGTCTAAGGGGTCATAATATAATCAAAACTGACATAACAATAATAATGGAAGGGCACAATAATAACAATAGTGGGATTCTATGGGGCACAATAATAACAATATGGTGACTACATGGGCACAAAAATATAATAAGGGGGTTGTAATAATAACAATAAGGGGTTACACTAGTAGTATAGGGACCTAACATGCCCCTCTCCTTCAAAAAGTGTTGTCCTCAATGCTTGATTAGTTCTTGATTCTTTTGTATAAAAATCTTGTCCTCCCATGTGGAATCTTCAGCGGGTAAGTTCTTCCACTTGATGAGATACTCTGAAATTGATCGATTTCGTAGCTGTCAGGTTTTTGCTTCTGTGACTGCTCCAAGTTCCAATATGATTTTTCCTTCCTCATCAAGTTCTGGCAATATTTTTTGAAATGGGATCTTCTGCAACTTTTGAATGAGTGACCACACTTCTTCGTCCTTCTTCCATTCATTCCTTGCTTTGTTTATCCAATCTAGTTGGATAATAGAAATAGAACAAATCAATGCTTCCACATCCTCATCCTTTCTAGAGAGTGCATCTGCAACAACATTTTTCTTCCCTTTCTTGTAGATGATTTCAAAGTCATAACCCAACATATTTGTGACCCATTTTTTCTATTCTTCTAAAGATAATCTTTGTTCTAAAAAGTATTTAAGAGTATCGTGATCCGTTTTTACCTTGAAATGTCTTTCCATTAGGTAAGGTTGCCATTTCTTAAGTGAATGTAGTATTGCCAACATTTCCTTCTCATAAATAGCTTGCCTCGGATATAACCATAAAAATACCTGATGTTGTACCTCTGAGATAGTAGTAGGTCAGCTACCAATGCCAAATCATCTAAAATTAATTGTTTTGGGGTTCTTGGTTTTAATTTTCGAAGACCAATGAATGAAGACAGATGTAGAATTGAAATACTTAATCCTTTGGATAATATTAATATCTCAGCAAAGGGCTGCTATAAAGCTTTACACAGTGATATAGATCAAATAGTGGTGAGAAGAAGATAGAAAATAATATGATTATCACAGTTTCTAGACTGTAAAACAGAATAGTCATAAGTATGAAAACCTTCTAAACTATGTTCCAAAGATTCAAGGAAATATACTTAAGCTTACAAAAGATACTGATGATTTATTAATTATAGGGGATTAGCTAAATAGACAATTCATTAATCCATTCTCTTAATAGATGATCACTTCAGGAGTTTATAGGAATAAATTGAGACACAATTATTCCTACCTAGATATCTCTGTAAGTCATAAGAATATGAAGAAAAACATAATGATTGATAACTGGAAAAACTTACAGGATAACACAAGCTGTGTAAAACCAAATTTAGAATCCCCTGCTTTGTATTAAGGTTCCAGAAAGATTGAGTACATCAAGTGTCTAGAAAAGCTTCCTTCAAAGGTGCAACCAGGTTCGAAGTAGAATGAACAGTCACGACTTAACAAGCAATGAACAATGAACCTTGAACCAACAACAAATTGAGAAGAGAGTTATTATACAATAATGAAAATAGAAAATATCGTAAAACTAATTAAGATTTATTCTAGGAAAGGAAAGATCTTCAATCAAGAAGATAGGGGTAGCTATTGAACTGCTTCTTGCTGTCCCTTTTATTTAGGTTGTGCTAGCTTTGTTGGTTGATATTTTTCCCATTAAGTTGCTTGATTGTTTGTATCCTTTACACTGGTTGATTCCTTCATTTGATCTTTCATCTGATACTCTTTAAACTCTGTGTATATCCTTTGAACTTGTTGCGTAGCCTTTACTGTGTTTCTTTTTACCTTTACTGTGCATTTCAGGTTTTCACTATGTTTTTCAATAGTAAATCGTTTTAGATTTTATGTTACAGGGTAAAGTGATTTGATATAATCTTTGTATTTGTCTTCTAACTGTATGCAGGTTTTTTTCTTTGTAAGCCTGGAACAGGAGTTTTTACCTGCAAAACACAGAAATTGTTAAGAAAAACATAGGTGATAGAGAAGGTCTTCAATGGCTTTATAGAGTTTGAAAGGATATTGGAAGAAGTTCAGAGCGTATGAGAAGGTAAAACAATGGTTTTATTGGTCGCAGAGGCTTATGGAAGTTTCACTGTGAAAAAAGGTGAAACAAAGAAAAATGGTTATTTTTACGTTGAAACAGAAAAATAATTTACTTTTTGAATTATGGCGCAAAGTGGACAGTGGCCATTTGTCATTATGCGGGAGGTGGTTTTGGTTTTCATCGCACCGCTTATGAGGCACGGACGGTTTTTGGGAGGAGTCACCTGATATGGTCTAGAGCCTGACATGTAGCAAGGGGAGGTCAGTGGAATACTGCTTTTTCAGGCAGGTAATGCTCGGACAGAGAGCCAACCCGAAATTGCTAAGGGTCATTGGATTTGAATGGATTTGATCGAATGGTGGTGGAGCGAAAGAGCAACGCGGAGGTAAGAGGAAAGAGCAACAAAGGGGCCCAACGATTAATCATGGTGGTATGGGCTTTATTATGGGTTAAAAACTGAGATTAGCAGGGTTTTATGGTTAAATAGAGGTTTAAATTGGTTCTTCATTTAAATCATAAAAACATTTTAACAAAGAAATCCTTTGCAAAACAAGGTATGGCGGACTTGAAATAGTATGAATTCGGGTGGATAAATGACGTCGGTTCTGGGTTCATCGCATACTGTAATCACAGTTTAGCCAGGGAAAGCCCATCTCAAAGGAATGCAATAGGGGCCAGATGCGATGTGGAAAATAAACAACGGATAATACTACGATCGGGTCCAGGTTCCCATTGCATATCGCAGATCGCAATGGCGGAGGGTGTATGTTTTAGCCGGGACTTGCAATGAGGGGCAGATGCAAAATGGGCAATGAATTATGAAATATATTTGCGTCGGGTCTGGGTCCATCGCGCATCACATATCGCAATGTGGAGGAGAGTGCATGCACGTTGAAAAGTTTGTAATCCGCCGATATGCAATACATAGATTTATATTAAAACTTATGTTTTTGGGATATTTAGTAAAGGGAGTTAATAATATACAGGAAAGGAGACTTTTAAGGGTTTAATACTATAAGTTAGCATTAATATGAAACATGAGTGGAAAGGGGAAATACACTAAGTATAATTCTTTTTCATGAGTTATTTGCTTTTCACATATATACATCAATACTTAGGCTAAAGATCTTTTATGGGTTTTTGGGTAAAGGGGGATTTAACATGGGGTTTTCACTTTTCCTAGGCAAAAAGGATTCTAACCTTAGGAAAAGGGGTTTTTATGGAAAATGAATGAATATGAACTGTATGAAGGTGGGAAGGAGAAATTAGTAAATATAGGTATGAATGGGGATGAGGGAAGTTAATTAATTGATCTTATAGACCTTCATTTGCTTTGTGTAATTGCCTCATGGACATAGAAACATATGGTAAAACATGATAAATGTACATTTTGTCCAATCAATTGTCATACTTCTGCAACCTTTCTTCTACTTACCCTTTGCTTATCCTATCATTTTTTCTTCACTTGATGGGTGCATTTAAGCTAGCAAACCCTTTTCCTTTCTTTTTATTTCCTTTAAAAAGAAAACTATCTAATTCTAACCTTATAGCATCCAAGGGCTCATATTAAACTGATGAGCACCTTATTGTTCTCTACCTAACTACTGATCTGCCAAGATTAAACATTTTGGCCAAATATTTATTCTCTAATTATAACATCAAATTTAAAGCATGAAGTAGTCAATATTAAACTATTCGACTGTCATGGGTTGTGGCATTTATGACAAGCTACACACAACCATTATTTTGCGGAAGAAATAGTAGGGGCATTTATACTTGCTCACTTTCAGAGTTTATTTGTTTTCTTTTCTTTCTAACCTAACATTTTCTTTTTGTCTTGATATTTTTTAGGACATCTAACCTAACATTTTCTTTGATATGGACATCATCATCAAGATATTTTCAAAATCATTTATTCAATATAGTTATGTCCATATCCTAACTTAACATTTTTTCAAAATATATTTTTTTATTTTTTTTATTAATTATTCTATTTTATCAAAACCAAAAAATGCTACAAAAATACCCAATTGCCTACATCAAAACTTCTTTCACTGCGATGTTGATCTGCATGTTGTTTCATTTGATTCTGCACCAAAGTGGAGTTATCCTTTAAAAGTTGGAAAACTTGTTGTTGATGCTCGATGTGATCTTTCACTGCTTGAATCTTTTTCTTCTTGAGATTTTGAAGAGTGGTAATTTCTTCCAATGCATTACAAGATATGATCGGATTCATTTCTTGATGCTCGATGTGATCTTTCACTTCTAGAAATTTTTTCTTCTTGACATGTCCTTCTATATTGATAGCTTGAGAAGTGGTAATTTCAGCCAATGAATTGCAAGATATGGTCGGATTCATTTCTTCTTAATTGCTGTGATATTTCACTTCTTGAACCTTTTTCTTCTTGATATGTCCTTCTATCTTGAAGTTTGAGGAGTGGTAATTCTTGCCAATGCTTTACAATATATGGTCGGATTCATTTCTTCTTTCTCTTGGGTTGGTTACTGGTGTATATCCTCTTCTTTTGATGTCTCTTGATCCTTTTCTTCCTCCTCTTCATAATCTATGTAAAATAATTTCTTCTCAACACACTTATGACCTTTAGTGTATTTGCTATCACAATTGTAACAAAGCCCTTTTTCTCTTTTTTCTTCCAATTGTTGTGGTGTAAACCTTGTAGGTTGTGGAAGGCTAGGAGAAAAAAAAACTTCCATAATTATAATCGTGAGTGGTGGGATTCCTTGTTTCCATAATTTAGCTTTCAATTTTTCTTGCCAACCAGAATGCCTTCTCCAATGAATCAGGTTCCCAGAGATGAACCTCATGTTGAATGTTATCCTTTAAAGTCCCTATGAAGACATCAAACCTTTGCTTCTATGGAATATCATTTACCCTTATATTCAATTTTTGAAAGTCCTCAATGTTCTTTCCCATTTAACCCTTTTGTTTGAGATTTATCAATTGGCTAAAGAAGGTGTTTCTCTTTATATCCTCATAAAGTGCTATCATTTCCTCTGTAAAAATTGACCATGTGACAAGTGGTTTACGAGAACAAAGCCATTTATACGACAAAAATTGATTTGGTTCTAAATATAAAGATTCCATGCATACCTTTTGTAACAATTGCACCTCATGTAGATCAAAATATTGCTCCATCTATAGTATCCAATTTACCAGATCTTTGCCATCAAACTTCCTCATATCACTTTTTCTTGATTTTAGGAGCTCGATCTTGAAACAAATGTAACTCTATAATTTTGAATCTTTAAGTTCTTAAATATCAACCTGTGATATAACTCTGAGTCCTCTTCCTAAACCCACAATTCTGATCGCAATTGGATTCACGAAGAAAGAGTTATGCCCAATCTCCCGCGATGACCTAATTATAGATTGGTTCAGTAGAGTGAACTTGTACGATGTGCCACGTGTCACTGTTTGGACCTTAGGTTCTAAAATTGATACCAAAAACACTACAGTGTGTCTGCTTTTTGTCACTTTCTCTGAAATTTGAATCTAATTCTCTGAGAGAGAGTTATGACGGCTTTCCCAAGGTCATGTGTTTGGGATGTAATTTGGGGGCCTGCAGAAAACCTAAATGTCTTTGACCATATCTTCGAAAATATAGCAACAAAAAATATGAAATTCGGGGCTGAGCTTCACCAAGTTTTTGGCTCCAATGGGTTTTGATTTCAAAATCTAAAACTTCGTAGAAAACAAATGATAACAAACATTCTACGATGACCTGTTTGAGATGAAATTTGAGAGCTTGCAAAAACCCAAACTTCCTCAGATGATATCCATTATCACTCAGGTTGTCCTTTTAATCAGCGCAAAAGGATACGGCCGAGGTAACCACAGACCAATCTTTTGACTATAGGTTCTAGCCCACCTGCAATCAGAGAGGGCTCTCTCTTTCCGATTTAGCTTTGTTGAAGATGATTTTAGGCTAGCTATTGAGTTCAAGGGGGTTTTGTTTAGTTTTTGGTGGGAAGGATGATACTTTTAGGTAAAGAGGCAGGGATAGCATGAAAGTTTCAGAACCATTAGGTGTGGAGTCAAGGAGTAGGACTACTGGTGCGTTTCCTTGGTCACAAGAAGGAATATGGAGCAAGCTAGCTGCAAATGAAACAATCATTCAAGGTAAAAGATGGATTAAAGGCTAAGGAATGAGGGGCAATTAAGAATCTCTCATTCAGGTTAGCAGAAAGGAGATAAATGAGCCTTATCTAGGAGCAGTTAAGAATTCCTAGATAACTGTCATTCATATGTGAAATAGGTGAAACATGAGCCATAACAGAATTCAAATTTATGCCTAATTCAAGAAGAAAACATTAAGAAACCACAGAAACTGAGCGTAGAGTGCAGCTAAGCAAATTCTAAACCAATCCTTTGTTCTGTAACTTAAGCATATGTGAAATTGGAATAACGGAGGTAAGAAACACTTATTGGTTCATACTGCAGCACAAGAATTCCACATTCAATTCTTCAGACCATTAGACACAGAGCAGACAGTCATTCCTCCAAAGCTTTTCAGCAATCTTTGATTAAATAAAACATCTCAGATATCCAGTGTGAGTCTCTAATGAAGATTATCAACCAACCAACCCTTAAAACAATACAGAGGGTGGTATAAATAGGGAAAAATATCAAAAATTGTCTATTACAGCTTGACCTAAACAGGTCTGAAAGAAAATGATTACTTTAACCTAATCCTATCCAGAAATAAATGCAAGAAAATATCTTTGAGCTGCGCTGAGGGCAGCCGTATCAAAACTGAGTTAATGTGTTGTCCTCGGTGGATTGGTGCAGTGTTTTTGCAATAACTGTGCTTTGGGTTTCGATCCATTGTCGTTCGGTGGCTTTAAATGCTTTAACTGTGATTTGAGAGCTTTAACGGGCTTACACCACTTTATTTGACTCTGTTGGAGGCCATTTAATGTTAAGGTGCCTTGGGAAATGAAGATTTCGATTAAAATATTCAACTGATACTCTTTGCCGCTCCATCTTTCCTCTGATACTCTTTCGCAGTTGAATCAGGCCGTTTAATGTCTTCTGAGTGCTTTAGACTGCCCCATCGATCTTTCATGGCTTCTTTTTCGGCCTTCTGTTGCTTTAAAAACTGTGTTTCCCCCTTTCTGAATGCTTCACGAAGAAAAACTGTGTTTCCGCCACACCTGGGAGGGCGACGGATGGCTGGAGTACGATGGTAAAACCGTCGAACTCTCGGACGCTAACCATCGGCGGCTTCGGAGGTGAGAAGGCCCGCCCGTCGTAAATCTCGGGCACGGGCAATCTGACAGTTGGCAGGATGGGTAAGGCGGCAGAGGGATAAGAGACGGGGCTCGTGCACATATTCAAATATTGATATTGCGCTGCGGGGGTTCAAAACTTTAGGTTATGCAGGTTTTGGGGGGTTTAAAAGTGAGCGGGGAAAATGTGTTGCGGGCAAGACCTTAGGGTAAAGGGGAAACATGGGTTTTCAGGTTTTGGGATTAAGGGAAAATGTTATTAGTTTGATGAGAGGTCAAACTAACTCTAGCTAGGACACGGGTGGGCTAAAACCAACCCCAGATGGACTGCTTTTTTCCAGACTTTAAGAAAATATGGCTATAGTGCCAAGGAGGGGAATTTTATAATATTTTTTGGGATTTATATAGTTTTTGTAGGGGAAGGGGAGATAGATAGGGAGCTATATAATAGAATTAGTAGTTAATATGGAGGTGACCAGAAAGCGCTAAGTATGTGAATCTTAGGATATTTAAGGGGGAAAGGTGACTTATAGAGGAGGAATGAACAATCCTTGAGTGAATCAGATCTTCACCAAGGCAACTGATATGGAGAATGATGAAAATAAGAGGAATCAAGCAGATCTTGACCTCTTCGGGGAAGTTAGTGAGTGATTTGTGGATAAGGGAGAATGGGGAAGTTAGAGATATCCTGCTTGAGCTCCTCCAGATGAAAACTGCCTCCAACTTGTGATCTGAATAAATATGACAATTGACAACATGAAATGGATCACAAGCCATGATTCTGCAACCACACAGCTACCTACCCAGACTACCTTCCTAACATTTTTTCTTCTTTTTGGGTGGGTGCACTTAGACTTGCAGACCCTAATTATCCTTTTTTTTCTTTTTGACTGCCCTCCTATCTAAATCTACACTTATTTTTTCCAAGGGCCCAGATTAAGCAGTTGGGCTCCTTTGATTCTCTACCTAACTACAAATCTGCCAAGATTAAGCTGTTTGGACAGATATCATTCTCTATATTCTAAAACAAGAAATTGAAACCTAGGGAAGCCAAGATTAAACTGTTTGGCCTTCCCTTAACTGAAAAACTCATCAAAATTGGAATACAGAAGTGGCATTTGGACTAACACACTTTCACAGTTTCTTTGTTGACCTCTTTTGGAAATATGGAACCTTGCAGCATGAAAGATGACATATTTGGCATGTAAAAATGTCAATCATGAAATATGAACACCTGTTACAACAGGAGGCTAACAATGGCTCCACTTGGGGATGTCTTTTCCTTGTGAAAAGCCAAGAACAGTAGGTCAGACTGCCTGATCTTCTGTTGTTGCTGTAGACTGGAAACACTTCTTTGTGCCGACTGTTAGATAATTGAAACTTTGTAATATGAACAACCTTATCCTCAACTGAAATATTGTGAAATACATAGCACTGCCTGCTTTCTTCTGCGTGCTTGCTATTATGTAGAATGTTTCTTGAGCATTGGCCTTCGTAAAACATAGATCAAAACTGATGTATTTCGTTTAGCCTTGGTCTAGAAACAGTTGCTGATGTAAACCGAAAATCATTCTTTCTTTTGCTACTGTTTGACTGAAGACTGCAAGCTACAAACTTTTGTTGGGATTAATGCAATGACAAAGATCTGAAATGGAGGACTTGCTTTGTCTGAGTCTTCAAAATTTTTCTGTTGCTCCTCTAATATTCGAACTGCTTATTCAAACATACAAACAAAGTGCTGATATACACAAATATCACTCTACAAAAGATATATACAAAGCTGCATTGTATCCCTTAAAAGAGATCATGGTAATGTTTCAGCATACGGCCATTAACAGGGCCTTCTTCAGCAGTTCGACTCTCTATAGATTTGAGAAAATATGTGTTATTTCCCTGAACATCAGAAATAACGAATGGCCCTTTCCATAAAAAATCAAACTTTGCATGTTTTCCCTTGTCTTCTCTTCGTGAATCCCACCGTAGAACTTTGTCACCAATGTAGAAATCCTCAGCCTTAACTCTCTTATCAAACATCTTTTTGAGCTTCTTTTGCAAAGTTTGAGCTCTGTCATAGGCCTGTTCTCTGGTTTGCTGAAGATGAAGGGTCTGATTGATTCTTCGTTGGATGTCATTTGGTTCAGCCTGAATCTCCTGTAACAGTTTGATAGTAGGGATGCCCAAGGATGAAGGAAATCTAGCCTCCATGCCATATACTAGCTCATAAGGGCTCATCCCAATGGATCTCTTCATTGAAAGTCTATCTGCCCATAGGGCATTTACCAGCTTTTTGTGCCAGTTCTTCTTGTTTTCTTCTAGCACTTTCTTTATGATGTTGATGAGGCTTTTGTTGGATGACTCGGCCAAGCCATTACCTTGAGGGTAATAGGCTGTAGAGTGGCCCAAGGTAACATGAAATTGGTGGCAAAAATTGATCATATTTTTGGATTTTAAGGCAGCGGCGTTGTCAGTAATGATTTTCTCAGGGCAGCCAAATCTAGAAAGGATATTGCACTCAAGGAATTGGATAATGATGGTGTCATTGGCTTGCCTACATGGGATGGCTTCAACCCACTTGGTGAAATAGTCAGTGGCTATTAGGATCCACTTGTGCTGGGCTGAGGAAGAGGGATGGATTTCTCCAATGAAGTCAAGACCCCATTGTTGAAAAGGCGTTTCGGTTGAGATGGGTTTAAGGGGCAAGGGCAACAACTTTCTTTTGCCCTCAAAGTTTTGGCATTTGTGGCATGACATGGCAAACTTCTTTACATCTGCAAAAAGAGAGGGCCAATAGAAACCAACCCTTAAGATTTTATCAGCAGTGGACTTCCAATAAAGATGTCCTCCACAGTCACCTGCATGGAATTCTTTCATGACATTGTTAGTTTCATTCATGGTTAAACAGTTGAGCAATATGCCTTCATGATTTCTCCAAAATAACGCACCATCTATAACAAAAAACTTTAAAGCCTTCATTTTCAAAAATCTTTTCTTAGTTCTGGACAATCCTGGGGGAGCAAACAGGTTTAACAGTACAAAACATATATCAGCATACCATGGAGATTGCAAAAAGGTCTCACTGATCTGTGGAGTCGCCAGCTCTTGTTCATTGTCCAACTGGTTAATGTCTAAGGCTTGAAAGTTTGTTTCGGACATCAGTTTGGCTAAACCTTGTCCCTTTATCAGCTTGGTTGGTTTTATTTCTATGTCATACTCAAGGTTGTTTGCAATCCACTTGCTTCTTTTGCCTTCTAATCCCTCTTGGGTTAGTATGTCTTTTACAACAGCATTTGGGACATAGGCAATCACATGTGAATATAAAATGTACACTCTGAAATCCTTGATGGCCTTAACAAGTGCATAGGCCTGCTTTTCCATGATTGGGTACTTCAAAGGGGCATCTCTTAAGGCTCGGCTGAAAAAAGCAATTGGCTTTTCATTTCCCTGTTCATCCTTTTGCAACAGGACAGCAGCTATAGTGTGATCAGATGCAAATGAAAATATGATAAAATATTTGTCAAACTGCGGGCTGGTGAGGACAGGGGTTTGGGTTAAGGTAGATTTTATACTCTCAAAGACCTGCTTGGTTTCAAGAGACCATTTTACCTTGGCGTCCTTTTTTAACATGTTGCTTAACAGTCTTATCAGCTCGGCTAGATTTGGGATAAATCTCCTTAGGAAATTGATTTTTCCAAGGAAAGCTTGCAACTCTTTTATGTTTCTTGGATATCGGATTTGGAGGATGGCTTGGATTCTTTCGGGATCAATTCTAATCCCATCCTTTGATATGATGTGGCCAAGTAATTTTCCTTCTTCAAGGCCAAAGAGAGACTTCTTGGGATTCAAGGAAATGCCATATTTCCTACATGTCATGAATATTCGCCTCAAATGTTTTAGGTGCTCCTGATCAGATTTAGAAAAAGGGGTTAAGTCATCAAGGTAGACAACTAGGAAATCATGTATTTCCTTGGCAAATGAAATATCCATTGCTCTTTGAAAGGTAGCACTAGCGTTTTTAAGTCTGAATGGCATCTTCACATACTTAAATGTGCCCCACGGTGTGGTAAAGGCTGTCATTTCTTGGTCATCCGGGTGAACAAGTATTTGATTGAAACCTGAAAAGCCATCTAGCAGAGAGATTCTAGATGACCCCACTACTCTTTGTAGGATGTGATCCATCTTGGGTAAAGGATAGTGGTCTTTTAGGGAGACTTGGTTTAAATTTATCAGATCTACACAAAGTCTAATCTCACCTGTCTTTTTTCTTTTGGGAACAAGATTGGATACCCATTCAGAAAATCTAATGGGTGTTATTATACCTGCTTCAAACATCCTTTTCACTTCCTTTTCAATCAGGGGAAGAAGCATAGGGTTAATTCTTCTAATTTTTTGTTTGAAGGGCTTTTGGTTTGGTTTTAAGGGAATGGTGTGTTGGATTACTGAGGTGTCATAGGACTTCAAGTCCTCATAACTCCAAGCGAATACATCTTGGAATTCTTTAAATAAATCAATATACTTGGGCTTTTGATCAGGTGGCAAATTTTTGGACAGTTTGATCATTTTTGGCTTCTCTGTTGTCCCAATGTTGTGTTCCTCTATATCAGAATTCAATGGTTGCATTTTTGGTTTTTTAGGAACATCATTTGCATCAAACATGTCTTCTAACGGAGTTAGGCGAGTAGGCAAAGAGTTATCCTTTAAGTTAATGATCTCTGCCTCTGTTTTGGCAATTTCCTCCAAATGCATTTGTTTCAACTCTTCTATATTTGTTTTGTCAAAAACAGTTGGGTTTAAGATTTGTTTGGCTGTTGCAGCTGTTACAGCCTGCTGATTTTCATTTTCTTTGCTGTTGGGAATCATTCATAGCATCCATGTCAAGGTTAATATTTGCAAATTCATGCTCAAGAGTGAGGAAATTATTAATCTGGGCATCATTTTCGAACACTTGCCAGTCTTTCACGTTATTTGGGACAGCGGGCCTATGTTCTATTTCAACTGTAAAATAATGGTTTGGCTCAAAGGGAAGCTTGCATGTACTAGCAAGTGGCTAGGCTGTGTGCATGAATGTTATGATCTCTTGATATTTTGGCAAGCTTGGATTCAGTGAATGCATTGAGTATATTAGTGGTAGCAGTCCTATAGGCCCTCATTCTATTGTCATTGGTAACAAAGTTACCTTTCATCTGTTGTATGATCAAATCGGGGTCACCTAAAATGGACACTTTTGCAGCTCCTAGAGTTTTGAGCAGTTTAAGGCCTAAAAGCAAAGCCTCATACTTCACCATGTTGTTAGTGCATTTAAAGTTCAGTCTATAGGCATTGCCTTCTGCATGGTTGTTATGTGTATTGTGAATCCAGACACCTGCCCCTGCTCCTAACTTGTTGACAGAGCCATCAAACTCTAAATACCATGTGATTTCTTGCTTTTGGTTAGTACTAAGAGTTTCAGCCATTTTAGGATTGGACAGATTTGCAGTTTCTATTTGGGGAGTTTCTTTTTGTATACTGGTTGCATTAACTGTTTTGGCAACTTCATCAGTATGTGCAACCGATTCTTCATTGATGTGTGCTTGTTTTTCTAGAGCCAAAGGCTCATCATCAGTTGGAGAATTTGTATCATCATTAAACAAAATAAAAGAATCCATATTAGAATGGATTGAGTAAATGGGAAAATTTTCAGGCTTGCTCTCACTACTTACCACATATTTCATGAGTGTTTCTTTGTACAGTCTCTTTGGTTGCCCAAAGACTAAAATAGTGGCATAGGAGAGGTCTAATTGAAGGGATCCTTGGAGCTTTGCTCCCCATGATCTTGATAGGAGCATACCCATGGAAAATTTTAGGGGCTAATCTTCGCCCAGTGGGCTAATTTTCCATGATTTTTCCACAAAATGATTCGCCAATTTCCAATTTTTATAAAAGACAATTCGCCCAGATTTTAGAATATAAAATTATTTTACCTTAAAAATCGCCAACATTATATAGAGGCTACATATATAATCATTATAAATTTGAATAATTTTACAAATATATCAATAAACATTTTATAGTTTGCATATTAGGGATTAGTGAGATTCGCCAATGTTTGAAACTTCAAGAGAATTTTCCATCCTTAAAATTTTCCTTGAGCATACCGTACTTTGGTGGGATGTTAGCCACCACCACATCCATGAGGATGGTCTTGTTGGGATATTGGAATAAGGAGACACACAAGTCTTTGATGAGGCCTAAACATTTGACTTGACTTGAGTCAAACGAGAACAGATCTTTGTAGGGCCTTGTGATATCCAGGTTCAGCTTTTCCATAACTGCTTTGGGCATAGGATTGTGCGATGCTCCTGAGTCAAACATAGCATTGTGCAAAACTTTGTCATGTATATGAAAACTGACATAAAAGGGTGAAATAGGTCCATATGTTGACTTTCCATTAACTTCTGGACCAAACAGCAGTTCAGGGGTATCATCTAAAACATTTACATCATCCTTATTCTCAGGGATTTGAAGTGATCTTTGAATTTGTTGCCTATACACATCATGTTTGGCAAGTTCTGAGAGGGGGATGGATATCTTAAGTTTTCCAATCTCTGCTTCTAAGGTAAATGGCTTTTCCAATGGAGTCTTGGTGTTGATAATGGCAGTTTTTTCTTCTTGTTTTGAATTACCAGCCATTTGCTCTTGTTTACCGGCATTATGGGAATTGATTGCTTGCGGTTTTTCAGTTTTAGGAGAGCTTTTTGGAACACTGGTCGAATTTTTCTCAGAGGAAGAAGGTGGCAGAGGCTGATCAATAGAAGGCTACATTTCTGTTATGTCTTCTACAGTCACTTGATGCGGGTTTGGGACAGGTATATCAGCTGGTTCTGTTATAACAGCCTTGCCTTTAATCTTGTTGGGTTGTTTGCCATCCTTTGGTTTTCTAGGTTCAGAAATATCAATGGTCCTAGTTCTCAGCTTATATTGTTTGTGTACTTCATACATAGCAGTATCATAACCTTGTTTAAAATAAAAAGACTCACCAGATTTAGTCTGAAACTGATTACAATCATGCTCATCTTGGTCTTCTTGGCTCAAGAAAGTTTGATGCTCACCCTTTAGATCCATCAGATTCATGTGAGTGTCTTCTATGGGTTCACTAGAAGTGGATGCCTCAGCATAGTTTTCTTGGAAAGGGGGTCTTATGTCATGGTTTGGGCTTGACCTACCAGCATTTGTGTTCTGCGTTTTCCTAAAATTTGGGTTCCTTATGGTATTGGACTGTTGTCCTTCCCATGATGATTTCCTCTCAACACTCTCTACTCTGTCTCCCAGCCTTTGCATGCCACTGATAATAGCATCAAGCTTTTGCTCTAAGGCTGAGGGTTCTTCCTTGAAGGTGGTTCTTCTTTCCATTCTAGCTCTGTTTCTTTTGGCAATTAGGTTGGCCTCTACGCTAACAGCAACATTTTTCATGTCTGCAAGGGTTTGAGGGGCTCTTTCCTTTAACTGGTATGCCATATCCGGGTCGAATCCATCAGGGAATTTATACAAGGAAAGTTCAGGGGGTGGTCTTAAGTTCTATGGTATTGCATTATAGACATTATTGAACCTTGCACAGTACTCCAAAACAGTCTCTTGAGGACGTCTTTTAATTGTATCATATTCAGCTAGTATGTGCAAGGGGTCTTTCTTTTTCCCCCATCTGTTGGTAAAGGTTTGGTAAAGCTCATTCAGAGTGGTTATAGAATTTGCAGCAAGTGATCTGAAACCAGGTTCTTACATCACCTATTAAACTTTGAACAAAAAATTTCATTCTTATGCTGTCATCATATATCTCGTAGTTCTCAAAATAGTCTTGCATCTTCTTGGTATGCTGTAGGGTTGTGCAAGGACCGGTACTATCAAAATATGTGATTTTAGTTTGGTAATCTTGAGGCAAAGCCCCAGGATTAGTAGGTAATTGCAGGGGTGCATATCTATTAGTGATATTCACAGGGATAAGTGGAACAACAGGAACAACAGGGACAACTGGAACAACTATAACAACAGTAGTGGTTATGGGAGTATGTGCAGTGAATGGAGGTGTGGAAGGAGTGCTTTGAGATGTGGATGATGAACAAGGGGAAGCAGGGGTTGAACGGAATAAAACCTTGACAGGAGTTGGAACACAGCTTGGGTGAGCTGTTTCAGGACTCAAATCAGCAAAATCTTCTTATCTTTCTTGCTTCCTAAGGATCTTTGGGATTAAGTTCGGATTTTCAAAAACAACTGGAGGGTCTGGATCTGGGTTTGACCTTGTATGATGTAAGTTCTTTTTGGGAACCAGCTTCCGAATTTGTTTTAGGTATTTTTCTGGGAATGCTTTTAGGATTAGCAAGGAACTGATCAAAATTTGGGAACAACTATCTGTAGCTTAAAAATAGCATGAAGATTGACTGAAGCAGCTTTTATTTACTCCTGAAAATGCAAAGCAAGAACAGTTTCAAAGGCTTCCTGGCTGATATTCAGACTTCATCTGTAGTTTTAAGGAGCAGACAACACTTGAAAAATTGATTTGTCCCCAGTGGAGTCGCCATTATGTTATCACTCAGGTTGTCCTTTTGATCAGCGCAAAAGGATACGGCTGAGGTAACCACAGACCAATCTTTGGACTGCAGGTTCTAGCCCACCTGCAATCAGAGAGGGCTCTGTCTTTCCGATTTAGCTTTGTTGAAGATGATTTTAGGCTAGCTATTGAGTTCAAGGGGGTTTTGTTTAGTTTTTGGTGGGAAGGATGATACTTTCAGGTAAAGAGGCAGGGATAGCATGAAAGTTTCAGAACCATTGGGTGTGGAGTCAAGGAGTAGGACTGCTGGTGCATTTTCTTGGTCACAAGAAGGAATATGGAGCAAGCTAGCTGCAAATGAAACAATCATTCAAGGTAAAAGATGGATTAAAGGCTAAGGAATGAGGGGCAATTAAGAATCTCTCATTCAGGTTAGCAGAAAGGAGATAAATGAGCCCTATCTAGGAGCAGTTAAGAATTCCTAGATAACAGTCATTCATATGTGAAATAGGTGAAACATGAGCCATAACAGAATTCATATTTATGCCTAATTCAAGAAGAAAACATTAAGAAACCACAGAAACTGAGCGTAGAGTGCAGCTAAGCAAATTCTAAACCAATCCTTTGTTCTGTAACTTAAGCATATGTGAAATTGGAATAACAGAGGTAAGAAACACTTATTGATTCATACTGCAGCACAAGAATTCCACATTCAATTCTTTAGACCATTAGACACAGAGCAGACAGTCATTCCTCCAAAGCTTTTCAGCAATCTTTGATTAAATAAAACATCTCAGATATCTAGTGCGAGTCTCTAATGAAGATTATCAACCAACCAACCCTTAAAACAATACAGAGGGTGGTATAAATAGGGAAAAATATCAAAAATTGTCTATTACAGCTTGACCTAAACAGGTCTGAAAGAAAATGATTACTTTAACCTAATCCTATCCAGAAATAAATGCAAGAAAATATCTTTGAGTTGCGCTGAGGGCAACCGTATCAAAACTGAGTTAATGTGTTGTCCTCGGTGGCTTGGTGCAGTGTTTTTGCAATAATTGTGCTTTAGGCTTCGATCCATTGTTGTTCAGTGGCTTTAAATGCTTTAACTGTGATTTGAGAGCTTTAATGGGCTTACACCGCTTTATTTGACTTTGTTGGAGGCCATTCAATGTTAAACTACCTTGGGAAATGAAGATTTTGATTAAAATATTCAACTGATACTCTTTGCCGCTCCATCTTTCCTCTGATACTCTTTCACAATTGAATCGGGTCGTTTAATGTCTTCTGAGTGCTTTAGACTATCCCATCGATCTTTCATGGCTTCTTGTTCGGCCTTCTGTTGCTTTAAAAATTGTGTTTCCCCCTTTCTGAATGCTTCGCGAAGAAAAACAGGTCATTCTGCGCCTTTCAGGCTTGCTGGGGGTTGCGTGATGAGGGTCTTTCCACTTTGGCCCATTTCCCATATCCATGCGCGATTAGCGCTAGGCGCTAATCACGCATGAAAAACTGCCTCAGAATTTGAATCCGGGCTTCCTAAGCACGATTTTCGCCTTCGTGCCTTTTTTGCTGATGACGTCAGCGGGTGGGACCCAGTACGACGATGATGTGGTAGGGTGACGTCAGGAGGGTGACATCAGCAGGGTGATGTCAGCATGTACAGCGGGTGACGTGGCGGTACACGGTGGCAGTGACATGGCAATGATGAGTTGGCAGTATGGTGCCAGGAGGCCGACGCAGGCAGATGACGCAGTAGGATGACTTCACTGGGTGGAGGACATGGTGCTGACGTCACCCAGGGGAGGGCGGTTTGGTGGTTTCGGGCGCACCGCCTTTGCACTGAAGCGGTTTGGGAGGAGGGGGCTCTGCCACACCTGGGAGGGCGACGCATGGCGGGAGTACGATGGTAAAACCACCGAACTCCCGTACGCTAACCATCGGCGACTTCGGAGGTGAGAAGGCCCGCCCGTCGTAGATCTCGAGCACGGGCGATCTGACGGTTGGCGGGATGGGTAAGGCGGCGGAGGGATAAGATATGGGGCCCGCGCACATATTCAAATATTGATATAGCGCCGGAGGGGTTCAAAAATTTATTTTATGCGGGTTTTGGGGGGTTTAAAAGTGAGTGGGGAAAATGTGTTGCAGGCAAGACCTTAGGGTAAAGGGGAAACATGGGTTTTCAGGTTTTGGGGTTAAGGGAAAAGGTTATTAATTTGACGAGAGGTCAAACTAACTCCAGCTAGGACACGGGTGGGCTAAAAACAGCCCCAGATGGACTGCTTTTTCCCGGACTTTAAGAAAATATGGCTATAGTGCCAGGGAGGGGAATTTTATAATATTTTTTGGGATTTATATAGTTTTTGTAGGGGAAGGGGAGATAGATAGGGAGCTATATAATAGAATTAGTAGTTAATATGGAGGTGACCAGAAAGCGCTAAGTATGTGAATCTTAGGCTATTTAAGGGGGAAACGTGACTTATAGAGGAGGAATGAACAATCCTTGAGTGAATTAGATCTTCACCAAGGCAACTGATATGGAGAATGATGAAACTAAGAGGAATCAAGCAGATCTTGACCTCTTCGGGGAAGTTAGTGAGTGATTTGGGGATAAGGGAGAATGGGGAAGTTAGAGATATCCAGCTTGAGCTCCTCTAGATGAAAACTGCCTCCAACTTGTGATCTGAATAAATATGACATTTGACAACATGAAATGGATCACAAGCCATGATTCTGCAACCACACAGCTACCTACCGAGCCTACCTTCCTAACATTTTTTCTTCTTTTTGGGTGGATGCACTTAGACTTGCAGACCCTAATTATCCTTTTTTTTCTTTTTGACTGCCCTCCTATCTAAATCTACACTTATTTCTTCCAAGGGCCTAGATTAAGCAGTTGGGCTCCTTTGATTCTCTACCTATCTACAAATCTACCAAGATTATGATGTTTGGACAGATATCATTCTCTATATTCTAAAACAAGAAATTGAAACCCAGGGAGGCCGAGATTAAACTGTTTGGCCTTCCCTTAACTGAAAAACTCATCAAAATTGGAATACAGCAGTGGCATTTGGACTAGCACACTTTCACAGTTTCTTCTTTGACCTCTTTTGGAAATATGGAACCTTGTAGCATGAAAGATGACATATTTGGCATGTAAAAATGTCAATCATGAAATATGAACACCTGTTACAATAGGAGGCTAACAATATCTCTACAAATATAGCAAGACAAGATCTGAAATTCGGACACGAGGTTCAACGTGATGTCATCTCAAATGAGTTTTTCTTTGAGTTTCTGAAACTTCGTAGAAAAAATGTTATAGCGAAAATTCCACGATGACTTGTTTGGAGAAACGAAACCCTAGAATCCAAATCTTTGATACCTAATGTTATGAAACCAACTCACAAAAAGATAGAAAAGATAAATCAATGCCTTAGAAATAAGCCTCTTCAAGGGGGAAGCCTCCTTTACATTACAGAAATGAAAATTCTTGGATGATACAAATGACAAGACCTCCTTTCTATATATAGGAGTCTAAGGTGTCATAATATAATCATAGCCAACATAACAATAATAACGTAAGGGCACAATAATAACAATAGTGGGATTCTATGGGGCACAATAATAACAATATGGGGACTACATGGGCACAAAAATATAATAAGGGTGTTTTACTAATAACAATAAGGGGTTACACTAGTAGTATAGGAACCTAACATATGAGTCATCATCTACCACATCATTTTTGGATGTAATTATGTAATTTTTCAATAAATGAAAAATGTAAAGTAAAGTGGAAGTCCAAGGGTCACCTATAGAATGTGAAAATTTATGTATAAGTCAAAGGTTCAATACAAGTTTAAGAATCACAAGGGAGGTGAAGAGTCACCACATTTGTTATATATACACCCTCATAGCTCAAGCAAAGGAATTTTCACCTTGGCTTAAAATAGTCATTAGAGAGGAATATAGTTCTTTTCGAGAGCAAGTGGTATCTCTAAAGCTCCACTATTCGAGATAGTGGTGTTCATCATATCAATGTATCTTGGAACTTTCACTTAGTGTGTGAAGCTCATAGAGCCAACGCACTTTCAAACATATGTCATAAATGTTGTAAGATTATTCTTTGAATGTTTACGATATATGTTGTTCTCATTTGTATATAATAAATTAAACTATTTCATTGGCTTTGGGGCTTATCTTATTGAATGTTTGATGTACTTTTTTTAATGATAGCCGCTTCTATGTGAACTATTTCGCTAGTTGATTAACAATTCTTTCATATATATGCTCATGTTTCTTTATTATATTAGTACTATTACTCTTTTCTTAAAGGCTCAATTTCATTTCCCTCCTATGAAAGAACATTGATACATTCTGCAATTTAACATTCCACAAGGAATACTCACTTTTTCATTCCAAAAGTACATGTACATTACTCTCTTGTGCTAACTATTGCAGCCAAGACAAATATCTAAGAAAAATAGCAATCAAGCCTTATTTCTAGAAGGGCTCCTACATCAAACGATGTGAACTCTAATTGGGACTTCACACTGGGGAGAACCCCTTGCATGTTCATGGGTTCCAACACCATCAATAGTAGTATTTATATTTCTATTAATTTGTAGTTAATTATCCTTTGTTTCAATTGTGTTATTTTCCTTTTGTTGTAATTACAATAGTTCTTATGTTGCAATTCCATTAACTAATTATTGTTGCAACTCCAAGTTATACAATTCAAACATTATATTTGTGATTAATGTGTCAACGACTTAATTTTGTACAAATTTCTATGTTTTTGATAATTTCAAATATTTCTACAACTCACCTGTAGGTTATTCTTTCTCAGTTTTCGGCATAATAGTAGTTTAATGACTAAGACTTATGTGAATTTTATATCTTGATGTATGCACTTCATCTTTTATTTATTTTTTGGTCATTTTATTGCATGAGAAGCACATGATAGTACATAAATTGTTAGAATAAATAGGAATATTGTTAAATTAACGCAAGTCACCTCATAGTCATTAGTGTGTTTACTTTCCCGTCCGAGTGTTTACTTTCATGTAAGTGTTGTTTAATTTCCCATAAGATTGCTTTACTTTCCTAGCAAGTATGGTCTATTTTAATTAGTGATGACTTGTGAAAGCATCCTTATCTTGCACTGTAATAACATTTAGAATACTATTATCTCATGCCACATAATAGATTGTGCTAGCATATACAATGCTTGACATTTTGAAAGTTCCAAATGAGTATTGGATTAACAATTATGAACATACTTTTGGTTGTCTTCCTAAGAAACTAGAAGGACAGTTAAAAAACTCATAATTTTTTGGGACGTTTCCAAGTAACTATCAATAATATAGTTAGTTGTTTATTTTTGAGTGAATTTATTTTTTGATTCATTCTTTTGCAGAGCTTTATTACTTTTACCTTTTACTTCGTCAAGTGATTTATAAAATGACTTGTTAGATGCCTAGGAGTAGAGACCAACTTTGAATATTTGTCAAAACTATTCCCCATACTTACAATGCAAGATCAAGTGGAGGGTGCATCCAACCACATTATTTGACTCCCATAACATGTTCATTAGAAAAATAGAGAACTAAATCTATTTAAGTGGAATCTAAGTTTCTGTAGCCTTCTTCTGCTACTTTGTTTTGATAACACTTCTCTAGTGAGCATATCCATACGAAACTAAAATTTTCTAACTATCCTAAGAATCCCTTGGAAGAGTAAGACAAATGCCTAGAGAATATGGCACTTGAAATTAAGGACTAGATCTCATCCTTTAGATTCCCCATCAAGGAATCTGAAGAGAAAACAAAAACGAAGAAAATCTTGCCCTTAACCCTTCCCAATTTTCACGATCTCTCAAAGGACGACCCAAATACCTGTATTTTTTAATTTTATGTACTTTGCAAGAACTATGACTATCTTACATATGTTTAGAAGCTAAGGTTATTGCATGACACTCTCAAAGGGGGAAACATTACATTGTTTCTTGGGCTTTTAGGAAGGGAGAATCAAAACATGGACACAAATGAATGAGAAGTTTACAAATAAATATTAAGACTATCGGAAGGAAAGGAACGAAAAGAAGAATGCTTATGAATGACTCAATATGAAGATGAAAGCCTTAAATAATATGTTGATGGATTTCATTATAATTTGTAGCAGTCAAAACAAATGAATTTACATCTAGACACACTTTGAGTGTTCTTGCTATGAGGAATCAAAGGTGATACCGTTGAAGTCCTAAAACTCATGAATGGAGGATATGTTTCATAAAATATATTTGAAGATATTGAGGAACTCTATCCATGATATTCCATAGGAATATCCAAATTAGGCAAGGGACCTAAATATAGATTTTCTAGAATAGACAAAATTGGTAGTGGAGATGTTACTAAAGCATAAATTGGTCATTTATTAGAAAAGGTCAAAATTGGTCTAGTGGGCACATTGAGTTCTTAACTAACTATTTTGCAAGGGAAGAAGGAGAAAGAAGGGGCATAACTATCACTCACAATTTTTTTCTTCAAATGTAGAATAAAATTCCTAGTTAAGGATTGTCCAATAGATCAAATTAATATTTGTGCCATTTGCAGGAAAAATCATTCTATATGAATTTTCCACTCTTTGTCAGGGATGAAAGTTGTGAACCAAGAAGTAGATAAACCAAATAATCTATGATTTGTTGCCCAAAAAATGTCATGCTCACAAAAACCACAAGGCATGACAAAATAGCCAGCTTAATATTTCAATTATTGTCGGTCTAATTGTTTTATGTAGTACTATTCTCAACCATGGAGCTTAGCTTCTCAATCATGGATAGTTCCTCCTTAATAGATTTAGAATTAATTAAGGAAAATTAATTATCCACCTATGAAAGAGCCTACATATGCTCCTCCATAACTTTATTTACCTAAAATACCTATTACTAACCCCATTAACATTAAACCAAATCAATCAACACAAGTTGTTGGGATGGAATCTTACCCAACTTATGATATTTCTTCTATGATTTCCATGAAATCCACCTTCAACCAGGGAAGAAACTAACTAAAAAGCAACATGTTGGGGAAATTATTTGTGTTATAATCCAACCATTAAATTATCAATCTCGGACTTGTAAGCTTCGAGGCACAAGCACAGGTAATGTAGGATCATAGCATCTAACCTAAACTAACATCATGAAATCTGAAATATATTCCTAAATTAGGTACCGAATTTATGTTCCTAGTTTGAAAGTAATCTATTGATAAAAACATGCTTAAGAAATACCAATCACTATTTAAGCAATTCTAATCATTGTTCAAATGAAACTAACTGTATTCAATATCTAAGAAATATTAATCACAACCCAAGCAATACAAATTACCATTCAAAATATTTTAATATCAATCTATGTAATATAAATCTTCAATCCAAACAATACAGGTTATTATTCAAACGATTTTAATCTCAATATTAGTTACAATGGAAATCACAATCCAAACAAGACCAATTCCAATCCCCGGGGTGTATGAGGAAAGCTGAAGAGAAATTCAAACTAACTTCTTAATCCTATCTAGTCTACACCTTCAACTCTGCAAGGCTTGAAAGGGAACTAAATGATAGTTTCAAATTAATATTCTTACACTGCCTAAATTAACACGCTCAGATTTGAAAGACTTCAAAGATCAAAGCTTATTTCGAATTGGAAACCACTTCAAATAAACTCAAAAATAATATTATAAGTAAGAAGCCTTCTACGAAAAGAGTATTAACCTATTATCTCAATGCAATCTCACTACAATTATATTGAATCCCATAGCTATGCTACATTTTACATTAATGACTAATGTATCGCCTCATTATTTTTGGGTGCTCTCATGTAAAACACGATGCTACAAGAATTTTGTGTTATTGTTAAGCATACATGATTTTAAATAACAAAGACATAATCCAATTCGAATCAATAGATTAAGCTCATAACATAATTATCATTTGTTTTGAAAGCCCTTACGAGTGTTCTTGACTGTGGAAATGTGATTATGAAATCATTCATGCACATGAAATATTAATTAACACTGTTCCTCTATTTGCAAAGGCTCAAAGACAATACGTTCTTCCATATTCAAGAAAAACATAGCAAGTAATTTAAGTGTAGAATGGGAAAGAGTAAATCCAAATCTATTAAGCACCAACTTTAAAATGAGATATAAACCTCTTAAACTAAACCAAATACACTTCCTAAAATCTATATTAATTACAAGAATCGATTCTAGGTTGTGGTGGGATTTTTCCACCACCTAGAGCAACCCCAATCTAATTCAATACTTGCAGATTAAAGAGACATAACACTTATAGGAAACAATAAATGCCAAGACAATAATTATATTATAGTTCAGTAAAACATTAGTTCAAACATAATCTAGAAATGCGTTACGAATCTCCAGTCCAATCTGAGTGTATATCTCCTTCTCTCCTCCCTTACATACAAAAACATCAGCCTTTTCAAAGAGTTCAGCCAATGGAGAAATAGTTATAAGTAATTGACTGAGAAAAGTAAACATATAATGTCAAACCTAAGTAAAGTAAAGGAAAAAATTGAAGCCAAGTAAGGAATAATAGATCAAATGAAAATATTTCTAGAAGGTGAAACCAATTTTCCCAATCGTGGTCCTCCATGTGGATGATTGTTGAAACTGTCAAAACCATGTTTTCTGTACTTAGCGCGAATTGTTTCAAGCCCACGAATTCTATACTTAATTCTCCCCTGAACATATCTTTTTTGTGATGAGGAATTTTTTCAAATGATTTATGGGCATGGAAAATTTTAGGGGCTAATGTTCGCCCAGTGGGCTAATTTTCCAGGATTTTTCCACAAAAAAGATTCGCCAATTTCCAATTTTATAAAAGATGATTCGCCCAAATTTTAGAATATAAAATTATTTTACCTTAAAAATCGCCAACATTATATAGAGACTATATATAAAATAATTATAAATTTGATTAATTTTACAAATATATCAATAAACATTTATAATTTGCATATTAGGGATTAGTGAGATTCGCCAATCTTTTAAACTTCAAGAAAATTTTCCATCCTTAAAATTTTCCTTGTTTATGGGTTACCTGAATGAGGGTATTCTAAACAAAACCCACTTCACAGAGTCCTAATATTCTTCCTCATTTGATCACAAAGTTTAAATTTTCACCTAAAGGAATTCTGCATTCTATACTTAGAACTGTAGCATTTTTTTTAATGAAGAATTTCATAAATGGATCCCTATGGTAAATGAACTTGGAAAAACTATCATTAGAAAATCATGGAAAAATCATCTCTAATCATAGAAAAGTCAAGAGAACTAGTGATAATCAACCACAAAGTGTAAGATATTAATTGGCGGCAAGTTGTGAAATTATGGTATGAAATGAGCTAAAAATATAGGAATTTAGGTTATGAGTAGTGGTATTGTACAGTGGAAAAAAGGGCATATTTGAGGCCCAACATCCCCCCATGCATGAGTATTTACATGTCCTCATGCAAAGAAATCCCTTCCTAATTGACAAATTCTTGACATTGTTTTATGGATGTTGGTTCTTTGCAGGAGAACATTGCTTGAATATTTTGGGGGTGCTGGCTCTTATGGAAAATCACTGCTTGAATATTTGGAGGTGTTCGTTCTTGTGGAGTAGCACTTTTCACATTTAACATATCATACTAATTTACTAAGCAATACAAATTGAGGACAAGAAAGGGATGGATGAGGAAGAGATGATGGATGAAATGAGGTGGTGATGGAGATGGTAGGTATGTGAATAGGTGCTTGCATACTCTGTCATCGTAAGGCCAATGTTTATAGGTGGTTTCCTTTATCATGTCATGGAAATAATGACTTCATCCTACAAATATAATGCTTGTTATCATGGAAGGAGAAGACACTATAAAGACTGCCTTTATTAATGCACCATAAGGATTTTTCTTTTAACATGGTCTTGTAATTAGAGTATATGCATAATGAATGGAAGGAAAACAAAAGGATAATGGTTTATGAAAGATAAAATGCATGGAATAAGAAGTGGTCAATCATTAAGTTTCTTAAACCTTCTAATGAATTAGAGAATCTTAAGCCAAATTTACCTCATTTTTTACCTTTGTTATTGATGTGAACGGTGTTGCAAGATGAAGTGAATGATGGAATGGCGAGAGTTGATGTTACTGCTGATCTAATCTAAGAGGAAGAGTTGGAGCTACAATGGATATTGGTTTGGATTTGCTAAAGGAAGTTGAGATGAGGGCTTAACTGAAGGTACCCTTCTCCCCCATGCCTGAGGAGTTGTATGTCCCCAAACAACTAAGGAAAGTTGAATGTTGCTATAAATTAATGGCTAGGATTATTTATTGTAGCCTTTGCTCAAATGAATATACTGCTAAAAAGGAAAATGGAAAGGTTGATATGAAGCTCCAAACTGCTGCAAATCTGTGTTGAGATCATAAAACCATATAGTTTTCAACCTTTACACACCCATTTGCAATCTTGCATATGTGAATAAATGGTGTCGATGCGAACATAAGAAAGAATCATTAGATTACCGACCATTGAGGATGTTGTTAACCAATGTGATATATACCACCTTTGATGTCAATGGGAATCAAGGCACTAGGTACATTCTACTAGCCATGAAGGGATTTATCGAAGTCAAATGGATTGCAGAATTAATCCACCAATAAACATTGATGTATTTCCTTAGTAGATGACAAAGAGACCTACCATTAAGGCATGCAGGTTCCTAGGTACCTTATCTAACCCTAACCTTGATCCAAGATAATGTGTTGATGTTAATGGGACAAGGCCTATTGGTAGGTGGGCCTTAAGGGATCCCACATCAACCAACTCAAGTACAAACATAATGACTTGAAAGATACATGATTTGAAGAACTCATACAAATTTTCAAACTTTATTGGGAACTTTTCACACCAGTTACCTGGTTTTCAAGCAAAGTCCCTATCCAACTATTTTACTTTATTTATTACAATACTAACTTTCCTACTATACTAGAGAAAATATGTCTACCTTCAAGTGAAAGAGAACTTCCAATATGAAGCCATATGTGGATTAGGTACAAGTATATATTCATGCCCATATTTAACATATAAAATTTAGAAGGTACATGAGCATGAAAAATCAACAGTTTTGAAACATATAATATAAAGAGTATTTGAAGATGAGACTGGTACTTTGACTGGATTGTGATTTGGAACCAATTCTCAATGTAATACTGGTGGTGTTGGCCCACTCTGAAAACTCTCCTCAATCATGCCATGAAAACTTGGATAATTGGTCTCTGTAATGCATACAAGTCTTTTTGTTGGGCATGGTGAAATGTACTCGATCTAAGGTTCAACAAGATGCTCTTCATCAGATTTGCTACATGATTACACAATCTCCTTGGTAAAAAGAAAAGAGGAACCAAGGGAGACTTCCAAATCCTTTTCTAGCTGTGGAGAGATAGATAATTTCCTGAATGTGGTCAGGATCAACTCTTCCTAAGAGGCAGATATCCTAACTACTGCTAAGATTTGAGAAATTACTTCGAGCGACATTCTTCAAGCTCTCAATCATTCTTGAATTTCTCTTTCTTGTTGATGATCCCTGTATCGCAACATGGATTAGTACAAAGGGGTTCTTACAACACCCCAAAAACTTTTTATCTTTAAAGAACTTGAAATTTTAAACTAAATGAATTAAAACTACTAATTACAATAAAACTTACCATCCTTGAACTCCTCGCTTACTTTGAAAGCCAGACTTTGGAGTGACCCCAAACCAAATTGGATGCATGGCTCTTCACTCACATCTTACGGTACACTCTCTGCACTTTGATTATCCCGCAAAATCCTCACCACATAACAACTACACTCCAATCCCTTTAGCACCTCCCTGGCAATGGTGCCAAAAATGTTGGGGAAATTATATGTGTTATAATTCCAACGTTAAATTGTCAATCTCGGATTCGTAAGCTTCAAAGCACATGTGGAAGTAACACATGATCAGATCATCTAACCTAAACTAACATAATGAAATCTGAAATATGTTCCTAAATTAAGTAAGAAATTTATGTTCCTAGTTTGAAATTAATCTATTGATAAAAGTATGCTCAAGCAATACCAATCACTGTTTAATCAATTATAATCATTGTTCAAAGAAAAATAACTTTAATCGATATCTGAGAAATATTAATCACAACCCAAGCAATACAAATTACCATTCAAATGATTTTAATCTCAATCTAAGTAATAGAAATCTTCAATCCGAACAATAGAGATTACTATTCAAACGATTTTAATCTCAATATAAGTAATGGAAATCTCAATCCAAGAAAGACCAGTTCCAATCCCTCGGGTGTATAAGGTAAGTTAAAGAGAACTTTAAACTAACTTCTTAATCCTATCTAGTTCATACCTTCAACTCTGCAAGGATTCAAAGGGAACTAAATCATAGTTTCAAATTAATATTCTTATGTTACCTAAATTAACACACTCATATTTGAAAGACTTCAAAGATCAAACCTTCTTTCTAATTTGAAACCACTTTAAATAAAATCTAAAAATTTATTCTAAGTAAGAAACCTTCTATGAAAATAGTATTATCCTATGATCTCAATGCAATGTCACTACAATTATATCGAATCCCAGAGTTGTGCTACAGTTTCCATTAATGACTAATGTCATTCCTCACTATGTCTGGGCACTCTCATATAAAACACGATGCTATAATAATTATGTGTTATTGTTAAGCGTACATGATTTTAAATAATAAAGAAAGAATCCAACTCGAATCAATAGATTAAGCTCATAACATGATTATTATTCGTTTTGAAAGCATCCTTATGAGTGTTCTTGACTGTGGAAATGCAATTATGAAATCATTCATGCACAAGAAATATTAATTAACATTGTTCATCTATTTGCAAAGGCTCAAAGACAATACGTTCTTCCATATTCAAGAAAAATAGAGCAAGTAAATTAAGTGTAGGATGGGAAATAATAAATCCAAGATCTGTTGAACAACAACTTCAAAACGAGATATAAACGTCTGAAACCCAACCAAAAACACTTCCTATCATCTATATTAATTGCAGGACTTGATTCTAGGTTGTGGTGGGCCCTTGCCACTACCTAGAGCAAGCCCAATCTAATTCAATACTTTCATATTAAAGAGACATAGCACTTGTAGGAAAAAATAAATGTCGAGACAACAATTATATTATAGTTTAGTAAAACATCAGTGAAAACATAATCCAGAAATGCGTTACAACTCTCCAGTCAAATCTGACCGTATATCTCCTTCTCTCCTGCCTTACATACAAAAACATCATGCTTTTTAAAGAGTTTAACCGATGGATAAATAATTATAACTAATTGACTGAGAAAAGTAAAAATATAACGTCAGAGCTAAGTAAAGTAAAGGAACAAATCGAAGCCAAGTAAGGAGAATATATCAAATGAAAATATTTCTAGAAGGTGCAACCAATTGTCCTAATAGTGGTCCTCCACATGGATGATTGCCAAAACTATCAAACCCAGGTTTTTTGTACTTAACGCGAGTTCTTTCAAGCCCAAGGATTCTGTACTTAATGCTCCCTGAATGTAACTTCTTCGTGATAATGAATTTTTCCAAATGATTTCAGGGTTACCTAAATGAGGGTATTATGAAAAAAAATTGCATATCGTAATCCTGACACTCTTCCTCATTTGATCAAAAATTTTAGATTTTCACCTACATGAATTCTTCATTCTATACTACATTTGGTACTTAGTCATGTAGCATTTTGCTTTATGAAGAATTTCAATAATAGATCCCTGTGGTAAATGAATTTGGAAAAGCAATGATTAGAAGATCATGGCAAATTCATCTCTAATCATAGAAAAGTCAAGAACACTAATGATAATAAACCACAAAGTGTAAGATATGAATTGGCGACAAGTTGTGAAATTACGGTATGCAATGAGATAAAAATATTAGGAATTTAGGTTATGAATAGTGGTATTGTATGGTGTAAAAATGGGCATATTTAAGGCCCAACATCCCCCCATGCCTCACTATTTGCATGTCCTCATGTAAAGAAATGGCTTGCGCATTGAAAAATTCTTGACATTGTTTTGTAGATGTTGATTCTTTGCAGGACAAAATTGCTTGAATATTTTGAGGTGTTGGTTCTTGTGGAGTAGCACTGCTTGAATATTTGAAGGTGTTGGTTCTTTTGGAGGAGCACCTTTCACATTTAACATATCATACTAGTTTACTGAGTAATACAAATTGAGGATAAGAAAGGGATGGATGAGGAAGAGATGATGGATGAAATGAGGTGGTATGGAAATGGCAGGTATGTCAATAGGTTCTTGCATACTATGTCATCTTAAGGCCAATGTTTATAGGTGGTTTCCTTTATCATGTCATGACAATAATGACTTCATCCTACCAATAGAATGCTTGTTATCATGGAAGGAGAAGACACTATAAAGACTTCCTTTATTAATGCACCATAAGGATTTTTATTTTAACATGGTGTTGTAATCAAAGTATATGCGTAATGAGTGGAAGGAAAACAAAAGGATAATGGGTTATGAAAGATAAAATGCATGGAATAAGAAGTGGACAATCATTAAGTTTCTTAAACCTTCTAATGAATTAGAGAATTTTAAGCCAAATTTACCTCAAGTTTTACTTTTGTTGTTGATGTGCTTGGTGTTGCAAGATGAAGTGAATGATGGAATGGTGGGAGTTGATGTGACTGTTGATCTAATCTGAGAGGAAGAGCTAGAGATGCAATGGAGGTTGATTTGGATCTGTTGAAGGAAGTTGAGATGAGGGTTGAACTAAAGGTCCCCTTCTCCCCCATGCCTGAGGAGTTGTATGTCCCCAAACAACTAAGGAAAGGTGACTGCTGTTGTAAATTAATGGCCAGGCTGCTATATGGTAGCCTTTACTGAAATGAATATACTACTTCAAATGGAAATGGAAATGTTGATACGAATATCCAAACTACTACAAATCTGTGTTGAGATCACAAAACCATATAGGCTTCAACTGCTACACACCCATGTGCAATCTTGAATATGTGAATAAATGGTCTCGATGTTGAACATAAGCAATAATTATTGGAGTACCAACCATTGAGGATGTTGTTAAACAATGCGAGATATCCCACCTTTGATGTCAAAGGGAATCAAGGCACTAGGTACCTTCTACTAGCCATGAATGGATTTGTCGAAGTCGAATGGACAGGAGAATTCATCCATCAAGAAACATTGATGTATTTCCTTAGCAGATCAAAAGGAAACCTATTATTAAGGCATGAAGGCTCCTAGGTACCTTATCTAACCCTAACCTTGATCCAAGATAATGTGCTGATGTCGATGGTGTTAGCTACCTATACCAATAGGTTTCATATTTCATGATTGGCAAAGAAAGTTCCAAATATGCTCTGCTTTGGTGATTCAAAGATCCCATATTTCCATAAGAAGACAAGGTGTGTACAAAAGCTTGATGTTGACTCAATTTTGGATGGATGGTCCAACAGCCTAATCTGGATCATGCCATGTTTCAATTTTCTGTTGTAGAATAGAGAAAGAAGTCTGTCCAAACTGTTTAATCTTGGCAGACCAGTAGCTAGGTAGAGAAAGTAAGGTTCCCAACTGCTTAATCTAGGACCTTGGAAGCAATAAGGGTGGCCTGAGATAGAGAATCAAAAGAAAAATCCAAAAGAAAAGAAAAGGCATATAAGGGTCTGCAACTCTAAGTGCACCCTCCATGAAGAAACAAAAAATTCTAGACAAGTAGATGGGTAGGTAGATTGGGTTGCAGAAATGTCATTCATTTCAACTGAATCTTGCTGGTCTAAAATAAAGGAACATCAATGGATAGAGAAGCTCCTCTTCTCCATCATGTTGCAGCAAAGCAAAGGAGCATGACTAACTCCCTTTTCCCCCTTTCACATTCATTACTAACATCCCTTCATCAGTTGTGTTCATGAAAGAGAATCCAAGTTTTATGTTGGTTCTTATTCCTTTAAAAGCCACATTTCTTGTCTAAAATTCTTTTCATTTTGATCTACTCCCTAAGCTAAGTTGTTTTTATATAAACTTAGTGATATCACTCCTCATTCACCTCTTCCATTCATATTAACCCCTAACTTCTTATTATCTAAAATCCCCTATGTTACCCTTTCCCTATTATTATAAACACTATGGTGTATAAACCCCAAGCATTGTATAAATATCCCTTACCCCCTGGCATTATAGCCATATGTTCACAGTCAGGGATTAAATTGACATCTGGTCAGTTTAAGAACCCAAACCCAACCCCTCTTTCCCCTTCAGAAGTTTTCTAAACCATTAAACCCTTCATTTGCAAAAGAACCTTGTAAATAAACCCATTTTCACCCCTAACCCGCTCATTTGCAAAATTACATGAAAAAACCCACTTTTTCCTGTTTTACCCAAAGTTTGGCGCAAAAGCACGTTTTCAAAAAATACATTGAAAAGCAATACAAATCCGCCAAAATTCTAAAGTCCCCGCCGGGCGCAATTTCCAAAGAATATATTATTTTATTCCCGCCCCCTTCCGTATTGACCTGGCACATTAACGATCCGTCAACCGTCAGATCTGGCCTTTTTCATCCGACGGCCCACATGCATATCGAAGCGGCCCCGACGTCCGTAAGATAGCTTCCGATATTTGTCAGAGGGTGACATCAGGCCTCTGCCACGCGTCACCCCCAAATCGCATCGGAGCGCCCTCTGATAATTCCGCTTCCGTATATAAGGCGGTGCGATATCAAACCGCTTACCGTTTCCGGTTTCTGTGAACCCTCCTTGCCAACGTCACCACCACGTCATTACCGCGTCACTGCTACATCACCGCCGCGTCAGCGCCCCCGTCCGGCACTGCTCTGACCTGTTCGCCACCTCACCATCCCCGTGGACCACTCTTAAGCCGCCACGTCGCTTGATGACGTCATGCTGACGTCATCCGACCTTGACCCCACCTGATGACATCATGCTGATGTCATCCAAAAAAGGGCGACAATGTTCCAAAAAATCCATATTTTGGCCAAAAAACCGTGTTTTTCGTTACTTTTGCAAACGAGACTGTTACTCCCCCTACATGCATTTTACGTCCAAACTGTCGCCAACCTGCAGAAATCGACCCAAGGACCGTTGGCGCGCCAAATCCACCTGCATTGTCACCATTGCCAAGCAAATTTACCAGGTATTTATCAAATTTACCTCCCCTGTGCTCGGTTGTGTCCAGAATTGTTTGAAATAAAGCTTAAAAGAGTGAAAAAACACTGAATTCACCGGCAAATCCCCTGTGGCAAGCCATCCATTTTCAACTGTTAAGTCGAAATTTGCCTGCAGAGCCTTGTCTACCCGAGTTTGCACAAAATATACAGTCGGTTCGCGCATTCGTGAACTGAGAACCCAAGCTGCACCAATTCACCGTATAGAGAGTTCTAAAGCCAAGCATTTGCCCTATCAAGTGCTCTGTGCAGTATTTCAATTGCTGCCATTGCCATTTTATCCTCTGTTCCTCAGTAAATCACCTCTCTTTCCAAGAAATACTCCTTTGTGTTGCTCTGCACAGTAACATCAGCTCATACCAACACAATGCTAAAGTAACCATGGATGCACTAGTAGCTCCTGTACCCTTGAACATTGCTCCATTAAATGCCCCTCAGAGAGAATTAGAATGGCAACCATTAGCAGACTCGGATTATCAGATATCAGAAGAAATGCTAATGCACAGCAAGTACCACATCCACTTGTTAAACGAATTGAAGATTAAACATGAGACTTGAACAGATGTACTATCACACAAGGAGAATTAAATCAAAGAGCAGTTAAAAATCTCCAAAAGATGGCTGACTTAGAGCTTTGTGCACAGGTATTTGCTCTTACAGGCACTCAAGTGGGAGAAGCTGCCTCATCCTCCACAGCACAGCAGCAAGCAGCCAAAGCTACTGATCAAACCTCTAGCAAAGGTAAAGAAAAGGAGATGGAGCCAGAGCAGCCACCTCATGAACAGGTACAGCAGCAGGAAATGCAGCAACAGCAACAGGTACAGCAGCAACAAGAGGGGCAGCAAGAAAAGGAGAAACCAGGACAGCAAGAAAATACATCACAGGCCCCAATTTCCACTAAGTAGCCACCACAACAATTTGTGCCTCCTAGGAAAGAGACAACAGTGGAGGCCTCAGTCCTCCAAACCCCACAAAAGGAATATATAAGTAGAAAGAGGGACAGAGAGACTCCCCTCACAACATCAACAACTCATGGGGAGGAAAGACACAGGATGAATCCCCTCTCAGAGGAAGAAATGCCTATAGGGAAATCTTTTGGCATGGGCCCACCAAGTATGGAAGCCTCAGCAAGTTCCTTCCAGTAGGAACAAGAGAGGACAGTGGGAGGAGAAGTCCGCTCCTCAAGCCAGCAGAGAGAAGGTGAACTGATCATCAAACAGCAGTTCATTGACATAAAGAAGAGGAATGAGCCCATAAAAATACAGCTATATAATCATTTGTTGAAAATGGCTCCCACTAACCAGCAAAGACTAATGTCTGCATATGATGTCCATGAAGGCAAAATGATCATGAGCCACTTCATGCCAACTGCGTTGCAACCACAGTCCCCTGCAAACTACTTGAGGACCAATCTTCAGGTCCTTGCCAAGGACATCCACCCGATGGATCAAATTGAACTACATAAGCAAACGGGTGAGATGGCGTATGCCTCCTTGGCAGATAAGACATTAGTGAACTACAGGCTAGAAAATAGCCTAAACAACACCACTGCCCAACTTGACTTGGAGAGAGCATCCTCCCAAGCAAAAGACAACAAAATAAAAGCCTTAGAGGAGATAATCATAGAACTTGGGCATGATCCCAAGGACATCAAGGTTGTACAAGCACTGTTGAAATTAAGAGATGCAGATATGGCAGCACTAAGGAAAATGATTAAATTCCCAGCAACTATTCACCCACAAACTGAAGAAGTTGCCCAGCTGAGACATGACCAAGATGCAGCAGCCATGCTGGTCTCATTATACAAACAACTGATCCTGACACAGGAGAAATTGGGAGAATCTGAGGCTGCATTGCAGGCAGCATTGCAACAGAAGGAAGGAGGCCAAACATCTCAGCCGCCTCCAGAAATAATCAACCTGGAGGAACCTCCTAAGACTACTGCTCCTCCTACTGAATAGGCAGCACCATCTACATCAACACCAGCACCAACAACAGAGCAGGCTCCAAGCCTGGATATGCAGAAGCTAAGGAGTAAAATCCAAGCCCTGGAAGCCCAAATGACAGAACTAAATGAGGCCAGGGACAACTTAGCCAAGTTGAATGAAAAATATGATAAATCCAAGTAGACTGTAGCTGAGAAAGGAAGAGAGATAAAGGCTCTCAAAGAGAGGATAAAGGAGCTGGAGAAGGAGCTCACACTTGACAAAGTGACAGCTGAGCTCAAGACAGTCCTATGGGCCAACATTGGCCAAACCATAACTGATCAATGGCAATACATTGAGACCATTTATGAGCAAATAGAGCTCATAGGGAAAGCACAGAGGGAAATCCAGAGAGCAAGGGCATCTCTAGGAAATATGCTTGAGGTTGCCAACAGAATGATTAATGTGCTCAATAACAGAACAAGTGCTCAGCTGGCGACAATGGGAATCACAAGCAGAACTGAGACCATCCAGCTGATAAAGAGGGTCCTTACACTGAGAAGCCTGGTACAAACGCTGGAAAGAAGAAGCCAGGACATGCAGACAGAGGTAAATAAGTTCATGGACAAGTTCACAGCACTACAGGGCAAAGGTCTTCCTAGCTTACTGAATAGCGCAGGGAGACTACTTTCACATGAGCATTATGCCAAGAGGGTCAATACATTCGCTACTAATCAGATCACTGAAAGGCCCAGTACCTCAGAAGAAACAGGACCAGCAACAGGACAAAGTCTCTACAACAGGGTAGAGAACTTATTCTTTATAATGAATGAAATTAAACATCTGTTTGAAGTGCCTCCAAACTTCTACAAATACACAGAGGCAGATGAGACTTTAGAGGCAATTCTGAGACATCAATTTCCCACACAGGAATGGTGGACTAAGGCAATACAGATGATATTATAGACAAGAAGCCATTCACTAAGTTTTTCATCAAAAAAATATAAGTTATCATGCACAGGAAAATTTTGATAAAATCAGCATGCATGGAGAAGAATGGGCTGAGCCAACTCAGCAAAACTATTCGGCCACTAAAGCAGCACTGACAGTCACAGGTGACAGGGCCAAAACGCTACAGGAGGACAGAGCTACAAAGACACGTCATTCATCATTTATAACAGAGCGTTCAACCGACTCAATGGCCTCCAAAGGTCAAAAAGTTTTCTGACAGCATTAAAGAGCATTTATGTTGTATTCAAAGTTGTAATAACTTCTTATCTATTGATCTGTACAAGTTGGTGAACATATTTATTTCTCAGATGACTCAACGCTTCAGATATTTTTGTATCACCGCTTGTATATATTCCCCCCTCGCATAAGCTTGCAAGGGTTGTTGTTGATTTCTCTTCTAGAGTTTCTTATGCTGTAAATTTCCAGTAGCATTAATAAAAAAGTGATGGAATTTCCAAAGCTCTGTGTTGTCTGAGGCATTGTGGTGTTTTTGTTGAATGTTACAGGATTCCTGCGTATTTCATGGTTCAATAAGTTTTCTTAAAACTCTTCGTTATGTGTTTTTGTCATCTTTTCATAGCTCATTCATGTTCTGTGTTTCATAGTTAATGGCAAGGAAAAAGAATAGTTCTAGGATTTAATCACAGATTACCCTGAACTCAATCTATGCTATTATAAATGTTTTTTCTTCAGTTATAGTAATAAATGTGTAATTCTTAATTGCTGCACCTCCACGCTATATCTTTCACAGTGATTATTGTTTTAGGAATTCAAGTCTGCTCCTGCGCAGTATATCTCTTTCTCACACTCCCAGCTTAGTGGAAAATTCTTAATTGCTTTTCACTGGTTAAACACACCTCACCATCACAATTTCAAGTTTGTTTCATGAAGTATTTAAAAGGCCCTGTAGTTTCAACAACTCAACTCAATATTTCAAACAACCTGTAGCCACAGACTCCATAGCCCAATGGATTAGAACTATCTGAAGATTTCCACCTTAGGTACAGAAAGATATCACTCAACCAAAACATAAACCAAACCCTGAACTCATAACTAGCCTAAAATCTTCACAAAACAGAGACAAACCTTAAAGAGAGAGCCCTCTCTGATTACAGTGTGGCTAGAAGCTGTAATCCAAAGATTGGTTAGTGGTTACCCCGGCCATATTCCCTTGGGAGTCAAAGGGAACAACCTGGGTGTTAACATAATTGGCGACTCCACTGGGGAGTTCCTCAGGATTTTCTAATTTTTGTATATTTCTTAAAGCTGCTTCAGTCAATTTTCATGCTAGCTTTAAGATATACACAGTCACTCCAAAATCTTGTCTGGCCCTTGTAGACACAAAAATATTCCAAAAAACATACTCAAAAATAAGTTCAGAAGCTGGCTCCCAAGAGGAATCTGCGATACACAAGGTCAAATCCTGACCCCAATCCACCAACTGCTTTTGAAAATCCTAATACAATCCCTAAGATCATTAGGAAGCAGCAAGGATAGGAAACTCTTGCGGATTTAAGTCCTGAGACAGCCTATCCAAACCCTGTTCCAACTCCAATCAAGGTTCTATTTCTGTCTACCCTTGATTCCCCCAGTTCACCCTCCACCTCTCAAAGCCCTCCTTTCACACCTCCATCCACTGCACATATTCCCTTGACCAACACTCTAGTTTCTACTGTTCCCATTACCCCTGTTGTACCAGTCATTCATGTTATCCCAGTTATCCCTGTCAACCCTATAAATCCTGCAAATATGGCTAATAGATATGCACCCCTGCAGTTGCCTGCTAATGTTGCAGCTCTACCTCAGGACTACCAATCCAAGATCTCATATTTTGACTCCACTGGCCCTTTCACAGCAATTCAGCATGCCAGAAGGATGCAAGACCATTTTGAGAACTATGAAATAGATGATGACAGTGTGAGAATGAGAATCTTTGTTCAGAGCCTGACAGGGGATGTAAGAACTTGGTTTAGATCACTGGCTGTAAATACCATCACAACTCCTGATGAGCTTTATCAAGCCTTTACTAACAGATGGGAGAAAAAGAAATATCCCCTGCACATACTTGGTGAATATGATACAATCAAACGAGGTCCTCAAGAGACCGTTTTGGAATATTGTGCAAGATTCAATAATGTATATAACGCAATACCACAGAATTTAAGACCTCCTCCTGATTTAGCCTTGTACAAATTTCCGGATGGTTTTGACCCTGATATGGCATATCAGCTAAAGGAAGGAGCTCCTGAAACCATTGAAGATGCCCAAAAGGTTGCTGTCACAGTAGAGGCTAACCTGATTGCCAAAAGAAACAGGGCGAGATTGGAAAAAAGAACCACCTTCAAGGAAGAACCCTCAGCCTTTGATCAAAAACTGGATGCAATACTCACTGGTATGAAGAGATTGGGTGATAGAGTAGAATCAGTTGAGAGAAAGTCATCATGGGAAGCACCACAAAATAACCCTATCAGGAATCCCAATTTTAGGAGAAATCAAAACCCAAACGCTGGCAAGGCCGGTGCTGATCCAGACATAAGACCTCCTTTCCAGGAAAACTATACTGAGGCATCCACTTCCAATGAGCAAACAGATGACACCCACATTAACCTGATGGGCCTGAATGATGAGCAGCCCGTTTTACTGAGTCAAGAAGATCATAAGGATGATGAAATTCAGCAATTCCAAACCAGGTCAGGTGAGTCATTTGACTTTAAACAAGGATATGACACAGCTGTTTATGAAGTTCATAAGCAATACAAGCTAAGAAGCAGAACTATAAATGTGACACAGCCTGACAAGACAAAGGGCACTCCACAGCCCAAGAAAGCTATTGTCACAAAACCAAGTGGCAAAACTGGTCCAATTACAGATGAGGTAACAGTTGAGGAAATAACTGAAACATCCCCCTCAAAACAGCAACCAGTAGATACGTCACCCTTGCACCCTAATCCAAGTAATACTCCTCAAGAGATGAGTAAGAAGGACAAGCCTCAAGATCAAGAAAAGAATCAAGAAGAAGACTTAGTGAACAAGGATAAGGCTGTCACCCACAACACCAAGATCCCATCTGAAAGACCCTTTGACTTAGAAGCTGAAATTGGCAAATTGAAGGTAGCTATTCCTCTTTCAGAACTAGCCAAGCATGACATTTATAGACAACAAATTAAGAAGTCCCTTCAAATTACTTGTAATAAAGATAATGTCAATGTGTTGGATGACACCCCGGAATTGCTTTTCGGTCCAGAGGTTGATGGAAAGACAACAGTTATAGGGGTCTTACCTTTCTATGTCAGCCTGCATGTTCATGATAAGATACTACACAATGCAATGTTTGACTCAGGTGCCTCTCACAACTTGATGCCTAAATCAGTCATGGAAAGATTAAATCTAGATATTACAAGACCATATAAGGACCTAGTCTCATTTGACTCCAGCTAAGTTAAGTGTTTAGGTCTGATAAAAGATCTTTGTGTGTCCCTAGTTCAGTACCCAAATAAAACAATTCTAATGGACGTTGTAGTTGTTGATATCCAACCCAAATATGGCATGCTGTTATCAAGATCATGGGGGGCTAAACTCCAAGGTTCCCTACAATTAGACATGTCGTATGCAACCATCTCAGTCTTTGGTCAACCCAAGAGGTTATATAGAGAGTCACTTATGAAATACATGGTCAGCAGTGAAGAAAAACCTCAAAACTTTCCCATATATGCTGTCCATTCTGATATAGATTCATATATTCTCTTCAATGATAATTCAGGTATTACAAATGATGATGAAACCAACACACTCAAACAAGATCAGGACATTAATGAACAAGTTTCTGCTCTAGGAATAAAGCTAATCCAATCAAGTGATGAGACTGTCCTAAAAGACAAACTAAATGAAAAACCGGAACTTCAACTCACAATCCCAGATCACAGAGAAGTTATTAAGTCTCCCCTAGAACAAGAGATCCTATGGTTCCTTGAATTTGATGGGTCAGTCAACAAATTAGGGGCAGGAGCTGGAGTTTGGATACATAACAAGCAAAACAATCATGCAGAAGGTTGAGCCTATAGGCTAAATTTCAGGTGCACCAACAATATGGCAGAATACGAAGCTCTCTTACTAGGCCTCAAACTAGTAAAATCCTTACAAGCCATAAAAGTTTCAATACTAGGAGATTCAGACCTAGTTTTCCAACAAGTAAAGGGTAATTTTGTCACCAATGACAAAAGACTGAGATCTTATAGATCTGCTACTGCTGAACTACTAAAATCCTTCACCGAATTCCAAATCACCAAAATCTCTAGAGACCATAATCTTCATGCTCACAGTTTGGCCACATTTGCAAGTACCTGCAAGCTACCTTTTGAGCCCCACCACCGCTTTACAGCTGAGGTAAAACACAGACCTTCTGTCCCAAACAATGTCAAGGACTAGCAAGTATTTGAAGATGATACACAAATAAATAATTTCTTGACCTTGCAACAAGAATTTGCAGGACTAAATATTGACACTGAAAGAGCAAGTCAATCACAAATACTTGAAAGAGCAAGTCAATCACAAATACTTGAAAGAGCAAGTCAATCACAGAAACTTGATCAACAGAACCACAAACCAATATCACCCAAAACAGCTAACCAAAAGCTACATCCAACAGTTTTCAACAAAGACAACATACAAGAAATTCAACAAATTAGTTATGAAGAAATAGCTGGTGCTGAAGCTGAAGTGATACAATTGAAAGACAATTTTCTTCCAACAGGCCTAACTCCACTAGAGGATATTTTTTACTCAAATGATGTCCCTAGAAAACCAAAAATGCAGCCCCTTAACTCTGCCATTGAAGAATGCAACATTGGAACTGTTGAAAAACCTAAGATAATAAAATTGTCTGCGTCCTTACCTCCTGATCAGAAGCCCAAATACATTGACCTTTTCAAAGAGTTTCAAGATGTCTTTGCATGGAGTTATGAGGATTTAAAATCCTATGACACCTCTGTTATCCAACACACCATCCCTCTCAAGCCAAATCAAAAGCCATTTAAGCAAAAATTGAGAAGAATAAACCCTATGCTTCTCCCTGCAATTGAGAAAGAGGTACAAAAAATGTTTAAAGCTGGTATCATAGCACCAATCAGGTTTTCTGATTGGATCTCAAATTTGGTGCCCACAAGAAAGAAAACTGGTGAAATAAGACTTTGTGTTGATCTTAGAAACCTAAACCAAGTGTCCCTCAAAGACAACTATCCCTTACCTAAGATGGATCACATTCTCCAAAGAGTGGTAGGGGCCTCAAGGATCTCATTACTTGATGTATTCTCAGGCTTTAATCAAATCCTAGTACACCCTGATGATCAAGACAAAACTGCATTCACAACCCCATGGGGAACTTTCAAATATGTAAAAATGCCTTTCGGATTGAAAAATGCAGGGGCAAAATTTCAAAGGGCAATGGATATTGATTTTTCCAAAGAGATTCATGACTTTCTTGTCATTTATTTGGATGACCTTACACCTTTCTCAAAATCTGACCAAGAACACTTGAAGCATTTAAGGCAGATCTTCTTAACATGTAGAAATATGGAATTTCCTTGAATCCCAAGAAGTCTCTATTTGGTTTGGAAGAAGGTAAGCTGTTAGGGCATATCATTTCAAAGGATGGCATAAGAATTGACCCAGACAAGATACAAGCTATCTTACAAATGCCCCACCCAAGAAACATCAAAGAATTGCAAGCTTTCTTAGGGAAGATCAATTTATTAAGAAGGTTTATCCCAAACTTAGCAGAACTGATCAGATTATTGAACAACATGTTGAAGAAGGATTCAAAAGTGAAATGGACAGTAGAAGCAAATCAAGCCTTTGAAGGTATAAAATTGGCCCTTACCCAAACCCTAGTCTTAACAAATCCTCAATTTGATAGAGAATTTATCATTTTCTCTTTTGCCTCCCAGCATACTATTGATGTTGTTTTATTACAGAAAGATGACCAAGGAAATGAGAAACCAATTGCTTTCTTTAGTAGAGCTCTGAGAGATGCACCTCTGAAATATCAGATCATGGAGAAACAAGCTTATGCTTTGGTCAAGGCCATTAAAGACTTCAGGATTTACATCCTTTATTCCCATGTTATAGCATATGTGCCAAGTCCCATTGTGAAAGACATACTCACTCAAGAAAACTTAGAGGGCAGAAGAGGAAAATGGATTGCCAACATTTTGGAATTTGATATTGAAATAAAACCTACAAAACTAATAAAAGGGCAAGGCTTGGCCAAACTAATGACAGAAGCAAACTTCCAAGCCTTAGACATAAACCAGCTGGACAATGAACCAGAGCTGGCGACTCCAAAGATCAATGTAGCCTTTGAACAATCCCCTTGGTATTCTGATATCTGTTATGTGTTACAAAACCTGTGTGCTCCCCCAGGATAGTCCAGAACTAAATGTAGGTTCCTAAAAATGAAAGCTTCAAGATTTTGTGTTATGGATGGCAATTTGCTTTGGAAAAACCATGAGGGTATATTGTTAAACTACCTGATTGAGAATGAGACTAACAATGTCACCAAAGAATTTCATGCAGGTGACTGTGGTGGACACTTGTATTGGAAGTCCACTGTGGATAAGATACTGAGGGCTGGTTACTATTGGCCCACTGTTTTCTCTGATGTCAAGAAATTTACCACCTCATGTCATAAATGTCAAGTGTTTGAAGGAAAGAGAAAGCTACTGCCACTTCCTTTGAGGCCTATTGCAACAGAGAGACCTTTTCAACAATGGGGCTTGGATTTCATTGGGGAAATTCACCCCTCATCTTCAGGCCAACATAGATGGATTCTAACAGCTACAGACTACTTCACCAAATGGATTGAAGCCATCCCATGCAGACAAGCAAATGATTCCACTATCATTCAGTTCCTTGAGACCAATATTCTTTCTAGATTTGGTTGTCCTGATAAGATAATAACAGACAATGCTGCTGCCTTCAGATCTAAGAAGATGGTGAATTTCTGCCACAAATTTCACATTACCTTGGGCCATTCCACTGCATACTATCCCCAAGGAAATGGCCTTGCTGAATCATCAAATAAAAGCCTTGTAAACATCATAAAGAAAGTGTTGGAAGAAAATAAAAAGAACTGGCATAAGAAGCTGGTCAATGCCTTATGGGCAGATAGACTAACAACCAAGAGATCAATTGGGATCAGCCCATATGAGTTAGTTTATGGATTAGAAGCCAAATTTCCTTCATCACTAGGGGTTCCTGTCATGAAAATTCTTCAAGAAAGCCAGGCTGAACCAAATGATGTGCAAAGAAGGGTAAATCAAATTATATGTTTGCAGCAAACTAGAGACCAAGTCTATCACAGAGTTCAATATTTACAAGGAAAGTTAAAGAAAGCCTTTGACAGAAGGACTAAGACAAAAGATTTCAACATTGGTGACAAAGTCCTCAAGTGGGATTCAAGAAGGGAAGATAAAGGAAAACATGGAAAATTTGATTCCCTTTGGAGAGGACCATTTGTTGTTCAATCAGTGCAAGGAAATAATACTTACTTCCTTAGGAATCTTGATGAACTGATTTGGATGAAGGTCCTGTAAATGGCAGGATGTTGAAGCACTATTTTGACTACTATCCATAACTGCAGCCTAAGTTTCCCTTGTACATATTCAGGTGTATATATTACTTTCTGTTAACATGTAAAAATGCAGTTTCTCAAGTTTTATTAGTTATCAGCAAGAGGCAAATAAGTTCAGAGATTTACCAAGATGGGAAGAGCACAATTTTGGCATTTCAAAGAGGAATAATCCAAGTTTTGATACAAGAAGTCAAGGGCCAAGGCATTCTGACCTGCTGTTCTTGGTCTTTCAAATAGAAAAACCATCCCCATGTGGAGCCACTGTTAGCTACCTATACCAATAGGTTTCATATTTCATGATTGGCAAAGAAAGTTCCAAATATGCTCTGCTTTGGTGATTCAAAGATCCCATATTTCCATAAGAAGACAAGGTGTGTACAAAAGCTTGATGTTGACTCAATTTTGGATGGATGGTCCAACAGCCTAATCTGGATCATGCCATGTTTCAATTTTCTATTGTAGAATAGAGAAAGAAGTCTGTCTAAACTGTTTAATCTTGGCAGACCAGTAGCTAGGTAGAGAAAGTAAGGTTCCCAACTGCTTAATCTAGGACCTTGGAAGCAATAAGGGTGGCCTGAGATAGAGAATCAAAAGAAAAAGCCAAAAGAAAAGAAAAGGCATATAAGGGTCTGCAACTCTAAGTGCACCCTCCATGAAGAAACAAAGAATGCTAGACATGTAGATGGGTAGGTAGATGGGGTTGCAGAAATGTCATTCATTTCAACTGAATCTTGCTGGTCTAAAATAAAGGAACATCAGTGGATAGAGAAGCTCCTCTTCTCCATCATGTTGCAGCAAAGCAAAGGAGCATGACTAACTCCCTTTTCCCCCTTTCACATTCATTACTAACATCCCTTCATCAGTTGTGTTCATGAAAGAGAATCCAAGTTTTATGTTGGTTCTTATTCCTTTAAAAGCCACATTTCTTGTCTAAAATTCTTTTCATTTTGATCTACTCCCTAAGCTAAGTTGTTTTTATATAAACTTAGTGATATCACTCCTCATTCACCTCTTCCATTCATATTAACCCCTAACTTCTTATTATCTAAAATCCCCTATGTTACCCTTTCCCTATTATTATAAACACTATGGTGTATAAACCCCAAGCATTGTATAAATATCCCTTCCCCCCTGGCATTATAGCCATATGTTCACAGTCAGGGATTAAATTGACATCTGGTCAGTTTAAGAACCCAAACCCAACCCCTCTTTCCCCTTCAGAAGTTTTCTAAACCATGAAACCCTTCATTTGCAAAAGAACCTTTTAAATAAACCCATTTTCACCCCTAACCCGCTCATTTGCAAAATTACATGAAAAACCCCACTTTTTCCTGTTTTACCCAAAGTTTGGTGCAAAAGCACGTTTTCATAAAATACATTGAAAAACAATACAAATCCGCCAAAATTCTAAAGTCCCCGCTGGGCGCAATTTCCAAAGAATATATTATTTTATTCCCGCCCCCTTCCGTATTGACCTGGCACATTAACGATCCGTCAACCGTCGGATCTGGCCTTTTTCATCCGACGGCCCACATGCATATCGGAGCGGCCCCGACGTCCGTAAGATAGCTTCCGATATTTGTCAGAGGGTGACGTCAGGCCTCTGCCACGCGTCACCCCCAAATCGCATCGGAGCGCCCTCTGACAATTCCGCTTCCTTATATAAGGCGGTGCGATATCAAACCGCTTACCGTTTCTAGTTTCTGTGAACCCTCCTTGCCAACGTCACCACCACGTCATTACCGCGTCACTGCTACATCACCGCTGCGTCAGCGCCCCCGTCCGCCACTGCTCTGACCTGTCCGCCACCTCACCATCCCCGTGGACCACTCTTAAGCCGCCACGTCGCTCGATGACATCATGCTGACGTCATCCGACCTTGACCCCACCTGATGACGTCATGCTGATGTCATCCACAAAAGGGCGCCAATGTTCCAAAAAATCCATATTTTGGCCAAAAAACCATGTTTTTCGTTACTTTTGCAAAAGAGACTGTTACTCCCCCTGCATGCATTTTACGTCCAAACTGTCGCCAACCTGCAGAAATCGACCCAAGGACCGTTGGCATGCCAAATCCACCTGCATTGTCACCATTGCCAAGCAAATTTACCAGGCATTTATCAAATTTACCTCCCCTGTGCTCGGTTGTGTCCAGAATTGTCTGAAATAAAGCTTAAAAGAGTGAAAAAACACTGAATTCACCGGCAAATCCCCTGTGGCAAGCCATCCATTTTCAACTGTTAAGTCGAAATTCGCCTGCAGAGCCTTGTCTACCCGAGTTTGCACAAAATATACAGTCGGTTCGCGCATTCGTGAACTGAGAACCCAAGCTGCACCAATTCACCGTATAGAGAGTTCTAAAGCCAAGCATTTGCCCTATCAAGTGCTATGTGCAGTATTTCAATTGCTGCCATTGCCATTTTATCCTCTGTTCCTCAGTAAATCACCTCTCTTTCCAAGAAATACTCCTTTGTGTTGCTCTGCACAGTAACGTCAGTTCATACCAAAACAATCCTAAAGTAACCATGGATGCACCAGTAGCTCCTGTAGCCTTGAACATTGCTCCATTAAATGCCCCTCAGAGAGAATTGGAATGGCAACCATTAGAAGACTTGGATTATCAGATATCAGAAGAAATGCTAATGCACAGCAAGTACCACAACCACTTGTTAAACGAATTGAAGATTAAACATGAGACTGGAACAGATGTACTATCACACAAGGAGAATTAAATCAAAGAGCAGTTAAAAATCTCCAAAAGATGGCTGACTTAGAGCTTTGTGCACAGGTATTTGCTCTTACAGGCACTCAAGTGGGAGCAGCTGCCTCATCCTCCACAGCACATCAGCAAGCAGCCAAAGCTACTGATCAAACCTCTAGCAAAGGTAAAGAAAAGGAGATGGAGCCAGAGTAGCCACCTCATGAACAGGGACAGCAGCAGGAAATGCAGCAACAGCAACAGGTACAACAGCAACAAGAGGGGCAGCAAGAAAAGGAGAAACCAGGACAGCAAGAAAATACATCACAGGCCCCAATTTCCACTAAGCAGCCACCACAACAATTTGTGCCTCCTAGGCAGGAGACAACAGTAGAGGCCTCAGTCCTCCAAACCCCACAAAAAGAAGACATAAGTAGAAAGAGGGACAGAGAGACTCCCCTCACAACATCAACAACTCATGGGGAGAAAAGACACAGGATGAATCCCCTCTCAGAGGAAGAAATGCCTATAGGGCAATCTTTGGGCATGGGCCCACCAAGTATGGAAGCCTCAGCAAGTTCCTTCCAGCAGGAACAAGAGAGGACAGTGGGAGGAGAAGTCAGCTCCTCAAGCCAGCAGAGAGAAGGTGAACTGAGCATCAAACAGCAGTTCATTGACATAAAGAAGAGGAATGAGCCCATAAAAATACAGCTATATAATCATTTGTTGAAAATGGCTCCCACTAACCAGCAAAGACTAATGTCTGCATATGATGTCCATGAAGGCAAAATGATCATGAGCCACTTCATGCCAACTGCGTTGCAACCACAGTCCCCTGCAGACTACTTGAGGACCAATCTTGAGGTCCTTGCCAAGGACATCCACCCGATGGATCAAATTGAACTACATAAGCAAACGGGTGAGATGGTGTATGCCTCCTTGGCAGATAAGACATTAGTGAACTACAGGCTAGAAAATAGCCTAAACAACACCACTGCCCAACTTGAGTTGGAGAGAGCATCCTCCCAAGCAAAAGACAACAAAATCAAAGCCTTAAAGGAGATAATCATAGAACTTGGGCATGATCCCAAAGACATCAAAGCCATCCAAGCACTGTTGAAATTAAGAGATGTAGATATGGCAGCACTAAGGAAAATGATTAAAGTCCCAACAACTATTCACCCACAAACTGAAGAAGTTGCCCAGCTGAGACATGACCAAGATGCAGCAGCCATGCTGGTCTCATTATACAAACAGCTGATCCTGACACAGGAGAAATTGGGAGAATCTGAGGCTGCATTGCAGGCAGCATTGCAACAGAAGGAAGGAGGCCAAACATCTCAGCCTCCTCCAGAAATAATCAACCTGGAGGAACCTCCTAAGACTACTGCTCCTCCTACTGAACAGGCAGCACCATCTACATCAACACCAGCACCAACAACAGAGCAGGCTCCAAGCCTGGATATGCAGAAGCTAAGGAGTGAAATCCAAGCCCTGGAAGCCCAAATGACAGAACTAAATGAGGCCAGGGAGAACTTAGCCAAGTTGAATGAAAAATATGATAAATCCAAGCAGACTGTAGCTGAGAAAGGAAGAGAGATAAAGGCTCTCAAAGAGAGGATAAAGGAGCTGGAGAAGGAGCTCACACTTGACAAAGTGACAGCTGAGCTCAAGACAGTCTTATGGGCCAACATTGGCCAATCCATAACTGATCAATGGCAATACATTGAGACCATTCATGAGCAAATAGAGCTCATAGGGAAAGCACAGAGGGAAATCCAGAGAGCAAGGGCATCTCTAGGCAATATGCCTGAGGTTGCCAACAGAATGATTAATGTGCTCAATAACAGAACAAGTGCTCAGCTGGCGACAATGGGAATCACAAGCAGAACTGAGACCATCCAGCTGATAAAGAGGGTCCTTACACTGAGAAGCCTGGTACAAACGCTGGAAAGAAGAAGCCAGGACATGCAGACAGAGGTAAATAAGTTCATGGACAAGTTCACAGCACTACAGGGCAAAGGTCTTCCTAGCTTACTGAACAGCGCAGGGAGACTACTTTCACATGAGCATTATGCCAAGAGGGTCAATACATTCGCTACTAATCAGATCACTGAAAGGCCCAGTACCTCAGAAGAAACAGGACCAGCAACAGGACAAAGTCTCTACAACAGGGTAGGGAACTTATTCTTTATAATGAATGAAATTAAACATTTGTTTGAAGTGCCTCCAAACTTCTACAAATACACAGAGGCAGATGAGACTTTAGAGGCAATTCTGAGACATCAATTGCCCACACAGGAATGGTGGACTAAAGCGATACAGATGATATTATAGACAAGAAGCCATTCACTAAGTTTTTCATCAAAAAAATATAAGTTATCATGCACAGGAAAATTTTGATAAAATCAGCATGCATGGAGAAGAATGGGCTGAGCCAACTCAGCAAAACTATTCGGCCACTAAAGCAGCACTGACAGTCACAGGTGACAGGGCCAAAAAGCTACAGGAGGACAGAGCTACAAAGACACGTCATTCATCATTTATAACAGAGCGTTCAACCGACTCAATGGCCTCCAAAGGTCAAAAAGTTTTCTGACAGCATTAAAGAGCGTTTATGTTGTATTCAAAGTTGTAATAACTTCTTATCTATTGATCTGTACAAGTTGGTGAACATATTTATTTCTCAGATGACTCAACACTTCAGATATTTTTGTATCACCGCTTGTATATATTCCCCCCTCGCATAAGCTTGCAGGGGTTTTTGTTGATTTCTCTTCTAGAGTTTCTTATGCTGTAAATTTCCAGTAGCATTAATACAAAAGTGATGGAATTTCCAAGTGGTGTTTTTGCTGAATGTTACAGGATTCCTGCGTATTTCATGGTTCAATAAGTTTTCTTAAAACTCTTCGTTATGTGTTTTTGTCATCTTTTCATAGCTCATTCATGTTCTGTGTTTCACAGTTAATGGCAAGGAAAAAGAATAGTTCTAGGATTTAATCACAGATTACTATGAACTCAATCTATGCTATTATAAATGTTTTTTCTTCAGTTATAGTAATAAAGGTGTAATTCTTAATTTCTGCACCTCCACGCTATATCTTTCACAGTGATTATTGTTTCAGGAATTCAAGTCTGCTCCTGCGCAGTATATCTCTTTCTCACACTCCCAGCTTAGTGGAAAATTCTTAATTGCTTTTCACTGGTTAAACACACTTCACCATCACAATTTCAAGTTTGTTTCATGAAGTATTTAAAAGGCCCTGTAGTTTCAGCAACTCAACTCAATATTTCAAACAACCTGTAGCCACAGACTCCATAGCCCAATGGATTAGAACTATCTGAAGATTTCCACCTTAGGTACAGAAAGATATCCCTCAACCAAAACATAAACCAAACCCTGAACTCATAACTAGCCTAAAATCTTCACAAAACAGAGACAAACCTTAAAGAGAGAGCCCTCTCTGATTACAGTGTGGCTAGAAGCTGTAATCCAAAGATTGGTTAGTGGTTACCCCGGCCGTATTCCCTTGGGAGTCAAAGGGAACAACCTGGGTGTTAACAGATGGGACAAGGCTTGTTGGAATATGGGCCTTAAGGGATCCCACATCAACCAACTCAACTACAAACATAATGACTTGAAAGATACATGATTCGAAGAACTCATATAAATTTGCAATCTTTATTGGGAACTTTTCCCACCATTTACCTGGTTTTCAGGCAAGGTCCCTATCCAGTTGCACTAGACAAGTTGGTTTTCACAAAAGGACTTATTTTTCTCTTTGCTATTTTCATTTATTTATTTGTTACAATACTAACTTTCCTACTATACTGGAGAAATGATGTCCTCCTTCAAGTGAAATAGAACTTCCAATGAATCCATGTGTGCATCAGGTACAAAGATATATTCATGCCCAGATTTAACATATAAACTTTAGAAGGTACATGAGCATGAAAAATTAACAGTTTTGAAAGATGTGACACAAAGAGTATTTGAATATGAGAGTGCTACTTTGATTAGATTGTGATCTAGAACCAATGTTGGACGTAATCCTGGTGGTATTGGCCCATTTCTTCATTAGAATAGCTCTAAAATCCCTCCTTGTTCATGCCAGAAAAACTTGCATAATTGGTCTCAAGAATGCATACAAGGCTTGCTACTGGGTATGGTGAAATTTCCTTGATCTCAGGTTCCACATGATGCTCTTCATCGGATTTGGTACATGATTACTTGATCTCCTTGGTAGATAGGCAAGAGGAATCAAGGGAGACTTCTAAATCCTTTTCTAGCTATGGAGAGATAGATAATTTCCTGAATGTGATCAAGATGAACTCTTCCTGAGAGGTAGATATCCCAACTATTTCTAGGATTTTAGAAAGTACTTCGAGCAACATTCTTCAGGCTCTCAATCTTTCTTGAATTTCTCCTGTTGGTTGATGATCCATGTCTCGCAACATGGATTAGTACAAAGGCATTCGTACAACAATCCAAAAATGTTTTATCTTTAAAGAGCTTGAAATTTTAAAATAAATGAATTAAAACTACTAATTGCAATAAAACTTACCAATCCTTAACTCCTCGCTTACTTGGAAAACCAGACTTTGGAGCGACCCCAAAACAAAGTGGATGAATGACTCTTCACTCATATCTTACTATACACTCTTCGCCCTTTGATTGTCCTACAAAATCCTCACCACACAACAACTACACTCTAATCCCTTTAGCACCTCTCCGACAATGACACCAAAAATGTTTGGGAAATTAGATGTGTTATAATTCCAACATTAAATTATCAATCCAGAACTCGCAAGCTTCAAGGCACAAGCACAGGTAATGGAGGATCAAAGAATCTAACCTAAACTAACATCATGGAATATGAAATATGTTCCTAAATTAAGTATGGAATTTCTGTTCCAAGTTTGAAACTAATCTATTGATAAAAATGTCCTCAAGCAATAAAAACCATTGTTGAAGCAATTCTAATCACTGTTCAAACAAATCTAACTCTAATCAATATCTAAGCAATATTAATCACAACCCAAGCAATACATATTACTATTCAAACGATTTTAATCTCAATCCAAAAGGGACCAATTCCAATCCCCGAGGCATATAAGGCAAACTAAAGAGAATTTCAAACTGACTTCTTAATCCTATATAGTTCACACCTTCAACTCTCCAAGGATTCAAAGGGAACTAAATGATAGTTTCAAATTAATATTCTTACGCTACCTAAATTATCACACTCAGATTTGTAAGACTTCAAAGATCAAGGCTTATTTCTAATTTGAAACCACTTCAAATAAACTTAGAAAATTTATTCTAAGTAAGAAACCTTCTACGAAAAGAGTATTAACCTGTGATATCAATGCAATCTCACTACAGTTATATCGAATCCCAGAGTTGTGCTATAGTTTCCATTAATGACTAATTTCTTGCCTCACTATTTCTGGGCGCTCTCATGTAAAACACGATGCTAAAAGATTTATGTGTTATTGTTAAGGGTACATGATTTTAAATAACAAAGACATACTCCAACTTGAATCAATAGATTAAGCTCATAACATGGTTATCATTTGTTTTGAAAGTGTCCTTATGAGTGTTCTTGATTGTGGAAATGTAATTATGAAATCATTCATTCACAGAAAATATTAATTAACATTGTTCCTCTATTCACGAAAGCTCAAAGACAATACGTTCTTCCAGATTCAAGAAAAACAGAGCAAGTAATTTAAGTACAAAATAGGAAACAGTAAATCCAAGATCTATTGAGCACCAACTTCAAAATGAGATATAAACCTCTAAAACTAAACCAAACACACTTCCTACAATCTATATTAATTACAAGACTCGATTCCAGATTGTGGTGGGCCTTTGCCACTACGTAGAACAAGCCTAGTCTAATTCAGTAATTGCATATTAAAGAGACATAACACTTACAAAAAACAATAAATTCCGAGATAAGAATTATATTATAGTTCAGTAAAATATTAGTTCAAAAGTAATCTAGAAATGCGTTACGAATCTCGAGTCCAATCAGAGAATATATCTCCTTCTCTCCTCCCTTATATTCAAAAACATCGGGCTTTTTAAAGAGCTCAGCTGATGGAGAAATAGTTATAAATAATTAACTGAGAAAAGTAAACATATAACGTCAGAGCTAAGTAAAATAAAGGAACAAATCGAAGCCAAGTAAGGAGAACAGACCGAATAAAAATATTTCTAGAAGGTGCAATCAATTGTCCCAATCATGGTACTCCATGTGGCTGATTGCTGAAACTATCAAACCCAAATTTTCTGTATTTAACACGAACTGTTTCAAGACCACGGATTCTGTACCTAATACTCCCCTGAACATATGTTCTTCGTGATGATGATTTTTTCCCAACGATTTCAGTGTTACCTGAATGAGGGTATTCTGAACAAAACTCGTGTCTCAGAATCCTAATATTCTTCATAATTTAATTACAGATTTTATATTTTCACCTACATGAATTTTGCATTCTGTACTGCATTGTGTAATTAGTCCTATAACATTTTTCTTTATGAAGAATTTCAGCAATGGATCCCTATGGTAAATGAATTTGGTAAAACAATCATTAGAAAATCATGGCAAAATCATCTCTAATCATAGAAAAGTCAAGAAAAATAATTCTAATCAACCACGAAGTGTAAGATATGAATTGGCAAAAAGTTGTGAAATTATGGTATCAAATGAGCTAAAAATATATGAATTTAGGTTATGAATAGTGGTATTGTATGGTGGAATAATGGACATATTTGAGGCCCAACACAACCTCTAGTACATATTGATGACCTTAATGAGGAAATTTGAAATAAAGAGCCCAAGCTTGAACCATTGAGGGGCGAACCTAAGAACCCTGCGCCCAAAGGACCACCTTATCTTAAGAGGTTGATTCTAGGGAAACCTTTAACCCATCCCAGAGTCGATTATTAAGGAGAACTCAAGAATGTATGTGTCAAGAACTTCCACTATTCTAAGTAATCAATAATGTCCCAATCTATTCTAAGGTTGTATGAGAACATTATTTGAGGAAACTTGGTTGGAAGAGGAAATATCCCTAGACCATTCATGTCATGGTAAAACCATCTTATGGTGGGAGGATTCTTCATATCAAAATACTTTTATTTTGGTAGCTTAATAGTTGATGTGGAAATCAATAATATTGCTATCTCAAACACATTGATTGACCTAGGTGCTTCTATCAATGTAGTTACACAAGAAACCATGGAAACCTTGGGAATTTTAGGACTTATACAAATTTCCACTATACTTAAATTAGCTATTAGGTCTACTATTAAGCAAGAAGGGGTCCTAGAAGACATGGAAATATCTATAAAGTCCTGGGAGTATCCCATATACTTCATGGTTCTCCAACATATATATTTTGTGATATTTTTTTATTATTATTTGCACTTAGATAATATTATAAACATTAAATGAAATGTTGTATGATTGGTTAAATACAAAAAGGTGAGAGCAACTTTTATAGCTATATAAGTTAATCCAATGGATAAAAAATAATGTATTTAACAAGTGCTACATAGTAGTTAGTACCTTCAACTTAGTTTAAATATAACTAAATTAAAGTAAAAATCTGGAATTCAAGTTAGTGTTAAGGTTTAGAATACACTCAATTTAGGTTTTATTGATTGGTAATTTCAGGTATTTTGTTAATTATAATCCAACATTGTGTCGGTGGAGAATCATTTTGAGAAATGGCAACAAGAAATTCCAGTAATTTTTCCTTGAATTAAACTGTGAATTAAAATTGAATTCTATTCTCATGGAAACTTGTAAATTGTAAGTTTAATTAACTTAATTAGATTAGGAATTTCGAGTTGGAAGTCTTTCTCTAGTCATGTATATGTTCTCCCTAAATTTTAGGGTTCCATGATGTATTTATTTGAATTGTAATTATATAACTCAGTTTAATTGAGTTATATATAGTTAAACTAGTTCTAACTATTTATGGAACTAGTAGAGGTCCAGTAGTGAGTCAGTGCACTGGTGCATCCTCAGTACTACTCCATATAACTGAAGATTCCCTCATCAAAAACTCATGCATGTCGATTCATAGAAAGACCTTGTTAAGACTAGAGTGAAGGGATAGTCTACTATCAGTTGTAGAGTGATCCGAGTTGTACAGATGATGCATGCAATCAGGAAGAGGACGTAGTTTGGATTGCACAGTTTTGAGGAAGGATTTCCCACATTAAATATGGGTTGATTCTCACAGGAATTGTGCAAGGAAATAGGGGCTCAATAGGCAGCATAAATTGGCTAAGTGTTGGTTAGTGTGGGCTTGTGAGGCAAAGAGTTGATCATACTTGTGCGGAATTGTTCTTGTGAGAACAAGCTTTGTATTATCACTCAAATTTCTGATTAATGCAATAGATAGTCGGGGTTTTGAGTAGTGGCTTTCCCCAGAGAAACAATTGTGTTATGTGTCTTTGATTATCTTCCTCTTGTTGATTATTGTTTTCATTGATTCTTGGTTTTTGTTGTTTAAAGAGTAGAGTATATTCTTGTCTTGTGTGTTAGTACAATACATGAGTTAGGAATCTACAATAAAATCTACAAATCTAGCCCTACCCAGCGACAATAACAATGTCTTATTATAGTGAGAATGTTTTTATTGAGTAGGTTGTCTAGAAGGTTTTACATTTTCTGTGAAAAGCTATAAATAGCTATATTTTAAAGGATATTTGTTCTTGTTAGAAATATCTATGAAATATATATTGAAGATAATCATTAAAAAATGTAGATATTAAAAACGGAGTTTCTTTATTTACTCAGTCATTTGTTGTTTAAATTGATAACCATTTAATTCATTGTTAACAATCTTTTATTGATTTCTTATTTATATTAATTAAAATGATCAAATTTGTTTACTATAATCTAATTTAGTTGATAAAGTTCATTTCATTTTCATTTGCTTAAACCAAATTTTGTAATAAACAATAGATACCTATGTAATACAAATAAGTATTTTTTATTTTAAAACAATTATATAATAATTAATTAAATCTATATTATTTTTTTTAATTGTAACTATTTTTAACATATATCAAATAAAAATTTATGATTTGAATCAATTTTCAATTAATTATTAATGATTTTATCCCATTGTATTTGTTTATGAGTAAAGTTATTTAATTGGACTAGTAAAATTTTAAACCCGTTAAGTAACAATATTTATTAATTTTGAACTTGTCAAGTAACAATATTTATTATAAAAATAATTTTAATATTATAAAATAATTTTGCTTTTAATTTTTTATTGGTTAATAAGATTTCAGAAAAATTGTAAATTGATATTTGAAATTGAAAAGATAATTACCTAGGGCAAAGACTTCCATAAATTTTGGTTAGTAGCAACCACTAAAGATTTTAATAAGTGTATTTGTTTACATATTATTCTTATCCATTTTTTTAGCAAATACTTGCTTAAATTAAGGTGGGTAGTAATTGTGAGTATGTGTTATTTGCAAGGATTTTAATTTTTTGTGGCTTCCCATGAAACTTAGCAATGAAAAATAAAAAAGTGTCTAAAAATCATGGCATTAATATTGCAATTTCATCCAAAAATTATGGAAGGAAAATGAGGCAATTATGACAAGGCATTGTGTTGTGTAAAGGATGCAAAAACAATCATTACAAAATAAGATTTGAGCCAATCATATTCTAGATAAATAATTTTAAACATTAATAAAAAAGAATATAATTTAATCCATAATGTTAAACTATGGAGAAGCTACAATTTTGTTTTGATAAAAAACAAAGTAATACTCGGTCAAAGGAAAAATTGAATGCATAATATGCATAATAGAGGAGAAGAGGAATAACAACAAAGAATGAATATTCACATGGTAAACATTAAGCCATTTTAGTCCCTGCCAAGGCAGTACTATAGAAATCGATTTGTTTTTTACTACCAATTAAATCAACTTTCATGAATATATTCTCTAATGTTTAACTCTCTCTCTCTCTCTCTCTCTCTCTCTCTCTCTCTCTCTATATATATATATATATATATATATATATATATATATATATATTAAGAAAGCAATTTCTAATCGTCTCATTGGTTCATATTCTGAAGGTTTTATTTCCACCTTTACCCATGTGCAATGGAACATAATGAAATAATTATTCTTTTAGCCCAAATTATATGTCACTGCTAAGGCTTGTGCAATTGTATTTTTCCTTTTGTTAATGTAACTATTTTTCAGTTCTTTGTGAGTAGCTGAGTAACTACTCAGAAAAAAATTCTACTTTAGTTAGCAGATTAATTGATTATTCTAGAGCCCAAAGTTTTAGGTTTATATTAAAATATATGAAACATGAAAGAAGTGAGGAATGTGAAAATCACATCACGAGTTTTACAGAGGAGAAAAGTCATCTTGTTCATGTCCATCTCCCCCTTTGACAATTAGGATGTTCAATCACATTACCTTGTGTTGTGGAAAATATATGGTCATGTGATAAACTATGTTCACTTCCAATTCTATGCCTACTCTGTTAACACCATGATTTCATAATTAATCAAATATTATAATACACCTGTGACTCTATTTAGTAGAGGAAAATTATTGGTTAGCTTTACTTTTGACAGTGGTGGTGGAGGTCTCTCGCTTGAGAATGGCTTCTTTGAAGCAACTAGGATGTTGAAGCAAAGTGTGAAATTGGAGGGAATCTTCCTGTGGTGTGGAGATTGTGTAATGACCCAGAATTAAGTATGCAACTAATTATATCAATTTATGTGATTAATAATAAACACACAACTATTCAACTAATTAGCATAGAATTTTGAAAAACATGAGTAGAGACAACTTATCTATAATGATGATATTCCTTAATTTTGATTTCAAATATGGATGTTATTTGAATCTCACAAACCGCAACAAAGTTTTGTGGATGACTTTCCACCCAATCGTAGGCTCAACTACATATAATCTTTCTACAACTGGCAACCCCGATCCCTCAATCAACGTACTACTATCAGGGAATCCTTTGTCTCACAACACTCTTTTCCAGAGGAATGATTATCTCATTCCCTCTTCGTCCACTAAATAGAACGAGTTGTTCCAAAAGTGGAATGGGATTGGAAAGAGATCCACATGCACACAATCCATGTGTCAACATGAAACTCTTGTTTATTTTCTTTAAGTTTTACTTAATTCAATATTTCTCTTAATTTAACTCTTTCCTATTTTATTAATTTTTATTTTTTGTTTACTTTACTTCATTTTACTATTTTTATAGTTTCCTTATATATATATATATATATATATATATATATATATATATAAAATTAGAACTCCAGTTTATTATTTACTATTTTATTTATTGACTACTACTACTACTACTACTACTACTACTACTACTACTACTACTACTACTACTATTATTATTATTATTATTATTATCTTTTCTTTATTATTTATTATTTATTTACTTCTATATTAATATTATTTTATTTTATCATTATTATTATTGTTATTATTATTACGGGGCATTACATAACCCTCTCTTTAAGGAACTTGATCCCCAAGTTAAGTTGAATCATTTAACATTTTATTTTATTTATATATTTATTACTTCATGTTTTACCTACACCCTCTGTTAAACTAGTATAACCAACCGGCATCGAAAGTTTTCACGTCACTAGGGAAATCCTGAGGAATCTCTATCCTTTTTCACAATTTTCAGAACTAGGCACAAACCCTCATCGGTCTGCAACATAGCGAAAGGCTGGCTCCATGGCTTACACCCGACTCAAATCTCATATGCCCTAAGGCAGGCACCTGACTCATTACTCCATGTAGTAGTACTCCAAGCATCTCGAAAGGATGACCCTCTCCCACCATACTCACTAAGGTGCACAGCCCCAGACATCAAAGTCCTTACACCCCCACCAAACTTCGTCATCCCAATCCAATATCGGGAACCTGGCCTCCTCAAAATGGTCCCATAGCCCCTTAATGGCTATAAAAGACAAAGGAACCACTAGCATATGTAGTGTTGATTGAATATGTCCCTAACTCATATGGTGTTATATATTCTCCCTCACATGTATAGTCTCGCACGAAATCATCAAATAAACCGACCCTCTCAACCCATTTGTGGAGTTCTTGTCAATCACCACATCTCAACATGTAACCAATGCATTAGTTATAATATCATAGTATCATATAAAATAATCCACATGCCAATTCTATCATGTCATTATGAGAACATAACATCATTATTAATCACAACATTTTGAATAGTAAAAACTACATGCTCATGGGTGTCCTAAAATCTGCATGCAATAACCACATGCTTCACATCGTAAAACACCGTCATAAGTTATAACATCAACATATCAACATCAAGATATATCATGACATCGCATAATAAATGAACCACATGTCAATATAACCTCATATCATAACATCATAATCCATATGTCCCATTATGTATATCATATCCAACATGAGCATAAAACATCATTATCATACCAAAATAAATAAATAAACACCACATATGCATCATTATCCTCTCATAAGAACTATGTCCAATTACCACATACCATCATTTCATGAAACATCATCACAACATTATACTTCAACATTTCCATGTTGATATAACCAATAACTAAAACCATAACCTCATATATAGTACCATATAGTATCAATAAAATTTAAGCAATTAGACATCATCATGACTTAAACCATAATGAACACAAAATAATATAAACCAACACCTAATTTCAAGCTATAAATAATGTATAGATATTCTTAAATTTTTCCTCTAAAATGGTGACTTCTAATTCATTCCCATCATATTAAAAGTAGTATAATAAAGAAAAATATTAATAAATAGCACTAATTTTTTGTAATTATCAAATTCTTTTCCTTACTAATTTCAATTTTTTTTAATAAGAAACAACTTCTCCTGACCAAAATTAAACCTTATTCTAATTTATATATTTAGATTACATCTAAAATTGCTCAATATAAGAATTTAAATCTACTCACAACAATTCTAATGGGATACCACTTTATTTATTTATTTATTTATTTATTTATATATATATATATATATATATATATATATATATATATAATTAATTTAAATTCTTTAATTTTATTTTAAATCTCGCTATATTATATTATTCCCTAAGTTTTCGACTTGTGGATCATTGGCTCTTGCACCACGAATGACTTCCTACTCATTATGTAATTGTATTTCAGTAAGAATTTTGTGAATCACTAGGATTTGGATCATAAATAGTGTTAGAAGTCATTTGTATTATGTTTTCACGTATTTTACGCCAAGTATATTGATTAACATGTTTGACGGGTTGTCCACCTATAATACCCCTTGTGGGCTCCTCCCCTCATAAATTGGCATTTGACTTGTGCGTTGTGACTTGGAACTGACTTCGTGTATTTGATCTCTCTAATTCTAAGTATTAGTTCGAAAAAAAAAGTTAACATAAAAAAATCATAGAACTTAATTATATTTATTGCTAGTAATTTTTAGTTATATGTGTTTTATGGAAAATTTTAGGGGCTAATATTCGTAGGTGAGTTAATTTTCCATGATTTTTCCAAAAAAAAAGATTCGTCAATTTCCATTTTCTATTTAAATGATTCACCCAAATTTTACAATATAAAATTCTTTTACTTAAAAGTCGCCAACATTATATAGAGAGTATATATAAAATAGTTATAAATTTGAATAATTTTATAAATACATCAATAAACATTTTATAGTTTGCATATTTGAAATTAGTGAGATTCGCAAATATTTTTAAAATTCAAGATAATTTTTCATCCTTCAAATTTTCCTTAATATGCCCACTTTTGGACATTAACTAAAAAATTATTTGATTAATTTGAACACCTAGAAACATAATTCACTAGCAAATCATAATTTAATTTGATTAATTGAATTTCTAATTTAAAGGTTCCTCCTTTATTTCCATTCACTCTTGTGGATTTCATGCAAATTAATTCCCATACATTAAGGGACAAAACCATGTACGATTTTTCATAAATCATGGGCAATTTCACATTATACGTTAATGAATTTTGTCTTTTTTTTATAGATTTTATATTAGAGTATCTATCCAAAATAATGATGAGAAGCACGATATAGATCGTTCAAGCTATATATTCTCGCTCAAAAAAAAAAAAAAACTAAATAAAACAACACACTTAGCCCATACATCTTAGAGCCGCTATATGTTGAATGGTCTATAGCAATCATTAAAAAAAAAAATCAGCCCAAGAGAAATTTCAAGATTATAGCAAAAGGATACATGGTCACGAAAACATTGAGGACCCCGTGGTCCACATTTGGGTTGGGTATATATATATTAAATAAAATTCAATATTTTCACAAATATTTATTAAATAAAGTTCAATAATCCTCTAAATATTTGGATGAATAAGGGGAGTATGGACTAAAATTATTATTTTTAAAAATAAAAAACATAATATTTTTAGAGTATTGATGATAACCCTAATTAAGTATTTTTTCAAAAAAAAAAAATCTTGAGTTATGAAAAAAATAATAAGAAATAATATAATTAGTAATGTTATTTTCATGGATAGGCAATTGCCAAAATTTGAAACGGGGTTGATTTTAATTTCACTCCAAACAAAATTATGAATAAATTTGTGTTTTTCTCTAGAGGTCACACATAGTTCAAACTCACTTTGATACCATATGTAACAACCCAAAATTAAGTATGTAACTAATTACATCAATTTATGTGATTAAGAATTAACATACAACTATTAAACTAATTAGAATAGAATTTTGAAAATACATGTAGCGATGATATTCATTACTTGTGATTTTAGAGTTGAACTCTATTTGAATCTCGCTAACCACAACAAACTTTTGAGGATGACTCTTCACTTAACCGTAGTCTTGGCTACACATAATCTTTCTACTGTTGGCCATCCCTTAGCCTTTAATCAATGTATTACTACCACAAAATCCTTTGTCTCATAACCCCCTTCACCAGAAAAATGGTCATATCATTGCCTCTTCGTCCATTAAATAAAACCAATTGCTTAAAAAATGGAAGGAAATTAGAAAAATATTTGCATGCACACAATCCACGTGTCAACATGCAACTTTTATTTTTTTCCTTTAAGTTTTACTTAATTCAATACTTTGTGATAATTTAACTCTTTCTTATTTTATTCATTTTTACTTTTTTTTGTTAACTTCGCTTATTTTTACTATTTTTATAATTTAATTTTATATATTTATTTAGTTTATTATTTACTATTTTATTTATTAATTATTATTATATTCTTTTCCTTATTTATTATTTATTTACTATTATTATCTTTTCTTTAATCTTTATTATTTATTTACTATTATTATATTTTCTTTATTATTTATAAAGTTATATATTAATATAATATAAATGTATAATATTAATATTGTATACCACTTGTAACCTGCATTATCCATTAATCGAGAAAAAATAAAAAATTCCTTTTAAATAACAGTAATATCTACTCAATATATAAGTTTAAGCTAAATCATTCTCCCATATAAATATTTTTATTTATTACATTACCAATAACATATTATAATGTGGTCCCTATCCAAAATGTTTCACATATTTAGGCATTATTTACAAAGTTCATAAGTCTCAAAGGTGGTAGGATAAGGTTCCATGACTATTCTGCTTAACTTGAGGAAGCCCAAGATCATTGGGATCATCGTCGGAACTTTCTGGATCAACCACCATGCAGGCACATTTAATCTTAGACTGCCAAGCAGAACACGTGTCTTGACCTTCACCATTGATCCGGCTGCGGCTAAATCCGACGGCTGGAGTTACATTAGGTCAGTTGAGGTAAAATTATGGTACACCTAATCACTACTAATTATGGTACGACTAATTGAAAATATATAGGTATAAATGATTTTCGAATAAGGCATTGCAATCGCATTAGCAATAAAAATTGTTTTAAGGTGCCAGATTAAGGTTTTCAATTTGTAGCATAATACTGCAATTTATAGATTTTACACGATCTTTCCCAAACGTAAAGATTTTCTATTAGTAAAATTGATATATTCTTAGCACCCAATTCTATTGATTGAGAGTAAATTTTAAAATAATGAAGTACATATACAACTTCTATTATGAGTCCTCGATTACTACCTGAAGTGTAAATGAAAATATTATATAAAATATTTTCTATATATACATCCTTGGCACCTAGACTTGTGAACTGCAAATGAATTTGTTAGACCAGAGTATACATAACACAACGGATTTATACTCAGAGGTAGACAAATGGGGAAACAACAAGATTACTCAATCAGGAACAGCGGAATACAGCAAACACTCACTCGAGAATAGAAATCACTTTGCATTACATAACAGGCTTGGGCCTTGGCTTGCCTTCCTTGGCCAAAGAAATTACAAATTTATAGAGGTAGAAGAAGGATCTAGAATCCTATGTGTTATTTGGATGGAGATCTAGAATGATCTAGAAACCACTCGCAGTGTAGGAGGATCTAGAATCCTGCATGTGATTCTAGAAACTAATGGCGGTGTAGAAAGATCTAGAACCTCGGAGATCTAGAAAGATCTGATCTAGAATCCTCCATGAATTTGACTTCACACTTAATATTCTCCCACTTGAAGCCAAATAAGAGTCATCAAGGTACACCGAGTGCTACCATGCCTCTACATAACTCATGTTTATTTCATGGTAGAATCTTAGTGAGAATATTAGAAGGGTTCCTATCTGTACGGATATTTTCCAAGGATAATTGTTCTTCCTCCAACACATGCCGGATCCAATGGTACCTTAAGTCAATGTGCTTGGTTTTTGAATGAAATGTTGGGTTTTTCGCCAAGTGAATGGCACTTTGACTATCACAATATAACACATACTTGTCCTGCTTTATTCCTATTTCTCCTAGGAATCGTTGCATCTACAACATCTCTTTACAAGCTTCTATTGCAGCTATGTACTCTGCTTCTGTTGTAGACAGGGCTACTATTCTTTGTAGCCTTGACACCCAAGATACTGCTGCACCTGCAAATGTATACAAATAACTTGTAGTGGAATTTTTGGTATCCATATCTCCAGCCATATTTGCATCTGTAAATCCTTCAAGCATAGTCTCATCATAACCAAAATATAAACAATAATGACTAGTACCCTTGAGATACCTTAAAATCCATTTTACTGCTTGCCAATGTTGTTTTCCTAGATTGGTAAGGAACATGTTCACTACTCCCACTGAATATGCAATGTCTAGTCATGTGCATACCATGGCATACATAAAACTGCCAACTGCTGAAGCATAAGGAATTTTGCTCATCTCTTCTTTCTCCTTATCATCACTAGGACATAATTCAGTACTCAGCTTGAAGTGGGTTACAAGTGGTGTATCAACTGACTTCACATCCTTCATATTAAACCTATCAAGCACCTTCTTGATATATTTTTCTTGTGATAGCCACAACCTTTTGTTTTTCCTATCACGCATAATCCGCATGCCCAATATCTGCTGTGTTGGTCCCAAATCCTTCATTGCAAATTTGCTACCCAAATCTTTCTTGAACCTATTGATCTTATTCTTATCATGCCCAACAATCAACATGTCATCCACATATAACAATAATATGATATACCTTCCTTGATCATACATCTTGATATAGACACAATGGTCAGCTTCCAACCTTTGAAAACCATGTTCCAACATGAATGAATCAAATTTCTTGTACCATTGTCGAGGTGTCTGTTTCAACCCATAGAGACTCTTCTTCAACCTACAAACAAGGCCTTCTTTGCCTTTTTCTCTGAAGCCTTCTGGATGCTCCATATAAATTTCTTCCTCCAATTCGCCATGAAGGAAAGAAGTTTTTAAATCTAAGTGTTCACATTGTAGGTCTAAAGCAACAACTAGACCAAGAATGACTCTAATGGATGACATTTTAACAACAGGTGAAAAAATTTCAGCGAAGTCAATAACTTCTTTTTGGGCAAAACCTTTCACCACCAGTCTTGCTTTATACCTCTCCTTCTTTTCGTCACGTTCATGCTTAATCTTGTATACCAATTTGTTTTGTAGAGCCTTTCTACATTTTGGGAGGTTTACCAACTCCCAAGTTTTATTTTCCTGTAAAGATTTCATTTCTTCTTCCATTCTTTATTGTGCTCAACTTTACAGGCTTCTTGAAAATAATTAGGTTCACCTTCATCAGTCAACAAAATATAGTTTGAAGGAGGATACCTTTGTGAAGGCTTATGAGGCCTAGAAGATCTGCGAACCAACTGTGGTGGTGCATTATCAGGTTGAATCTCCTATAAGGTTCTTGCAAGATTCCTTCTTCTTGTTGTTCATTATTTTCCACTTGTTGTTCTTCATGCCCCTGAATTTGCTGTTCATTTTCTTATATTGGTGGTATGTTTTCCTGCTGCTCTTCAAACTTGTCAATAACCTTCTTGAGCTCCAACTCACCTACAACCCTCTTGAACATTTATGACTCATTAATATAACATCCCTGCTTCTAATAATTTTATGTTTAACTGGATCCCATAGACGATAACCAAGATCTACATCCGCATATCCAAAAAAAATGCATTTGATAGATTTATCATCTAGATTAGTTCTATTTTCTTTGGGAATATATACGAATGCTTCACATCCAAATATTTTCAAGTGAGAATAATTCAAATTCTTACCAGTCCAAACTTCTTCAGGGATACCGCAATCCAAGGCTGTAGTTGGAAATCTATTTATGAGGTAGCAAGCAATCTTGACTGCTTCAGCCCAAAAATTCTTCTCCAAACCAGAATTAGACAACATACTTCGCACCTTTTCCATAATGGTGTGATTCATCCTTTTTGCGACACCATTCTGCTGAGGAGTACCAGGCACAGTCTTCTCATGCTTTATGCCAAACCTGTTGCAATATTCCTTAAATGCATTTGAGCAATATTCTCCACCATTATCTGTTCTTAAACACTTCAGCGATTTGTTAGTTTCTCTTTCAACAACAACATCGAATTTTTGAAATATTCCAAACACTTCACTTTTATTTTTCATAGGATATGCCCAAACCTTCCTAGATGCATCATCTATAAGTGTACCAATTCTAACACATTTTTCTTTCTGTCATGGCCACCTCTAAGGAATGAAACCCTTCTTTTTCTACCATATATACAATGCTCACAAAGATCAAGATTGTAGGATTTCAAACCTGGAAATAAATTTTTACCAACAAGGATTTTTAAGCCCTTCTCGATCATGTGACCCAAACGCTTATGCCACAGATCCACTAAATTTCCTTCTTTTGTGACAGCAGCCAAATCGGATTTTCCTATGAGTGTCTTCAATGTTTATAATGTTGCTGTCTTGGGTCCTTTGGCCACGATCAATGCACCTTTGCTAACTTTCCAGCCTCCTTTTCCAAAGCTTGTCGAATAGCCTTCATCATCCAGTCGTCCCATAGAGATTAAACTCATGTGCATTTTTGGTACATGCCTGACTTGTTTCAACAATATATTTTGTCCATCTTTCATCTTGATCTGGACATCTACCACTCCAACAATGCTACAAAAATTATTATTCCCCAAATGCACTCTACCATAATCACCAAGAGTATATGAAACAAAACTATCTTTGCATGGGGTTACATGGTGAGATGCCCTAGAGTCAAGGATCCAATCAAAGCTACTGCTAGATGTATATACACATGCATCCTCTACTGAAACAGTAAACAACACATCACCATCTGTGGCTACAGTAGTAGTCTCACCTTCATTTGTGTTGGATGACTTGTGATTTGTACTAGACAGTCTCTGATCCTTTTGTCCTTTCTTCCAGAATTGACATTCTTTCTTCATGTGCCCAAGTTTGCCACAATGAAAGCAGATGATCCTTCCTCTCCTTGATTTTTAATGGCCTCTCGATCTGAATCGCCCTTGCTAGCCTCGATCCATTCTCCTACCATGATCAGCTAGAGCTAGAGCCTCTCCTCCCTGGTTTTCTGCAATTGACTTGCGTCGTAGCTCCTCATTCATTAAACTGATACTGACATCATCAAACTTCAGGGCCCATGTAGTTTCTGAAGTGCTCATAGCTACAATTAAATTTTCCCAACTGTCTGGCATAGAACACATTAGCAAAATAGCTCTAATTTCATCATCGAAAATGATTTTAAAAGAGGCAAGCTGATTAGTAATAATATTAAATGCATTCAACTGCTCAACGACTGAAGTACCCTCCTTCATTTTGAGATTATAAAGCTTCTTCATCAAGAACACTTTGTTTGATGCTATGTCATTCTCATATAGATCATGGTTCTTCTTCCATAATCCTTCAGCTGTCTTTTCTCTGGACACATTAAAATAAACATTGTTGGCTAAATATTGGCGGATTGTTACAATCGCCTCTCTATCTAGCTTATTCCACTCTTCATTTGTCATCGATGAGGGTTTCTTTGTTGTACCCTCAATCGACAAATATTGATCCTTTAAAATCATTATATCCTCCATCTGTGATTTCCATAGGGCAAAATTAGCCCCACCCAAATTCTCCATATCTGTAACTATTGTCTCCATTTTCAATCAAATTCACGCCCCAAAACACAAAAAAACTCCACTTAAAAATAAATCTTTAATTATTACTCTTTAAAAATAATGACATTCCTCCTTTTAAAATACCCTTTTAAAAATTCCTACTCCTTTTTAAAATATACTTTTCAAAATTCCAACATATAATTATATATGTTTCATAATAAATATAAAAAACATATATAATGTTTTAACCTTTTCACATTTCACACATACATATGTTGGTTTGAGAAAAAACTTGATGTATACGTGCAAGCTTGATGTAAAAAAAACTTACGAACACCACGTTTCAACTCCAATCTCCACGGATCTCCACTTTTCAAACTCCAGCAACACGTTTCAACATAGGTCCACGACCTTGTTTTTCTTGCAGCAACTATCTTTTAGTTCCAGCATTCCTCAGCTATTTCCTGGACAGATCCTTCAATAGCTCCAGGGGTAACAACCAACGTTTTAACGAACACTACGAGAGCAAGGAAATGGCACTAAGTAGCTTGCACGATGGATATTCAAAACTCACTCCGATACCAGTTGTTAGACGAGAGCATATATAACACAGAGCGGATTTATACTCAGAGATAGACAAATGGAGAAACAACAAGATTACTCAATCAGAAACAGCGGAATAGAGCAAACAATCACTGGAGAATAGAAATCACTTTGCATTACATAACAGGCTTGGGCCTTGGCTTGCCTTCCTTGGCCAGAGAAATTACAAATTTATAGAGGCAGAAGAAGGATCTAGAATCCTGTGTGTGATTCGGATGGAGATTTGGAATGATCTAGAAACCGCTGGCGGTGTAGGAGAATCTAGAATCCTGCATGTGATTCTAGAAACTAATGGTGGTGTAGAAAGATCTAGAATGCTGGAGATCTAGAAAGATTTAATCTAGAATCCTCCGTGAATTTGGCTTCACACTTAGCAGAATTTTAGAATCCTCCGTGAATTTGGCTTCACACTTAGCAGAATTTTAGAATAGTGAAATTCATTTTAGAATAATTTTAGAACTCCTCTCATATTTTTATTTGTTTTGTGATGATATATCTATCGATGGATGATATATTCTAAATAGTTAGGGTTATCCATACACATAAAAAATTACCACCTCCTTCCTAAGTGAAACATATATTAACAGACATACCCATCTTCCTCGTTCTGTAGCATGCCCCTCCCAGGAAGTGTGCCAAACAAAGATTAAAATACCCAGAGCCATTACCATTAAGTTTATGGTTTTAATTTCTGTGTTTGTTTTCGTTATGTCAAGAGAGGTCGATTGTTTAACCTCTTTCCTCATATCCTCATGATATTTTGGAAATCTACAATAAGAATTTCTTTTTTTATTATGTGTTTGTTTTTCATTATGTGCTTGATTACGCACTGTATCGTGGAGATATCATTCTTGATCTATTGATAACTAACCCACCTAGGAAATATATCGCAATTTTCCTGAGACAACTGTAGGTAGCTACAATTACCTTTTTTTTAATGATACATTTGTTATTTAAGAGTTTTGAAAATTTTCTCTGCTATCAACAATATTGAATCAAATATAGAGAAACATGCATTACCAAATTATCTATTATTTGTTTTTCCAGTGACAATATTGGAAAGGATTCCCATGGTGTAAAGTTTAATCTTAGGCATTTTCTTCTTGAATATGATATGAAAGGCAGATAGAAATGCATTTGGTTTAACTTGTAGATGACGACTAAGAAACTAGTTGTTGGACAAATAGTAATTCCAACACCTATTGCATTAAAATCTCAAGGAAGTTGTCTTGGAGTTTCTTGGTGCTTCCTCAGTTTCTTGGACAAGCCATTGCCACCAACAATCTAGGTGATCGAGAAGCTTCTTCTCTGTGTATAAATACCCCTCTTTGTTAATCCAATGGTAAATTTATTTTTAGTGTACATTCTCTGATTTGGTATCAAAGCGAGGTTGAGCATTCAGAGAGTGAGGTTTTTCAGTGAGCTAGTGTTAGAAACCGTTACATGAGTTTGGGAGACCATTGTGTTGCAAATAAGTCTCATAGAGAACGTTGTGTGAGTTTGGGACACTGTTGTGCTATAGAGAAGTATTAGAGAGACCATTGTGTGAGTTGTGATACTATTGTGTTGCAAAGAGGGTGTGTTGTAGAGAACTCGGTGTGCAACCAGTGTGAGAAATCACTAAAAGTCAAGATTTTTGCATCGCCACATGAGAGATCGAGAGTTGAAGGAGGACTGCATTGAAATAATATTTAAGTTGTTGTTGAACTGTTGGTTGAAGGAAACTCGAACCAAGATTTTGTAGTTGTATATCCTGCCTCATGTCAAAAGTGTGGCCATTGAAAGAATGGGAAAAGAAATTTGAGTTGATCTTCTAGTGGTGCTCCTATGTTTTTTTTTAATATTTGATGTTAAAATTATTGTACAAGGGTTAAATAGTGGTGAATAGTGTTTCATATTTACTAATCCAAAGCTCTAAATTATTATTTGTGTTTGTTGTTTTCTATTAGGTTTTTAAGTTTATGGAAGGATTTTTTTTTTAATGTTTTTAAAGTTTTCTAAAAGAGTCAATGAAGTCGTGTAACCATTAAATTTTTTTAAAGAATTAATGAAGACAAGGAGCTACCATGGTGGTGAATGGTGAAATTTTGGTTTTCTTTTAATGGTGAAATATTGGTTTGCTTTTGGATTAAGGAATCATATATATATATATATATATATATATATATATATATATATATATATATATATATATATATATATATATATATATATATATATATATATATATATATATATATATATATATATATATATATAGATAGATAGATATATATATATAGATAGATATATATATATAAGGGAGAAGAAAGCCCCAAGAGTTAGCTCAATTGGTCAAATCAAGTGCCTCGCCAATGGGAGGTCACAGGGTCAAATCCCGAAAGCTCTTGGGGTTAGGTCAGTAAATAGGCCGAGGGGTGTTGATGCCCTTTGGGTGGCATCCACTCAGTGTTGAACAACCCTGGACGTAGCGGCTACCCACTGACCCGGGTATCCGTGAACCAGTAAGTGAAAAAAAAAATATAAGGGAGAAGAAAGATTGAAATTAAAAAAAAAGAAGGAAAGAGGAAGTCATATTGTCCAATGATATTTGAGTTGTGAAGCTTAATATAATCCTATAGCTTGTGCTTGAGGTGTTATTATTTGTGATTAAGGAGTAAGAAAATTAATTATTGCAGCTGTGAAAAAATAACATCTTTTTGATTGCTACTTGAGGGTTCATAAGCTTATTAACAATGGCTAGTATATTGGCGGGATCTTATTTATCTGACTCTAATAAGCTAGATGGTGAAAACTATGCAAATTTCAAGCTTAAGTTGTAGACTTTGATGGAAGGCTACAATATATAGACGATTATGTCTGGAGTTGAAGTTAAGCCAGTGCCCCCTCAAGCCACATATTTTTCAATTCAATATTGGGAGCGATCAGAAAAGAAAGCGAAACTGCTTTTGTGGATGTCTATTAAGGACAACAATATTTCACACATTAGAGAGTGCAAAACATCCAAGGAGAGATGGGACACTCTCAAACATTTGTATGAGATAAAGACTACAAATCGAATATTGTATTTAAAGAGTAAGTTTCTTTCAATTAAGATGGAAGAAAATGAAAGTGCCAGTAATTTTATTTCTAGAATTAAAGACCTAAAGGATAAATTAGGTGACATTGGTGAAACAATATCTAGTACATATTTGGTCACTGAGACATTAAATGGAATGCTTGAGGAATATCAAATGTTTATCACTGGTCTTTCAGCTAGAGAGAAGGCTCCCACATTTGATGAGTTGGCATGTATACTTAAGTAGGAAGAAGAGAGGAGAATAAGTCTTAAACATAAATCTCTCAATTTATATTTAGCATTGATGGATGAAGGAAAGCAATCCTTTAAAGGAAAACAATGGGAGAAAAATAAAGGCAAAAAATCCATAGGTAAAATCATTTCAAGGTACTATTTTACCAAGTACAAATGTCAAATCAAGTAGAGATGATGTGTGTTATTATCGTGGAAAACCTGACCAGTTTGCTAAGAATTGCATGAAAATAAGGTCTAGCCAATTTAAATAAGGAAGGCATACAAGAAATTATATTGATAGAGATGAAGCAATTAGTAATGACTTTAACAATCTTAAATTGTTTGTGTCCAATGCTACTTTATCAACAAAAACTGATGATGATAATGTTTAGTTTATAGATTCTGGTGCATCAATCCACATTTCATGCAAAATAGATTGGTTTGATACTTATCATGAAGTTAATAATGGCACACACATCTATTTAGAAGATATTATATTACATGAAATTAAAGGATATGGTGATATAAGTGTTACGATGTTTAATGGACAAGAAAAACAAATTCAAAATGTGGTGCATGTTCCAGGATTAAAGAAGAACTTAATTTCAGTCTCTACTATTACAGATGAACATTTAAACATTGAATTTGTTAAATCACATTGTTTGGTAAAGGATGTGTAGGACAACTACAAGGCTGTTGCAAAAGGAATGAGAGTTGGAATATTATACAAGTTGGATGTAATGAAGAATGGGCATCAATATTTGGCATCAACATGCATGTCAAATATAGAGCTTTGGCATCAAAGGTATGGACACTTAAATCATAATGACCTAATGTTATTACAAAAGAAATTGATGGTAGAAGGCCTTCCAAATATTAAGGATGAACACTTTGAATGTGAAGGTTGTGCACTAGGAAAATACCTATGGAAGAATTTCCCATGCATGAAAATAGAAGAAAACATGAAATACTTGAACTAGTGCACACTCATATGTGTGGTCCAATGAAAAATAAGTCACTTGGTGGAGCATATTACTTTCTTATATTTATTGATGGTAGCATTAGATACACCTAGGTGTACTTTATAAGAAATAAAAGTGATGTGTTTGAATACTTTAAAAGTTCAATAGTACAGTTGAAAAGCAAACATGAAAGAGCATTAAAATTCTTGGATTAGATACAGGTGGTGACTACACTTCAGGAGCTTTCGTCAAATATTATAAGCAAAATGGAATTATGCAACAATTTAAAATATCACATACACTTCAGTGAAATAGAGTAGCTAAGAGAAATAATAGAACATTAGTTGAATGTGCTTGTAGTATGTTAAAAAGTAAAGGACTTTCTAATAGCTTTTTGGTTGAATCATTAATATAAATCTCAAAAATAGAATCCCTACAAAGTATCTTGAGCACAAAACACCATTTGAAGCATTTTATGGTTTTAAACCTAAAGTTAGTCATTTAAGGATATTTGATGGAAGGCCTTTGCTCATATTCCTAAAGAGGATAGGAGAAAATTAAATGCTAAAGCCATCAAATGCATTTTTATTGGATATTGTAGTGATCAAATAACATATAAAATGTATGATCCAAGTACTCACAAGGTCTTTGCAATTAGAGATGTTATATTTCATGAGCATGCATATAAACAAATAAAAGAAGATGAACATAATGTATGGCATCCTCCTTGTGATAGCTTTAAGGAAGAAGAAGAAATTGTGGAATCATCTCAAGCTCAAGAAAGCATGGACAAAATACATGTTAAGAATTCAAAGTCCACAAAGAAGTGATGAACACCCTCCACGGAGAAGAAGAAGAAGAAGAGGAGAAGGTACTCCATAGTCTAATGAACCTCTAAGAAGGTCAACACGATAGATTACAACCCCTATCAGGTATAAAGATTATGCTTTAATGTCTCAAGTAATGACTTCTTTTAGGCCTTTAAATTATGAACAAGCTAAAAAAAATAAATAATGGATGGAAGATATGAAAGAAGAATATGACTCTATAATGAAAAATGAAACTTGGGAATTAACATAATTACCTAAAAATAAAGTCCCTATAGGATCAAAATGGTTGTACAAGACAAAATTTAATCCAGATGGTAGCATAGACAGGTATAAGGAAAGTTTGGTTGCAAAAGGTTATTCACAATGTTGGCTTGTTGGGGCCTGACCGAGGTTTAGAGTTAATTGGCCAAACAAATCCTTGTGCTACTATCCCTTTCAGCAACAGTCTGCAGAGCTCAAACTGAGGTCTGACCCGAAGTAGTATGGGGGGGATGCTGGAGCCAAGTTTCCACACTCCTGAGATGTCTGAGGGGTTGATTTAGTCCAACTAGGAATACCTTCACGCAGGTCACTTCAGACACTTCCCTATCCTATGAGGCCTTCATGCCCTTTTATATTCACCTTCACGCACCCCTCACCAAACGCTGTGGGAGTTTCACCCTGCTGGAGCAACGATCTATGCTATCTTCCCAAGTCACGCAGTGGATCTTACTTCTCTTCTTATAGAAATTAGTTATCTTCTTGTAAATAGATACCTTATATTATATTTACTTATTAAGCATATTGATATAAGTTCGTGCAGAAAATAAATAGTAAACTTGTAATTCATACCCAATATACTTCAATGCATAAAACAAGAAAAGATACACAGAAATATTGTAAAAAATCTCTTTATTAATGCTTCCAATGATTACAAACTTGACCTGCCCTGCACACGGTCCGCACACTCAGCTGCAGACTACTAAGCCTCTGCGCACTTAGCTATAGATCCTTCTCCTACCCTACGACCCAAAGACACAACTCTACACTTCGACTTACTACTTCATCGATCTCTTCCTATCCTTAGATGATTATATGATCTCTCCTTACACTTAGAGCCTCGCTCTATTTATATAATCCCATGGTCCGTGGACCATGGGTAGATCTCTCAAATCGACATTACATTACAAAAATGAGGGCAAACAACCCTCTGACTCATTGACCATCTCCGCGCCCATAACTCGTAGAGTCTTTACAACGGACTTAGTCAAAACTTGGGCTTTAAGCCCAAGAATGTTATCGGGAAAACTAGTGTCTATGCAGAGCTGCTAGTCCCACTAAGGCTGGTAGCTACCTTAGAAACAAACAAACTAAAAACTACTTTCGTTTTCCTTTATGAGAAATAGATAAGAGGGGAATAAGGAGACCAACTTCTGTCTTACGCTTGGTTCCTTGCTCGAATCCTCTCCCTTCTGATAGATCTTTGCCACTCGCTTCCTCGTATAACCAGCTTCAAAGAGCACCTGTAGAATCAAAAACACTATCCAGGAACAGAGATCTACTATCATAAACAATATAGGATCAGATATATATTGACCACACAAATGCATAAATCATCAATCATACAAGAATGTGGAGGAAAACTTGAATAGCTTTATTGATAATCAAGAAAGAGCAAAGAGGATTACAACCAATTTTTCTGACCCAGCATCATCCTCTCAGCAAGAAATCCCTTCTTCACCTCATGAAAAGCTTAGATCACCCAACACTATGATGTTGCACCAAGAAACCAACAGCACTTCCTTACAAGATACAAAATTCCAACCTCTGGATCTCTGGGATGAGGGATCCATATATAGATGTTTGCAAGGTAGATGAGTCAGCTTCTGAGATTTGATTAGTTTCCTCTCTCTGATAGTTCTTGATTCCACTTGGAGATTGATGATCTCTTACTCATCCCTGGGCGAATGCAGAGAGGCAAGTGTCACAGGAGAAGTTTCTGGAAGATTCCATGATCCTCCACCTTGCGGATTGACCCTGCCATTTGTTCACTCTCGCCCATCGCACCCCATAGAATGGATTTTCAACATGCATCGCACCTACTGTGTGTAGGCAGGTGGGATGCAACGCACTTTGACCATGGAGCAGTTGAAATGGTCCAGTTTTGACCAATTCTGAGTAGTTTTTCATGGAGAACTTCTAGGAGATGTTGTAATCAGTTGACCTTGTTCTTTTGGGGGTTGGAACAACACCTTTATGGACTTAGGAGTGCTTGGTTTATGGACATTTATGATTGGGGTTGCAGTGCCAAAAAATTTCTATAACAGTTGCCGCCTAAAGCATGATGTCGTTAATCTTTTGATGTCGGGTGAAATGCTTTATCATGAGGATCTGAAGTTTTTTCAAGCTGGAAGGTGACCTGTAATAAGATACAATACAATACATTATCTTCATAATATTTTCATGATCTAGCTGAGGCAGGAATTTCCCACGCTCAGCTTTATAAACTCATTTTCATGTACATAGGACAGACAATCGTCTCAGTGTAGACTGATGATTCTGATAGAGCCATCATCCCTTAGATTGGATGATTATCTATGCAGCAATGATGTACATTTGATGTCTTTATTTTCTTGAATACATATCACAGCCCGGATGGATGAAACTAGATCCGGGGTCTTCAATATCGTTCGATCTTCACTCAAAGTACAAGTTGATCCATGTGAGAGATGTTCTGGAGTTGAACATGGAAAGACATCGCTTGATTACCAGCCAATGATGTAAGTTGTTAACAGGCACGAGAGGAATCACCGATAATGATGATGACCCTCAAGGTACTACAGTACAATTCACGTGGTGTGAATAAGGGACTTGGCGTCGAACACCACGCAAAATCTTTCGGTCAAAGGCCATTAATGTAAACCTGTTGCTGGAAGTGAGAAACTTGCCAGTGAGGCATGCAAGCTTTAAAGTACTGAAAGGGTTGTTCCTAGATCGACTTCTTGGATAATGAGCTGATGTCGACAAGAAGCGATCCATCATAGGAGGGCCTTAGTGAATCCCACATCAATGACACGGAACGGAGCAAATGATTCTAATGGAGGTGAAAACGATCTGGTGATATAAGGTTCATGGTGGTGGTCATGAAAGAATGGAGCGTGAATGTATTGCAGCAGATGAGACACAAGTGAATTCTCTGAGCGACTTCTCTTGAACATATCGGCGACACTGACATGATGGATCAGTAGCATTAACCCCAAATATGGATGGTGTGATGGAACCATGGTGATGTGACCAGTGAATGGAACAACCCAACCTGACTCGGATGCGGAGTGAAAGTGTCATGTTCAAGAGCGACTTGCTACCAACAAAGTTTCTTCAAGTTTTCTTCCCAATTTTTCCCTAGTCATTGCTGACCAGTACCTCTTTATTTTTGTCAAGCTTGAGGAGGATAACATATGCTTGTTCTATAATTTTCCCTTCGGGAAAACCCATTGCTATGTTTTAATGAGCCTAGCGATAGTGAAACTCGCTCTTGCCTGTTATGGACAAGTTTGTCGCTATTCGGTTTTAACGAGTTTAACGACAAAGATAACTCGGTCCTTTTCAATTTTAGAGAGTCTGAAAAGGGACATAAAGGAAACTCCAATAATCCTTTTTCGTCACATGATCCCTTGAGTCCGAAAAAGTATAAAACAATACAAAAGGGATGACTTTTCGGTACTTTTAACGAGCCAAACAAAACAAGCGCTCGATCTTATGTGTAATAATCCCTCAAGTCCAAAAAAGATTAAAATCTAAAGGAGGGATAGAACTTCCAGTCACTTTAACGAGCTGGAGAGGCCAATGGCTCGGCAATCTTTTCATATTTTATGATTCAGTTGAAAAGAGCTTAAAGGAGACTCGTTTTTTGAGGAACGAGTGATAAATTTGGGTAGCAGCTAATTCCAGGTAAGGTTTGGAATTTTCCAATCACGACAGTGTCACAAGGATGGCTAACAAGATCACTCTTCACAACTGTTCTTCAAAAAGGGTAAACAATCAAATGGAGGTGAATGATCGGCCAATACAGAGTGGAGGTGATGATGAGAACATGACCAAGGCTTCAAAGGCTAATGATAATACATTCATGATGGTTATTTACTGGAGATTGGTTCATTTTTTAATGAGCTTAAACTCTGGAGGAATATTTGCTCATTGCTTATGTTAATTTTTTAACGAGCTTGAATTCCGTGTTAAAACTACTCGATCCAGTCGTATAATAAGGATGTCTCATCTAAGATGCCATTTTTTATGGAGCTTGCACCTTACAAAGCTTTGCCCCGGATCCTTTCTTTATGCAAGTTAGGAAACGACCAATCCTACGAGTTTAAAGGGTTATAGGACCTATAAATTTAAAAAATAAATGGTCGCTCTTCGCTTGCATGCCAAAAGATTTGCATGCCCCTAGGTATAGCGAAGTAGAGTTTCCAGGTTACCCGTCAATTTGCAGACAAAACATTTGTTTTATCGAGAAAGGCCTACCTTTTCAAGTTACCCCTCAATTTGCAGACAAAACATTTGTTCTATCGGGAAAGGCCTACCTTAACAGAGGTATCTTATTCCAGTATAATCCCATTTTCCAAAATGGACGGGTGTGTCAGGCCAGTCATATACTCTCCACGGAAACCCACCCTATACCCAAGGTTTTCCTATTGAAACAGGCCAGGGTGCATGCCCCCTGGGTTTTAGTCATATCATCTGAATCACTCGCGCTCATCAGGAGGACGGACTGGGGATTGATGAGACATTCCTTGCGTGAAAAGACCATTCAGGGTTGGTATATGACTATTTGCTATGTGTGAACCGGGAAATGAAAGCTGGTCTACGAGCTTGACCACTCTTCCTTTGTGCGGAAAACATAGTACTCTAAAGAGTGAGGAGACAATGGCTCCCATGCAATAAATATAGTCTCGTCCAAGGAGTAGATTATAATCCAGGGGTCCTTGGACTACCATTACGTTCATGTGAATGGTTTTCCCTCTCAATTTTATCGGCACATTGGGAAGGATCCCTAACGGTCGACTGGTTCCTTTGTCAAAGCCTGTTAGATTTCTCATCTCAAGCAAAAGCGATGGCGAACCAAGCGCTTTCCAAGCAATTGAGGAAGGGATACTCACAGAAGCCCCTTCATCTATGATGGTACCAGCCATGACCATTCTATATATTTGAGCAATGATTCGAAATGGTACACTAGCCGGTAAACGGGGTCTGCCTAGTAGATTCCAGTCAAAGAAAACAACCAGGTTGCTTGGAGGTGGGACCGAATAGACGGCCGGATATGACTCTGATGAACTTCCTTCCTGTGATAAAGGAACGGGTAGACTGCCCCCATGTTCATCGGAGTCTATGCTTACGAAGAGAATTTGGACAGTGTCATCCCTATTCTCTTCGGTGACTGTATCATCTGAAGATTGATCCTCTGAAGGCAAGACCGGGTCAACTGCCGCCTTGACCTTTTGACTTTCTTCTGGTGTGGATTCAGATGGTTTATCTTCAATGATAGATGCTTCGGCCGACCACAAGGGCGTTTCAGCCGGATTTTCAACTAGTGACGGACTCGGCAAGAGTTTCTTATATCCAGGAGGAAGCCGTAATGGTGAAACCGGACGGTCGTTCAAAACTCTTTTAGCTTCGTCTAAGAAGGGACAACGGTGGCCGACGTGATCGTCTTCACACAATTTACAAGGAATTTATATTTTCCTTTTTGTCCAGGGGCTTCACTTTCACTAGTTGACGGTGTACTCTCAACATGATCATCAGAGGTTGATGACACCGGATTATGCAAATGAGGAGACCAGTCCCTTAAGATCCGAGGGATGTAAGGACAATCTCGATGATAGTGGTCTCCTTTGCAAATGACACATGGCGATTTAGGCCTGGTCGGTGCAGTGTGTGGATTTTCGCTAGACGATGCTTGGTTACCCCTTTTCGCCTTTGGCTCCTTCTTCTTCTTCTCTTTCTTCTTCTTCTCCTTCTTCTTCTCAGTTACTTGATTTTTGTCTTTACCAGCTTCATCAAGCGAAGAGGAAGGAGGAGAGGAAGAATTGGACGAAGTAGAGGGTTGGGGGGTAACTTTGGTATCTTTTAGTTGCTGACTTGATTATTCAGGAATCACGGTGTTCTGAATGATAGAGGTTGAGAAGAGCCATACGGGTAAGCCGATTGTCAATCCTGGAAGCGACAATGTGGCCATATGGGGTGCACCAACATCTCCCCAAGAGGAGAAGGGACTAGGATTTCCTCCAAGGGGAACCCCTTGGTTGGTGGACTCCATTTTTCTCAACCTAAGACCAACGTAGGAATGGTGATGTTTATTCCGATTAAAATAAATTTTAGACGCTTTGACACAACTTGTTTTTTCAATTTTTAAGAGTCGAGAAAAAACAAAAGATGACTCTAGTCACCTTCGATTTTTAATGAGCTTGAAGTGACAAGTGCTCAGAAGTACCTTTTCCTTTAAGGAGTCTGAAAAGGAACGAAAGGGACTGCTCTGGAAATCTAGACAGATGGATTACCAAACCAATAGCAAAACTGCAGAATACTTTTTACGGTACGACAATCAATCTTCCTGAATGCTGTGTTCAGTGCATTGCGATCGATAGGGCAGCAGACATGGTTTCCTATGGATAAAGGATATAGCCTATTGTGGTCTCCCAAAATATACTCGACGGTAGGTGGGAGCACAAGTCCGTACTGGCACTTGTCCTCTCAAAGTGGAGGAATCACCCAACCAACAGTGAAAACAACAGTTACGAGGCTTTATGACGCCAGAATACGTCTCTAGCCTAGACTTCTAGATGTTGTGCATTAGGTTCCAAGGCGTTTTTAGATTCATTAAATTTATTTTATAGTTGATCTTGCTTAAGAAATTTTCCTTTCAGGTTCACTGCGTGATGTAGATGTACAATTCCTAAAATTCAATCTAAGATGATAAACAGTTGTTTAATCTTCTTTTTGCAACGAAAATCCTAGCTACTAAGGAAAGAGAGATGATTTTCTTTCAACATAGAGCAGAGAGCACACACTATATGCATTGTCCTAAATCAAACCAACAAACAGTCTAAATGAAAATGCACATGCATGTATTTGTTTTCAGCCTTCTTAATGTGTGAATGATAAAAAGAAAGCTAAGCGCAAATCTGAATTATTTTTCAAAGCGACAATTACTAGCAAGCTTCTTTTCAAAACAAAAATGAAGACAATGATGACACCTTGTTATTTGGAATTGAAAACTTGCTTTCGACACTTGAAAAACTACTAATTAAAATAAAATACAAGAGTAACAATGTAAGCGACTATCAAGAACAATTGTATTCTCTTCTATGACTGAAAACGACACTTGCGACACTTTCAAATCAAGAAACGACAGTACAATTACGCTACTTCTTTGTAAAGGAGAACTGAAAATGACTGAAAATACATAAAAACATTTACAGTTCTTTGCACAATGGAGGCGGAATAATGGCAAGGAAGGGGGTTTCCAACAGAGGTGCACTGACTACAAGCAGCAAAACTCTTGAATAGAGCTGAAAAGAGTGAACACAGAAGCCAAAATCTAAGAGCAGAAGAGGTCTGATCAGTGCACCTATAGCACAGGGAAACTGAAATGCAACGCACCTACTACACTTGGGAAGTTTGATGCATTCAGGTTCCAAAGAAGAGACAGTGCGATGGACCAGGGACGAGACTTTAGCTGTGTTCCGGGTCACAGTTTGCAGCTCAGTTCAGGGATTTAGTCCGACCAAGTGGTAATCAGTAAATCAATCACAGGGGTAGATCTAAGGAGGTTACTAGAGCCACCACAAGGGCAATTAGAGAGCTTGTAAATCAATTGTTTAATTCATAAACAAAACCTGGAGATAGACTAAAGCAACATTGATCTACTTTGCACTTGCATAGCAAATGTAGTTCGAAGGCTAGCTGGCTTGACTTCAGGCTCCGTCTGTAAGTTTATAAAGTAAACAAATGTAGATAAACAAACAATCTATTCACTCCACAATGGAGTCGCCATTTTGTTATCAGGAAAACTAGTGTCTATGCAGAGCTGCTAGTCCCACTAAGGTTGGTAGCTACCTTAGAAACAAACAAACTAAAAACTACTTTCGTTTTCCTTTATGAGAAATAGATAAGAGGGGAATAAGGAGACCAACCCCTATCTTGTGCTTGGTTCCTTTCTCGATTCCTCTCCCTTCTGATAGATCTTTACCACTTGCTTCCTCATATACCCAGCTTCAAAGAGCACCTGTAGAATCAAAGCAGCATAACACTATCCAGGAACAGAGATCTACTATCATAAAAAAATATAGGATTAGATATATATTGACCACACAAATGCATAAATCATCAATCATACAAGAATGTGGAGGAAAACTTGAATAGCTTTATTGATAATCAAGAAAGAGAAAAGAGGATTACAACTAATTGTTCTGACCCAGCATCATACTCTCAGTAAGAAAGCCTTTCTTCACCTCATGAAAAGCTTAGATCACCCAAGACTATGATATTGCACCAAGAAACCAACATCACTTCCTTACAAGATACAAAATTCCAGCCTCTGGATCTCTGGGATGAGGGATCCATATATAGATGTTTGCAAGGTAGATGAGTCAGCTTCTGAGATTTGATTAGTTTCCTCTCTCTGATAGTTCTTGATTCCACTTGGAGATTGATGATCTCTTACTCATCCTTGGGCGAATGCAGAGAGGTAAGTGTCACAAGAGAACTTTCTGGAAGATTCCATGATCCTCCACCTTGCGGATTGACCTTGCCATTTGTCCACTCTCACCCATCGCACCCCATAGAATGGATTTTCAACATGCATCGCACCTACTGTGTGTAGGCAGGTGGGATGCAATGCATTTTGACCATGGAGCAGTTGAAATGGTCCAGGTTTGACTAGTTCTGAGTAGATTTTCATGGAGAACTTCTGGGAGATGCTGTAATCAGTTGACCTTGTTCTTTTAGGGGTTGGAACAACACCTTTAGGGACTTAGGAGCCCTTGGTTTATGGACATTTATGATTGGGGTTGCAGTGCCAAAAAATGTGTATAACAAATAACTTGGCTTGGGGGGATCCCACACCCAACAAGCCCCCAACACAAACATCGTGACTCGTCCTTGAGTCACTCTACCGGTCCAGAGATCTTCGGGCGGAGACCTCCCATTTCTCCTCGGACAGTTGCAAGGTCAGCAATGCACTGATCGGCTGCCTACTGAATCTCCTGTACTCGTTGTTCCGAGACTGCGGTGCCGAAACTTCTCCCCTGTATTTGTTCCTGCATCCCCTACATTTGTGCGAGCTTTCCTTCAATTGTTGTTGTGATTATGAAGGCCTCATCAACCCAAGGCTGAACACGTGCCTTCAAAACTTCTTCTTTGTGTCGTGCTACGTTCATTGCCTCTTTAAGCACTTTGGCTTGTTGCATTCTTGTGAGCCTCTAAGTGAGGGCCACTGTCTGTGCAATCCCTTTGATGTTGTCATACTGCTACTATAGCTCACGTGCCTCTATTTCCAAGCACAGTATGTTCAATTCCTCCTATAGATTTGTGAGGACCTCGAATGATTCTTATAACATTCTAGTGCAGTCTCTCACTACACTGTTGATCTCCTCCAGCCCTAATGTAGTGTCATTATCATGCTATTCCCTTACCTATGGAGGAGTTTAAGGTTGTGCCTTCAACCGTAGATCTGTGATCTAAAGGTTCAACTCTATTTGAACCTTGGCTATTTCTTCTCGCGCCTTGCACACCCCTACTACTAATCTTTGGATGTGTGCCTCTGCTGGTGCTTCTGCTGGGATGGCCAGCTCAGGGACCATCTGGAAGGCTTCTTCAAGTACATGCACCATCTGTCTGTTTTACAACATGACTTCGTTACGCCGCAAGCTCAACTATTCGATGATGATCTTTTGCTCACTCAGCACCTGCAATGCGCGACAGTCCCTAGCCCGCAGTTCTGCAGTAATCCTATCCTGCAGAACATAGAGTGTCTCCTGAGGGATTGCAGTGATGTTGATCACTATCCCCTTCAGTATACTAACTGTAGGCTGGTCAGCCTCATTTTTTGTAATGAGTGCTCCTTTTGGCAGCACTATTGTGTTGGTTGTACGAGCGTGTAGCATTTCCTCGGCTGCAGCTATTCCTATTGCGAGGCTGGTCAAGAGGGTACTAACCTGAGGAGCGCGCACCTGCAACTCTTGAATCTATGCTCAGAGGGGCCCCAACACAATCTAATTCTGGGCCTCTATGGTGACGCGGTGCACCATCTTGCCTATATCATGCAAATCCCCCTCAGTAAGGGTGACCGAGTCGATAGATAGCTTGGACGCTTTTACCTTCTTTCACGGCCCTGTCCACTCACTCGGGCACTGGCACTTCAATTGTGTTGACGTTGTTTGTGGGTTTGCGCCACCCTCTTCTTCCTCTATTTCCATCTCTTTCTTCTGCTCAAGAAATGGCAACTTCTGGCGCTCGTGTGTCTTCTCTGCTGCCTTCTATGCTCCTACTACTGCGGCCTTTTTCTATTATGCTTCTATTTGTGCAGCGTCCTGTGCTTCCTACACTTTTACTATTGCTGCTTCTTTCCTTCTTTCTTCCGCCAACTGCACCACGTGCAGTGTTTCCTCCTCCTTCTTCTTTTGCGGAGTAGACTTTTCTAGCACAGAGATGTTTGGAGCACACCACTCCGCCATCCACGTCTCCAGTACGTCAAAGATCACATCATCGGTGGCCATATATGGTAGCTCGTTCCACTTCTTTGTAGGGTCCTTGCGCACCTTGAGGTAGATGTGATGAAAGTCCACTTTAAGTTCTGTAAAACTTTGTAGGCTATTGTAGATAGTGGGTGATAACTGCAGCCTGCGGTTAATCCCCGTGTTGACGTTCACTTCCATGAGCATCAAGTATATTTTTCTGTCGCGGATCTAGTTTGTGTCCTTAGTGGCCCACAGCAAAGCGTACTTTGCAACCTCTGGGAGATCCCTTGCAATCATCGGGAACTGGTTGTCCTCCGACAATTCCCTAGCCACTAGCACTATGGACAACAGAAGCCATGCATAGTGGAAAGTTTTTCGTTATTCATGTGCCTCGAAGGAATTCTCCAGGAACTCCTTGCACAAGAATTTAGACTAGTTAAATTGGACCCCTTCTGCCGCTGTTCAGCAAGTGCCACTACCTGCGCGGGCACCTCATCCTTGCAACACTTCTACATGAGCTTTCCTGCTAGTATCTGCATTGCAACTTTGATTTCTTTGTTGTTGATGCTGGAGATTGTGTAGCCCCTCTTTTCTTATCCAATTTGTATTTCTTTTTATGACTAAATCACTACTCTTACCCTCCAAAATTTTTGTAGGGTCCTCTCCTTTACACGGGAGCCAGGTAATTCGATGGATTAAGTGGTCCATGATGGGGATGGGCTCCTCCAGCCACAAACGCCCACCATGCATCAGGCAGAGCAACTACCTGATGATGAAGATTGTTACTAGGGCACGGTGGTAATGCGGCACCCAAAGCATGTTTAATAACCCCGCCTTTTCAACTCCGCATAACCACTTGTGCGTGTCCAATTCTATAACTCCCACTGCGGTGTTCTGCTTCGGCTTCATGATCTACATGGTCTCTAGGTGAGGGAATTTTTCATGGTCAGCGAGATCCCAATCTTCAAACTTCAAATTCTGCACCCGTCCTAGCTGTGTACCCAAAAAAATGATATCATCTCGGAGGAGCGGAGTCTGTAGAGAGATATTACTCTCATCGAGGTCCTTGGGCACTTTTTCCTTCCCCTTCCGCGGGGGGACATACGCGAGCAACTTCGTTGGAGGGTGTGCAGCCTCAGTTTCTTCCTCCATGCCCTCGTCGTCATCCTCTTCAATGATGAAATCCTAAAGGTCTTCGTCCTCCTCATTGGTTTCCAAGTCAACTGCTTTCCCTTTTTCCTCCATCGTTAATTTGGTTCACAACGGGTTTCGAGGGGACACATGCACCAGAATCATTGGTTGTTTATCTTTCTTCAGTCTCGGCGTGCGCAGTGATTTAGGGATTTCCGCAACAATCCCAGTACCCTTAGGGGCATCTTCTATGGTCAGGGCCTACGCGACCTCTTTGGCGGTCATCTCTACAATTTCCCTAGCTTCTTTAGACGCTGCCATCTTATTTGTCCTAAAATCACTCAACCGCTCACTCAGGGGCTCAAATAATGCTTTGCACAGGACAAACAGATCTCAGTTCGGAATACTTGGGGCGCTCGACAACTCAATTTGCAAATGACCAAGTGTTTTTTGCTAGGAAACCCTTTGTATTTTATAGCGCCTTTTGAATTTGAATTCCACTGTTCCCCCCAAATTTGGTTCATTAATGCTCCCTTGGTAGCAGATTTTCTCAAATCTTGCCCATAAAGTTTGTCTTAAATTCCTGTCTCCCGCTCCATTTGGTCTCAAGTCAAGCATCACATCGTGAATAGTGACTACAATGTTCACTTTCCAACCAACCCACGCAACAGTGCAACCCCCCTTGCGTGGTCGCGGACCTTGTGACACTTTGCTTTTGTGCGCACCCACGACATCATGCAACTCTCTGGCGGAGTAGTTTATAGTCCCGCACCTCCTTTCAACTTCCGGGAGTGCTAATATTGTTCTTCCCATGGCTAGTTAAGTGGCCATGACCTATAAAGGGTACAACTAGTCATCCGTCATTTTTCATGGAGAATATCGGCCTTTTATTTTTACTATCTGCATCGCTTACTTTATCATCAGCATCACGCCACCATAGGTGATCCCTTTAGTAATATGCAGTCCAATCTAAGGCATCAGGTTGATCAATTCTCAGCGGTAGTCCCCAAATTTGTCAACGTAATCATGCGCACCCTATTTTATCACCCTAGTTTTCTTATCGAGATCCTTCTTTATTTCGTCATCAAGCTTCTTAACTTCCACTTCCACCAGAGTGCTTTTCTCACTTAACCACACACTTTCCTTCATGAGTTCTTGGAGCCTAAGATCACCTTGTCGAATTTCATCCTCAGGTCCCAAGTGTTCGTCTTCGTTCAGCTGCGCTATTCCTTCTTCCAAGGCTTCGCAAACTATCATATCCACCGGCACTACTATGTGCAGACTGGGCATACTATACTTGATTGGAACTACAACGTTTGCTCCATAGGCCAACCCAAGACGAATCTGCCTTGTCAGTTTCTTGCAGGTTGTCCTATAAGCCCATAGAACTGCTAGTACGCACAGGTCCCAATCACTCCATTGTGCATTATATACCTTGTTTAGTGTTTTACACACTTGATTAAAGGCTTCTATATGGGTAGTCTTCTGTGCACTCATTGCTTCCACACTTCGTCGTCCCAACTAGAGGGACTGTTCGTGCAATTTCCTCGCCAGCACCTGCTTATTGACCATGTCCCCAAACACAAAGTCCATGTGCATCTGCGCAGGTTGTTTAGCATATACCTGTACCCATCTGGACATATGCATGTGCAGATCATTCCATCCATCATACTTGTCTTTTAGACACATCTGAGGCTTCCCAAAACACATGCGCATCATTCTCCTACATTCACTCCAGTCCCCAAAGCTTCCTTGGTGTGTACCCCACCACCTCGCGGGTGTAGCGCGTAGTACCCATTTTAAAGCCTCGAAACGTTGTTGTGAAGGTTGCGCACTAGGAAAACAACTAGGGAAGAATTTCTGATGCATGAGAATAGAAGAAAACGTGAAATACTTGAACTAGTGCATACTGATGTGTGTGGTCCAATGCAAACTAAGTCACTTGATGGAGCATATTACTTTCTTATATTTATTGATGGTAGCACTAGATACACCTAGGTGTACTTTATAAGAAATAAAAGTGATGTGTTTGAATACTTTAAATAGTTCAAGAGTATGGTTGAAAAGAAAACATGAAAGAGCATTCAAATTCTTGGATTAGATAAAGGTGGTGAGTACCCTTCAGGAGCTTTCGTCAAATACTGCAAGAAAAATGGAATTATGCAACAATTTACAATATCACATACACTTCAGTAAAATAATAGAACATTAGTTGAATGTGCTTTTAGTATGTTAAAAAGTAAAGGACTTTCTAATAGCTTTTGGGTTGAATCCATTAATACAATTGTATATCTCAAAAATAGAATCCCTACAAAGTATCTTGAGCACAAAACACCATTTGAAGCATTTTATGGTTTTAAACCTAAAGCTAGTCATTTAAGGATATTTGGATGCAAGGCCTTTGCTCATATTCCTAAAGAGGATAGGAGAAAATTAGATGCTAAAGCCATCAAATGCATTGTTATTGGATATTGTACTGATCAAAAAACATAAAAAATGTATAATCCAAGTACTCACAAGGTCTTTTCAATTACGAATGTTATATTTCATGAGCATGCAGATAAACAAATAAAAGAAGGTGAACATAATGTATGGAATCCTCCTTATGATAGCTTTAAGGAAGAAGAAGAAGTTGTGGAATCATCTCAAGCTCAAGAAAGCATGGACATTCCAAAATACATGTCAAGATTTCAAAGTCCACAAAGAAGTGATGAAGGCCCTCCACATACAAGAAGAGGAGGAGAAGGTACTCCACAGTGTAATGAAGCTCCAAGAAGGTCAATGCGATAGATTCAAACCCCTATGAGGTATAAAGATTTAATGTCTCAAGTAATGACTGTTTTTAAGCCTTTAAATTATGAACAAGCTAAAAAAATAAAGAATGGATGGAAGATATGAAAGAAGAATATGGCTCTATAATGAAAAATGAAACTTGGGAATTAACAGAATTACCTAAAAATAAAGTCCCTATAGGATCAAAATGGTTATAAAAGACAAAATTTAATGCAGATGGTAGCATAGACAGGTATAAGGAAAGTTTGGTTGCAAAAAGGTTATTCACAATGTTGGCTTTTGGGGCCTGACCCAGGCTTGGAGTTAATTAGCCAAAAAAATCCCTGTACTACTGGCCCTTTCGGTAACAGTTTGCGGAGCGTGCACTAAGGTCTCACCCGAAGTAGTATGGGGGGAATGCTGGAACCAGGTTTTTGCACCCCTGAGATGTCTGAGGGGTTGATTTAGTCCAGCTAGGAATACCTTCGCGCAGGTTACTTCGCACACTTCCCTAGCCTATGGGGCCTTGGTGCTCTATTATTTTTGACTTCACGCAGCCCTAACAAAAGGCATTTGGGCTTTCGCGCTGTTGGAGCAACGATTTGCGTTATCTCCCCAATTCACGCCACGGATCTTACTTCTCTTCTTATAGAAATTAGTGATCTTCGCATAAACATATACCTTATATTATATTTACTTATTCAGCACATTCATATAAGTTCACATAGAAAATAAATAGTAAACTTGTAATTCATACCCAATATACATCAACGCATAAAACAAGAAAAGATACACAGAAGTATGGTAAAACTTCTCTTTATTAATTCTTCCAATGGTTACATACTCCACCTACCCTGCGCACTCAGCTGGAGGGGTCCGCGCACTCAACTGCAGACTACTAGGCCTCTGCGCACTCGGCTGCAGAGCCTTCTCCTACCCTATGACCCAAAGACAAAACTCTACACTTTGACTTACTGCTTCATTGATCTCTTCCTATCCTTAGATGATTATATGATCTCCCCTTATACTTAGAGCCTCACTCTATTTTTACAATCCCATGGTCTGCGGACCATGGGTAGATCTCTCAAACCTGCATTACATTACAAAAATGAGGGCGAACAACCCTCTAACTCATTGACCATGTTTGTGCTCCGCGCCCATAAATCGCGGAGTCTTTACAATGGACTTAGTCAAAACTTGAGCTTTAAGCCCCGGAATTTGCCTTGGGGGGATCCCACGGCCAACACACAAAAGGGAGGCATAGATTATGAAGATACCTTTGCTCTAGTTGCAAAAATTAACACAATTAGAATAATTATAGCATTGGCTACTAAATATGATTGGAAGCTACATAAATTAGATGTGAAGTTAACTTTTCTAAATGGTGACTTAAAAGAGAAGATTTATCTTGTTCAACTAGAAGGATTTGTAAAGAAGGGAAAAGAACATCTTGTATGTAAGTTTAAAAAGGCCTTCTATGGACTAAAACGGGCACTCAAATCTTGGTATGAGAAAATCAACAAATTCTTTTTTCAGTGAGCATTTAACAAAAGAAAAAATGATCCTAATTTGTATGTTAAGACAGATAGAAATGGCGATATAGTGTTAATCTTTATATATGTTGATGATCTAATAATAATAGGGAGTGCTGATAAATTGATTAAAGATATAGAAAGAAAGTTATCACGGGAATTTGAGATGAAGAATCGTGGATAGATGCACTATTGTCTAGGTCTTGAAGTATGGAGAGATGATGGAAGCACTTTAATCACACAAAGAAAATATGTAAATGAAGTATTAAAGAGATTTCATATGAATGGATGTAAAGAAGTGAGTACTCCATTGGAACAAAATATCAAATTTAGAAGTGATGATAGAACAAAAGAGGTGAATGGAACATTGTATTGACAATTAGTGGGAACTCTGAATTATCTCACTACCACTGGACCAGACATTGCTTATGCAATAAGCCTACTTAGTCAATTCATTGCTAAGCCTCATGAAAGCCATTGGATAATTGCAAAAAGGGTCCTTCGATATTTAAAGGGAACTATAAATTTTGGTATTGAATATACTAATGATTGTAATGTTGAATTAACAGGTCATTATGATTCTGACTAGGCCGGAAATCGGAAATCCACTAGATATGTGTTCAATACAGGATTGGGATCTATATCATGGAGCAGTAAGAAACATCCAATAGTTTCCTTGTGATCAACTGAAGTAAAGTATAAAGAATTATGTAGTGCCACTTGTGAAGGTATATGGCTCAGAGGGATACTTGAAGATGTTAGTGAAAGTCAACAAGAGCCTACAGTGATCAGAGGTGATAATCAAAGCACCATCAAATTGTTGAACAATTATGTATGTCATGCAAGGTCAAAACATATAGACACGCAATATCATTTTGTAAGAGAAAAGGTCCAATCAAAATAAATTGACTTAATATATTGTAATACAAATGAGAATGTGGCTAAATGCTAAATTTGCATTTTGTAGAAATAAGTTATGTAAGCCTAGGTGAGACTTAGACCAACATGCATGTGAATTAAGAGTATGTTTGTGTCTTATGTATTGTGTTATAAGATATTTTGTGTATTGGAATTAAGGGGGGTGTTGGATAAACAATGATTCCAACACCTACGACATTAAAAGCTCCATGAAATTGTCTCGATGCTTCCTTAACTTCTACAAAAAAGCATCGCCACTGACAGTCTAGGCAATTGAGAAGCCTCTTCTCTGTCTATAAATACCCCTCTTTGGTAATCAAATAGTGAAATTGTTGTTCAGTGTACGTTCTGTATGTTCTTTGTTTCTATTTTCCCTGTGTACACCATTCATTCGGTGACTCTCGACATCGACATCAAATATGAATGAGGTGTACCAACTTACAGGTGCAATTCATTTAATGACTCTCGACATCGACATCAAATATGAATGAGGCATACCAACTTATAGGTGAAATTCAATCTTCACGTAGGAAATCACCTCCTTTGGTCGACCATGTTGAAATTAAATTTTGAAATTTTGATAGATCCAACAATGCAATTGATTTATATAATTAATTCTAAGATTGCAAAAAGTAGCGAGATATAAGGTGAAATATTGGATCTTTAACTCTGTTTATTACAGTGTAATTGTTTGACTGCAGACTGCACTTTAATGATTCGTTGTTGGTAGAAGAATATACTAGCAGCGGCTATCCCATTACTGCCATTATTAGTGCAACACTAGGTTTCGAGGGTGGCACGAAGCGTATATCAAACCATTTGCAATTGTCACCAAATTCAACTACAATAAGCACCATCCAAGCATAAATTAATCCATCCTTTGGAAGCTGGAGCGACAATCCAGAAGCAAAGTGAGGATGGTGATGGGTTTTGATTTCTGCTTGGCCACTGGGCTTAGAGTGTCATCTGCAAGGGCTTGGTTTTAATAGCCTCCTCATTATACGGTGACCTAAGTTTTTTTTTTCTTCTCCCTATCACCCTGAAATGTAGTTAAGTTTTTTGGGTGGCGTTATCATTTTCCTTCTGTGGTGAATGAATGACACTGAATTGCCTCCACTTCGTGATGTATGATCATTGCTACCACAAAAAGGACTCGGGATAACTAACAAGTATGCCTAATTTCCACTCTAAATCTGCAAAATAGGTGAACAAACATGCAAATGTTTTTCTTCTGGTTCTGTTAAATGCATTTTGGTTTTTTTCCACATGTCGTCTTGTTCTGGGGCCATTAAAATTCACTCTCTGTTATTTCTACCTAGTGGCTATCTAGCCCCCATCCCTATTGGCCTCAATTTTCAAATATTATCGTCATCTCTCGACCCTGCATTGAGTTTAGATTTCCAGTAAGCAATTACTAGTGTAAATGTAAGGGATGTTTCTATTGCTATGTTGTTTTCTAAAATTCTGAGCTTCATAAGTTTTAGTTTTCGAAATTTAGGAAATTCATAGAATCACTCGATGTTTTAGTTCCTGGTTCTTTGGGGGCTTACGTGAGCCACAATCAAGTTTCCAATTATATCTATCGTAAGTTATGTTCACTGTTAATCTAATGTATAATTTAGTGAAATTATATATATGTCTTTTCCTCTTTGGTTCGCCTTAGTCTGGCCCTAGTTTTTCTGGTGGTCGAAACAGAAAACTCGGGTGGTCATCGGTACTTTCTGGCAAGTTAGGCGCAACGCGTGTCTATAGACACCTCACCTCATAATTTCCTTCACATCAATCGTATGCCTGCCCATACATTCTCTAACCTCACCACATTCCAAATCTAGCCAATATTCCCTCTATCAGTACATTCGCTTTGCTTCCAATTCCGAAATGTCCAAACAATAGCGTCTTTTCCCCCATGGCATGTGGAAATTAATCTCGTACTCGCCCTCTGTCACCTCATTTATGGGGATTGTCGTTCCCAAGTCAATATGATCGCCCTTGGATCTTTCACACCCGCCCACATTAATAACTGACCTAACCCCTTTTCCTCCCTGTCAGACTGACACCCCATAAGCCTCCACTCCCTCGCTTTTTACATCCTGGATGGACGTTGACTCTGACGTGTCTGCCAACTCGGCTCTAATACGAGCCACCATGGAAGCAGAATCACTCCTCATGGGGCCACGATCATTGGATGCATGGCGTACTACTCTTGGGGATGTCCATGCGCCAGTTGTCAATTTATATCCGCATTCACTGCAAGGTGGTGAAGATGCCTTCCATGAATGTCGTCATAAACATCAATCTATGAAAACCACTCCACCACCTCCACTTCTAGCTCTTGACAACGCCACCTTGGTTGACCACATATACAGCTTACAGAAGCGTGCTCTAGTTGGTCGTTGGTATTTCTGGCAATGGAGGACACCAAGATGAGGAATTGGTTAGGAAAGAAATGGAAAGCTATGCTCGGATACCTGCCTACTATAGTTAGACTAATGAAAGGCTAGTACAGTTTCCACTTCCTCAATCAAGAGGACCTTGAGAAAATTATATCCATTCCATGGGTCCATGGAAAAAGCTTTGTGGCCTTGCATAATTGGTACATAGGAAATAACCCTCTGTACAATACACCCATCAATAAATTGATCTGGGTTAAATTGCTCGGTCTGTCGATTGAACTATGGACTAAACAGGCTCTAACAGACATAGGAAATGCCATTGGAAAATTTGTCTATGTGGACCCGAGATGCCTTGGTGCACAGGAAAATAGAGTCGCTTGGATTCTCATTGAGAAGGAATATCATGGCAATTTTCTTGATCACATCAAATTGCATTGGGAGGATATTAATCTCCATCAAAGGCTGGATTACTAGGGTGTTCCCTTTCGTTGCTCTTTCTATCACCAAACAAGACACATGCGTGAACAATTTCCACTTCATCCTCCAAGTCGCCTACATGGACGAAAATTCTACAACGCCTCCACACTGTCCAATTATGATAGCGAACGTCCAAGCATAAAGGGTCAAAGGCTTGCATCACAGAATCAGAACATGCCTCATCTAGGTATGCCTCGAAAAAAAAATTCTCACCACCCTCTTACTTTCAGTTCTCTCGTAACATTCCCAATTTATGTTTCGTCCTCCCCAAATATCTCTGATAAGTCGATTTTCCATTACCTGGTAGTTCTGCTCACTTTAATTGCCCCCCCCCCGGAACCTACCCCTTGTCAGGAAATACCAGCTCCTTTTCCGCTTTCACATCCCTATCATAACATTCCATCCACTTCGCGTGTCACATATGTACCCTCTCCTACGCCTATTCCACCCCGTCGTCAATCCAAGGACAAAGGCCCCTGCCTTAGTGTCACACCCCCTAACTCACCTACTACATCTCCTACAAACTTTGTCGGAAGTGACCTGGACTTCTTCTTTACAAACAAAGACCCTAGACCTACACTCCCTCACCATCCATAAGCCTAGGGAGTCTACCTCCCCACACATCAACCCTACCTCGGTAGGCAATATTACTATCCGACGGAAGCAAAATTGAGGTAGCCGACATTTCCAGGGAAGAAATAAAAATATCTCATCCGCCTCCCTAATGGACCGCTTCCTTGTTGATGTTCCAATTGCAGATTTTTCTTCCTCTTGGGCCCTTAGAGCATGGTAACCCAATGATCTACTCCCATGACCTACATCATATCCCTAAACATCTGGGGTCTGGGGGCTGGCCCAAAATATTTAGCTCTCAAAAACCTACTCTACTCTCTTCACCCATATATCATTCTCATACATGAATCTATGCATAATGTCACACAGGTTGTTCTATACTTTCAGAAAATGTTTCCGAATTGGTACATTTCTGCAACTGCTTCATCAAGTCTCTCTAGGGGTTTGGTGGCCTTATGGGATCCTTCTTGGGTTTCTGTAAAGGCTTTTCGGTGTTTTGTAGGTATTCTGCTAGAAGCTGGTTTTCGCAAAATACCTAGCAACGTTCACATTCTCAATATATATGCCCCCTACAAGGACCGATTCATTTTTTGGGATTGTCTTTTCTCCTCTGGAATGATGGAATTGGTTTCTCTTATCATTGCAAGTGACCTGAACTGCACCATAAGTTGTGATGAAGTATGGGGCCGTTGCAGGAAAACAGACCCTTTGGCCAGACTGATTCAAGATGTTATTCTCATCCATAATTTTGTGGACATATGCCCTACAAAAATTGCTCCAACATGGGATAATGGTCGTTCTGGAATGGCTTATGTGGCTAAAAGACTGGATCGCTTTTTGATCCATGAACAATTGTTAGAGTGACTTGGGGATGTTCACGCTCAAACCATAAGCAATTTCATTTCTGACCACAGGCCTATCTCACTACAATGGAGGAAAACAGGGATCCATATGGGCATTCCTTTTAAATTCAACCGATCCTGATTGGAAGATTCAGACATCAATAATCTTTTTCTGGAGACCTGGGGGTGACAAGCTATTCCTGGTACTCCTTGCATGATTAATCTCCTTGACAAGCTGGATTCCCTTCGTGGGAATGTCAAGCTTTGGCAAAAACAAAAGCAAAAGGACCACAAGAAAGAACTTGCTGACATTCAAAAAGAATTGGATCGGATCCTACCTAAAATGTCCTCCCACTACCTTTCTATGAAGATCCGACTTCGAATACATGCACTTGAAATCTGTAAGACAAACATTCTTTCTATTGAGGAATCTACCTGGAGATTAAAAAACAGGATGACCTGGATAAAGGAAGGTGACCGCAATACAAAATTTTTCACCAGTTTGCTAACCATCGCCGCAACATAAACTCCATCTGGGAGATTATGGATGAGGATGGCCAAATCCACCAAACACAAGAAGGTATCTGCAATGTTGTTGTTCATTACTTTTAGAAGGCATATGACAGAAATGAAAATATAGTGGCAGAGGATCTAATTTGGGGAATAGAGCCTTATCCCACTATGTACGAGGACAAACAAAATGAAGATTTCTACAAGGTAGTCATAGAGGAAGAACTCCTGAATGTGCTAAAATCTTTCAAGAGGGATAAATGTCTGGGTCCTGATGGATGGATGATTGAACTCTTTACACATTTTTTTGAACTATTTAAGAAAGATATATTGAGCATGGTAGAGGAATCTAGGTCCACGAGAAAAATACATCAACACATCACTTCTACATATGTTGCCCTCATTCGAAAGTACAACAATGAAAAAAAATTCTTGGAATTCAAGTCAATTTCCCTATGCAACATTATAAACAAAATCATTTCAAAGACAATTGCAGGAAGAATGCGAAATACTCTTTTGTGATACATCTCTCCTGAACAACATGGATTTCTCCAGAACAAGCTCATCCATGATGTTGTTGCAAACACGCAGGAGAGTATGCATTCGATCCACACCAAGAAGCTAAATGCGGCTATCTTCCAGATTGACTAGAGGAAGGCATACGACTACTTGGATTGGGGCTTCCTTAGATGCATCCTTATCAAAATTGGAGTAAGCCCCAAATGTATGAATTGGATAATGGCATGTGTGGACAATGTAAATTACGCTATCATAATAAATGGTTATCCAACAAAATATTTTTGGGCTCCTCGAGGTTTGCGGCAGGGATGCTCACTTTCCCCCCTTCTCTTCATTCTGGTAATGGATAGCTTAAGTCTGCACATAAAAAGAGTGGTAATGGAGGAATAGTTCCGCCCACTGAAGATGGGCAACAACACCAGCATTTCACACAGTCTTTTTGTTGATGATATTTTGATCCTGGGTATGCTCTATCGCTTTTCCTGGTTATGTCTCTTTAATATTTTCAACAAATTTGCAAATGCTACAAGATTGCACATAAATAATAGAAAATTTGTAATATACCATGGAAATTGCGACATGGAGGTTATTACATATATAGAAGGTTTATTTGGTATCAAGGCAATGTCTATTCAAAAAGGAATGAAATATCTTGGATATCGCTTAAAACCTTGTTGTTACAAAATTGTTGATTGGCAATGGATTATTGACCGTTTTTTCAAAACGATATCTGGGTGGGAGTTTAGATGCCTTTTATTGGGAGGGTGAGTTGTCCTCTTGCAAGTAGTATTAAAACAGTTGGGGGTTTATTGGGATCATCTATTTCACATCCCTGCATCCATTGTCAATGATCTAAACCACCTAACATCAAACTTCATATGGGGGGGGGGGGGGGGGGGGGAACCATGAAAGGAAAAAATATCATCTCACCAAACTAGCTAGCATCAATTTCCCGAAGGATTATGGACCTTCGCAGATTTGGTGGAACACTGTTGATGAAATCCTTATGGAGAGGTTTATTTGGGGATGGCTCTTGGAGCAAAATCATCTAGTACAAATACCTCAAAAATAAAGATTTCAGGTATTGGTACAGAAAAGGCACCATAGGCATCAAGCAGGGATCTGCCATTTGGCAAAGCTTTAGGAAAATAGAAAAGTTCTTCTTTTAGCAACTTACATGGAAATTTCAAACTAGGAATTATATCCTCATTATTGTTGAACCAATCCTTGGTTCTAGGGAGGAATGCTTCATCCTCGAGAACATCAAAATTCACGTAAATGGACAAGGAATTTATTTTTGGGGTCAAGCTATAAGTGATTGGCAAGGTCCATTTCCCATTTGGAAAGAGGCTCACTCTCTTGGCCTTAATGGCCACATGGATTTGCAGTGGAACAAGATTATAGCTAATATCAAACGGATCAGCATCTGCCACACGGTATCCCAAGACTCAATCACTTGGAAGGGAAAGATGATAGCTGATAATATCATTGTAGCTGATACATGTTTCTCTCTCTCCAGGTTTTCGACATTGCAAGCAGAACTACAATTCCCTTTTTCCTTTTAGAAAACAAGAATTCCAAATAAAATGATCATCTTTTCTTGGCTGGTTTTCCACAATAAGAATCTCATCTGGGAGAACCTACAGAAAAGACAATGGCAAGGGCCAGGTATATGCTTTATCTATAAAAGTGATACTGAAAACAACAATCATATTTTCCTTCAATGTCGACATACTGTTTAGGTATGGAAAAAACTGTCTAAAAGTTTTGGTTTTCAGTATATCCTGCATTCCTCCATCAAGGAGTCACTAAAGTGGTGGAGCACTCAGAATTCCTCGTGGAGAGCCATTCCATTACTTATTTTATGGGCCATCTACAACTGGCGAAACAAGTATCATTTTCAGAACTCAATGGAGGATTTCCATCAGGTCACCAATCAAATCATATCAAACTTCTCTGTTTTCTTTTCACAACCCACTCGTCCTAGCAATAGCCCACACATGCATAATAACACACAGTTTGTGTATCTGCTGGGCTTTTTGATGGAACATCACAAAGGGGTCCCTGTGCATGTGGGGTTTGGATTGCTATATCAGCTAAACTGTCTTACAAGATCTTCTGGAATCGAGGCTACAACACCAACAACAAGGCAAAACAATTGCTCCATGGGGTCTCTTGTGATTCAACAACTTTCTTAATATCCCTTACTTGCACATATACGGGGACTCGAAGATCATTATTGACCAAGTATTGGGTAAAGCCTCCATTAACACTGCTATATTACAAGGATGGATGAAGAGAATAGAGCTCCTTTGGCAGCTTCACGGAGGTTACACAATCCAGTGCATTGATAGATCCCAGAACATGGAAGCAGATAGTTTATCAAAAAAAGGACTTCTTGGAGCGTCGGGCAACTGGTACTTGGAGATCACCTGGAAGCACAATACATATGACATGGGGGACTTCCTATTTCCGAGTTAATTCCAAGCCTCCCTCATTTTCTGCAAATTTTGTATATGTTTCTCTTTTTAATTCTGTATATGTCATTTTTTATTTACCGCTCTGAACAATACCTGCAATTTTGTTTTAGAAAAAAGATATTCCAAATGCCCCTGAAATACTAAAGCATTGCGCACCAAAAATGATATGATCTTGTTTTAATGATCGATATATATTTCAATCTGAGAGCTCACACTTTCTCCTCTTATGAGAAATAGAGAACATGTTTTCCAATCATCTTCAAAATGATATGTAATGATTTCTATTACGTACATTTCCCTAATTCATATAATATAAAGTTCTTTTCTTACTTGAAAAAAAGACTGCACTTTGACGGATTGGTTAAATGCAATAGTTGTTTCTAACTACTGGAGCCAAAACGCTATACCAGTTAAATACTTCTAAAGCCGTCGGTCAGAGGTAGATTCACTGAAAATGTTTTTCCCAGTTTCCTTGCATTTAATGAATAAACGAAGAATTGCATTCAACTGAAATAGATCATCGCAATGGTAATTGACACGTGTTTTTAAAAATTTAATTTAATTATTAATAATGTTTTATAAAATATTTTGAAGTATAGTCTAAATATATTTTCTAAGCATTTTTTATTTTTAATTAAATTAATGGATTAAAACAAATAAATTATTTTCAAAATAATTTTTAATTTAATTTTTTTAATTAAATTTATTAATTAAAAAAATTAAATTTCCCTATAAATTCTGGTAATATAAATTATGGTATAGTTAATGGAAATATTGGGTCAATGCCAACATTCACATAAGATATGTTTAATTTTGAACTTAAATTTTTTTAAATATGATTGGTTTATAAAATTTATTTTTGATTATAAATTAAATTGTTTAGAAATTATTTATTTATTTTATATTTAAAATTAAAAAAATAAAAAATAAATAAATAAAAACTAATTTGAAAAAGGATAATTTTACAAATATATTATATTATAAAATTTAAAAATACCAATAAATTTAATTATAAGAAGAACGGTGGAAAAAAATAAAGAAACCGAAAACAATAGAATGCGTTCTCGGATTCCGCACTTTCAACCTCATAACATCATGAAAAAGCAACCTTTAATGTCCAAAATATATCTTCAAATTATCTTTAAATGTGATATGGCCCGTATGATCATGAAAACGCGACCTTCCTATATTCTTGTCTTTGCACCACGGAAATATTAATATTATATTACAACCTCCTTCCCAATTCTGAAAACGTGAGAAACGTCGCATACCACGCTTGGTAAAGAAGTAATCATAGTCTTGAGTATATGCTGTTCGACTCGCACGAAGTAATCTCACAAATGTTTATGTGAATGTTGTTTTTCGCAAGAAAATTGGGGTGAGCCGCCATGCCTTGCGTGGGTGCGAGACATCTTCCACGTCGAATTATAATTAAAAGGAGGGAGGGCAATAAACTTCGAATTATAATTAAAAGGAGGGAGGGCAGTAAACTTGTGTGGCCGACACGGAGACGCCGATCACAAGCAATCCAAATCCAGTGGCTCTTTCGGTTTTTGAATTGTATATATAAATATAGAGACACAGACTGTTACCATCCATCTTCTATTTTTCTTTGGTGTTGTGGCAGAGTAGAGCATCATTTGTGTAGTGATAAAAAGAAGGCGCAAATCCTAGCCCTCAATTTGCAGCCTTGGCATATATTTTTCTTCCATTCACCAGTTTGCTCAGAGAGGAGATTAACGTAAGCAATGGAGTCTGAGTTTGAGCCTGCACTACGAACCGAAGAAACTCCTGAGGCTCGCATCGTCATTCTTGATGTCCCAGGTACGTGATTTCCATCAATATCTATAGTTATACCTTTTAATGAAATCTACAATGCCTTGGTTTTTTCGGTTGGTAGGGTATTTTTCGAGATAATAGAATCAATGATTTATGTGTGCAGGCTTTAGAAAAGAAAATTTGAAGGTGCAGTTGGATAACCGGGGAAATCTCATCATCAGCGGAGAACGTAGCGTGAAGGAAATTGAGGAAATGGCGATAGTGGGAGGAAGATCGGAGAAAATGCAAAGATTCAGAAAGGCTATTGTCATTCCCAAAATTTGAATAATGATGTCAACGTCACAGCCAAGTTTAGGGATCAAACGTTGCGTATCTTCTTGCCTTTGCGAGGTCACATCTCCGACCAACGGAATCAGAACGCGATTCCTGCCAGTGGAACGCCAGTTCAACCAGCGCAGTTAAAGGACGACAAGTCGTGCCCTGCAGGACAAGCAGATTCGATTCAGGAGCAATCTAGCGTTGCACAGAATGTTCAAAGAGCAACAAATCCACAGGCGGCGATTCATCATGATGGTGATAAAGCAAAAGGTAATGCGGCCGTGGAAGAATTGAAAGAATTGGTGGAAGGGAGAAAAACAGAAGCGCCTAAGCCTGGCGAAGGCTCTGCTCATGGGGAACCACCAGTATCAAAAGACACGCAAGCCGTGTCATCAAAGCCCGGAGCTGGAGACGAATCGCAATTTATACAGTCGAAATCGAAGCATGAAGAGGAAAAGGAAGTGGATGAAGCCGAAGAAGAAACCTCTGAAAACGAAGACAAAGGCGAAGGCGAAGGTGATGAACTCACTAGTTTACCTGCATCCCCAAATGACGAACTTCCGGAGAAACAATTTCGAATTCCTTCTTCCGCAAGACGCTCACGGCGGTTTTTCGTCAGATGTTGTATTGTTTTATAATCATACGCTCTTCACACGGCCATCTTATACCTCTTTCATGTTGTATTGTTTTATAATCGTATTCTTGTATTGTTTCATCTGTTGGGTTGTACCTCTTTTACATATTCAGGTTCCCGCAATATATTAACTATACATTGAGTCGCCAAAGAAGCCAAACGTTGAATTCAGCGTTATGTACATAGTCTTAGAAGTATGTATATACACCCTGTTTGTATGTTTGCTCTTCACATTGGAGCTACAGCAATCGTGTGTATCTGCTCATAAAATATTTACTTTAAACGTCTGTTAATATTTTGTATTAAAAAATTAAAACATAAGCGTCGTATTAAGTGATTTGAAAATTTTGGTGTCAGAGTTACCCGTGAAGATAATTATTCTTTATTGCAATGAAACTTATTTTCTTCAGTTCCAAAAAAATCAACTGTATTATATAGTGAAAAATACGGTACATATATTCGATTTGATGTATCTTATTATTGATCATACTGTTTACATAAAGTTTCATAAACAACTTATATACGAGTCATCTACATATTACATACAAAATATGTAAAATCAAAAATATATAAACCCGTCATTAGATGTGGTATATCTATTCAGTATCCACCATAAATCATCATTGAACATGAGTTTTCGCCCCCATATCAGCAAAATAAACAAAATCTATGTGTCAAAAAACATAGCCTGCGCATTCATGAAGCTTGCAGCGTATCATCATTTTAGTAATTAAAAAAACACAAAATAAACAAACAACATAATGGGTATAATTGTCTGATTCCCTTGCGGTAGTTGACAATTATCCAAGGAAGCATGCCAAAGTGTTGACAACTATCCAGGCAAAGGAAGCATGCCAGCGTCCACTTTGTGAGCATCCCTCATAATCTCAATGTGCATGCCATCTAGTTCCTCTTATAAACCTCTTTTGGACATGAAATCTGCATTTTCATTATGTTCTCGTCCAATGTGTTGAAGTGGTGTGTCTTTTAAAGTGTGCCATATGTGCTGGATCGAGCATAGCCAACCATGCAATATAGGTTATATTCTAGAATATAGGTTTTAGTTTTGATATTGTCACGAATGTGTTCAATAGTGATCTTAGAGTTTTCATATATATGAATATTCGGAATATTAAGAAATGTAATAAACCATAAGCATAAGGTCATCACTTCTGCTTTCATATTCGTACGTCTCGACTAGGTCCTTTTTCTGCAATATTTTTAGGACCATTGTCTTGAAAACTGCTAATCATATACCACTGCTTAATACTGTCCAACATCTGTACTACATCTTCAAAAGTAATTTGGTTACATCTGTTCCATATTTCCCAGAAAATAGCAGGAAGTACCATACGTGATGATGGTTTTTGGTTGCTCCACCAATGCAAATAAATCTCTATATTATCAAAATGTATGTAAGGAAATCCCACATACTCAAGAGTGTTTTCCGAGATTTGTATAGCAACTAGACATGTTAGAAATAGATGTATATTATCTTCTTGACATGCCTACATAATACACAATATGTCAGCCCCTGCCAATTTAGGTTCCCCCATATTAGATTCTTATTATGCCATACAAGCCAAAGGAAAGCAATCATTTTAATAGGCATCTTGGTTTTCCAAAATTTGTAAAACCAACATACCTCAATATAAATGTGCTTCTTGTCTGCATAGAGCATTGTATGCGTCCACCACCACCACACCTCCAGCCTTCATCTTTCCAGTCCATGTAATTTGATCTCCACTAGTGTCCCAACATATACATGTCATTTTCATAATCTTCTTGATATGATCCCATTCTTGTGCCATCTGGTCCGTCAGTCCTAAATCTCTAGCATTTTTCCATATTGGTATATGTCCATTCCATTCTTGAATCACTTGATTCCAGAAAAATAAACCCCTCCTGTTTAATTTCTATTTTAGCTCCTCAGAAAACATTCCATGTCTTTCGGTTCCCATAATATGATCCAATCCCATAATAATTTGATGTCCCATACCCAAATGCTAGTAGAAGTTCCTCAAGGATATGTTCTTAATTTTACACAAACTATGCCATATTGTCGAGCCCACATAGACCTCGATATTTCCACTGCGCATCCAAACAGCAAATGATTTATTCTTCAAGTATTTTTCCCGAATATGGTCCTCCACACTGTCTTCAGCAGAAGTTCCCATCCAAAATGCTTCAGATTAGTATACCCCAACCACCCATGTGTTCTGGCAAGGTTATCTATTCCAGTCTAGCCAAATGGTATTTGTTAGTGTGAGACGCTCCCGACCAAATAAACTGTGCCATTAGTCGATTCAGTTGATGTAAAATAGCATGTGGGAGATGATATAAATGAGCCTAATAAATTCCCAATTGAGTAATAACAGACTAAGTGAGAGTAATCTGTCCTCCCAGGAAGATACATCGGAATTCCCATTCGGTAATCCTTTTATAAAATTTATCTACCAGCCACATCGAGTCCTGGTTTTGATATTTACAGGGTTTGATATCAAATCCCAAATATTTTATACCACCTTCCACGGAGACCACATTAATCCCAAACATGTTTTGTATATATGCAATGTCATTCATGTTGCAAGAGCCATATAATATGGAAGATTTGAGTAAATTCATAATAAGTCTCGAAGCACTTTCGAATCTTTCGAAGATTTGAAACAATACATACGAGTGAGCGTGCTTAATCAACCCCATAATCAATACATCATACAAAAAGAAGCTATGTGAAATATTGATATCTCTGCCCAGGACCAATGCCTCGAAGTTATCTGTCTCAACCACTTATTCTTCAAACTAAGGTTGTCCATTGCCAATATGAATAGCATCAGTGAGAGGGAGCACCCCTGCCTCAGCTCTCTCCCAACACCAAAAAATCTTGTTGGATATCCATTGATCACAACAACATAACAATAATTCGTGACACATGCCATAATCCATTCTTCTCCTCTGTTTTGTATTCCAATTTTATGAAGAATCATCCTCAGATACCCCCAGTCAAGAAAATCATATGCCTTTTGAAGATCCACTTTCATAATAGAAGTATTTAATTTTTTTTTCATGTATCGTATGAATGCACTCCTATGCAATCGCCACCACATCATGTATCTGTCGTTCTTGTAAGAAACCATATTGCTCTGGAGATATATACTTCGATAATGTGTCCTTAATCCTATTGGCAATCGTTTTGGATATAATCTTATAGATAAGATTACATAACGATATGGGCTAATAATCAGAGAAAGAAACATATATGTCATTCTTCATAATCTTAGCAATGTATGTTGAATTAATATGTGGATGTATATACCCTCTGTCTCTCAATTCCTCCACCATATCCACTAAATCTCCCTTGAAAATGTCGAAAAAATGTGTGAATAGTTCCACCGTCCAGCCATCGGGGCCAGGACTCTTATCACACTTCATGGATTTAAGAACCCCCCAAATTTATTCCTCCAAAACCATCTTGCATAAATTTTTGTTATCAACCTCATCGAACATATGTGGGTACTCCTCTATCCCCCACATTTGGTCTTCAACATTCTCGAGCTCCCTGCGACTGTAGGTCCGCTCGAAATGTAGAACCGCCTCACTTCATATCCCCTGTTGTGTTAGGTGTCTTTCACCCTCAGCATCAACAATTACTGAGATAGAGTTAACTTTACATTGATGGTTAACATATCTGTGGAAGAATTTTGTGTTTTTATCTCCTTCTCGTATCCATATTGCCCTACTCTTAAGGCGCCATGTCGCCTCCCTATTCTGTAGGATTTGTTTCCTCTTCTGTTCTAGTGTGCGAATTTTGTCCCGAACCACCACAGATAGTTGATGCATTAACAGTTGAGTTCGGAGAGAAGACAAAGCCTCTGATATCTCTATCAGTTCAATTTTTTGTAATGCAGTAAGCTTTCACTCCTAGATTTTAGCCACCTTCTTTAGGGCCCGAAGGATTTCCAGCATACGCATCATGGGAGAAGAGGAAGATGATATAGTCATTTCCCAATGGTTGCAAACCAGCTTGTCGAAATCGAGGTCCTCCAACCACACCCAATTGAATTTAAATGGCATCCTAACTCGGATATCCCTGCGGCGCCAACCAAGGGTAATATGCCTATGGTCAGATATGAAATTATCTACAATTTCTGATTGGACAAACCCAAGTCTCTCAACAACTTTCTCTTGAAGCAAGAAATGATCTAATATTTTGGCAACATAATCACTACCTATCCTCCCATTGTCTCATGTCGGCACGTTCTTCCATGGTCGAATGTCAATGAAGTTATAATCAGTAATGATCTCTTTTATCTGGGAAAACACAAGATCTGATCGTCTGTTCCCACCCCATACCTCATCCATTCTAGTAGTACAATTCATATCCCTGCCATGATCAGTGTGGTAATTTCTAAAATCTGTGATGCCACCAGCTTCCACTAGAAAGCCCCTTTATTGCTATATGGGGCATAAATGTTCAAAAAGTGAATCCAGTCGAGCAAACCTCTAATATATCCAACTAATAGAATACCTACAAAGCATGAGAAGGCCTTCATCTTAACCCATCGGGGGTCCCATAAAGCAACTAAGCCCCCAGAAAGGCCATTAATATCAATGGCTCCGATAAACCAGTCAAGTAACATCTTTCTAAAATATTTTATCACTTGGTTTGCCGAATGCATAGTCTCTTGCAAAAGAATAATGAAAGGATGGGTCGAATAGAAAAGTCTCCTTTAGGGCCAAGTATTTGTGGGATGGCTCCAACCCCGAACGTTCATGGACATAATGTAATTCATGGAGGTTTGGCTATGGGCTGCTTTTCTCTAAGGGCCTGGGGAGAGGAAGTTGAAGCAATGGGGAAATCTATCAAGGAATGGGAGTCGAAATATTCAAATGGGATATTCCGAGGTCACCCCCGGAAATGTCGACTATCCTGGACTTTTTTCCGTCGAACCGTAATGTTTCCAGCCAATAAAGGGCTAATGACAGGGGATGTGGATCTAGGTGGCTTGTGAATGGTGAGCGTGTGCAAGTCCAGTGTTTTCCATTGTAAGAGAAATTCCAAGTCACTGTCTATCGAATTTGTAGGTGAGAGAGCTGATGAAATGGGTGAAATGGGTCGGTCTTTGCAAGGCAGAACCGTGATGGGGGGGGGGGGGGGTGTTTTTTAGGGGAGGGGATATAAGAAATGTGGGACATGGAAGGGACATCATAAGGTGACATGCGAGCTGGCAAAGTAAAGGTAGTGAACGGATCATGGCGAGATATTAGGGGGATTTTGTCTAACAGATTCGGGGAAGTATCCCTCGTATCCAAAGTGCCAGAATCCTCTGATGTCCAAGAGGATGATTGAACCAGAACATGAACGGACTCAGTACAGATCAATGGTTGAGAATCCTCAGCAAGAGAAGTAGGAATGTTATGTGGATTACATGTAGGACGCATAGCCATATCCGAAATTGGTGACCTGCCACGACCAACCATCCAGATATCAGTAGTCTGCCAACTTTGTCTTTTTCATCACTTCTTCATCGTCTATGGAACATGCGATGTCCTCCCCTCCTACGCGGACATTGTGCCATAAGGTGGCCAGTATGGTGGAAAATAAGACACCGGAAAGGAACGCCCCAAAAATCCAAATGTCGTTGTAATTGTGTGTCCTCCCACTTAAGCTCAATATGATCTAGGAAACTACCATAGTAGTCCTTCTCAATCAAAATCCATGCAATTCTCTTATCCTTAGCCCCCATAAACTGTGGATCGACATATAGAAATCAGCTAATGGCATTTCCAATATCCATAAGGACTTTCTTAGTCCAAAATTCAATAGGTAAACCTAGTAATTTTACCCAGATAAGTTTATTTTTGGGCATCTCCTTTAGGGGATTGAACCCAACATACCATGCATTCAAAGCTAAGAAACTACGCCCCTTTATCCACAGAATTTGTTTAATTTTGAGCAAATCCTCCTCACTAAGGAAGTGGAAGTTGTACCAACCTCCCATCAGTCTCACCACCAAAGGCATATACCCTAGCAGTGATTTCCACTTCAAAGCAACCTAGTCCCACATCTCTCTCTCACTCAGATCAGAGAAATGCCATTTACCCACCAACACCCTTTTCCTCAAGCTGGTAACTCTATCAATAAGCACGTCGTGACCGAAACATAACATAGGAGCCAGGGTGGCAATATCAATGGTACATTATTTTTCCATGCACTTGTACATCGAGGGATGCATGTTCACCACCTAGCCTACCCAATGGAGTCATCTCCGAGCACCATGTGTGCAGATGAGCTGGCCCACCATTCCATTCAGACCCAGTTCCATGTGGATACTTCATCCCAGCCTCCGTCGTGGCCCAGATGAAGGCTTCTTGTGTCGATGTGTTAGATTCAAAAGGGTCTATCCGTAGTGAGATATTAATATGGGGACAGATCTGGCATAAGTATGAGCATAATGTTAGATAACTAATAACTTAAATAGTGATTCTACATGCGGAAAGAACTGAAAAGAATCACTGAAACTTAATACCCAGGGATACGGGTTACCTCCAGCCATTGGTGATGTTTTGATGAAGGCCACAGTCCACTTGCCTGCTACTTCTTCAGCACTCCAGCTTCAATCCAAGCAAAAGAAAAAGAACACAAGAATTCTGAAGGCACTTCCAAGCTCTGGTATCTCAGCTAGATGGTGTAGAACTGAAGGGGGTTTGAGATATGAGCTTGGGGACCAAACAGATGAACATATAGCTAAGCTTCCATCAAGCTTCTAAAAGCTATGTGTTAGAAAAACCACAAATCAAGGTAGAGATGAGATCAAAGTAATGGACCACTTTAGTAGCTCCCAATTATAAATTTAGTAATTGCAGTTGATTTTCTTAACTTAAGGAAACTACTGCAGTTGGTTTCCATAAGTTAAGAAAAGCTGCAACTCCATAAATCAAGGTAGCTTTTGTGTAAAATCAATGGAGCTTAACATTCTCCCACTTGGTCCATACTTCCAAACTTAATGTCTCAAAAACCATTGACAATCTTTATTAAGTAATAGATACATGAATCATGGCGATAAGTCCTCTTATGACGAGTATTATCTTCCATGTATTACTATGCATTTATTCTTATTATAATTTATGTGGCAACAATATCTTAATGAATAAACCTTATGTTTATTCTTGGTCCTTATTAAATGAATTTTCTCAAATCAACTTAAGGTGCACATAAATATGAGAAAAAACATCACAATAATTAAGAATTTCATTAACATTGTCCATACAATGAAAAACTGCATAATGGAACCAAGTCCCATATTCAATACATGATCCTTGAAATTAACTGTGGCATGCCCTTAGTCAAAGGATCATTGATCATTAACTCAGTGCTGACGTGCTCAATGACCACTTTATTTTCTTTAACACGTTCCCTTATAGCTAAAAACTTAATGTCGATGTGTTTATTTCGACTCCCACTTTTTTTTTTTTTAGCCATAAAACCAGCAGCTGAATTATCACAATATATTCTCAATGGCTTAGAGATAGAATCCATAATTCTAAGCCCAGAAATGAAATTCTTAAGCCATACACCATGTAAAGCAGCCTCAAAACAGGATATACATAAGCATGTAGTCTTTGGTTCCTTAAATGTACCTCATTACTTTCTTTGCAGCTCTCCAGTGGTCTAAACCTGGATCACTCTGACATCGTCCCAACATTCCCAATGGGAGCTACACTTGGTGAACAATCCTTCATCCGAAATCTCTCTAAAATTTTATTAATATAGGTTTCCTGTGACAGACCCAAGATGCCTCAAAATCTGTCTCTATGGATCTTAATGCCAATGACATAAGATGCCTCACCCATATCCTTCATATCAAAACTTTTAGAGAGGAATTGTCTCACCTCATGTAGCAAACCCTTATCATTGGTTGCTAGCAAAAAAGGTCATCCACATATAAAACAAGAAAACAAATTTTACTCCCACTAACCTTCAGTTATATACATTGATCCATAATGTCTTCTACAAAACCAAAAGAAGAAATTACACTATGGAATTTCAAATACCATTGGCGGGATGCTTGTTTTAAACCATATAATGACTTCTTGAGCTTGCAAACCAATTGCTCACCATGACTAGAGGGGAATCAATGAAATTGTGTTATTCATGAAGAAGTGTTATCAATCATTAATGAAGAAGTGTTATTGATCATCATCTTTTAGTGCCAGTGTCAACATGCATTGAATCATATGTGACATTGTTTTGTAAATTAATGCAGTAAAGACCATTTTAGACAAAATACCATTCCCAACATAATCAGATTTATAGAATATACTGAAAGATTCTTTACTGAAAAGTTTAAGGAATATCCAAAATGTACAAGCCTTGAAACTGAGATCAAGTTTCTAGAAAACTTGGAACATAAAAGGTCTTTTCTAACTCCAAAACAAAACCACTACTTAAAGCTAAATAACATGTTCCTATAGCTTCCACATGCGAGCCCATCTTGTTTCCTGATAAGATGCTTTGCTCACTTCCCACTGGCTTCCTTAGGTTCTGCAAACCCTGCAAGGAATTCGAAATGTGAATTGTTGATCCAGAATCAATCCACCATGTGTTAATATTAACGTTAATCATATTAGATTCATAACAAACAAACGAGATTAAATTACCTTTGTTTGCAAGCCATTTCTGATATTTGGCGCATTCCTTCTTTATGTGTCCTTTCTTCTTACAGAAAAAACACTTGGAAACCTTCTTGATATCAGCTTGGGGAAGTGCTTTACCTTTCCCTTTCCGATTGGCTTGAGATTTGCCCTTTCCACGTGTTGCCAGCATTACACTCTCTCCTAGTTCCATCACCAGTCTCTCTTCTTCTTGAACACACATGGTCATGAGTTCATTAATTGACCATTTATCCTTATGTGTGTTGTATGAGATTTTGAAAGGTCCATATTGGTGCGGAAGGGTGTTCAGGATGTAGTACACTAGGAAGGACTCCGATATTTCAACCTCGAGTTTCTTCAATTGAGCCACAGTGTCCCTTATCTGCATGATGTGCTCGCGCACACCTTTCACACTGGTGAGCCTTAGGGATGATAATTTCATGATTAGGGTGCTTGCCAGTGCCTTGTCTGAAGAGACGAATTGTTCATCAATGGCCTTCAACAAGTCTCGGACCTTATCATGCTGATCAACGGAACCTCGAATACCAGCTGAAATTTTGGTCTTAATGAACATCATGCTTAGACGATTGGATCGCTCCCATCGTTCATAAAGCGCGACGTCCGCTGCAGTGCTGGTATTAGTGAGTGCCGATGGTTCATCCTTCCTGATAGCATAATCTATGTCCATCCACCCTAAATGAAGGAGAATCCTCTCCTTCCAAATCTTGTAGTTATCTCCCTTAAGTTCAGGAATGTCACAACGAATTTCAGAGAAATTTGCAGGTTGTACTGCTGCATCAAAAGGATCACATGCTTATGTTAAATTGAGGCTTAATAAGTTTCATGTTTTACGAATGTAAATCATGCAAAAAAGAATTGAATCAAATGACATGAAAATTGCCTGTGGGCTAAATTTTCAATTCAAACAGACTCAATAAAACTTTTATGAACTTTTATGTTTTACCAATGCAAAGCATGCTAAAAAAAGAATTGAATCAAATGACATGAAAATTGCCTGTGGGCTAAATTTTCAATTCAAACAGACTCAATAAAACTTTTATGAACTTTTATGTTTTACCAATGTAAAACATGCTAAAAAAGAATTGAATCAAATGACATGAAAATTGCGTGTGGGCTAAATTTTCAATTCAAACAGATTCAATAAAACTTTATGATGATGCTAAAAAGAATTGAATCAAATGACATGAAAATTGCCTGTGGGCTAAATTTTCAATTCAAACAGATTCAATACAACTTTATGATAAAACTTATTAATTCATAACTCTTGGGGGTAGGTTATGAAATTTTATCCTAATTAATCACATAAATATAATAAAAATTCCTGTGGGATAAAATTTATTATATTCAGTGTAATTAATTACAATTTAATGTCTAAATAATCTTTATGTGATCTTGCCAATCAATATATAATTTTATTTAATTAAAGATGCTGTGGCTACTCTCTAATTAATTAAAATTACATGGATCACTAGACATTAATTTTGTTGCATAAACAAAACTTAACCAGAGAGAAAATTAATGTTTACTGAAAGGAGTAAGTCAAAATGACATTTTAATAAACTCCATATAACTGTAATAATTCTCCAGTAAATTCAAAAGCAAGTTAAAGCAGTCAGTATGATTACAAATTGATTGTTCAATTTATAAACTTAACCCGGAGATTGACTCACAAAATTAATTTTCAACAACGCTAAATCTGAACTTCATGTGAAATAAACATAGAATCAAAACTGAATGCCCAAATGAGAAATAAACCATTTCTTATTTCTCTTCAATGTTCATAAACTGAATGCCCAAATGAGAAATAAACCATTTCTTATTTCTCTTTAATTACAAATGTTCATAAATGTAAGTTTAATGTAAATATGTAATCAATTATAAAACTTACTTTGCATTTTGCATTGTTGATTTTATATAGTTATCCAAATTAACTATATAGATTATAACCAAACCATAAAAACATAATCAAAATTTATATATCATATTAAAGCACCTTGGGGTTCATAGCTCCCACTAGAAAACAATACACATCATGTAACCTTTTGCCCTCGAGGTGCATGTCATATTAAACCCAGGTTTAGATGGGTTTGGATAAATCTGCATATTCAATACACCTTACACCAAGCAGTCGAAGGAATCCCCACCCAACTGCAAATTTATGATGGCAATAGATACAAAAGTGTAGAAATTTTCATTGAGGCAATACCAACCTTGACAATAAAAGCCAAGAAAAGCACAAAATTCACAGATTTAATCTAAACGTAACTTGATTGGTCTAATTATAGTTGCATGATAGAAACCACTGCTAAGCAGGAAGTGAATGTAAATATGGTTGGTTTTATTTTACGTTGAAGAGCATAAATCGTAACAGGCTTCCAGCCTAACCATTCTCTCTAAAAGATTAAAATACGCATCTTTACCTTCAAAATAGAATTAAAGCCAAGCTATAATCCAACGGACGGTTGGCCGCCGACTCGAGATAATAAACCAAAATTATTTCTCCCAATCTATACTGTGCCTCCAAAATGACTTTAAGTACAGAGGTGAGCATATTTAAATCACATCAATTCGTGATGGAATTTCTTTAATTTCGAGGAACCAAGGAAGAGGAAATGAGAATAAAAAACTTGTCTCATACGGATATTTAGTTTTTCCCCAGTCTCCAAATTAATTTATTATTATATGAATGTTCAAATTGTAAACTTAACACATAATAATCAAAAATATATTCTATGTAATTTTATATCACATCAAAACATTGACCTCCACTTATATAAGCAACCTCATATCAAAGCGCTGAAGCAGATAATGCGATGTCTGGCATTTATTTTACCGGCCACATGCATATTTGTTAATCAATGCCAGTTTCCACATAAGCAGAAACGTAAGATAATGGCGATCATATCTCTACACAACTAAATTTTATCATTTGGCCCTGAGGATCAAAATTCCAGATATGGGATAAGTGAGCCTGCCCCATATAAATTTCGGAGAGCAACTATTTTATTTTCTGGCTTGAACATGGGAAGAGCGTCAAATTTAATAAAACCGTTACAATTAACCCATCAAAAATGCATCGAGATTTCATCATCAAAGAATTAATAATGAAAAGAATTCTTCTATATGCAGTGACATTGGGATAGCAAAAAGCTTTTATATGACACAAAACTCAACATGCAGCTCTAAAGTTTCCGCTGGATATTGAAACAGAAAGGGCGTTTAAGTCTAACATCCAATAATAACCTAAATCTCCCTTATCATTATTCATATATGTTCGCATGAGAAGAATATCCACTCTTCTCATGTTTGTTTTGAAGGTATATTCTCTATTCGTTTCAGGCATGCATCCGAAATTTTGCACAAACCGTGGGTCGAATATATGATTCTAATGGTTGCGCAATCTTCATAAATAAATTTTCTAATGCTATTCGAATCGCACACCAAGGCAGAGGTAAATTAAGGCTCCGATACCAACTGTTAGATAACTAATAACTTAAACAGTGATTCTACATGCGGAAAGAACTGAAAAGAATCACTGAAACTTAATACCCAGGGATACGGGTTACCTCCAGCCATTGGTGATGTTTTGATGAAGGCCACAGTCCACTTGCCTGCTACTTCTTCAGCACTCCAGCTTCAATCCAAGCAAAAGAAAAAGAACACAAGAATTCTGAAGGCACTTCCAAGCTCTGGTATCTCAGCTAGATGGTGTAGAACTGAAGGGGGTTTGAGATATGAGCTTGGGGACCAAACAGATGAACATATAGCTAAGCTTCCATCAAGCTTCTAAAAGCTATGTGTTAGAAAAACCACAAATCAAGGTAGAGATGAGATCAAAGTAATGGACCACTTTAGTAGCTCCCAATTATAAATTTAGTAATTGCAGTTGATTTTCTTAACTTAAGGAAACTACTGCAGTTGGTTTCCATAAGTTAAGAAAAGATGCAACTCCATAAATCAAAGTAGCTTTTGTGTAAAATCAATGGAGCTTAACACATAAATAGCAATAAAGAATCAATAGGTAGTTAGATCGCAAACACCAGTGAATCCAATAACAAATCCCAACAAGAATGTTTTGGGATTGCAGCAATTGATTAGAAAATCTAATGTAGAATAAAAATTTTACCTGCATTACATCCACCAAGGTATGACGCCATCCCAATGCACTCCGAATAAGTATTAAAAGAAGAACAGGTAATAAAAAAATTAAACAAACATCTGTAACTGCACCCCGTATCAAATATTTGTCAGCAATAGTCTAATCACTTATCACTTAAAACCTTTCGTCCCACCAAGTGTAATTTACTTATCACTTAAAACCTTTCGTCCCACCAAGTGTAATTTTAAACAAATACCAGTCGAATTGTCATACTGGTCATCTGTAATAAAAATCTGCCCATAAAACCATTAAACCATCCCATGGAATAGTAAGTTGGAAGTAGCAGAGCCAATCGTCATAGTGAAATGAAAGAAAAAACTGAACCAAGACGAGTAGCTTCTATGAAGCTTAATGTGTGAATTTCCCCTCCTTACAACCTGAAAACAAATTTGGGGCGAAAGAGAGTTGATAAATTTTAAAACAAAATTAATCTTTATTGGAAAGAAGTTTATGGTGTGAATTTAGCATCATCCCAGTGTGGCAAACAAATTTGGGGGAAAAGAGTTTTAAATGAAGAGTTAAGTATTGTATAATTAAATAAAAATAAAAATTTAGATTACATTTTATATATGTGTGTGTGTGTCTGTGTGTGTGTGTGTTTATTTTGGAATAGAATTTTTAAAATTTTATATTAGAGAATTTGTGCTGATAGGTTTATTTATTTTGAAATAAGGCTTCTAAGTTTTAATTTAATTATTAGATGGATAACTATGCTATTTTTTGTCCATTGTATTGAGTTATGGTATTGTTTTTTATGGCATGTGGTATTGATAAATCATAGTATGGGCCCGTGGTATTATAACAAACACTATTTCTAAATTAAGAATTTCTATGGTAAAACATAGGTAAATATCTTGTTACATATTTTTTTTAACTTGTAGATTGATTCTTAAATAATAATAATAAAGTTAAATTTGATTAATTTTTATTTTTAATTATAGCAATGTGAGTTCATTGGCAACCACTATTAATTTACCATTTACTAATGCAAATTATAATGTTTAATTTAAAAAATAATAAATTATTTTTATTAATAATATTATACAAGAATTTAGTGCAAATTATAATGTTTAACTTTAGAAATTAATAAATTATTTTTATTAATAATATTAATAAAAAAAAATGAGATATCATATGTCAGACTTGGTGCAATTTGTTTGATCTCACTAACAAACCTTACTAACTCTGAACACCATACTTTTGAAAACAAATCTTGTAACAGAGTTCAAATAGATTGAAAATGTAACTAATAACACTGATCAAACCTCTTGAAATGGATAATGTAACTATTTGTATGATTTTGTTATGTTCATTTATAAATTTCTTCTTGAAATGGATAATGTAACTATTTGTATGATTTTGTTATGTTCATTTATAACTTTCATTTTAGTTTCATCTGGTCTTAAAATATTTAATTTTTCTTAATACTGTACATTCACTTTCTTTATCATATTTCGCTAAATTTTCGGTAATATGAAATATTGAAAAACCTTAAATAAATAAATAAATAGTTAGATTTTATTGTGAGTAATATAACACCATTCAATTTATAATCATACACTCCACCATTAAAAATATAATCACATCCCCGTAATTGCATTTTATGACATAATCATAAAAATGATTCTAATGAGTTTAATGCCTTTGCATATATAGTCATACAGAAATATACATAAAGTCACCCCCACCAGCACCAGCGCCAACACCAGCACCATCACTGAGTTATAGTTGAGTTTATCATAAAGTCACCCCCACCAGCACCAGCGCCAACACCAGCACCATCACTGAGTTATAGTTGAGTTTATGAACTATAATAATTATATTATTGTTGTTAATAATTTCTGAACTTTATTATAGTATTGTTGTTAATAACTTATGCATACTCACTCATTCAACCAGCACCATCACGAAATTAATGAACTTTAATAATTATATTATTGTTATTAACAATTTATGAACCTTATTATAGAATTGCTGTTAATAGTTGTATTTGTGCATAATCTTAAAAAGTTCATCTACCTGTTTTCTGTGTTGGTTTGCCAACTTATCACTACTACTAATTATTCAATTTGGCGTTTTTAAAATTAGTTTAACATTCTCACATCACTAATTATTCAATTTGGCGTTTCTAGAATTAGTTTAACATTTTCAAATCTTTCTTCTGTGTGTGGGGTTTGTTTGTACACACTAATTCTCACATCTTCTTTTTGTGTGGGGTTTGTTTGTACAGAGTTTGCTAACATAGGGATATTCGAAGTGATATGCAAAAATGAAAGGTGAATAATTGAGGCATATCCAAATTCAACACATGGTCCTTTATTTTTGTTCTTTTGTTTGATTATAAAATAATCAAATTATTGGATTATATAAGTAATATTAGGAATATATGTCATATTATTGTTGTTGGAAATAATAATCCCAACCACCGTTTTAAAGTACTGAAGTCAGAGTAGAAGTACAACCCTAACCATTTCGCAACATAGTAGAGGAATTTAGGCATTTAATAAATTTTGGTAAATAGATATGGGCAAACATTTACTCTATGACTGTTGCCTTGTTTGCAGGCTAAAGTACTGAAGTCAGAGTAGAAGTACAACCCTCACCATTTCGCAACACAGTAGAGGAATTTAGGCATTTAATAAATTTTGGTAAATAGATATGAGCAAACATTTACTCTGTGACTGTTGCCCACATAAAGTTGTGATATCCTCGCAGCAACTTAAGATTTACCTTTGCTCTCGTAAAATTTTTCTAACATGGTATCAAAGCGGGTTAAATATTGTTAGTGTAAAGACAAGTGTTTTTACTAGCAACCAAATTTTGTTTTGAGGGCAAAAATTTTGTACTATATTTACCAGCAGGTAGAAAGATGATTTTTTTACCTTTGCTCTCGTAAAAATTTTCTAACATGGTATCAAAACAGGTTAAATATTGTTAGTGTAAAGACAAGTGTTTTTACTAGCAACCAAAATTTGTTTTGAGGGCAAAAATTTTGTACTATATTTACCAGCAGGTAGAAAGATTTTTTTTAAACTTAGAAATGGAAACATCAAGCACAAGCTTGACTAATCTAGTTTACTCCGCAACTCGAGTGATGCATAAAGTTGTGATATCCTCGCAGCAACTTAAGATTTACCTTTGCTCTCGTAAAATTTTTCTAACATGGTATCAAAGCGGGTTAAATATTGTTAGTGTAAAGACAAGTGTTTTTACTAGCAACCAAAATTTGTTTTAAGGGCAAAAATTTTGTACTATATTTACCAGCAGGTAGAAAGATTTTTTTTACACTTAGAAATGGAAACATCAAGCACAAGCTTGACTAATCCTCAGATACCTCAGTTTAATGGCAAAAGTTATGATTATTTAGTTATTACAATGAAGACCCTGTTTTCGTCTCAAGACATTTGGGATTTTGGGATTTGGTGGAGAATGATTTTCCAGAACCAACAGATGCTACAGCATACAATGCCTTGTCTCAAGCAAAAAGAGATTTGTTAAGGGAGCCTGCATCAACAACAAAGTCCAAGCAAGCATGGGACACCCTCCAGATAATCTAACAAGGCATGGCATAAGTTAGGACAACAAAACTATAAATGTTGAGAAGAGATTTTGAAGCACTTAGTATGAAAGAGTCTGAGAATGTAGACTTGTTTTTTACACATGTAATTAGGTTGGTTACTCAATCCTGATCTCATGGTGAGACACTTGAAGAAAGGAGAATAGTTGAGAAATTTTTAAGAAGTTTGCCAACAAGGTTTGATGCCATTGTTTTGGCCATAGAAGAGACAAAGGATCTCTCACAGTTCTTAGTGGATGAGATTCATGCATCAATGATTTCTCATGAACATAGACTGAATAGAGCAAAAAGCTCCTCATTGGAGCATGCCTTCAAGACACAAGTTTCTTTTGGTCAAGGTCGAGGCAGAGCTAGATCATATGCTATAGGAAGAGGAAGAAGCCCACACAGAGGTGGAAGAAGCAGCCCTTCAAGCTCAAGTGGAAGGGGCAGCAATCAAAATCCAAGTCAAAGCCCAAGCCAAATCAAGCACAAGGTCAAAGGTATCATAAATCTCAAGTTCAATGTCATTATCGTAAGAAGTATGATCATTATGCAAATGAATGTAGAAAGAAGAAATATGACAGTAGCAACAAACAAGTGTAAATTTCACAAAAGAAAATCAGAACCATGATATGTTTTTAGCTTGTAATGTAGAACAAGAAAAACAAAGTGATATATGGTATCTTGATTCAGGGTGTAGCAACCACATGTTAGGGAACATAGAAATGTTTTCCAATCTGGATGAAAATGTGAAATCTGAAGTGACATTAGGGACTGATAGGAAAGTCTCTGTCATGGGAAAAGGAAGAGTTAATATCCTAAAAAAGAAGGGGGAGAAGAAGTACATATCAGATGTTTACTTTGTCCCTGGTCTGAAGCAAAACCTCATAAGCATTGGACAGCTCATGCAAAAGGGCTACAAAGTCTTCTTCAAAAATAACGTGTGCACAATTTTGGATAGGCCTCTAAGCAGACAACTGATTGCAAAGGTGTAGATGACAAACAATAGAATGTTTCCCCTAAAAATAAGATCAAATTTGAAGGTAGAAGGTGCACAAGCACAACTATCAATGAACTCACAAGAGGATGGAAGAAAAGAGGTAGCTGTCACACAAGTGAACTATCAAGCAGAGGTCAAAGATGAAAATTGGTTGTGGCATTTGATATTTGGACATCTCAACTTTGGAGGTTTGAATTTGCTGCATAGGAAAGACATGGTGAAGGGTTTACCACTCATAGAAAAACCGGACAACTTATGTGAAGGATGTATCTTGGGCAAGCAACATAGAGAGACATTTCCAGCAGGAAAGTCAGTAAGGGAAAAAGCACCCTTGGATATTGTCCACTCAGATTTATGTGGACCAATGTAAACACCATCAATTGGTGGCAGCCACTATGTATTGACCTTCATAGATGACTACACAAGGAAGACATGGGTCTATCTCCTAAAACAGAAAAGTGAAGTGTTTGAGTGCTTTCGCCAATACAAAGCTCTTGTTGAGAAGCAAAGCGGACACTACATCAAAGTCCTCAGGACTGACAAAGGTGGTGAATACATCTCAAATGACTTCCTTCGATTTTGTAGGGAGCATGGAATTCACAAGCAATTTACAACAAGATATACACCTTAGCAAAATGGTGTGGTGGAAAGGAAGAATAGGACCATTATGGAAATGGCAAGGAGTATGTTGAAGGAAAAGCATTTGCCAAATGATTATTGGGCTGAAGTTGTCACATGTGCAACATATATCTTGAATAGATGTCCAACCAAAAGTGTCCAGAACATAGTTCCTGAAGAGGCATGGAGTGGAAGAAAGCATAGTGTCACTCACATGAGAGTTTTTGGTTGTGTGGCATATGCACATGTCCCAGATGAGTTGAGGAAGAAGTTGGAAAACAAGGGGGAGAAATGTATATTTGTTGGATGCAGCGATGAATCCAAGATATGCAAACTGTAAAATCCATTAACCATGAAGGTCATAATCAACAAAGATGTGCAGTTCATAGAAGAGGAAGCATGGGATGGAAGTTTAGAGAAGATAGTCAATGTGAAAGCATGTATACCACACGAGGAGAAAGAGGAATTGGCAGTAGCAAGCAATTCCTCAACAATGACTCCCTCTACTCCTATTTAAACACAACAAAGCAGGCAACAAGGAATTCCATCAACAAATAATATGACTACGTCACACAGTCAAGCAAGTGCTTCCCCAAGCATGCCGCAAAGAACAACACCAAGTGACATGTCAAGCCCATCTTCAGCAAGCATAAGAAGACCAAAATTTAGAAATTTAAATGAAATTTATGAGCAAGATGAAGTTGATAGCAGCATTGGTTTGAATTCCTTATTTGCATTATTTTTTCATGTAGATGACCCAATCCATTTTGAAGATGTAGTCAAAGAAGAAAAATGGGTTGCTGCAATGGAGGAAGAAATCGAAGCAATAGAAAAGAATGACACGTGGGAGTTAGTGGACTTGCTGCAAGGAAAACAAGTCATTGGAATGAAGTGTGTCTATAAGACCAAGAGTAATATCGACGGAAAGATTTAAAGGCACAAAGCAAGGTTAGTTGTCAAAGGATACAAGCAGCAGCATGTAAGATATTATTTAGAGACGTTTGTGCCAGTTGTAAGGACGGAGACAATGCGTACAGTTGTGGCGATTGTCGTGCAACATAAATGGAAAGTGTATCAAATGGATGTAAAATCAACACTCTTGAATGGAGTGCTGAAAGAGGAATTGTATGTTGCACAACCACCTGGTTATGAGGTAGAAGGCCAAGAAGACAAAGTGTATCAGTTGAGGAAAGATCTTTATGGGTTGAAGCAAGCACCATGTGCATGGTACAATAGGATAGATGCCTACTTGTTGGACAATGGTTTCGACAAATGTGACGATGAGCCTACTCTCTACATCAAAGAAAGCAATGGTAAGATTCTTATTGTCATCCTATATGTAGATGATTTGATTTTTACAGGCAGTGATGATTTCCTCATCATTGATTTCAAACAAGTCATGAAGAATGAATTTGAAATGACTGACTTGGGGTTGTTAAGATATTTTTTGGGCATAGAAATAAAGCAAACAAAAAAATGGCATTTTTATTTCTCAAGTAAAGTATGTAGCAGACATTTTAGAGAGTTTTAAAATGCAGAACAGCAAGCCCACACCAACTCCAACTGTCATGGGGTTGAATCTGAGTAAAAAATATTACAGCAACAATGTCAATCCGACATTATACAAAAGTATGATATGAAGCTTGATGTATTTGACCGCCACTAGGCTAGATATAATGTATGAAGTGAGTTTGGTGTCGAGGTTCATGGAGACACCCAAGGAGGCGCATTGGCAAGCAGCAAAAATAATTCTAAGGTATGTCAATGGGACAAAACAGTATGGAATTTTGTACACTGCAACACATGATTTTAGGCTGGTTGGTTACACTGACAGTGATTGGGCAGGAAGTGTCGATGACAAAAATAGCACATTGGGTTATGTTTTTCATTTGGGATCTAGAGCCATTTCATGGGCCTCCAAGAAGCAACCAATAGTGTCATTGTCAATAGAAGAAGATGGATATGTCGCCATAACAACAGTAGCGTGTCAGAAAGTTTGGATGAGACTGATGTTGAGGGATCTTCGCCATGACCAAGAGGGAATGACAACTATTTTCTACGACAACACATCCGCAATTGCATTGTCAAAGAATTCGGTTTTTCACAAGAGGACCAAGCATATTGATGCTAAATATCATTTTATTAGAGAATTGATTAACAATGATGAAATTGTGTTGCAATACTGTAGGTCAGAGGAACAATTTGTTGATATTTTCACAAAGCCATTGGCATGTGAAAGTTTTGTTAATCTCACAATTGTTTGGGGATTGTTAATGGCGGCACTTGTGATTAAGGGGGAGTGTTGGAAATAATAATCCCAACCATCGCCTTAAACAAACTCACAACCAGCATGCTTACCCAGTCAACCACTGCACGGTTGCGATTTTGTTTGCAGGCGAAAGGACTGAAGTCAGAGCAGAAGTAAAGTCGTGACCATTTTGTAACATAGTAGAGGAGTTCAAGCATTTAATAAATTTTGGTAAATAGATATGGGCAAACATTTACTCCGCAACTGTTTCCCACACTCCACAACACCTGCAAGTTCAAAAAATCATTTACTATGTAAAATCGTCCATGTTGCATATTAAATATTTCCTCTGTCATGTAATTAATGTCAAATTTGTATGTTAAGATAAATATGCAAGTAAAAGTCATTTGTAATGTTGGGCATGTTGGGTAATTTAGAGAGCCATCTAGTCTGTGAGGTAGTGAGAATAAAATCACGGAGGAAATATTGGTGCATGTGTGAAAACTAGTTTTACAGAGTTTTACAGAAGTTTACTCCACAACCCCACAACCCCAGTGATGCCTAAATTGCAATAAGTCTTTTGTATTTTCACTTGGAGCTACAACCTCCATTTATCATGCAAATGTATTTCTTTATGTTTTAACATATAATATAAAGTGTGGCTAGTTGCTTTATGACATTAATCCTTGGCAAGTAGATTTACGACAACCTCTTTTATTTTACTCTGTTTTGCCTTGAGTGAACTATGTGTTTTAATTAAGTCCCTTTGTGGTTGGGATATCCTCACACAACCTAAGATTTACCTTTCCGCAACTGAAGTTGACTTTGCCTACTTTGCCATAACCGATTTCTGAGTTCCTTTTCCCTCGTAAAATTTCTCTAACAATTGCAAGAGGATATTCATTGTTCTGTAATATCTTTACCGTGGTATTTACCTATGCTATTTGCCTACCCATGTTATTTGTCTATGATATTCTCCTTCGTTTTCCAGGGAAAATAGTAAAATAAAGCTTTTAGAGAGCCCATCAAGCCCATAAAAGGGGATGTGAGCTAGGCATTGTGATCATTATGAGTTATTTGTCTATTTTTCCTTTGTTGAGAACTGGGCAAGGCACGTTCTAGTTGATCCAAGGGACAAAAACCCTGTGAGAGTAATTTCTCTGTGGATCCATCCAGGATCTACGATTGTGCTTCAGTGTTGTGATTTCTCATTTGATGAGCAACCTTGTATTATTTGCAGTAATTAATTAAATAAAGTGGTTGCACTTCCATATCCCTTATGTGTTCTCGTTTTGGGTGAAAGATTATGTTACTTAGAACACTATCTTGTGCTATATTTGCCAAAATTTTTAAGATTTAGGATCTTACGGTGATATTAGAGCTCTCAATCTTACCAACCTGAAGGTTTATTATTAAAAAATTTAGAGACTAGTTTTCGGTAATCTGTCATAATCGCCCTAGCTAGTAATCTTTCAATTTCAGTGCCTTATTCACATCCACCCTAGTTGATATTGGTAGCAGGATTTCCATATCCATCAAACAACTTAATGTGAATATTTTTGTAGGCTTACGAAGCATATATCTTTATCAAGGATTGAGATCTATTACCGTTTTAGACATCAATCTTATTTTCATTCCAAGAGATTGAAGTTGTGGAGATCAATTTCTACCAGATCTTAGCATTGGCAGTAGCATCATAATGTAAGGCCGAAGAAGCTGCTGCGGTGATCTTTGTTTTGCTGCCAATATCTATCGTATCCATATTGAACATAAAGTGTTATGTGATTTTGGCGTTGATCTCTCGTGCAGAAGCTGGGCCGACAAACCATTTTGTGCAAAGCGTTGCTAAGACGAATCTCCAGAAGCCACCAAGAGAAACAAATCAGGTCGTGGACTGAGTGTCTGCGTGGGAATGACAGATCAAGGGTACAGGGGGTCGTTAGACAAAGGAGGCGTGCCACCATTACAGACGTAGGAGAAAGAGGATGTGGGTGTTGAGGGGGACATGCAACAAAGGGGTCGTAAGCCCTAAGGTGAACGCATCAATGACACATAGTCCAGGGTTCTTGTTTGCAGTAATTGCATGGTTGAAGTCATCCATTTGCATAGCAGTTAATAAAAGTCTCTATTGTGATCAAGTGACTCAATTATTATTATGAAAGTATGGCAGAGAGACAATATTATTCACCCGCTGCATTTGCATAGTGAATTGTGGCCAAATCGAATGGGTAAGCACTTCGCTAGAAATTTCACCCTATAGTGGGATATAGGTGGAAGAACTAGTGTTGAGGGCCATTCATACACATAATTAAAAAGGCCAAAAAGGCCACACACTTATTGCGTAGATTTTAAAGCCATATATGTACATCACCACTGAGAAGATTTGGGTCTTAATGCGTAGTTTTGGATATCGTGGAGGATTGGTTTTTTTTGCTTGATGTTTATTTTCTTCATGTGTCAGATAGTTGGTCAAATTGGCCATTATTTGCAATTAAGTCTTTTTTGGTGAAGAATAGGAATGGATCTTATTGTGTGCAATTGTTTGGTCACACACAATATAAACAAAATTAGAGGAAGTATTTTAAAGTTGTAGTCAAGGCCACAAGTGAGGAGCCACCTCTGTAGTGGACGATCCACTTATTTACAGCGTGAAGGTTCCGGATTGAGGGCTGAAGTGTGTGATTATTTGTGATCGTATCTCACCAAACCATTTGTCCTAAAATAATACATCTTTGAAGTGTGGTAGCGCCAGCCATTGGGAGGAATGTGAAGTCGATAACTGAATTCTCAAGCCGTGGATGCCAACGTGCAACGCTCACGAACTTACAGTGTGCCAACACTGATTCATTCTTCACTAGCAGTCTCTTCACAGGACATCATTGTATTTTTAGGGATCCGTGGACCGATCCAACAATCACATTGCAAGACCAGTGCACATGTATTAGAAGGCCGTGAGTCCATATTTGTCCGTACTAATTTGAATCTTCGGGTTTTCCTTCCAGGCAATGCTATTGACATCCGTTTGCAAACATATCTCTTAGGATCCGGAGCAGATCATAATAATCATGAAGTGGAGTCAATCTTATGGGAAGTTTGACTTATTTTTCCAAGAAATCATTAACATTGCATAAGTCACAAATACAAGATTACATGAGACATTTTGTGATTGCAACAAAGAGATGCATACTTATTTTTCCAAGAAATCATTAACATTGCATAAGTCACAAATACAAGATTACATGAGACATTTTGTGATTGCAACAAAGAGATGCATACCAATATATGGAGGCAATTTCATTAATCTAGAAAGTGGATCTTCGAGTGCTTAACTGTGTAATTTGGCATTTGATTTCAACCGTCCCCCAATTTGGATTTTGGGTTATTTCTCAGCCTTCGAGTAGATGGGTGAAGTTTGACTACTTGTGTTTTCAAAAAAAAGAGGAAGAGCTTTGTTGGGTAGAGAGATGGGACTTTCCCTAAAAAATACTCATAAAATTCTCCACAATATTCTAGATAAATTTGAAGAAATATGGGGTCGTTTTCAAAACAAAACCACTTTGGACCATAACAACAGGCCTTTCTCAAAAAGAGTCTATGCCATTTTGCAACAAAAGCACACATGGGAAGTGAGGAAGGATAGTGAAGAGAGGCTAAGCTCTTCACACTTAGATCTGAGCGGTAACAAACAAATTGAATCATAGACCTTCGTAAGTTGGAGGAATTAGACACATATTTGTCCAGGGTGGGGCATCCGGAATGGAGGAAAGTTAGCTGCACACTAAAGTCATCCATGCTTGCATTGATATGACCCAAAATTTGGGAGCATCCTTGCGAAAAGGTCAGGGTCACAGTGGCTTCTTGTCTCAGCAATATCATGGCTTTAACATTGCCACTACTACCTTACAATAATGATATCATGAGAGAGGTATCACAAATGATAGTAGAATATATTTAGGGGTTGAACAACATCAAGCTTCCTACCTTCCAAAAATGGTAAAGAATTTTAAAACTCATGGTAGAGTTCATCTTTGGCACCTCTATGCTGAATTTGGAATGCGACGACTTAATATTTCAATTACTACAAAGCTTTTACACCAACATTACATCATATCATCCAAAATGTGTCAAAACAAACATGCAAAATATTGTGTCTCTATTCTTAGAAGGAGATGCTAACCTCTGCACGATACTAGATCCAAATTGTTGACCATTTTGAGGAAGGAACCAAGGTTATCATCAGTTGCCTATGGTCTAGTCAAGAAGTTGGTCAGGAAAAACATAGAATTGCTCGGAAGGGTGCTAACTAGGAAGGAGTTGAGAAGGATTGATGAAGCAAGACCAAAATTTGCAGCAAGAATAAACTAAGGAGGAGAGGACTATGCTTTATCTGAAAGGGACCTTGGTCCCTTAACTATTCATGCCCACATGACAAGGAAGAAACAATGGTAGAACAACTAGAGACTCCTTCAAATCATGGGAATTCATCCATAGTTGCATTCACTAGTTTTTACGAGAGAGCCTATGAAGGATCCAAGAAGTCAAGTATAGGTGGTGAGCAACAACACAATGTTTTTTAGAGAAACTTGTAGGACAAGCTAGTGATAATCAATCAGCTTAACAAAGTACATGGGTAAAGGAAGGGGGTAATTCCTGTTGATGATGTCGTAGTTGAGTCCATAGATATCCATGAGGACATCTATAAAGCATATGGGAAATTAGGTGTAGATGACAATCCACCAGTACATCCATGTTTGACAACCAATGAGGGTGGACAACTTATCGCCACATGTAGAGAAGGCCAGGAAGAAGACATTCAAGGAAAATCAAATGAGGATCCGACAGTAATAAGCTCACATGATGAGCATGATCATGCATGGAAGCGCGACAAATATTGTATGTCGGATGAGTCATTTATGGAGGGTCAATCAAAGGTTCATGATGAATATATGGTTGTGGGGCATCTAATGCAGATAGATAAAGGGACATTCAATAGGGAACCATAATTTCCAATAAAGGAATTTCAAGAGAGGATCATGGATTTCAAGACAGATCTTATGATGTTGAAGTAGAGAGTCTAGATAGTCTTAGACACTGTATTATGAGAGAATAGAAAAATTGAGGAGCTCATAGGGGTTTTTGGCAAATCATCGACTAAGTTGTTTAGTGTTGAGGAATGAATCAAGGCCCTCACAAGGCAGCAAGAGGAGTACAGTTGGAAGTTCCATATTAACGTTCTATAGGAGTACATAGATAAGGCTTGCAACACTACCAACCCACCTTTATCCATTGGGAAGATCGGGATAGAGTTATCCAAATGAATCATGTTGGGTGACCAAGTGGAGTAGCATGAGTTGAGCATTGAGCAACATAAACATGGTAGATTTGCAGGTATTCATCCTTCCCAAGGCATGGATTGGCGAGAGATTATGAGTTGGTAGTATATTAATGGGTTGATTCCTAGGAGGATACTCACAGCAATGATCATATTGCTGCTTGGGCCCTTTCGCATAGGAAGTGGTGGAAGGCTAAGATGGTAACATAGCCCATAGGTCCCAGGACTTAGGTGGCATTGGGATCTAGGAGAATCCATTGGGGGCAAGATTGACTAAGATCTAGGTGAATCTGTTGAGGGAAGGATTGAACAGAGGATTATTTGGGATCTAGATATTGTACGATCCATTCAACATCATTTAGAATGGAGGCATAGAATAACATAGTGGGTTGTAGGGGATCCTAGTATTAATGTCCAAATGCTTCTATTGTGGATATAAATGGATTTCTTAAGGGTAAGAAATATTTGGGCTAGAGAATTTGTAATATTCCATTTTGTGGATATGGTCAAAATAGATGAAAGCTACACATGGTATTTACCCATGGTATCTACCCATGGTATCCCGTTCATTTTTCAAGGGAAAATAATAAAATAAAGCTTGTAGAGAGTCCATCAAGCTTATAAAAGGGGATGGTAGGTACGCATTGAGATCATCCTAAGTTATTTATCTATTTTTCCATTGTTGAGAACTTGGCAACAACAGTTCTAGTTGATCTCAGGGATGAAAACGTCGTGGGAGTAATTTTTCTAGTGGATCCATCCAAGATCTATGATTATGCTTCATTGTTGTGATTTTTCTTTCATTGGATGAGCAGCCCTGCATGCCATGGGGAAGGGTTAATTATGTTAATTATTCTGGCATGTATTATTTGCAGTAATTAATTGAATAAAATGGTTTCACTTCGAGATCCCTTATTTGTTCTCATTTTGGGTGAAATCGTATGTTAATTAGAACACTATAGTGTGCCAAATCTGCTAAAATCTTTAAGGTTTGGGATCTTACATTGTCGGCTTAAGGATCTTGCTCTCGATTTTTGTTGATTAATCCTTTCACACCTTTCGCCAATGCAGAGGCTCTTGTGCCCTCATCTGAGGGTAAGACCTCGACTCTATGTTGTTCTTTTTCAATAAGGTTATGTTATTTGTATGAGGAGTAAAGGAATGTATATTGATGTTGTGGGCACCATCATCCACCAAGGAAAACATTTTATCATTTTTTTATGAATGGAAATATTTTTATCTAAATTTCTATAATTTTAATTCGAGCTAAATAACTATGCCATAATGTACTTGTAAATTTTACTCGTTATTATGCAGGGACTCAATTATCTATATATATATATATATATATATATATATATATATATATATATATATGACGTTATTTAACAAAAATTAAGTGCAAATTAGTAGGAGAAGACGGAATCTCACATCAATTAACCAATATTTTAAATTTTTAATTAAGTTAAACCAGAACGTAATAATAGTTTAACTAATGTTTTAACTTTGATTACTTTCATGTAGTTGGAAAATTCCATCACAAAGCGAGAAGTCTTTACAAAAGAAGAATTGGTGATCATTCAAGCTATAAGATTCTATATACCTTCTTTTTAATATGAGCATTTCATAATAACTGACATAGATCCATTGTAACCAGGGATCTAACATGAGCTGAGAGGGATCAAATTTCTTCATGTGCAAACTTATTTTAGAGTTCAGAAGACAATGTGTGATCTTTTTATTGTTTAAATTGTATTGCATTATATACAAAATTTTTTATCTGCAAATTTATTTTAGAGTTCAGAAGACAATGTGTGATCTTTTTATTGTTTAAATTGTTTTGCATTATTGCATATATATATATATATATATAAGCGTCAATATTATTCATATTAAAATATTTTATTCATAACCCACATTGGATATTTTAGTCTGTAGCACATTAAAATATTTTTTTTAACATTTTTTCTATATATAGAGATATATAAGAAGTTGATGTTACCTATTATTTTCTATATATAGAGATATATAAGAAGTTGATGTTACTTATTAAAAAACTTACTGACATATTTATTTATTTATTTTTAATTCTAATTACTTTATATGAAATTATATTGGGTCATATTAAAAAATAATTAAAAATGCATAACATTTTTTTATTTTTTATTTTAATCGACAATGCTTTTCTATTTAGAGGATATTTTCTTTTTATTTAAAGAGGGACGGACATACCTACACATCGCCTTCAAGAGAGCTATAGAATGAGCCTCTGGGATGAATAAATATTTATTTCATTGTTTTTCCGGATTTTTTCTTGTTTCATTTGGATTGCATCAATTTTTGTTTTAAAGATTGCACTTAGGAAATGGCAAACAAGTGCAATGATGTAAAAAGGAGTGTGAGAAGAATGGTGATGAAGAAGAGTACCTCATATATAGATTGCATCTACACACAAAAACACAATGGACTATAGACATATTAATCCATCTCTACTTTGCATGAAAATGCATTAGTCTATATTCACAAATACACTAATACGATTATGGAGTCTATATTCACAAATACACAAATATGATTATGGAGTGCGACAAACAATACATGCTATATAGATATATATAATAAAGCTACGTGGGATACAAAAATATGTTTATATTTGCATTGAGTATTTTCATTTTATTTTTCAGTGAACAGTATCATGTCTCCTTACATCTCGTTACATGTACTTTGTTCTCAATTTTTTGGGTTTGTAAAGTATGTATTTTTATTTGTCTTTAGATGCATTATTAATGAGATTTATTTATAGTTATTTAACATTCTATGTAAGATAGATAACCTTTGTTTAACTTTTATTTGAGTAAATATTTTTTATTTGTATTTATTTATAATTTTATGATTAAATTTGATAATATATATAATAAATTAATGTTTATCATTTTATTTACTTAAGAGTAATTAGTTTGTATTTTAATAAATAATTGGTTTACTAAACACATTTTGTTAAGGTTTTCAACCTTCTTCTATTATCTTTAACTAACTCTATAACCCATACAACAACTATATAAAATTGTTGTTTTACAATTTTTTTTCATTTACTATAGAAAAGATAACCTTTTTCTAGGATTATTTAAATAATTCTATAGGTCAAACAACATCTAAATAAAATTGTTGTTGTTCTTGTATTTTTTCATTTATTATGTATAGACTAAAGTCATTCATGCTCGTGGTTTTCTATTTCTCTACACAAGGGTTTTACATGAAAATGCCAATGTTACTGAAATGATTATATTTTTATCACATCTATATTTATGATTTCTTAATAACACAATGTCATCCACACCAATTAACAATTAAAAACACATAACTTATTATATGTATATTTCTTTGATTCTTCATGTTTCAATTTTCTAACTAATTTATAAGTCAAATAGAAGAGACATTCTTATTTCATCTTTATTTTACTCTTGATTTTGATTGGCCCTTCTAATTTTACCATTCATTGGAATCTCCAATTTTACAATGAACTTTTCATATAATTAGAAAGTAGTTATTCTCCACTCTACCTGAATTCCTACTTTATCCATTATTAACAATAACAAAACATAACTTACTCTACCTGAATTCCTACTTTATCCATTATTAACAATAACAAAACATAACTTATTATATGTATATTTCATTTATTCTTTATGGTCCAATTTTCCAACTAATTTATATATAGGTCAAATAGATGATACATTCTTATTTCATCTCTATTTTATTCTTGATTTTGACTTCCCCTTCTAATTTTATTATTTATTGGAATCTTCAATTTTACAATGAACTTTTCACATATAAGTAGAAAGTAGTTATTCTCCACTCTACTTGAATCCCTACTTTCTCCATTATTTTCATAGTTTTTAGACACAATACAATAGTTTTTATAAAAACCAAAGAAGAATCAATAAAATTGTTTCATCATCTCTTTTTCAGAACATGACAAGTTATGATATGGTCAAGCATTGAATTCTTGGGCCAAAAGAAATCTAAGAAAAATCCCTCACAATTTTCACATTAGTAGTCTTTTCTCAAGCAAGACTCTCGTGTCATGTTAAGAACCATGCCAAATTTATGAACACTATGTAATTGTCCATGGTAATTAACAATTTGTAATTCAGGTATATATGAATTTGACATACATCCATTTAGTTGTATATGCACATAATGTAAATGTGATTTGAACAAGCCCTTACTACTTAGTAATTGAATTACAAGATCTAGTTTTTCTTTGGGAAAATACAAATTATGGAACTCTGTCATATACATATGAATAAAATTGTACTTTGTAAAATAGTTTCATGGAACAATAAGTTTTTGTTAACTTATAGATATGAAAAATATATATTAATTTTCTCCATATTATATTAATATCAATTTAAATATTTCATAGAATGCTGTATATGTATCATGCTAGAAACTTTTATATACAATTGTTGTAGCAACACAATACTTAATTTTAATGGTAGAAACTATGCTTCCATCCCACACTTATTAAAGATTTATGCCTAGTATTTTACAGTTCATCTAATTTATATCGTTTCCCTTGTGTTAATAGTCGTTATAAATAAAAAATTAAGATTTATCTTAAAAGTAGTTATGTTTTCTTTGTCCTTAATTAAATTGATTAATTAAAAAATGAAGTGTGGACATGTGTGATAAGGACAAGAGTTATGATTTTTTGGGCATGCGTTATTACTAAATCATGGTATTGTTGTATGGTATTATAGCAAAGCTTATTTACAAGTTAATAATTTCCATAAGAATGTAGGGGTGAATCTCCATGGTTAAGGATCTTGTTAAATGTCTTTCTTAAATGTATATATGTTTAACTCATGTATTAATTCCTTATATAATGTAATACCCCCGACTATGTAAATAATGCCATTTTAATTATTTTTACTTTATCATATGACCCGATAAATTGTTAACTTTCGAAATTCCACATGAAAAACTTTGGACGACCGAAGTTATTTTAATTTCTATTTTTTTTTTTATAAGTTAAGGAATTATGGGAAAATGATTCCAAGAAGAGAAATCTTTAATCTCTAGGTAATTGAGACACTTACCTCTACCTCCTCCCTTAAGGACAAAACACCTCGATGAGTGAGGATTCTAAGAGGGAGAGAGGGAAGAGAGGAAACATAGGAGAAAGAAACCTTAGGCAGAATTATGTCAAGGTTAGCAGGACACTGCTGAGGGTATTCTTGAGCTGGATAAAAGCTAGTGGAAGCCCATAATAACTGAACGATCTTGGCTGGACTAGGAGTTTTGAGGCAAAGAGTCTGATTGTTGCTATCAACTTCTTTGGAATTAAGGAAGCTCTGGGAGAGACTTGGACATAATTGCAAAGTCTCATTGGAAGGGTGGAAGAGTCATTTCCAAGATAATTCTTAACTGAATAGACTACTGTAGATAAGTGTTTGAACTTTCAGAGTTTTCATTAAGATTTGTTGAATGAATAATTATGAATAATGGGTATTATTAATTTATGTAGTATCTGTATAACTATGGAAAGCTAAGTAAGCTAATGGATTGTGTATGTGAAAGACAATATTGTTGGAAATTGTAATTATTGTTACTTTTTTAGGTAGTGGTTGCTACTCTTATTAGATTATCAATAAGGAAGAAATATTTTCTTGACTCGTACATATACGAATGACTAAATAAAGGTGTCATGTCAACACAGTGGAAACAAGTATAACCAAGAACCTAATCAAGAGAATGATGATTTCATTCTAACTCTGAAGAAATATGTAAACTGTATATATATATATATATATATATATATATATATATATATATATATATCTTAAATGAGGACCTGGTTAACTCCTAGCCAAACCATTAAAGGCCCGTCCAAGGGTAGTGCAGCGTCCAAGAACATTACAACTCGGTATCGTATGGGAAAGAAGAAGGTCCTTATCCAAGTCCCACTAACCCACTGGGCACTATAAAGTATGGTGGTATGAGAAAATACATACATACAGAAAATGTAAGAAAGTTGTGATGAAAACATATATTTAAACATATTAAATCAAAGTCATAATATTAACTGTAAATAAATCTAGCACAAGATAATGTGTAACATGCATGAATATAGTTAGGAACGAATCACTAACCCTCATAATACAAAATACAAAGGGTTGTAACCTCAAAAAATTATGTCTCTAAATTTCATAAGAATCAAATGAACGATCGCCATTACTATTAAAAAGGAAATTACTTGCAAGCCTAGAAACAAGCACACCCCAGTCATTTGCACAAAGGCGTAATGATAGTTCAACCAGAAGAGAAACAACATCCATAAATAAATACTCCATGACAAAATTATATACAAAATTCAATAAGGGTTTCCAAAGTATATTTTTAATTGAAAATAGAAACAACGATAGTTAAGGTAGCCCCAATTCCTCTTTCCTATGAAATCTAAAACCCTAGCTAGAACATAATTTCTAAGACTCATGGCTTGCGACGAGTCCAGCGTGACATATTCTAGAAAATTCTTGTGCCATGGCAGAGAGGAGGGTATGGCACCTGGAAAGACAAAAGGATGCATGAGCCATTTGCAGGTCCCGCATGAGAGGAAACAACTAGACTATGATGGCTTTACATGTGAAAATCCAAAACCCAATTTGTTAGCAAAAGTCGACGCAACGTAAGAAAAAAAATAGTTTGAGAGAAAACAAACAAAGGGATAACAGTTGTATGTGTCGGGGCCAGGAAAACCTTCATTGAATCGCTAGAACATGGTAAAAACCCCTATTAGTTAATATGAGGTTGCTAGAAGTAAAAATAAAACCTCATGACCTGGTGAATGGCTATGAATACCAGGCTGTAGGTCACCTAGCATGTGGCACCACTAGTTGTTGTAGTTGGAACCCCATTGCCGCATATAAAGGAAAAGCTAGAGGAGTTAAGACCCTAGTGTAGAAAAGCAACCAAACATAAGCCCAAATTAAAGATGAAAGATGAATTATGGCCAAAATACTGAACTGAGCATTGGGTATTTTAGCCAAACATAAAATATGGTTGCAGAGTTCGAAAACCCTCCAAGCAATGCCAGAATGGTGGATTGTTCCATCGTCGGAAGTAAGTTCGTTACCTAAACCATTTGGAGTTTATCTTCACTGTAGGATTAAACCTAGTAGAATCAGAGGGAGGTTGCAAGGGCCAAGTGTCTAAGGGATTGAAAAATCCATCTATAGAGAAAGTTATATGGATGTAGGACCCAAATGGAAAAACCACTGATTAATTAAACAATAAGGTCCATCATATATTCCTAGAGAAAACCTTGAACTCTTCTAGAAACATGTGCCAAGGATTGGATAATTAATTGTTGGAATATTTCATGTCAAGTACTGTCGATAATTCATCTAAAGGTCTGGTGGGTAACCTTTAGGCCTCATAGATTGAATTGAAATATTTAATTTTGTGTCGTTTTCTTATTACTAGTTATATATGCGGGATGGTAATGCATGTGACAAGTGGTATCAAAGTCAGGTTGTAAAACTTTGTCCAACTAGGAAAATGAATAATATATGTAAATGTATGCTCACAGAGGTAGCACCATGAGGAGAGGAGCAGGAATTATACAACCAATAATTCCCTTTGTGGAATCACGTTCTATACCAGTTCTAGGAGCCAATCCTGAAGTTTGGGTCCAACTAGGAGAGGAACAACCAAACCCCACTACAATGCTGCTAGAGACCATTCGACAATTGAAAGAGGATATGGATCATCTACGAGATGAAAATGAGAGGTTGATGAGAGATCAAGAGAAAATTTTAAAAATCCTTTCCGACTGACAAAATCATAGACAATTTGCATCGAGTTATGGAAACAAGGTAAGAGATGAAGGGAAAGAGCAGAAAGACAACAATTTCCATGTACAAAGTCACACTCAAAGGAAGGAAGGGCAAAAGGGTGAACAAGGTGAAGAATACAATAGTGTTTCTGATCACAAGAAGAATAAGAAGCAAAAGACAGAATTAAAAGGGGAATTTAAGAAAATTAAACCCCCAATCTTTGACGGGGAAGTGGAGGAAGCTGTGGAAGCCTAACCAATTAACATGAATAAATAATTCCAAATTTACAAATATAATAATAATCTGAAAGATAGGTTAACAATCTATCAACTTCAAGAAAAATCCACATTGTGGTGGGAAGAGGTCAAAATTGTTCACACAATTGATGAGTAAGGAGTGACGTGGGGATAATTCCAAAAATACTTTAAGGAAAAATATCTAACAGAGCGCTTCTATGATGATAAGGAAAAGGAATTCCATGAACTTCAATTGGGACAACTCTCAATGGATGAGTTCGTGACTAAGTTCACTTCCTTATTGAGATATGTACCTTACATAAGGGAGGAAAAGGCCAAAGTGCAACATTTTATGAGTAGTTTACATGTGTTCATGAAGGAGCGCTTGGAATTTGATAACCCAAAAACTATGGATGAGGCTATCCAAAAGGCTTGGATTTGTTGTCAATAGATGAAACAAAAGGAGGAAGGTATTAAGAGTGGATGAGTAAAAAGGGGCAAAAAAATCCTTCTAGTGCAAAAAACCCAAGGAATGTAAACATCAGAAACTTGCACAAAGGTCAGTATAATAGGCCCTTTGGAAGGACTAAGAAAAAATTTAAATCAAAGGATGAGCCTAAACAGACCAAAGAATCCAAGAAACCAGAGATGGGACAAGCTCATAGACCTCCCTTTCACTGCTAGGGTTATAAGGAGCCCCATTACTACGAAAATTTCCCACATCGGACCAAGACCGAGCACACTGTGAATATCCAGGAAGATTCAAAAGTGGGTGAGGTAGCACAAAACATACCTAATATAAAGTTGCCCTGGATGATCATCAAGCACAGTATCAACCTACTATGATTGAGCTAGAAGGTAAGTTGTTTAACCATGTCGTATCTATTTTAGTAGATCATGGAGCAAGCTTAAGCTATTTAAGTCCTAAAATAACATATATGTTCCATTTACAAACCCATAAATTAAATAACTCGTGGCTGGTGCAGCTAGCCACTAGGGCCAAGAGGAGAGTAACTAAAAAAATAGATAATTGTCCCATCGAAATAGGAAATAAAAAAATTTGTGTAAATTTAAATGTATTATCCCTGGGATTGTACGATATCTTAATCGAAACGTATTGGTTAGAAGGACATTGGTCCTTAGTTAACTGTAGAGATAAAAACATTAGTTATCTCTCAGAGGGGGGTGTTAGATAAGAGATTTAGGGAATCAAAGGACCCATGAAGTTATGCCCAATTACTGCCTCCCAATTAGGCAAATGTATTAGGAAAGGTTGCCAAGTTTATGCAGTGTAGGTGGGATACACTAACTCCAAGAACAAAATTGCTTCCATCGATTTTTTTTTGATAATTCAAGATTTTGTTGAAGTGTTTCCAGAAGAAATTCCCTGGCTTCCTCCCAAGTGAGATTTAGACTTTACTATAGAGTTGATTTTGGGGGATGCACCTGTGTCAAATACCCCTTATCAAATGAGTATCCCTAATTTAATCGATTTAAAGATGCAAATAGAAGAGTTGCTTGATAAAGTGTATATTCTCTGAAGTGTATCACCCTGGTGAGCCCCTTTATTATTTGTTGGGAATAAAGATTCTACGATGAGATTATGTATTGATTACAGAAGATTAATAAATAAATTGTTAAGAATAAGTATCCACTGCCAAGGATTGATGATTTATTTGATCAAGTTAAGGGTGCCACAATGTTTCAACGATTAATTTATGATTAGGATACCATCAAATCAGGATAATAGATGAAGATATTCCTAAGACAACCTTTAGGACTCGATATGGCCATTATGAGTTTGTTGTTTTACTCTTTGAGCTCACCAATGCTCCGACAACCTTCATGAGCCTTACCAATGGTATTTTTCACCCTTATCTGGAGACATTTGTTTTAATTTTTATCGATGATATTCTAATATATTCCAAGAACCTAGAGGAGCATAAGAAGAATTTTTAAAATAGTCTTACAAACACTCAGGTAAAATCAACTATATGTTAAATATTGTAAGTGTGAATTTTATAAGGACCAGATACAGTATCTGAGACACGCAATATCTATAGATAGGATTGTTGTAGAGCCTGAGAAGTTCAATACCATTATGGAATAGCCTATTCCCAGTAATGTTGTTGATATACGATCTTTTATGAGATTGGCGGGGTATTATCATCAATTTATTGAAGGATTCTCTAGAATCACTTACCATATAACTTCCTTGTAGAAAAAGGAAAAAGTGTTCAATTGGACAACAGAGTGCCAACAAAGTTTTGAACGCTTGAAACATTTATTAACCACTGCTCTAGTATTAAAAATTGTAGATCCAGAAAAAGAATTCGTTGTCTGCACTAATGCATATAAGGAAGGAGTGAGAGGAGTATTGATGCAAGAGGGGTAAGTCATTGCCTACAAATCTCAAAAATTGAAAGAACATGAGTAGACATATTTTGTGAATGATATGGAGCTAACTTTGGTGGTGCACGCATTAAAGGTATGAAGGCATTACTTATTGGGTAAGAAATTTATTTTAATGACCGACCATAGTGGTTTAACTAACTTCTTTAATAAACCCAACCTCGATGTGAGACAAGCAAGATGGAAAACCTTTTTAAGTGAGTTCGACTTCAACATTAGACATTTAAAGGGAAAGGAGAATTGTGTGGCTGACACTCTAAGTTGAAAATTACACTACATATATGAAATTTCTTATAGTCAAGTGGAATTTAATTTTTAAACACAAATTAAAGAAGTTCTAGTCAAGGACAAATGAACAACTATGGAAATTAGAAAGAATATGACATAAACAAAGATATTTTGCTGACTTTCAAAGGGAGGATATATGTCCCTAATCAAATGACTATTAGACATTTGATATTGAATTAATTTCATACAAGTCCCTACACAACTCATCCAAAATATAAAAAATTGTTTTCTGTTATAAAGAAGAACTACTTATGGCCAGGAATGAGAAAATATGTCACTGAATATCTAGGCAATTGTTTAGAATGCCAACAAGTTAAAGTTGAACACCAACATCCCGCTGGTTTACTCCATCCTTTACCCATCCCAGAATGGAAGTTGGAAGTGATTACCTTAGATTTCATAACAACCAAAAAAAAATGATTTGATCATGGTGATAGTTGATAAATTGAGTAAGGTGGTTGATTTTATCCTTGTTCAATCTACATACAAAACAATGTAGATCACAAATATATTCATGCGAGCAATTTTTAGGTTACATGGTATTACAAGAGTAATGATTTCAGATAGAAATGTGAAATTCACATCAACATTCTAGAAAATGCTTTTCATGGGGTTGGGCACTCAGGCTCAATTTAGTATTGCTTACCACCCACAGACTGATGGGTAGACTGCGGGGGGGAATCAGGTGTTGGAAGACATGCTGAGAATGTATGTAATGTAGCAACCAACTAAGTGGAAATAATATATTCAGTTAGTTGAGTTTGCATATAACAACATCTACCATGAGTCCTTAAGGATGATCCCCTTTGAAGTTTTATATGGAAGGAGGTGTTGAACAACTTTTAGTTGGAACATCCTGGAAGACAAGTTGTTGTTAGGTCCTGATATACTAGAAGAAATGGATTAGACCTTGAAAACGATTCAAAAAAATTTAAAAGTTGTCGAGGATAGGCACAAAGCGTATGCGGATAAGAAGATAACCCATCAATATTTTTAGATATGAGAGCATGTTTACGTCAGGGTAAAACCAAATAGGAGCACATTATGATGAGGTGGTTGTGAAATATTGGCCCCTCGATATTGTGGACCTTTCTAAATTCTAGAGAGAATAGGATCGGTTGCATATCAACTTGTGCTACCTAGTCATATATGGATCTACAATGTGGTTCTTGTATCTCTATTAAAAAAATACATATATGATCCTCAACATATTATAAAATGGCAAGAAGTGTAGGTAAAGATCTGATAAATAAATCTCATCAATATTCTCTCATAGTACTTTATGCAACTGAATAACTAATGATAGCTTATGGTGTGGTACAGGTCGAGTTGGATGGAGAGTTTTTAGTAGAGCCACTGCGTATTCTTGAGCAAAAAGAAGCAATGATACAGATGTGAGCTATCACCTAGGTTAAAGTGCAGTGGAGGCACTTTAGCTCGGAAGAGGCCACTTGGGAATAAGAAAGTGCAATGAAAAAAACATGCTCTAACCTATTCCAATGGCATGAATGAACATTGAGGATAGTGTTTAACATTGGGGGGAAGGATGTAACACCCCTAACTATGTAAAAAATGCATTTACTTTTTTTCTTACTTTACAATATGACTCGGTAAATTATGAACTGGTGAAAATCCACATGAAAAACTTTGGATGACCCAAGTTATTTTAATTTCTATTTCTTTTAATTTATTTTTAAATTTTTGTAAGTTAAGGAATCATGGGAAAAGCATTCCAAGAAGAGAAATATTTAATCTCTAGGTACTTGAGACAGTTACCTCTACCTCCTCCCTCAGGGAAAAAACACCTCGATGAGTGAGGGAAAGAGGGAGAGAGGGAGAGAGGAAGTAAAGGAGTAAGGAAAAGAGGGAAACCTTGGGAAAAATTTTGTCAAGGTCAGCAGGACGTTGTTGAGGGTATTCTTGAGCTGTATAAAAGTCAGTGGAAGCCCATAATAATTGAAATATATTGCCTGGACTAGGAGTCTTGAGGCCAAGAGTCTGATTGCTGCTATCAACTACTCTAGAATTAAGGAAGCTCGAGGGGATACTTGGATGTAATTTCCAAGTCTCATTTGGTGGGTGGTGGAGTCCTTTCTAGGATAATTCTTAATTGAATAGGTTACTGTAGATAAGTGCATGAACTTTTAGAGTTTTCAATAAGTGTTGTTGAATGAATGCTTATGAATAATGGGTATTATTAATTTTTGTAGTATCTGTATAACTATGGCCACTTAAGTAGGATAATGTTCTATGTATGTGTAAGAGAATATTGTTGGAAATTGTAATTGTTGTTACTTTGGTAGGAAGTGGTTCTTGTTCTTATTAAATTATCAAGAAGGAAGAATATTTTCTTGATTCATACATATATGAATGTCTAAGTAAAGGTTTCCTGTCAACACAATAGAAACAAGTATAACCAGGAACCTAATCAAGATAATGATGATTTCATAACGAAACTGAATAAATTCTTAATATATATATATATATATATATATATATATATATATATATATATATATATATATATATATATATATATATATATATATATATATATATATATATATATATATATATATATATATATATATATATATATATATATATATTGGATGAGGACCTGGTTAACTCCTAGAAAAACCATTAAAGGCTTGTCCAAAGGTAGTCCAACGTCCATAAACATTACAACTCAGTACCGGATGGGCACGAAGAAGGTCCTTAGCCAGGTCTCACTAACCCACTGAGCACTGTAGAGTATGATGGTTAGAAAAATAAATAAAATACATACATAAAAAATATGTAAGAAATTCATGGTGACAACATATATTTCAATATATTAAATCAAAGTTGTAATATTAACTGTAAAAAAAATCCAGAATAAGATAATGTACAACATGCATAAATATAGTTACAAGCAAATCGATAACCCTCATAATACAAAAGACAAAGGGTCGTAACCTCACAATATTATGTTTGTAAATTTCACAGGAATCAAATGAATAATCATCATTAGTATTAAAAAGGAAATTACTTGCAAACCTAGAAATGAGCACACCCCATTCATTCACACGAAGGTGTAATGATAGTCCAACTAGAAGAGAAACAATATCCATAAATAAATACTCCGTGATATAATTATATAGAAAAGTCAATAAGGGTTTCCATGATATATTTTTAACTGATAATAGAAAAAACAGTAATTAAGGTATCCCCAGTTACCATTTCCTATGAAATTTAAAACCCTAGCTAGCAAAAATTCACTAAGACTCATGGCTCGCAGCTAGTATAGTGTGTCATCTTCTGAAAAATTGTTATGCCGAGGTAGAGAAGAGGGTATAGCACCTGGAAAGACAAAGGAACTACATCAGCCATTTGTAGGTTCCACATGAGAGGAAACATCTAGAGTGTCACGATCTTACCTGTGAAAATCCAAAACCTAATTTGTAAGCGAAAGTCGATGCAACAGGAAAAAAAAACTAGTTTGAGAGAAAATAAACAAAGGGATAAGTGCTATACCTAGTGAGGTCATGAAATCCTCCATTGAATCATTGGAACACTATAAAAACCCCATTAGTTAATCTAAGGTCACTAGAAATAAAAATAAAACCTCATGACCTAGTGAATGGCTATGAATACTGGGTTGTAGGTCACCTAGCACATGGCACCACTAGTTGTTGCAACCGGAACCTCATTTCCACCTAGACAAGAAAATCCATAGGAGTTAAGACACTAGTGTAGTAGAGAGGACAAACCTAAGCATCAACTATTTTAGACAAAACATGGGGTATTTTAGCCAAAACATTAAAGCTAGTTGCAAAGCTCAAAAACTCTCCAAGAAACGACAAAATAGCGGACTAAGCCATCATCGAAAGCAATTTCATTACTTGAACTGCTTAAAGCTGATCTCCACCATAGGATTAACCCTAGTAGAATCACCCAAGTGTCCAAGGGATTGGAAAATTCATCTATCGAGAAAGTTCTATGGACACGAGGCCCAAATGAAAAAACCTTTGGTTAATAAAACAATAAGGTCCAGTACAATGCCTAGAGAAAACCTTGAACTCTTCTAGAAACGTGTGCCATGGTTTGGATAATTAATTGCTGGAATAGCATATGTCAAGTACCATTGATAATTCATCCAAAGGTCTAGTGGGTAACCTTTAGGTCTCATAGCTTGACTTGAAATATTTAATTATGTGTTGCTTTTTTTATTATTACTATTTATGTATGTGGAATGTTAATGCATGTGACATATAGCTAGCACAACCATATAATTTAAATGTTTGGTAAATTTTCATAGGAATTAGTCCATGATGATCATCAAAACACTTAAGTCATGCTACATCTCATATTGTTAAAATTCAAAAATCATAAAAATGAACTAAATGATAACTTTATTTTAAATTATTATTAATGATAAAAGGAGTTAATATATAAGTTAAATATATACACATTAAAAAAACATGTAACAAAATTCCTAACGATGGAAATTTACCCACTTTACCATGGAGATTTTACCATGTGCCAGTACCAAGACTTATCAATACCACATGCCCAAAAAACATAATTCATTTCATATGAAACTTGTTCTTATAACATTTTTTTAATTTATAGATTTAATTAAAATAAGGATTTGTATTGAAAATGAATGGGTGCATTGTTAAGGAAATCCATGGGGAAAGGTCATCATTTTGAATCCTCTGTGGGTGTTTACCCCACAGAAAAAACAAATAAATAAATAAATTTACTCCTGAATGGGGAATTTCTAAGGAAAAAGAGGGATGTTGGGGGAGTGTGTTTTTAAGGAAAGACAGGGTGTGGTGGATGCCACCATCCATGCTAGCCAAGTGGCCTGTGTACATGGAAGCATGCCCCTATAAGAGAATACATGCTAGTCAAGTTATTACCACCTCACTTGAGGCAAGAGGTAGGCTAGATCCTTGATCCCAAGGCCATGCATCACAGAGGCCTTGATGAGTCGTTGTTTTATTTTGATGACCATTTCCTCACATGGGATATGAGTGGTACTTATGCTATTATAAATATAGCTTTCCTTCTCGTTGAGGCCTATCTAAATTGTAATAGGAGATAGTCCACTCTATAGTCAATTGATCCATCCTCAACTTAGATATTTCTCAATGGGGTGTTTTTCTTACCCATCTAAGTGAAGACTAGCCAATTCTTGTCACAAATTCCATTACCATTATCGGTATCTAGAGTCTAAATCGCATTATTAAACATCTTCAACATCACTAGGACACTTTCCTCTTGCCCCTTGGTTTGCAGGTTAGGGGTTGTTGTTTCTATTTCTAAGTTTATCAATATTGCATGTAGGTTACAACATTAGGTTATGCATGGGTGGAAACAACAAGTTTTACTCCACGTCCTTTGGAAGTCAAACTCCTATAGTATTTCCGAGCTTGAAAATTGCAAGACTTCATATGTTTTCTTACTCAATTTTTGTCCTTACATTCAAAATTGCAGTTAATTTATTCTTGGCATGCTCTTTCTATGATGATATACACATTTTTCTTTACTCATCTCTAATGCTCAAAACCCTTTCTGCCTCCACTAGTATTCCTATATTTGTCTCTACTCCTTAGCTAGTGGGCCCATTCCTCTTGGTTCCATCCTCCCTTGTTGGTTCACCTTCTACTTGTATCCATCTCCACACTATATCTATTCTCCCTTGGATAATTGTCAACCTTTCATTCCCCCTCTCCTATTTTTCTTTTCCTTATTACTTGTGTGCCCCTCCCCTCCCTTACGTGGCTCTTTTCCCTGAGGTAAATTCCCACATGTATGCCTTTTCTTATATCCTTCTCAACATCGATGTTTGGTTCAAAGTCATTCCTCAACATCGAACACACATCCACCGAGTTCCCACCTACTACTCAGAGTGAACCACTCGAGGACATACACATGTGCATCATTGGCTTTAAGAATTCATTGATCGGTTTTGGGACCTCAACCTAGATCCCATCTAAGACGAACCTACCCACATGGAAAGGTAAGGAGCCTCCCATCGACAATAACTTTTAGAGAAAAAAAAATTGGTGGATCTAGCTAACTAGGTACCCAATGTTGGGCATACCTAGGGTTGGTTTAAACAATACATGCATACCATTGATTTGTATTTCCATTTGGAGTTTCTTCTTAGAAGAATTTTGTTAGATCATTTTGCACATGCATTTGACATCTAATACTCCCTAAAGCACCTCCATCGACATCTTTGGAACATCGACCAATGGATGAGCTACATTGAGCACAATCTAGGCCTTCCTCCCCTAGCTAGTAGCACCCCCTACAAAATTGACTCTTCGGCTTATTTTTTCTATGCTCATGGATTTTCTTTTGGATTATATAACTCTACCTCTAGGATAATCTTGCATATTTTTTAATATATACACTCTCTACTCAATTTTGTAATGCATGATCTCACTTGCCTCTTTTCAAAGAGTGAAATTTTGGCTATGGTTCAATCTCGTTAGTAAAATAATGACCTCACATCACTTGAATACGAATGTAAATCATAGTTTGGAAGAAAATACAATGTTTATCCCACAAAAGAAAAGGCCATAACCTAATTGAAAAAAAGGGAAATACTATTTTGAAGGTAAATCTCAATCTTTGATTTGTGAATACTGCTATGAATATTCTATAATATTCCATAGAGGTTAAATCCATACTATCCACCTAATAATGATTGAAAATAAAATTAAAACTCTTGAAGCCCTTTTCCAAAATAGATAGACCTATTGGCATAAATAATAGCTTATAATAATAGATTTAGAATTTAGTTACTTTTAATGTTTTTTAATCTTAGCAATGTGAGATGTATCATGTGGTATGTAGTTTTATGCTTATTGTTATTTACAAGCCATTTGGTTTAGATGATTATGATAGTTTCATATTGTTTTATAATTATTTTAGAATGTTTTTATCATTGAATTTGTATTTCCTCTTTGTATAGATAAAATTATAAAGTGTAAGTGGTAATTTTATTATAAACTTGTAAAATAAAAATAACTTAGTACATTTTTTTGTTATAACATAAGAAGAAAGTCCTCTTTCGTTATAAGAAGGGAATTTTCTTCAAGAATCTCACTACTCCTATTATTTTATGTGGTTGTGAAGTTTGGCATTGCAATACGTTTATAAAAAGTATGAAAAAAGATAGAGTAAATTGAAAAACATCCTATAGGTTATAATTTGAAAATTGAAGACAATTCACCCATTGACAACTCAAAAATCAAAGGTCTAATGATGTCAATTCTTGGTTTAATGGTTGAAAATAAAGGGTAGGATCACTACATAGAATAATAATAATAATAATAATAATAATTTAAAGAGAAATTTTGGTCATATAAAAAAATAAAAAGCTAATAAAGGTGGTCAGTCCTCATGCAGCAACTCAAAAGCATATTTTTGTTTTCACTAGCTTATAAAAAAGAAAAATAATATTGATTAAATAAGAAAACACCCTAACAAACTCCATAATGAAACAAAAATTCCCAATGTGTCCTCCACTACACACTAACATGGTTGAAAATAACAACATTTATTTTCCAACATCTTGTGCATAACCAATTTAAATCACAATTTCAAAGTATTTGTTAATACACCATCTCCCAAATCTTTTAACTCGTGACTATTTTGGTCATTTAGAAAGGATTTCGAATGTGTGTATGTGTGTGTGTGTGTGTATAACAAATAATTTTAAGGATATTCCATTTATAGTGGCTTGAGAAATATCATTGGTTGGACAAGGACTTTTAAGTGTTTTCCACTAATAGTGGCTTGGAGGATATGGTTGGATAGGAACCCCTTTATTTTTAAAGAAAAATATATTAAGTGTGCAACCAGTGGGCTTAGCATATCAAGTTATTTTCTAAGAGATGAGGAAGGAAACTTGGTGAGGGTAGTGTATATAGAACAATCTATTTTTAATGGGGTGTCACAAGAAGATTTTATTATATGTAAAGTTTTTTGGTTTTTTTTTGGGGGGTGGGAGGGGGCGGGGGTGATATGTGGGGAGGAAGGGTTCTCTTCTTTAGAGAGGAATTGGGAGAGGAGTCAAATGATTATGCAAAAATGGTGGCACTAAAATTAGTATTGTTGATAAGAAATGAAAAAAGAATTTATAATTTATAGGTGTTTGGTGATTTTCAACTTGTTATCAAATGGCTAAAATATGAGAAAAGATGTCACAATGTGTTTCTAAATTGAATCTTGGAAGAGGTTAAAATTTTGCGAGTGAGTTTAAGTCATATTACTCTTCAACATGTGTACAAGGAGAGAAATGTGGAAGTTGATGGTTTATCCAAAGCTAGAATTTTATTCTCATGCAACAAGGTACTTTTAGAATATTATCACCATCATTTTCATAAAGTAATGGTGGGAGAAGGAGACACTCTTTTATATACTAAAACCTTAATTTTTAGTAATTTTGATCTTACTATTTACTATATTTTTAGATATTAAATTCATATCCCAACATATTTTTAGATATTAAATTCATATCCCCAATATGGAAAGGAACACATTAGAAATATGAGTGGTTAAGTGTAGTTTTTTCTTGGTTTTCTAGATCTACTGGAGATGAGAAAGGGTATATTGATATCCATACATTTCTTCTATAAATATTTGGAATGCCCCAACTAAGGTAAGTTAACAAAAGAATACTTGAAAAAACATGTGAAGAATGTATTTTTCTAACTTTTCTACATAACTAATGAAATTATGTTTTTTCTAAGGATAATAAATCCATTATGCTTCTAAAGGTTTACTAAATAAAATTTGGTCTTATTAAATGTTAACCATCATAGTTAAAGGATCCTAGCTCGAGTGGTTTGGTGAAAATTTTGTTTCCGCAACTAGGTGGGCTTCAAAGACATGTTGTAATGAGCTCATTTTTGGCATTTATGAAATAGTTGTATCTAGTGTAATAGTGTTGAATTCTCTAAAAATTCATATTCTAGTTTAACAAAAAAAAACTAATCACTATTACTATTAATTTCTAATATTTTTAAATAATAATAATAAAATAAATATATTTAAATTATAACATTTTTTAATATTTTTAAATAATAGTAATAAATTAAATATATTTAAATAAAAAATTTAAGTAAATATTCTATATACCAATATAATTTATTTATTTATTAAATATCTGTTATTGAAATTAATATTTATAAATATTATGTCAATTAATAATATTTTACATACCATATAAAACATTATTTTATATATATATATATATATATATATATATATATTTAATTTAAAAAATAATCTTTATATTCTAAAAAAATATCACATAGGCTTCCTAGTGGACTCATAAAAAAATTAGTGTCTTTCATCTTTAGGGATTTTCATTTTACTTTTCCCGATAAAGCCTACTTGCATATCATTCAAATTATTATTAGATACGAGTGATATCATTTCTCCCGTTGAAAACACACCATGAAACAACACGTTGACATTTACCTCACCAACTAAAAATTAATGACGGAAAAAGAGAGTTCACGTTCTTGGTCTCTGGCCCATCATAGAACTCATAAATAACGAAAGAATATCTTGGACACTAGTTCTTTCCAGAGTTTTTCATTAATTCATAGAGGATGCAAGAGAAGGAAGACCATACCAATTCTCGAAAGAGATTGCAAATTTGAGACAATAGCAAGTGGACATTACCTAAATCCATTTTGGCTTTGTTTATTGGCCATTTTATGACAACTTGGGAATCCCCTCACACTTGAATATGATTTTATCTTTGAGTAATAGTAAAGTGTATCGATGCATATACTATGAATTCTTTCTTCGAGTTAAATCGATGGCCAAGAGCATATCATAGATGATAATAATGAATGTGGTTAAAGAAAAAACAACATCGACTTCACATTTTAGGTAGACTTGGCTAGCCTCATCAATGAAGTCTTGAAGTCTTAAAGGATATCATAGTTCAAAGATGACATAAGAGACACTCCTGCTTTCTTCCTAACTACCTTGACTTGAAAGAGCTTGTCTCATAAAGCAAGATGACATAAGAGACACCCCTGCTTTCTTCCTAACTACCTTGGCTTGAATGAGCTTGTCCCATGAATCAACCATGTTGGATGATCACTAAATAAAGCATACAAAGTGATGTGGGAATGAGACATAGTTATTCGCTATTATTTCCATCACAAGACCTGAACGCATAAGATTATGTTCTTCATGTTTTATGAAAATTTAAGAGTAAATTTGATTAAATCTAAGACTCGTTAATTTAAAAGACAAAAAAAATAGTATATCTCATAAAAGAGAAAAATGTGAATAGTCACATTACAACCACCTTAATTAAAAACAATACTTATGATTACCATATTTGTATAATAAATCAATATATACTTAATATCCTCACAATAATACATAAATATATAAATGATAGCATTATGAATAATGCCCTTATCATTATAAATAATATAAATGGGAAGTTTTCAAAAAATAATCTAAATTAAATTAAATTAAGTTATATATATATATATAAAATTGGAAAGAAAATATTTTAAATTTATAAATAAATAAATAAATAAAATAATTAAGTTCTAATATAACCAAAAGAAAAAGAAGAAGTTATTGTTAAAAAGCGTCCAAAAAAGTATATCTTTAAATTTAATTTTGCCAGTATTCAATCCAAGGCTTCATCCCACACTTCGAACGTAATAATGTCATGAAAATGCAACCTCTGGATCTCAAAAATATTTCCTTAAATATTGTTTTCCAAATATTAAAAGGAAGTTTGGCTTCCACATATAGCGTGTTAACATATGAAAATGTCATCTTTATATCTTTCCGTCTAGTCTACACTCTATACACGATGAAAATATTTTTATTCTAATGCAACCTCCTTTGGATTTCTGAAAACTTGAGAAGCGTAAGCATATGCCAGGCTTGGTAAAGAAGTAACCATTGTCTTGTGTATATGGTGTTCGAATCATACGAAGTAATCTGAAAAACGTTCATGGCAAAGATTTTGCATGTAAATTGGAGTCAGCCTCAAGAGATCCTCCACCTCAAATTATCACTAAAAAGGTGGAAGCAAAGGAGAGAGGAGAGTAAAAGTATATCGACTTGTCTCGCCGACACTCTGAGACACCCATCCCAAGCAATCAAAATCACGAAGCTGTGTCGGTTTTTTGTCTTGTGGTGGAGTAGAGCATGTTTTTTTGCAGTCATGATAGGAAGGCGCAAACCTTAACCCGCTATTTGCAGCTTTCGCATAAATTTGTCTTCCATTCCCCAGTTTCTTAAAGAGAGGATATTAATTTCGGCGATGGAGTCTGTGTTTGAACCTGGAGTACGCACGGAGGAGACACCTGAAGTTTCCATCGTCATCCTCTCAGGAATATTTTGGAAATTTAATTTTTGCGGAGGAGCAGAGAGTTATGACTTTCTCAAAGCTAGCGATTTTCGGGAAGTTAGCGTTGGGCATGGCGGAGCTAAGGAGTGTTTCACATATTTTTGGATTTCACAGACCTATTTGAGAGACTTAATGAGTTCTTAAACATGAAAATACATTTACCTGAGATTCCCGTCTATTCACTACCTAAAACCTTAGGTTTTACGGTGATTTACAATAAAACATAGTTACTGTTGTTTTCACGCGCCCACCAAAATTTGCTCCACCATTTTCTCCCTAGAGACTTGGGCTCTCTTTCTCTCTAACCTCTTACTCTCTAACTTCTAAAAATGAATTTTACATTCATATTTAACTCAACATACAATTTTACATTTAATTCATGATAGAGAAAAAATAATTAATATGATGTTGTTGTTGAGTGTGATTAGAATTGCGCAGGTGTTTTTAGAGTGTGAGCAATAGTTGTTGAATGAATGCTTGCCCATATCTATTTACCAAAAGTACATTAATTGCTTTAAAGTCCTCGTTGCATTTCAGAATGGTCGTCTCTCGCTTAATCCTTCCATCTTCAAACAGAGACGCAACCTGCAAAAATATGTCATTAATTGCTTTAAAATCCTTGCTGCATTTCAGAACGGTTTGTGCCTGGCTTGAGTCTTTCCATCTTCAAACAGACACGGAACCTGCAAAAATATGTCTGACAAGTATGGCTGATGTTAGGCTATTTATTGCGGTGATTGGGATTATTATTTCCAACACTCCCCCTTAATCACAATTGTCGCCATTGACAATTCCCGAACAATTTCTGAAATAAACAAAACTTTCACATGCCAATGGCTTTGTGAAGATGTCAACAAATTGTTCCTCTGACCTGCAACGCTGCAACACAATTTCATCATTGTTAATCAACTCTCCAATAAAATGATATTTAGCATCAATACGCTTGGTCCTCTTATGGAAGACAAAATTATTTGACAATGCAATTGCGGAGGTGTTGTCACAGAAAATAGTTGTCACTCCCTCTTGGTCATGAGGAAGATCCCTCAACATCCTTCTCATCCAAACTGCCTGACACGCTGCTGCTGTTGCTGCGACATATTCAGATTTCGCTGATGATAATGACACTATTGGTTGCTTCTTGGAGGCCCATGAAATGGCTCCGGAACCTAAATGAAAAACATATCCTGACGTGCTCTTTCTGTCATTAACACTTCCTACCCAATCACTATCAGTGTAACCAACCAACCCAAAATCACTTGTTGCTGTGTATAAAACGCCATACTATTTTGTCCCATTAACATACCTTAGAATCCTTTTCGCTACTTGCCAATGTGTCTCCTTGGGTGTCTCCATGAACATTGACACCAAACTTACTACATACATTATATCCAGCCTAGTGGCAGTGAAATAGATCAAGCTTCCTATCGTTCTTTTGTATAATGTCGGATTGACACTACTACTGCAATATTCTTTGCCCAACTTCAACCCTATGACAGTTGTAGTGGTGAGGACTTGTTGTTCTACATTTTAAATCTCTTCAAAATTTATACCACGTACTTTGCTTGAGAGATAAAAATGCCATTTTCTGTTTGCTTCACTTCTATGCCCAAAAAATATCTTAACAATCCCAAGTTAGTAATTTCAAGTTCACTATTCATGACTTGTTTGAAATCAGTAATGAAGAAATCATCACTGCCTGTAAAAATCAAATCATCTACATATAAGACAACAATGAGAAACTTTAAATAATGAATCCATACAGGTGAGGATTGTTTTATAGATGAGAATGAGGAATGACCTGTTATAGAGTTTTGTGAACCCAACGTTTCAGACTACCAAACGTTGGGTTCACAAAACTCTATAACAGGTCATTCCTCATTCTCATCTATAAAATGAGAAACTTACCTTCACTCTCTTTGATGTAGAGAGTAGGCTCACTGTCACATTTGTCGAAACCATTGTCCAACAAGAAAGAATCTATCCTTTTGTACCATGCTCACGGTGCTTGCATCAACCCATAAAGAGCTTTCCTCAACTGATATACTTTGTCTTCTTGGCCTTGAATTTCATAACTAGGTGGTTGCGTAACATACACTTCCTCTTTCAGCACTCCATTCAAGAACGCTGATTTTACGTCCATTTGATACACTCTTCATTTCTGCTGGGCGGCAATCACCACAACTGTGTGCACTGTCTCCATCCGCGTGACTGGCGTGAATGTTTCCACATAATCTATTCCATGTTGTTGCTTGTATCCTTTGGCAACTAGTCTTGCTTTGTGCCTTTCAATCTTTCCCTCAATGTTTCTTTTGGTCTTATACGCCCACTAAACTCCAATAACATGTTTTCCTTTTGAAAGGCTCACTAACTCCCATGCGTCATTCCTTTCTATTGCTTCTATTTCTTCCTCCATTGCCACAACCGATTTTTCTTCTTTCACTGCATCCTCAAAGTGGATTGGGTCATCTACATGACAAAATAATGCAAATAAGGAATTCAGACCAACGCTACTATCAACTTCATCTTGCTCATAAATTTCATTTAAATTTCTGAATTTTGGTCTTCTTGTGCTTGTTGAAGATGGGCTTGATATGTCACTTGGTGTCACGCTTCACGGTGTGCTTGGAGAAGCACTTGCTTGGCTGCACAACACTGTCCTATTATTTGTTGATGGTGTTGCTTGCTGCCTGCTTTATTGCACTTGAATAGGAGTAGAGGGAGTCATTGTTGAGGAATTACTTGCCGTTGTTAATTCCTCTTTATCCTCATGTGGTATGCACGCTTTGACATTCACTGTCTTTTCTAAACTTCCCAATGATGCTTCCTCTTCTATAAACTGCACATCTCTGCCAATTATGACTTTCTTGGTTGATGGATTGTAGAGCTTGTATGCCTTGGATTCATCACTGTATCCAACAAATATACATTTCTCCCCCTCGTTGTCCAAATTCTCCCTTAACTCATTTGGGACATGTGTATACGCCACACATCCTAAAACTCTCATGTGAGTGACATTTTGTTTTCTTCCACTCCATGTCTCTTAAGGAATAATGTTCTAGACGTTTTTGGTTGGACATCTATTCAAGATATATGCTACAAAAGCGACAACTTCAACCCAATAGTCATTTGGCAAATGCTTCTCCTTCAACATACTCATTTCCATCTCCATAATGGTCATGTTCTTCCTTTCTGCCACAACATTTTGCTGAGGTGTATACCTTGTTGTAAATTGCTTGTGAATTCCATGCTCCTTGAAAAATCAAAGGAAATCATTTGAGATATATTCGCCACCTCTGTTAGTCCTAAGGACTTAGATGTAGTATCCACTTTGATTTTCAACAAGAGCCTTGTATTAGCGAAAGTGCTCAAACACTTCACTTTTCTGTTTTAGGAAAAAGACCCATGTCTTTCTTGTATAGTCATCTATGAAGGTCAATATGTAGTGGCTACCACCAATTGATGGTGTCTGCATTGGTCCACATAAATCTGAGTGGACAGTCTCCAAAAGTGCCTTTTCCCTCACTGACTTTCCTACTAGAAATGTCTATCTATGTTGCTTGCCCAAGATACATCCTTCACATTTGCTGTCTGGTTTTTCTATGAGTGGTAAACCCTTCACCATGTCTTTCCTATGCAACAAATTCAAACCTCCAAAGTTGAGATGTCCAAATCTCAAGTGCCATAACTAGTTTTCATCTTTTACCTCTGCTTGAAATTTTACTTGTGTGACAACTGCTTCTTTTGTTCCATCTTCTTGTGAGTTCATATATAGTTTTGCTTGTGCACATTCTTTCTGCAAATTTGATATTATTTTTAGGGGAAACATTCTATTGTATGTCATCTGAACCTTTGCAATCAGCGCTCTGCTTGGAGGCCTACCCATAATTGTGCACACATCATTTTTGAAGAAGACATTGTAGCCTTTCTGCATGAGTTGTCCAATGCTCATGAGATTATGTTTTAGACCGGGGACAAAGTAAACATCTGAGATGTATTTCTTCTCCCCCTTCTTTGTTAGGATATTAACTCTTCCTTTTTCCATGACAGAGACTTTGCTATCAGTCCCTAATGTCACTTCAGATTTCACACTTTCATCTAGATTAGAGAAAATTTCTATGTTTCTTGACATGTGGTTGTTACACCCTGAATCTAGATACCATATATTACTTTGTTTTTCTTGTGCTACATTACAAGCTTAAAAAATGCTATCATGGTTTTGATTTTCTCTTGTGAAATTTACACTTGGTTTGTTACTAATGTCATATTGCTTCTTTCTACATTCATTTGCATAACGACCATACTTCTTACAGTAATGACATTGAACTTGATATTTATCATACCTCTGACCCTGTGCTTGATTTTGGCTTAGGTCTTGACTTGGATTTTGATTGTTGCCTCTTCCATTTGAGCTTGAAGTGCTACTTCTTCCACCTCTGTGTGGGCTTCTTCCTCTTCCTCTAGCATATGATCTTCCTCCACCTCGACCTTGACCAAATGATACTTGTGTCTTGAAGGCATTCTCTAATGAGGAGCTTGCTACTTTGTTCAGTCTATGTTTATGAGAAATAAATGATGCATTAAGCTCATCCACTGAGAACTATGAGTGATACTTTGTCTCTTCTATGGCCACAACAATGGCCTCAAACTTGTTTGCAAACTTCTCAAAACTTTCTCAACTATTATTCTTTCCTCAAGTGTCTCACCATGAGACCTGATTTGAATAACCATCCCACTTACATGTGTAAAAAAAAAAGTCTGTATTCTGAGGCTCTTTCATACAAATTGTTTCAAAATATCTCCTCAACATTTTCAGCTTTGCTATTTTGACTTTTTCCATGCCTTCGTAGGTTGTCTGGAGAGTGTCCCATGCTTGATTGGACTTTTTTGTTGCTACAACCCTTGGGAAAATACTTTCATGAACTGCTTAAAAAATATAAAATAGGGATTTTGAATCCTTCTTCCTGTTGTCCCTTAACAAATCTCTTTCTTGTTGAGATAAAGCATTGTATGCTGCTGCATCCGCTAGTTTTTGAAAACCATTCTCCACCAAATACCAAATGTCTTGAGAAGAAAACAGGGCCTTCATTGTAATAGCCCAATAATCATAATTTTTTCCATTAGACTGAGGTATTTGAGGATTAGTCAAGCTTGTGCTTGATGTTGCCATTTCTGAGCGTAAAAAACTTTCTACCTACTGGTAAAAATGCTAAAAACAATCTGCCTTCAAACCAATTCTTACTGCTAGTAAAAACACTTGTTTTTACACTAACAATATTTAACCCGCTCCAATACCATGTTAGAAATATTTAGGAAATAGCTAGCTTCGTGCACCGCGGAGCTGATTTCGTGCAGCTATCTTCTCGCACTACGGAGCTATTTCACAGACTTGGATTTCACTTCGCTATTTCAGAGACTTAATGAATAATATTCACTCATGGCAAAAATAACAAAGTCGGTTTGGAGTTACACATTAAAACTTAGTATTGAGTTCTTAAACATGAAAATACATTTACGTGAGACTGTGGCTCATTCAAAAAGTAGAACAAAGGTTTTACGGTGATTACACTTACGCAGAATAACACACAGTGAAACACAGTAACTGTTGTTTTCACACGCCCACCAAAATTTGCTCCACCATTTTCTCCCCAGAGACTTGCGTTCTCTTTCTCTCTAACCTCTTACTATCTAACTTCTAAAAATTAATTTTACATTCATATTTAACTCAACATACAATTTTACATTTAATTCATGACAGAGCAAAAATAATTAATATGATGATGTTGTTGAGTGTGATCAGAATCAGGCAGGTGTTTCTGGAGTCTAGGCAATAGTCTCTGAGTGAATGCTTGCCCATATCTATTTACCAAAAGTACATTAACTGCTTTAAATTCCTTGTTGCGTTTCAGAATGGTTCGAACCTGGCTTCAGTCCTTCCATCTTCAAACAAAGACGCAACCTGAAAAAATACGGCTGACAAGTATCACTACTATCATGTTGTTTATTGCGGTGGTTGGGATTATTATTTCCAACACATCATCCTAGGTACGTCATTCCCATCAATATCTATAGTTATACATTTTCTTCCGTTTTTATGAAATCTACAATGCGTTGATTCTATGTGTTTGTACAATATTTTTTGAGATGATTGAATCAATATGATTTATATGTGTAGGATTTAGGAAATAAAATTTGAAAGTGTAGGTGGATAAACCGGGAAATGTCATCATCAGCGGTGAACGTGGTGTGCAGGAAATGGAGGAAATGGAGACAGTGGGAGGAAGATTGGAGAAAATGCAAATATTCAGAAAGGTTATCGACATCCCCCACAATTTGAATAATGATGGGAACATCACAGCCAAAGTTTAGGGATCAAACATTGCATATCTCCTTTCCTTTGCATCACATCTCAAACCAACAAGGTCATGTTGTGATTCCCGCCAGTGGAAAGGTAGATCAATCCTCTCAGTCAAATAACGAGAGGCCTTGTCCCTTAGAACAACAAGATTCAATTCAGGAACAATCTGTGGTTTCTCAAGATGATCAAAGAGCAAGACATCCAGAGGCGATTCGACACAATAATGAAAGGGAAAAGGTAGTGTAGCTACGAAAGAATTGAAAGAATTGGAGCGAGGAAGAAAAACTGAGGCGCCTAAGCTTGGCTAGGACTCTACTCATGGGGAACCACAGATATAAAAAAACGAGCAGGCGGTGTCTATAAAAGCTGGTGCTGGAGAGGAATCTCAATTTATAGAATCGAAATCCAAGCAAAATGAGGAGAAGCAAGAGGAAAAAGAAGAAGAAATCGCTGAAAACAAAGACAAAGGTGAAGATGATGAATCCAATTTACCATCACCAAGTGATGAACTTCCGGAGAAACAATTTCGAATTCCTTCTTCCACAAGGTGTTCTCGATGTTTCATTAGATGTTGTAATGTTTTATAGTCATGTTGTTGTATTGTTTCATCTGTGGGTTTGTAGTATGTACCTATTTTACATATAATGGTTTTGACCATAGACCTTGATTTACATATATACAACTAGTCTGAAGATGAACGTTTAGTTCAGCTTTATGGGCATGGTATTGCATGTTTGTATCTACATCCCATTCGTCTCTCTGCTGTCTTGACAAAGAAGCAATCTTTGTGTATCAGCTATGGAGTTAGCTAATATTTTATATCAAAAATTAAAACATGGCAGTGGATTAATTGCTTTGAAAATTTTTGTTTGAGAGCAACCGCTCCAGCGCTGTGATATTTTGACGAGAAAAAAAAAAAAAATTCATTAAAATGCAAAGAGTTACATATGCGAATTACTGATATCCACCAGATTCAGAATGTGTTTATGAAAAAGCTATATGAGAGCAAAAACCAGAGATTTCTTTCTAGAGACAATGCCCCAATCACAAAGTCTTAGCAAAAACGTTTAACTATTTAAACAGACAAATAAAAAAAGTTATTTTTTATTTGCCATATATGAATTTTAAATGGAGGGAGGTTTGTTGAATTTTTTTTAATTGAGGGCATAAATTGATTCTTGAGGGAATATGCTTAGCATATGTTTAGCCTTAATGTTTATCAACGACTGTAGTGTATTATAGAGTTTGTTAAGTTGTATTGACTTTTAATAAATTTAAAAAATTAGATTCATGCCACGTGGTTCCATGCCCACCAATTTCCTAGGGATTTGAGATTATTCCAATTCTAATAAGTTCTTCCATGATAAATTCCTGATTATTATTTATAATATAACAATTTATTTTCAAATTCCATCGATTCTTGTGTTAAGATCTCCTTCATCGTGTTCGAAAATCATGTTTTGTACTCTAATCTTCTGCTCACACTGGAAGAGTGCGGGTACAAGTTGTGAATGCTATGTCTTCTTCGATTAATAACAAAATTTTACATACCATATATAATAAGGTATTTTCTTATAATCATGGCAACAACTTACTTCCCTATATGTCTTACCAGTATGTGAACATACATATAATTGTACGTTGCCGCAAGTTTCTCATAGTAGCAAATTTACAGTGAAAAACCTCTATGAGAAGTTTGGGCATTTGATATTGGATCACAAAGCACTCCCAAGAGTAATATATGTCGCCACACAAATGAGGAGTACAAGGTTTGACCAGCATATGAAAATTGATATATGTGTTTGAAATGAACCTATCATGTTTATCAACCACATTTATTAATGTGGTTGTGCTAGTTTTAGTCTAAGGCAAAAATATTTTAATACAACTTTTTATTTAAGACAATAACAATTTGACACACAAATATTTTAAAACAAAACTTTATATTTAAGACAAAAACAGTTTAAAACAAAAGTATTTTAAGACAAAATTTTATATTTAAGACAACGGACATAAGACAATGACAATTAATACAAAATTCATTTAAGAAAATTAACAATTATGACAAAACCATATCAATTTAAGACAATATTATTTAACACCTACAAAATTGGCTCCGACAGTTCGGCTTAAGTTCGCCAACTTGCAGGTACTACTGCTTTGCACCTATACCAAGGCTGCTATTTCATTTACCATTCACACAAACTTATATAAAGAAAATGATTCATTGGGCTCTTCATTTTGTGGGGGCAAGTGACTCTGAAAAATGCGACAACTTTTGCTGGCAAGATTTCAAGAACATCAATTCCTCTTCCATTCATTGGATCTCTATTGATATGATTAGAGACAACCTGTTTGTTGTTACATTTGGGAAATTCGCACAAATATTCCATAAGTGGATAAGGTATAATTATATTTTTAATTTTTGAAAATAAATATTCAAACAACATGAAATTTAATCATATCAATTTATTTCCTTTATATTATATGTTTCCTTTTTCATTAATCTTTTTTAATTAAAATATGCTAATTATATTATTTTTTAATTAATTATGAAATCAATTTCTTTCTTTTATATTATATTTTAGCTCTTTCATTAATATTTTCTAATTAAATATAAAATTAGAATATGCTAATTATATTGGTTTTTTAATCAATTAAAAATTAACATATAAATTTTTTAAAAGTTAGAATATTTTTAACTAATTTTTAAGTATTTAATTTAATGTATATTTACAAATTAAAAACCACATAAAAACAAAAAATTAATGATAATTTGATTTCAAAACAATTACAATATACATACCATAATCTAAAAATATAATAATAAATAGATTAAAAAAAAAAAATTGGTTGGCCTAACTAACTTACATGGGTTTGAACTTTGAATCACGTGCTTTTACATAATACTTCATCGCAAGGTGATTGTCGAGTTACACACCATGAGCTAATTATTTATTTATTTATTTTTATATATGTGAAATTTAAAAAAAAAAAAAAATTATCGGTAAAACTAGCTACTTATATAAGCTGGCTGCCCATGGCCACAGGAGTAACCATGGGTGACATTGACCGTTTCATGAAATTGCCGCGCAGGGCAATGTTAGCAAAAGGAACAAAATACTTGACCCTGAGAGCTATTCTAAAAACACTTTGATGGCCTGCCCAGGGGCATCTTACAACATATATATAGCCCGAGACACACTGTGACAGAAATTGACAAAGACCAGACACACTACCTCGCGCCTGCTGCGTTCGTGAAGACCGCCCGCAGGACTTGGTTCCGAGACACATGACCAACATAACAAAAACATGAGATTGAAAATTAACCAGACCCCCGAACCCAGCATGAAAGGACCCGACCTGAGAAAAGAAGACAAAAACAAGAGAGCATTGGTGTGATCTAGTCCTCGGTCTCTTCCTCCATGCTTCTGCTGCCGTCGTCTCCTTCAGCCTCGCTATCTCCCGTGGCTGGTGTACTTTGCGAAGGGGATGACTGAATATGATATAGAGTTTGGGGGTGAGGCGGCAGACTTGCACCTCCAGAAGTGCCCACAGCAGTGGATGCCTCCCCCAACAGAGCTTTTCCTTTGCCTTTCTCGGAGGGGGCTCCCAGAGTTGACGACTCCCCCAGAGGGAGTTTCCCCTTCCCCTGCCGTGCGACTTCCCCCACCAGAACCAGCGAAGACCCCTCATCATCCACCTCAGGAGTTTTAGTGAAGAGCACAGAGATGTGTGCGCTGACCCCTTCAGTGCGCTCAGAGCTGCCCAGTGAAAACACAACCGAACCGAAAGCTGGAAGACTGGGTGCCATCTCAACGGAATTGCCAACTTCCAGGATTTGCCTTGCAGGAATTGGGTTGGCTCCCCCTCGGCGATGGCAATAAACACAACAGCAATGATGGTGTAAGTTTGCTGCAGGTGGGTGGGGGAATTGTCCATTCCCATTTCCCCTCCTGCACGGCATTCTCTCCCGCATCATCGTGACTCCGGCTCCCCGAAACAGTATGCAAACACCTTCTGTCTCTTGCCACCTCCTCGATACAGCCAGACAGAGCTCCAGAGAGCGTAGACACAGGCAAAGGTGCTCAGGGGGGGACCTGTTCGCACCCCTGCACTTCGCCACTCTAATAAAACATAAACTATGAACATTCCCTGAACCACAATGTGTTGCCTTTGCCGGCCAACACTTACACTTATTCTCATGCCCGTTTCTTGATAAGTGATCCACATTGAATGCCTTACGCAGGCCTGCCATCATCTTCAGCTACTCCATTAAGGATGCTCTGGAGCGGCTCGCTTGAACCAGGAATCCGACGGCTTGGGTCATTAATAACCCCGTCCTCTTCACGTGGCAGCGAGTGCTTGTCATGTGGCACCATGCCGTTAACCTTCGAGGCACCCGCATCCGGGAACTGAGCCTCTGCAAAGATGAGGTTTTGACAATCCTGTAGCTGCTGTCCGTTAGTTATGATACTTGTATCTCCTGATAGGAGTGGATTATCAGTCTCAGTTCCTATGTTGGCAAGGAGATCCGCAACTTTGTTGCCCTCCCGTTTAGTGTGAGTGAAGGAGATGGCTCTAAAATTGTTGATCCTCTGTGCTACATCATTCATCCTTGCCTCAAGCCTCCAACTTGGCGCCACTTTTCTCGCATTCGAGCCGTTCTGTAGTCTGGTGGCTAAGTTGATCAGAATCTGGGAGTCCCCTTCGACAATCAAGGATTGAAGATTGAGAGTCTCTGCTTGCACTAAACCTTGCAATAGGCCTTCCAACTCTGCGGAATTGTTGGTGTCCCACCCAAGATTTCCAAAATAGATCCTAATGGCTTGGCCTGTAGAATCCCGAATTAATCCGCCATAGCCTGCTACCCCGGGGTTCCCTTTGGAGGCCCCATCGAAGTTTATCTTGAAGGAGTTTTTGGGAGGGGCTTCCCACTGACTGTCGTTCCTGTTGGTTGGGGAGGGAGTGTTGCGATTGAGAGAGTCAGGGGAGAGTTGTAGCTGCCAGTTGCCTAATATGTTGCGCTCGTTGTCAGTGGAGGGGAAGTCTTCCTTGGTCCAGTCCTGAAGTGCCATAGTTTCCTGAATGTTTTTATGAATTCTTCTCCAGATTTCTTCTATTGGTGAATGCTTATTTCTGAAGATTCGTTGGTTGCGTTCCTTCCAGATGTTCCAGAGGACTATACCCGGTATAATGTTCCATAGATGGTTGAGGATCTTGCAGTTGAAGGGCTGCATTGGCCAGAGTCTTAAGGAATTGACGATATCGTCCTCTCCCTTGCAGCTTTTTTGGCATCGAAAGCTGGCCTTGTCCCATAGACACTTGGCCAAAGGGCAAGTATCCAGGAGATGGTTGAGAGTTTCTTCATTCTGAGCGCAGTTCATACATATTGAAGGGCCACTGAAATTCCGTTTCCGGAGCTTGTCCCAGGTGAGAATTTTTTTGTGACTTACCAACCACAGAAAGCAGGCAATTTTTGGCCAAGGTCCCAGCTTCCAGATCTTGCTCCACACAGGGTCAGGGGGAAAGGGAAAATGACACAACAACCTGTATGCTTCTGAAGTGGAGTACGCCCCCTTAGGCAAGTAGCCCCATCTAAGAATATCCCTTCCATTATCTTGCCTTATCCTTCTTTTTTTAAGTTCAGTCGTGAGTTCCTCTTGCTGCTGAGCGCCTGAGTGGTGGAGGATCAGGTCACTCCCTTTCCATTTCCGAAAATTGTGCTCCATCTCTGTGGCCCAGAATTGATGAACTGTTTTATGATGTTGGTTTGGTTCATCAGGTATGAGGTCCGGGTGCAGATTGTCTTGAAGTTTGGGCTGCTGGTTCCAGGCATCAGTCCAAAATCTTGCTGTACGACCATTCCTAATTTCCCAAAAGCTGTGCTTTTGAATCAGCTGATAATGTTGTTTAGCCGCATTCCATATGGTGGAACCCTTTTCAGTGGGGATGAAGCGAATGAGCTCCTCTTGGGGACGGCCTCCTGCATATTTGGCTGTCCAGACTTTCCCCCAAGGCTTTTCTGGGCAGGTGATCCATTGCCACCAGATCTTGGCGTTCATTATAGAGTTGCTGTGTTCAGGATCCCGTAATCCTATACCGCCCTTTTCCTTGGGCATGCAGGCAGTGGACCACTTGACTAATGCCCATTTGCGGTTAGTGGCAGCGCTGCTCCAGAGGAAATTTCGCTGCAGATTTCTGATGCTTTTTAACACCCATTTAGGCGCTGCTAAAATAGAAAACAAATACAGAGGCATAGCCTGCAAGACTGATTTAATGAGGACAATTCGGCTAGCTAAGTTAAGGGATCTGTAAGTCCATTGAGAGAGACGATTTTCCAGCTTCTCGAGCAGGGATCGCCAAGCTGGTAGCTTAAGGGCGGAAGCCGAGAGGGGAGCACCTAAGTATTTGGAGGGCAGAGAGGCTACAGGGAAGCCCAAAATGCGGGAGACGGCAGTTTTGACTGAGGGTGGCGTGTGGAAAAAGAAAATCTGTGATTTAGCGTTGTTTATACACATACCAGAGGCTTCCGAGAAGGCTTGAAGGAGGGATTTGAGGCGACGGGCTTCTTGGGCCGAGGGGTATCCAAAAAGCATTGTGTCGTCCACAAACTGATGGTGGGAGGTGGCTGGGGAATTATGAACAGAGATGCCTTTTATCTGATGCGAGTGGAGAGCATGCTTGATGAGCCTTCCCAGTCCTTCCGCCATTAGAACGAAAAGGAAGGGGGAGAGGGGGTCGCCTTGGCGAATGCCTCTAGAAGGATTGAAGGGACGGGAGGGGAAGCCATTGACAAGAATAGAGAAATGTGTGGAGGTGATCATATTCATGATCCAACGAATCCAGGGGGCGCAGAAACCAAAGGCTTTTAGCATCTCCTGTATGTAATTCCAATTTAATTTGTCAAATGCCTTGGAGAGGTCAAGCTTGAGAAGCATACCTGATTGCTTTGAGTGCTTGAGGGAGTGAATAATTTCGTGAGAAAGCAGAATGCCGTCCATAATATGCCGCCCCTCCACATACCCTGACTGTTCCGGGGAGATGAGCCCGGGGAGAAGTGGTTTCAGGCGATTTGCTATTACTTTTGAAATTACTTTGTATATAACATTGCAAAGCGCAATGGGCCTGAATTTGTCCGGAGTGATGGAGTCCTCCTCCTTGGGAATGAGAGTTATGAAGGTAGCATTGAGAGAGGGCAAGAGCCAGCGCGTTGCCCTGGATTCTTCAACTATCTGCCAGACCTCCTCCCTTAACATATCCCAGAAGGCGTGAAAGAAGGTGGTGGAGAAGCCGTCTGGTCCTGGGGCCTTGCCTTCCTTTAGCTGCCTCATTGCATCGTCTACTTCCTGAGGTAGAATGGGCCGCATGAGGTGCTCGTTTTGTTCCTCTGAGATAAGTTTTGGTATATTGTCCGTGATTTTACTGATGGCCCTTCGCCTATCTTCTTTTTCGTCCTTATGAATCTGCTTGAAATGGTTCAGGAGTACCTCTTCAACCCCCTCATGCGTTTCCACTTTCTCTCCTGACGGTTTTTGGATGAAAGGGATTTTGTTGTGGATTCTTCTTTGCACCGTAGTTTTGTGAAAGAATTTAGTGTTGCGCTCTCCCTCCTTTAACCATCTGACCCGTGACTTTTGTTTCCAATAAATCTCCTCCTGCTTTCTTCTGTTGTCCAGCTGACTGTGTATATGGCGTTCCTGTTCCAAGCTGGCTTCAGTGTGCCCCTCCATTATAACCTGTTGGTGAAGAGTCTCCAGGTCCTGAGTGAGCTTTTGCTGGTCCTGGAAAATGTTGCCGAAGATTTCCTTGTTCCATCGTTTCAGATGGTCTTTAAGAAAGCGAAGCTTTTGCTGAAATTGATACATCTTGGATCCTTCGGGGGGAATGAAGGTGTCCCAGATGGATTTCACAAAATTTTTGAAAGAGGGATGCGTGAGCCAAAAACCTTCAAAACGAAAGGGACGTTTGAGTGTGTTACCTGGCCGTTGCCATTGAAGGGCGATTGGCCAATGGTCCGATCCCGAGTGAGCAAGGATTGCTGCAGAGAAATCCCCACCTAGGTGGACTGCATTGTCCGAAAGGAGGAAGCGGTCCAGCTTTGAGGCGATTTGATATTTGCCTGATCTTCGATTACTCCATGTGAAGGTACCGTTACAGAAAGGCATGTCGATGAGAGAGGAGGCTTGAATGAAGTTCCGGAAGTGACAGTCTTCTGGCTCCAATCTGCTCCTGCCTCCTAGCTTCTCATCAGTCTTCGTTATCATGTTGAAGTCCCCTGCCACCATCCAAAGCGGGTATCTTCTACTGTTACTGAGGGCTTCTATTGTATCAAGAAGCGCTATCTTGCTTCCCGCTTCTTGTGGGAAGTATACATTTGACAGATTACCATAGACATTGGTACCCAAGATGTGAAACGTTGCCTGGATGAGGTGATGCGATGCGTGGAAGTCTGAGAGGGATACCGCTTGCGAGTTCCAAGCAATCGCCAGGCCCCCAGAAGCACCTGAGGCATCTACAGCTACCGATCGACATCCGGGCCAGGCTTTTGAGAGAATGCTGCCTAGCGTTTCACTGTTGCACTTTGTTTCTTGGAGAAAGCACATTTGTGGTTTTTCCATTCTAATCATATGTTTTATCATCCTGAGTTTTCCGGGGCTGTTGAGCCCTCTTATATTCCATGAAACTAGCTTCATCATTAACAATTGATGGAGGGTTTGAAGTACTTTGTAAGCTGAGCACATCTGCCTGAATCTACCAGGATCTTACCTATCTCTATTGTCCTTTGCAGATCTGTCTTTCTGCCTCTTTTCTTTGGATTCTTCGAGTGCTGACTTCCGTCCCATTGGCTGTCAGGTTGTATTCCCAGTTGACTTTGGTAATAGGCTCGGGAGATAACCATTTCGAGCTTGTTGAGCGTGAGTTCTGGTATCTTGTCAAAAGCTTGTTTATTACACGCTATTTCCAGCTCTATAATGTCTAATCCGTGCAGATCAAAACTCTCGGGTTCCTCTTCCATATTTTGCACCTGATCTCCTTCTGCCTCAGGGTTTTCAAGGTTCTGAGGGCGCTCCCGCTCCGCTTCACCTTCCATTGCTTTACCGATGGCAGGGGATTCTTTCCTACTCCGCTGGTGAGAAGAGGGGGATAGGACTTGCGAGGGGGAAATAGGGGGGTTAGATCTAGTAGGAGAAGACGAGGAGGACGGATGATTTGGCGGGGCCATGGATTCATGCAAGGGGTTCTCTGGATCTTTACCCAAAATGTCAAAACTGTTCTTGGTTACTGGGCCATGGGGCTTGGAGACTTGGGGGTGAGACCCATTAGGGGGTTTTTTGTGAGGGCGCCTTCTGCTGGTGACTTTGGTGAAGCCGTCCTGAGCTGGGGAATCTGAGGAGCTTGGGTTACTAGATTGGGCATTTTGGGGACAATCTCTGAATAAATGCCCTAGGGTGTGGCATTTTCGACATCTGAAAGGAACATGCTCGTAATCAAGAGGCTGGATATATTCCTCATCCCGATGGGAAAGAGTGACTGAGTCAGGAAGGGCTTCGTTGAGGCGAATAAACACACAGATACGGGCATAGGAAATGTACTTGCGGGTCTTGGTTTCATCGGATGATCTGATATATTCTCCCACCCCATCTCCTATCCTTTTGAGAGAATCCTCCTCCCAGTATTCATCTGGGAGGGAGTATAACCTGATCCAGACAGGTGCCAGGGTTAGGTCTTCTTTGTCTGGGTTGAATCGAGGGATCCAATCCCTCAGATAGAGCCCAGCCGCGTTAAAGAAGTAAGGTCCTCCCACTAGAATACGGTGCTTGTCCTCCAGGCAATAGAAGATGGCTGTGAAGAAACCTTTTGGTCCCAGCTGGAGCGTGACATCCCCTTTCGGTTTCCATTTCGCCTTTATCCATCCGGATAGGGCTTTCTCCGTGGGCCAGAACCCTATGAACTTCCCTATGAGGGCATGATCCTGCATGAACTGTATTCTTGCTTCTATTTTGTCTCCTGGCAATTCTATGCGTGGTCTTTCCTTGGCCACTGGTCTGCAAGTGGAAGAGGTTACCTTCTGCCCTTTTTCAGGCATGTCAGAACCATTCTGATCATTCCTCTCCCCCCTTTCATCATTTTCGTTACCCGTGGTATCCTTTCGAAGATTATTTCGTGTGTGCAGAATCTCACTATCCACAGATCCGAAGACAACCCCGTGCTCCGGATCGAGCTGTGACGGGGAGGGCACTGACGCCCCCCCCAGCGGATGAGCCATATTAAGGGCCTGGTGCAACGCAGTTCTGAACACCTGGATTGAAACTATTACTGCGCAGAAGAGCTTGGCTGAGACGCTGACGGCGCCGTCGCAGAAAAACTCAGATCGCTAGCAAACCCTAGCAGAGCCGAGCCGTCCCTGTAACACTCTCATGTGTTGATAGCTATAGTCAAGGCCATGTGAAATTTTTAAAATTACTTGAACTAAAACATTGATAAAAATTTGCAAGAAACTAGATAGAATATAACTATAAAAAAATAAAATCTTTTCTCAATTATATATATATATATATATATATATATATATATATATATATATATATATATATATATATATATATATATATATATATATATATACATATATACATATATATATAAACTGTACATAAAGGAATCCAAAAAAATTAAAATACAAATTCATCAATGTATGCATTTTAAACCTTCATTTTTTCTTTCTAAATGAAAAATCAAAAATTTAATTAATGCATATGTCTTATACTCACATTTCAATTTTCTTTTCACTGTTAAACAAATATATCAAAGAGATAAATAACAATAGTTTGATTATTTATTAGATAGTATTTTAGTATTTAATTTTTTCCTTATTGTAAAAAAGCTTTCTACTAATATTGTATATATATATATATATATATATATATATATATATATATACACACACACACAAAATGTAGTTTAGTATTTTTTGATATTAGTTTATTGTTAGATATTAAGATTTTGGTAAAGATTTTCATCTAGTAACTAGAAAACCATGAATGCATTATTAAGAAATCAAGTATTATTAGTAATTGATATCAGTTCAAACTAGGGAATAATGACTATGTGATTTATCTTCCTCACTTAACATAGATATATATAAATAAATTATGAAGGAGGTTGAAAGAGTACCTCTAGCATGAATTTTAATTTAACCTAAAAATCCATTGTCATGCCCCTATAGTCACCAACATCGGAGGTTGAATTAGCACACCCAGATGGCCCATCATTATAGATTTGTGGTGCATCATGACTCATTTCATGTCATCAATTTTCTCAATATGAAACTACATGATTCCATACTACATCTCACTTTTTATATTTCACAATTATTAAAATTTATAACTTTCACACTTATTGAAGTATGTAGATAATCATTCCATACAATTATGCCTTAACATAACCAATATGAAAATGATATGAATGAAATTTATCATATAGAATCAACAACCCAACTAGCCTACCAATTGTCAAATATTCAAATGTGTTACAACCAGGTAAACTCTAGTATTATAGAGAAATTTAAAAATTATAAGATCACACAATTCATACAAACCTATCCCCAAATTTCCTATTTGATTTATTGCCATCGATCTCAACTTTGTCATAAATCAATTTTTTTCTCTTGATAGAAATAGTAAGTACTATGGTATGCTTGCAATGTGTGAAGAGTTAAGTTAAGTGAAGGAAAGAAAGTTAAGTCTAATATTAGAAGTCAAGTGAGTCAAAGTTAAAAAGGTGTTGTCCTCAACGCTTGAGTAGTTCTCTATGCTTCTATATAAATTTCTCATCCTCCCATGTGGAATCTTCAGTGGGTAAGTTCTTACACTTAATGAGATAGTCTGAAATCGATTGATCTCGTAGTTTCTGGGTTCTTGTTTTTGTGACTGCTTCAGGCTCAAATATGATATTTCCTTCTTGGTAAAGTTCTAGAAACATTGTTTGAACTGGGAGCTTGTCACCAATAACCTTCTTTAATCATCAAACATGAAAAATTGGGTGGACTCATGAAGATTCTTGCAACTCCAATTTGTATGTCATAGTACCGATCTTTTGCAACAGCTTGCAAGGACCATAGTACTTGGGTGATAATTTATTATATTTCTTAGCTTGTTTAAGGGACATTTTTATGTATGGTTTTAGCCATAAAAATACCCAATTGCCTACATCAAAACCTCTTTCACTTTGATGTTGATCTTCGCGTTGCTTCATTTGATTTTGCGCTAGAGTGAGATTATCCTTTAAGAGTTGGAGAACTTGTTGTTGATGCTCGATGTGATCTTCCACTGCTTAAGCCTTAGAATTTTATCTTAAATATGACGTGATGGATGGTGGATGATATCCATAAACTATCATAAATGGGGTAATTTTTGCTGCATTATGGAAGGAAGTGTTATACCACCTTTCAACTAGAGATAATCGTCACATTGACGATAACAAATGTGCTATGAGCTAATTGAGTACCAAGACAAGAAAATAATTCCGTTCAAAAATTTCTAGTGAAAATGGGATCTCTGTCACCAACAATAATATTTGGGTTTCCATATAGCTTTTGAATTGTTTCCATAAATGTAGTAGCAATTGTATTGGCTTTAAAAAGATGATATAATGTGCAAAAGTGTGCATACTTGTTAAGTCTATCAACTACCACCATGATGACACTCTTTTCTTCAGACTTGGATAAACCTGTGATAAAATCCATTGAGACCTCCTCCCAACACTGAGTTGGAATAGTTAAAGGTTGTAACAGACCTGAGGTTTTAATAGAAGAAAATATAAATCAAAAACTTTAAAATTAACCTCTTCAATGGGGAAAACTCCTTTACATTACATAAATGAATAATTCTTGGATGATACAAATGATAAGACCTCCTTGGGTATATATAGGAGTCTAAGGGGTCACAATATAATCAGAACTTACATAACAATAATAATGTAAGGAAACAAAAGAAAACAAAAGATAAAGAGAAATATTCCTTTGATATTGAAACCTTCACCAAGTCTTCGAAGTTGCTCATCAATGAAGTATTTGAATTAAAGAGGAGGTACAGTGAGCCAACCACTAGAAAAAAGTTTTCTAAGCTTCCTTTCTTCAAAAAGAATAACAACTCTCAACCGACTAAATCTTCTCATAGCTCTAATTCAGTGTTTAATTTGGAAAGTACATAAATGGATAAGCTTTGCACTTTTCAAATAGAACATGTCCCCATTGGAATCATAACATGACTGCTATCAGGACCAATTTCATAGATACATTGTTGGCATATGAACAACCTAAGCAGAGTGAAGAAGTAAATGAACCTTTCGTGACCGAGGAAAGTTTAGGTTTTGGACATTCAGTTAATGCATGTCACATCATGTACAATGCTGACAAGAAAAATGTTGATGAATCATCAGTGAGTGAAGCCCCTCCTCAACAAACAATTAGTCATTATAACTTAAGGAGTAAAGGACATTTCTCTGAGGAAGAGATCAAGAAGAAGTTGTTGAGAAGAATTCTTCCACCTTCTAATTTATCTCAGAACTCGCAAAACAAGTCTGGAAGTGTTCCTTCTTCAAAGAACACTTCCGCAAATAACAAAAATAATTCCACCACACCTGAAACTTTAAATAAAGCTACACCACCTGATACGTCAACACAACCCATTAAGAGTTAACGCATTGATTACAACATTGTTGAAGACATCATAAGAGCTTGTGTCAACATCTCAATCTTTGAGCTCATGAAGATTAGGGGACAAAGAGAACTAATTATGCAATCACCCTTATCACACTCTTCAGTAGGTAAGGAAGTTTTTTCTTCTCAAGTTATGTTTAGTATCTCTCGTGATATTATTGAGTTTGTAGTACATGTTGTCAATTTAAATTCTAACGCTCTCTACCCCCCATTTGTTTTCACGTTTGAAATATTTAATTATAATGCCCATAATTTTTTAGTTGATTCTAGTTCATCCGCGAATGTTATACCATTATTTGTTGTTAAGAAAATTAATGCTAAATGGGAAATGATTGATGCAGAAATCATATATATGAGCATATCATTATTCCAGCCAATTGGTGAACTTAATAATGTTATCATTCATTTGTCATCAGATCATAGAATTCACTAGTGCATAAACATTGTTAAGTGGACATTCCTGAAGCTTGGGGTTTACTTTTGAGTAGAGATTGGTCCAGAAAGATGTAAGGGTTTTTCTCAACTGATTGGACACATTTATTGCTTCTGTATAAGGGAAGAAAAATCATATTTGAGTGGAAAGTGAGCCCTATATGAAATATATCATGACACCACTTAAGGGACAAAACGAACTCGTTGGCTTTGCAGATGCTATTTTCAAAAATTATTTTCTAGAAGTAGATCATGGATGTTATCTAGCATAGCCTTCACCCATCCCACCAGATACATAATTGGAACTCCTTCCTTGAAATCCAACTGGTACAAATGACTCTTGTGATATAAAGGTAAATAGTAACAATGTAGGAACTAACTCCAGTACTGCTAACATTTGGAAATTATATTTTGATGGTTAAAAGACACATGAGGGTTCTGGAGCTGGTTGTATTTTAATGTACCCGCAAAAGAACAAACTTTTAATCACTTGTCACTTGGAATTTGACTGCACTAACAATTTTCTTGAATATGAAATAATTCTAGGTTTAAAGAAATCCATCAACCTCAAAGTTGAAGTGGTCAAAGAAAAATGTGACTCATAAATTGTTGGACTAATCAACACAGGAACTACATTCCAAAGAGTCATGGACCTTGCATTCCACAGTTTGATTGGGAAAAGCGTTGCGGTGTACTTAGATGATATGACAATGTTTTCAAAGAAAATATCCAATCACTTGCGTCATCTGAAGCATATTTTCGAGTGATGTTGTGAAGATGGGATATATTTAAATCCTAAGAAGAGCATATTTGAAGTGTCCAAGGGGAATATCTTGGGCCATATTTTCACAAAAAGTGGGATTAAAGTGGACCCATAAAGGGTCAAAGCTATCGCTCTGATTCCCCTCCTGGTCAACAAGAAGGTTATGCAGTCCTTCTTAGGGGAAATCACTTTCCTCTTGTTGATGTTTGAAAATGGCCTCATCAACATTAGGGAAGGCCACGGGGCCAGAGTCTCAAATTAGACTCCTATCCCTTTGTACAATGGCTCCAACTAGTTCAAATGGGTCCATTTAACCCTTATCTTTCCATGTTATCTTATGATTTATCTACTACTCATCAACAAAAAAAGAGCAATCAGATCGGCCCTCTTGCTATACACATGCAAGCAAAAAGATAGTTAAGATGACTTAAGGGCTTAGGTAGGCCACATCTAAATTTCTCCCTTGTGCGAGGGCAATTTTAAAATGAAAGCTTTAATCGAAATGCAGATATATTCTAAGATGTAAGAAAGAAGCTAATCCTATCTCAAATTGAAAAAGGATAGCCTTCTCTCGATTCGAGAGAAGATGAACTAACTAACTAGGGGAAGAGGAATGTTTATATAATTATTGAATTCATTTTATTTTTTTCATTAATTTAAAAACTATTTCATTTAATTAATGAAAGAGAAAACAAAATGGGAATGTATTTAAATAATAACTAGTTACTGCTCATCAAATTGTGGGAATGTATTTAAATAATAATTAGTTATTTCTCATCACATTCCTATTTCAATGAATTCGTATTAATTATAATTATGTTATTCTCCTCAAAGGTAGCTCCTACAGAACTTCCATAGCATCAAACAATCAATATGACAATATAGTTCAATATCAGAATGCAATACACTATTTAGAACAAAAATAAAAATCAATTACAAAATTTTTGGTAATAACAGATTAACTTACAATCCAAACAAGAGTGCATTGGAATGAAAATTTATTAAAATCGTACTAGAAATTCATTACAAATTTTGCAATCAATGAACAACTTCAACTCATTGAATAAATTGCTTAAAGTAGTGAAAAACAATCTTCTCTTCGAGAACTCAAAATTCTCTATCTATCCATAATTCAACTCCGAGTATATTATAGAAGTGCAAATGCACAACAACAAAAATCACAAAATTTTCCTGAAATACCTCAGATATGAAGTTTTCCCCACCTACAACTAATAATTCCTTATATTAGTGCTTCAGAATTAACTAGTTGCACATAAGAGAAACCATTTTCCTCATTCTTAAAACTGATATTTAATAATTACAAGAATCTCTAACAATGGATAACTGTTGAGAGTAGTTTTCCAAATCATGAATTAGAGCTGCAAATTCTCCATTTTTCTCTTTGCTAGTCTCTTTCAATTTCTCCAAAATGTCTCAATTTGAACTTCTCCAACTGATCTCCTGCTACAAACCAATCAAAATAAAAAATTAAAGCAAATTTCTTTCACAAAATATTTAAAATCAAACAATTATTATTTCAACAAATTGCTAAATTAAAAATAAATTAAAATCCAAAGAGTTTCCAATATGTGACTGCTTCAAATAGTCTGATTATCTTTTCAACAATGATGGAGAACGAATTAGTAATATTAGTTTTCTCAAGCCAATGAAATTTTCCCGAATCAAATTAAGAAAAATAATTGTTGTTGCAAATTCATTATTTTATCTTCTACCGAATTTTTGGTTCATTAAATTATTAAATATTCTAAACTTATCATTCCCATATTATTCTCCCTGGACATAGATTTTCAACGAGCTACTGTGAGTTTCATTTGGCCAAATAAATATTGAGATATTTCTTTTCAAAGCCAGAGTGTCAAAACTGTCAGAATTCTGAAAAATGGTTGCCTCGGCCGAAATTAGGCGACTTTAATTAAAAATTATAATTTTAAATTATCTGTATAATAATAATTAAAAAAATTTATTTAATTACAATTATTATATTAATTAATTATATACAAATCAAATTTTATTTTTTTTAACTAAATTAAATATTAAAAATTATATTATAAACAAATATTAATAAAATATTAAAATATGGGTGAGTGGATTTTTGGGAACTTTTTTCTAATAATCCCGAAATTAATAAGGAGGGCGACTTTTATTATGCATGAAGTGGAGGAGAGGGATTCATAAGGTGGATGAGAGCTGAGGTTTTCAGGAGTTATAAGGAGGGTTGTAAGGTGGGAGGTATAATGGATATCGGGGCTCATAAGTAAGGAGATTTTGGAGGTGAATTTAAAAAGGAGTTACGAGGTGAAAGGGTTCCAAGCTCCCAACATCCCAAGGAGTGACGGATATATCAGGTGTGGGAAATCAGAGTGATAAGGAGGTCTCGAGGGTATGGATTTTGGGAGGATGATTTTGGAGGGTGTTTTAAAATAAGTTACAAAGTTTTAGAGACTGAAATCCGAAAGAGGTGATGAGGAAGAGGGAAGAGGTGATGAGGAAGAGGAAAAATGAAGTGAGAGTTATAAGGGATTTCGGAAGTAGGGGATCTCAGAGGTTTTTATAAGAAGTTACAAGAAATGTATGTTACGAGGGGAGAAGAGAGGAGAGGAAAGTGAAGTGAGGTGAGGGGCCTCCTTCCCTCATATATATATATATATTACATCCACTTATGAAATATTACTCGTTGGATTTTGGATCTATTTAAATTGGAATTAAAATAAACTATCGAAATTTGAAAAAAGAAATCATTTATAATTTTAATTGTTATACAATTTTGGTTGCATTTGTTCTGTAGGATTGTTAATAAAATAAAAATTAATTAGAATTAATAAAAATCAATATTTATAATTAAAACTAATTAATTTACAAAAATTGAAATAATATACAGTTTGTACTTTTCTTAGCTCACATGGTAAAAATTACCTAACTTCATATAAACACCATTTGTAAACCATGAGTCCAAATGAGACGAAATGAGAACCAATGGAAAGATAGAAAAAAATTGAGTGCAATGAAGCAATCAGAGTGGAAATCTGAAGAAAACAAACAACTTGCAAAAAAGTTGCACATTTAAGAAAAAAGGCAATATAACCAAAATTTATTTAAAGGGTCCCCATTATTATTATGAGATAATAAGTTAAAAATGGCGGTGTTGTGATTTCACCACAACATCTCTACAAGCTCATCTCTAACTATGCACAAATAGTAAAACCAAATTAGAAGAGATGATTAAGAAGGATGCAACTTATAAGTGGGATAAGAGGGAAAAGGATGCCTTCGCCTGTATCAAGAAAGCAATATTTGAAGCTCCAACACTATATAGTCCAAATTTCGGCAAGGATTTCATGTTCTATACTTTCTCTTTTGATACTTCTCTTACAATAATTCTCACACAAAAGTATGATTAAGGTAATGAGCGACACATATCATTCTCGAGTGCTAGCTTGCAAGGAACTAAGTTAAACTAACCTCCCATTGATAAGAAAGTGTATGCGGTGTACAAGGTTGTGAAATATTTCAGGCCATACCTTCTAAAAAATCATGTTACCATCTTTGTACCCCACCTCTCACCTAGCAATCAAATCATTGTTTGTTCAACAAGGGCTAGGTGAAAGAAGGGCGAACTGGATTACAATCTTGATGAGTATGAACTTGGATTTAAGCTAGTTCACACTATAAAAGGCCATGGTCTATGCCAAATTGGGACAAAATCAATTAAAAAAACAAAAGAAGATTCTTCTGTTTGGGAGCAGGAAATTGAAATGTATAACATTGAACAAGCAACCCCCACTAATGCATCTACCTCTTGGTACAAAGATGTACGACAATATCTTTACCATGGTACCTTTCCATCACACTTATCAACATGACAAAATAGGGTATTCGGATTAAAGCTCTATCATATCAGTTGGTACATGGACTGCATTTTCGAAAGCACCATAATGGGGTCATGTTTAGATGTCTAGAGGCCCCTAATTCAGAAAGAGTATTGTGTGATCTTCCCGACAAAAAAGTTGGTGCAGATTATGTGGGTGACACCACTATGCACAAGATCATTTGGTCCATTTTATATTGGCTCGCACTTTTCCAGGGTGCTCATGCTTATGCCTGCAAGTGTCCATTTTGTCAGAAATGTGTCGGTCGTGATACAATGTCACTTACCCCATTGCAACCCATAACTGTAGAAGATCCTTTTCAATAATGGGTATTGACTGTCATTGGAGAAATATTTCCACCCATTGAAGTAACATTGATACATCTTAACTATTATAGAATATTTCACAGAGCGGAGATAAGTAATTCCTCTCGAACAAGTGAATGAACAAGAAGGCAACAATTTCCTCAAGCAAAACACCATCACTAGTTTTGGCATTCAAATGTCACTTGTTATCGATAATGAAACGTATTTCTCATCGCTTAAACTTTATGATTTTGCATTAGAAAATGACATTTTTTTAAACATTCATCTAACTATTATCCACGGGGTAATGGTCTTACTGATTCAACCAATAAAACATTGATCCAGATTATCAAGAAATATTTTACTCTGAACAAAGGAGCTGGCACAATACTTTGGTGAATGATCCATCGCTTGATTGTGTTACGCCTAAACTCTCTCTGAAAACTTCTCCTTACTATATGTTGTATGGAAAAGAATCCATACTACCTCCAAACATATATCTCCTAGCCTTTCAACTCTCAACAATGTAAACTATCAAACGCGAATTGTACCGAGTACCCATTTTTTTGAGGTAGCAAAAAAATCATCCAATTTTGAAAAATGTTGACTCATAATACACCTTTCATTTTTAGCATATTTTTGACACTTTAAATTTACTTATATATCAATTATACACTTAATCTTTAAAACGTTAGTGTTTTTCATACCGTTTTTGAAAAGCGTTGATGCAACGTCAACCCCTTTTTTAGAAGACTTATTTTTGGACTTTAAATTTTCTAATGTATTAAGCGTGGATAATTGTTTTCTAAATTTAACAATTTTTGAAGTAGTTGTCTTCTTCTTCTTCCCCGACATATTTTTTTCAAGTGTTTTTCAGGTTTGTTTTTTTGTTTTTCTTTTCATTTTTTTGGTAGTGAGATCTTCATTCTTTTGCATAGTTAAAAAAAAAGGTCGATATTTTAAAGCTATGATATTCTATATATTTATATATTGTTAATTAATATTTCAATGCACATCAAATGATTTTCAATTAAAAACAATAATTTTTAATAGTTGACATAAAAATACACATTTTGAGACTTTTTTGCAAAAATGACATCTCAAATAAACAATTTTTATAAGAAAATAATAACAAAAAATGTTTATAAGATAACACTTTTTATGAATTTCATGTCAAAAAATAATAATAATCATAGGTTTTTTGAAAAAATAATGATTCACATAAAAATTGAAGTGAAAATCACATAATACAAATATTAAACTTATAACAACAATAAATGAATAGTTATTCTTCTCATAAAATCTCAAAGTCAAAATATTACAAGTATAACTAATTAGTAGTTACAAAAAATGAGCTTGATTTCCAAGCATAACTTAAATTTAATCAACAATATCACCTAATCCATACTCTATATCTTCTAGAGTTTCATTATTGTCTTCTTCCATAATATTTTATGTTTTAGTTTGGTCATTTTCCTCTTTTGATTGATCTTTGATGTCTGTGAATCTCCCAATGTATGCCTTTCAAATCATTCCATCTAATGGTGGTTGAGGTTCAACTTATATTTTTTCCAAACTTGATTCATTAAAATGCTCTTTCCCCAAACCAACTTCTTGCATTGCATATGGAAGAAATTGAAGAGCATTAATTCTTTGTTCAATAAATTTGCACTATACTGAGTCTTTTTCAATGACAATGCAATTTCTTACTTTTTGTAGGCAACATGCTAGTGTTGTACTTAATCATTAACTATAAAAGAAATACTTAGGTAAATTAGTATAAACACATAAAAATAAATAAAAAAATATATTGAAATTCAATTTTATATAATAAAGCTTACCTGATCCTTAGAATAAATCCAAACCCCAATCTCCTTCATTTGAACATAAATATATAAGATAGTTAATCAATGACTGTGGTTTTTGATAAATGTTAACAATCTCTCATTTTGTTTCTTTATCTTCATATGTTGGCTTTTTAATAATAACTTCTTGAACTAGTACTTGGCTATGACTCTTTATATCAACCTGATTCAGAAGCATAGGCTTATAGGTATCATCTTTTGGCCAACCTTCAACATGGATGAACTCACAATCAATTATAATTGGTTGATCTCTACAACCAATAAGATTGACTTTTGTCTATAACATGAAATAATAAAATTTCAACTGACTTGTACATAAATGATTTTTTTAACATTAGTCAAACATGCAATTTCAATGTCTTACCACGTAAGCTGCATCCTTGAGTTTTCGTTTCCCATGAAGCTTGCTAATAACATTGCAAATTGTGTGTGTCAATGAAATGTCACAAATCTCCAAAATGGTGATGTTGTAACTTCTAGAAATCCTGTAAACACTTTACTAAACGCTCGATAAGTATAAGGGTCACTATCATAGTCAATGTTTGGGATATTGAAACCATGAGGAATATTTGCAATAACTTGGTAATAATCCATTTTAGATATGAATTTTGCAATGTCTTCAAAATCACCTTGTATTATTTGATATTGGATAGTATCAAGTTCATTCCAAATGAAATGGGTAAGACTAGGATCAAGTTCAACTTGATTAAGATGCTTCTTTCTTAGACTTTCTATTTTAATTTTTTCAATAAAGCTTCTGAAACTATCCAGTACTCCATTTGCATCCTTTTTTTCTTTAATGAAAGAAAAATATATGTATAACCTATAAAATAAAAATAGTATACATATGAATAAAAATGAATGTGTAACTCAACATATCTTTTTAAATGTACGATAAAAATATTTTTGTGTTCATGTAGAAATTGAATCTGGGTAGTTGCATACAACATCATCCCAACTATCTCCATTCAACAATTTAACCATTTGTTCTTGCATTCTCACATAAACCTTGTGACTGAATAAATAAAGTAAAATTTTTAATATAATGATATGTATAACAAATACTAACAACAACAATATGTTATATTTAAAAGATACTTATAATCCAAAAATAAGTAAAAATAATTGAACAAAATTACTTTTGAAATTCCTCACACATTTTGTGCAATGATAATCCACCTGACTTCACACAAGATAATATTGTTTTGACAATATTTTCATCCTTCAGTTGCATTTCTCTCCAAGGTGTGATAATCATATCTTATGAAGGGAGCTTCATTTCAAGACCCGATTTACTATTGGTACATATCAATGGTTTAGACTTTTTGACCTTCTAAATTTTTATGTCAATGTTCTCCCACTTGTTGAAAATCTCATGAATCAATTCCCATATATCTCTAGTTCTAAATGCCAAATGGAAAATGTTCTTCATAACTTTGAATATTTCAAAATTTACTTTTCAACCCTTTGAATTGATTTTTTCGTCAATTTGATAACATATTTCCGTATAGCATTTCTTCCAAAAGGCCAGACTAACCTTTGTCTTATCCCAACCACATTTTTCTTCAAATTCACTATGAATAAATCTAACTCATTGGATGAAATTCATAGACATACTATACTCATTATATGTATTATGATCCCATGCCAATGAATTTTCTTATGTAGCTGTTAAACCAACATAAATGATACATTTCATTATTTCAAAATGTGGGTTATTGGGATATTCCTCCATTAATTTCCTTTTAGCTTATACATGATGGTTCCCCCCAAGTATATAGTATTTGTATTCAAAAAATCTTGACTAATTAAATGTCTCTTTGTTGGGAACTTGAATTGGCACAACAAGAAGCACATCATCAACCACATGTGCATATGGATTGTACCTTATCAATGCTTTCAAGTTGTGAACATGCAGGTGGTGTGGCTTTCTAATATGATATTTATATTTTCCTTCACTTGGCTTATAGATTTGGATGAAATTAAGTTGAAATGTATGATCAACCTCAATTAAGTTTGTCTTCATCAACTAATGTCGAATGATATTTTGTTTTGTTTTAATAATTCTGGCCTCTGAATCAGCTCTTGGTGTAATGATTCCCTGCTTCCTTTGGAGTTTTCACTAGGATATTCACTGCTACCCATGATTTTTTCAGAATGACCAACTTCCAATTTCTTGCTTCTATTGGCTATCATATTTTCTTCTACATAAGAAATCTCCTCCTCATCAACTGGAAGGGAGAAATTCGTTGGCATTTTTGTTTTTTGTCTTTTATGGCTCTTCTCCTTTCTAACATCAATTCTAGTCTCTGTTGGAAATAATACTAAGAGGGGGGTGAATCAATATTATCAGATCAATAATTTTATTTCCCAAGCAAATTTATATACACTACTTCAACTAAGTGAACTAGCATGTACATGCACCTGTACATAAAGCAACCAACGTATATGCAGAGAACTTTTGATTTAGCCAATTTATCATGCATTGAACTTTAACCAGTATATTAGAGATTTATAGACAGTGTAGTAAAAGCATAATAAAGCATCACACATAAGCAACACACATGAACACCAAGATATAAGGTGGAAACCTAATGTGGGTAAAACCCACCTGCTGCTGTCATCTCTGTCTTGTTTTAATAATAAGAAAATCTATTTACAATCTTGTACTGGTGCAGACTCAGCCCAGTACGCAAACTTCTACCTATAGAAGGTTACATCCTTCTCTCATTCTCTAGCTTCTACTGAAAGGGAGCTAGAACCCCCTAGCTCTTGTACTAGCAAATATGTTTACTAGTATGTAGGCAGCAACCTACAGAAGGCTAGGACCTTCTATCTTCCTCCAAGGACCACGTTTCATAAATTTTTAGACTGAATCCGTCAACAACATCATAACTGCAATACAATCATCAAATACATCTGCATCAACCAATCACTGAACCTCAATCATCACTTTCTGAATCAACCAATAACTAAATCAATCAATCACTTTGACAACCCATCATCATTGTAGAAAATCACAATTAATCTGATCATTCAGACACTCTCACTAGAATACAGTCACCAGAGCCCAAATCAAAACCCAGAACTCTACAACAACAAATAGAAACAACTGAAACATACTTCATAAGGTATACGCTATTTCCATGTGTCAAACTAGCATGTATACATACTTTTATCATAGCCAACTAGCTTACACATCTGCAAATATTAATTCATAATTCTGCAGCTATTCCGAACTTCAATTATACCCAGATCATAATATTTACAGAATAACACATGCGTCAGTATTTAGATCTAGAATATACATGATCAAACCACATAATGATAATTCATTTCAAGCCTTAAGATCTAGATCCATCATTAGATCTTATCCTTCATCAAGAGCTAAGGTTCATCCTTGGTTCAGATCAAGCACATCACCATAAACCAATAACGTGCGTACTAGATCTCACACTTCATCAAATATTTGATACTTGCACACATGGCCAAATGATCTTCTCCTCCTTATATATTTTTAGACCTTTCTCAATACCATGGACCAAAACCACTTAGGACCAATACCTTGGAGCAAATACCTAGAGTCAATACCTCAGACCAAATACCTTGGACCAATACCTTGGATGAAAATACCTTGGTCCAAATAACTCGACCAAAAACTTAGTTTTCCAAGATATACACGCTTTTCCTTCCGTGAAAGTGCGTGTGTACGTATTCGCTACTTGTGTTCAGTGAACTTGTGTGTATATGTAGCTTGGTCAAGGTGAATATGTGTATACCTTTCTTTCTTCATTCTTTGTATTCTGATCTGTAATTCTTTGCTATTGACATGTTGTACTGTGATCTTTCATCTGAGTGAGTTTCCATCAAGGACAATACTTGTATCATAATGCCAATAATCTCCCCCTTTGGACTTGATGGCAACAACAACACCAAGTCACTCTCCCCCTTTGACATCAAGGGCAAAGGGTGGACCAAGATAATTTCTCCCTTTGACATACATTATGTTGGTCATGCTCCCCTTGAGTACATGCTGAATTCTCTGATTGAGCTCCCCTTTTGTACATGCTGAGATGTACTGAAACCATCCATGCTCCCCCTGAGCACAAGAAAAGTCTGCAAAAAGATTTTCTAAAAGAATAACATGACTCTATAACTCAACTATGTGAGGATGACCTTCCTATCACCAATGATTCATACATACATCCATCTCCGAACCAAGTGGGGATATACCAAATTTGACTCATCCACCCAACCAAGTGGGGATATACCAATTGTTTATACATGAAAAAAACAAGAAATATTACATCATCCATCCCATGTAAAGTGGGGATACAAATTACATCATTTTTCCAAGAGGACTCATTCAAATGTATGAGAAGACATATCACACCCTAGACTTTTACATGACTTGAGCAACAAATGGTATAAATATCTGAAGCAATAGCTGGACTCAATAACCATAATGCCAATAATGCTGAATGTACGTGAAAGCTAATGCTCCCCCTGAATCGGTGCTACCTGTTAATTATTAACAGGTCAATGAACAAGGCATCTTTCTCGTTCAGATGAAAATTAATTAACAAAGCATATTAATCTTCAATATCAGTCAGAGCACCCATATCAGAGCCTACCCCACTATTTTTCTTGTCTGAAAAACATATACACTCCTTGACCCACAGAAAATATTGACACCTAATCCTTGTGATTGGGTGAATTTATGTAAATAAATAAATTAGAAATATGAACAGTCATCGGGAGATGAACTGAACAGTCCCTCCCTCATGTATATAATGAACGCCTACCTAATGGAATAGGACACACAAATCATTTTTGCCTTATGGAGTTACTTCCTGGCCTGACATGGTATCTGAGCCAGCTCCATTTTTTTTAGCTTTTATGCCCTTTGTAACTCCCTATTCTGCTCCTCTGCTCCTCTGCTCTCCATTCAAAATAGTTGTCCATACAAAGTGTTGTCTCTCCATTCAAAAACGCTGCCTGTTTATAAACATTGGTAGCCTGCTCCACACAGTCACCTGACATTCACCTGAATGCTGCTCCACGTATTCTCTGCTGAAACGTTCCTCTGCCACAACCCAGCCATATCCTCTGTAGTGTTTAGCGTAGCATCTGGACAGACCATCCGCATTCAATACATTTTTGAATGCGTTGTTACGTTGCTCTCTGGTGTCAAAAGCGCTGCATATTGCACTGCTCCTCGGTGCGGAAATACTTTCTGTGGCTTTCAGAAAGCTGAGTACAAGGCGGCAAGCAAAACAAGAGGATAGCCGGTGAAGACATCCTCATTCTCGCGTTGCCGAAAAGGTCACGAGAATGACTCCAGCCGACACGAATTTGGTCGTCATGGGGTTATGTTACGCTGCAATGTTTTCCTTTTACATGGGGTTATGTTACGCTGCAATGTTTTCTTTTTAAAGGCTTTCTTTTGGTTAAACGGATACAAGTGACTTTGTTTGTGGTGCAAGTCTTTCAAACCTTTTAAAGTTCGTTTGTTTATGGAATGAAGACTTTAGGTCCTTTGCCCACAATCAATTCGAACTATTTGCAGTTTTTCTTATATTCGTCACGCAAATTTCCCTGCGATCGCCGTAGCTTGTCTCTGGCTTTTGTTTGATCTCCGTTTTGCCGTACTCTGCACAGTTCTTGGCCCAGAATTGGGGATTTTTTTCCGACCAAAGCATTATATTTTAGGGGCCCTGTTCTCTTATATTAACACTGAATTGAATTTGATCTGTTCAGGGTTCTTTGTGTCTCTGGAGGTTTTATGAAAAATGGCCGGTTCTACAAGCCTGGATTTTGTGGGTATTGGCGGCAAAAGCCCTGTTGCCGGGATTGCCTTTGAAGTAGACGTGACTAGTGTTTCATTTTATTATAGCAGAGTATTTTTTTAGAAACTACTGGTGGTAGAATTTTTGTTTGGGGATCATAAACTTCTAATATTATGCTGCACTGGCCCACTAGCTTTGAAAATTAAGGCGTATGGTTTGTTCTAGTTGAATCATTTTGTAAAAATATCGGAGCACCTCCTTCTGTAGTATTGTGCTTCTTGAAGTTCTGATAACTATTACAACTATTTTCTTCTTAAAAAAAATAAAATAAACAATTTACCACTAGAAGTACAATTTTACAATATATTGGCAGAAGTATTTTTCTATCAGCAGAAGTAATTTTTTTACAGAATGCATTCAATCATATCCATGGTGGGAATAGTTCTCACTGGCAAGGAGAACTATCCTGAATGGTCCTGGATGATAAAACACGCCCTCATTTTCAATGAGTTGTGGAAAGGAGTGTGTGTCGGAGATGGAGATAATGAACCAGTATAGCCTACCTCAGACAAAGAGCTCGTCATTTGGGAAAACAAGAACAACAAAGCTTATGCATTAATCGCAGCATCTATAAATGAAGAGGTGAGTTGCCATATTTCGTCATATTCAACTGCCTTTGAAGCCTTACAAAAGCTGAAAGAACTCTATGACTCACATTCTGCACTTGAAGTTGTTCAGCTCATGATTAAACACTTCACTCTTGAACTACAAAATAATGATTCTCTTGCTCTTTCATTTGAAGTAAAATCTATAATGCATGATATCAAATCCACTAAGGTTGAATTGGATATTCCTCTTATTGCTTTTCTCAAGGCACTTTATCCTACTTACTCCAATTATCTTGAGTCATTGCAAGCAAATGGAAATCTCAAAGATATATCCTTTGACTCTCTTGTGAAAAAGTTTGCTGAAAGAGAGAAACCTTTTGGAAAGAAGACAACCCCTGAATCTTATGAAGAGGTTGTGTGCCTTGCTCATAAAGAAAAGCATCCTGATCAAGATTCTACAAGAGGAAGAGGTGGTCGAAGAGGAAGAGGAAGATATTTTAGAGGCCGGGGGGGGCAGACATTCTCAAGGAGAAAAGGTAGATTTGTACTGCATACCCTGCAAAAGAAATGGATCACATGATGCCTCTACATGCAAGCTACCATGGGACAAAATTGAGTATAAAATAAACCAATAGAAAGGTAAAACTGATGATACAGACAAAGGTAATGCACTTGAATCCGCTCACTATCTTGTAGAACAATGTAACATTGGAGTAAATGAAGATTTATTTAATGCTTCACTTGCTTGTTGGAAAAATGATTGGTTGCTTGAGTCAGGAGCAACCTACCACATGACTCATAGAAAAGATTTTTTTCAAGATTTCACTGACAATGTTGATGGAGCAGTATACTTTGCAGACCAATCAAAAATCAAGCCATCAGGGCTTGGCACAATCAGGCTTAAACTGCCTGGTCTTCCAAACTTTCTTCTGCATCATGTTCTATATCTCCCACAGCTCAAGAGAAACTTGTTGTCCTTGGTCCACATCTGCCAGCAAGGTCACTCCATTCACATGTTTGATGACAAGCTTGAGGTAAGAAAAGCATCTGACTAGTCACTGGTCATGAGGGGAATAGAAGAAGAAAGGCTTCTCAAGCTACAAGGAACCTCTGCTCATGCACAACATTTCTCATACAATTCTCATCATGAAGAAGGTACGCTTCCATCAAGTTTATTATGGAATTCTATATTTGGACATTTGAACTATGACAATCTCCACTTATGGAAGAAAAATGGTGTTGTTGGTTTGCCTAGAATTCCTAGGAAACTTAAGCAATGTGATGTTTGCATTCTAGGAAAGCATAGCAAACAGTCTTTTCATGATTCACATTCAAAAGCACATAGAAAACTTGAACTCATTCATTCAGATTTATCTGGTCTAATGCTTGTTCCTTTTGCAAATGGAAATAAATATATCATGACATTTATTGATGACTACACCATAATGTGTCGGGTTTATTTATTGAAGAAAAAATATGATGCTTTTCAAACATTCAATAACTTTCATAAATGGATTGAAAATGATGCACAATCTCATATTGGGTCTATTTGCACTGATAATGGAAAATAATACACATCAAATGAATTTTAAAACTATCTTCGCCAACATCGGATCAAACATCAAACAACTGTGCCTTATAATCCCCAATAGAATGGTGTAGCTGAAAGAATGAATAGGACAATCTTAAATATGGTATGATCCATGCTCTTCTTCAAAAATGTAAAGATAATGTTTTGGGCTGATGATGTTCTATGTGTTGCATATATAAAGAATAGATGTCCATCTAATGCTATAAGAAACAAGTCTCGATATGAAATGTGGTATGGACATGTTCCTTTGGTAAAGCATCTCAGGGTCTTTGGTTCCACCTATTATGCCTTGATACTAAAGGTACATAGAAACAAACTTGGTGCTAGAAGTCGTAAGTGTATCTTCCTAGGGTATTCAAACACCTCCAAAGCATACCACCTCTATGATGAGTAAATAAGAAATTTTTTGTATCTAGAGATGTAATTTTCCTTGAATCACCCAAAACTAACAATGTTGTTGAGTGGCAACTTGATCGCTTGGATAGATTCACAAAAGTAAAATCATTGCAAGAATTTGATAATCAGATTCCACATCTTGAAGGGGGGATTCCTATTCTAGATCAACATGTGGAATCTTCTTCTGAAGAACACTCTCCCCCGCATGAAACTCCAACAACGGATGATGCTTTAAGTGATGTAATTGATAGAATTGAGAGACTCAATATTGATTCAACTCAATCAATGGAGCAGCTTGGACCATCCGAGAAAGGTCCCCCAAAGTGGCTGACAAAGACACCTGAAATTGTTCATCCTGATGAAGTTGGAAAGACAGGAACCAGAAATTCAAACCGGCAAAATGGAGGTGATGTAGATGACTCTAATTCACTTGTTATTATGGATGTTTCTTATGATTGTGAATTGAACCTGTCTACAGATTTTGAACCAACTTCCTTCAAAGAAGCTTCTTCTCATGATGAATGGAAAGAAGCGATGCAAAAGGAGTATGATGCCCTCATAAAGAACGACACTTGGAAGCTGGTTGATCCTCCATTAGGAACCAAACCAATTGGCTGCAAGTGGGTCTACAAGAACAAGTATAAAGTTGATGGCTCACTTGACAAGCACAAAGCTAGGCTTGTGGCAAAAGGTTTTGCACAGAAGGAAGGGGTCGATTATGAGGAGACTTTTGCCCCCATAGCAAAATGGGCTACCATCCAGACACTCTTTACACTAGCAGCTCAGAATGGTTGGAAAGTCCATCAAATGGATGTAAAAACTGCTTTCTTGAATGGAGATCTAAAAGAGAATGTTTTTATGTCCCAGCCTAAAGGATTTGCTATGAAAGGACATGAACATAAAGTATACAAATTTGTGAAGTCCTTGTATGGCCTCAAACAAGCACCGTGAGCCTCGTATGAAAAACTAACTGATCATCTTCCCAAACTCAATTTCAAACATTTTGATCTTGATGATGCAACTTTATTTGTCAAGAAAGTTGGAAAAACAGTTGTATATCTTGTGGTATATGTAGATGATCTTTTGATGACAGGGAACAATGAAATCTAAATTGCATCCATAAAGAAGGAATTGGGGAAAAGTTTTGAAATGACTGATTTGGGCTATGTTCATTACTATCTTGCTATTGAAGTAACCCAACATCCAAAATCCATATTTCTTTCTCAAAAGAAATACATTGGAGATCTGTTGAACAGGTTTGGCATGACAGAGTGCAATCTTATTACTACTCCAATGGAACAAAACTTAAGGCTCACATCTATTTAAGGAAAAGAATTTGAGGATGAAACAAAGTATAGATAGCTTGTAGGAAGTCTCAACTACCTAACTACTACAAGACCAGACATTTCATTTGCTATTGGAATCCTCTCCAAGTTTATGCAAAAGCCTTGTGAGGGACATTGGTATGCTGCAAAAAGAGTTCTAAGGTACTTGAAGGGAACTCAAGACTTTGGAATCAAGTATACACAGGTGGACGACTTCAACTTGATTGGATACTTTGATTCAGACTTCAATGGAGACAAAGAAACTGGGGTATCAACTTTAGGATATGCTATGAGTCTTGGATCAGGAGCTGTCTCCTAGAGATCATGCAAACAATCCATCTCCGTCATTGTTCCACAAATGAGCAAATTGCAGACATCTTCACCAAAGCACTTGGAAGAGAAAAGCTCGAACGATTCAGAATGATGCTCGGACTCACCAGCATCCCTTCAGATTAAGGTGGGGAATGTTGACACCTAATCCTTGTCATTGGGTGAATTTATGTAAATAAATAAATTAGAAATATTAACAGTCATCGGGAGATGAAATGAACAGTCTCTCCCTCATATATATAATGAACACCTGCCTAATGGAATAGGACACACAAATCATTTTTGCCTTATGGAGTTACTGCCTGGCCTGATAGAAACCCACGTGTGTATGCGACTAGACTTCAAGAAACACATGTATAATAATCTTTCTCTAAAAAATTTTATTTAACAGTAGGATGATGCAGCAACTAGTCCCAGCTTTTGTCTGAGATATTCAAATGTCTCTCTGGGTAGTGGTTTAGTGAATATATCAGCAACCTATTCTTTGGAGGGAACATATTCCATTTTGACTTTTTTGTTCACGTAGAAAATGGTATTTGATGGGTATGTGCTTGGTCTTAGAGTGCATGACTGGACTCTTTGAAATACTGATGGCACTTGTATTATCATATAGAATGGAGATGGGTGGAGTACATGTGATCTGAATGTCTTGCGATGTTTACATCATCCAAAGTAGTTGTGTGTAGCAAGATGTAACATCCACATATTCTGCTTCAGCTATACATAACGCAATTGAACTTTGTTTCTTGTTGAACCAAGACACTAACCTGGAACCCATATAGAATGCACCACCACTAGTTCTTTTTCTGTCATCAACACTTCCTGCACAATCTGCATCTGTATATGCATGAAGAGTAAGATCTGTATCTCTAGGATACCATAAACCAAAATTCTATGTTCCTTGAAGATATTTGAAAATTCTTTTGACTACCTGAAGGTGTCATTCCTTTGGATTTGCTTGGAATCTTCCAACTATTCCTACTACATGCATGATGTCAGGTCGGGTACCTGTTAGATAAAGTAGACTGCCAATCATGGATCTGTAATTTGGTTGATGTATTGTTGTTGATTCATCATTTGAGCTAAGACTGCATCCTGTTACCATTGGGGTACATATAGGTTTATAATGTTCCATGCCGTATCTTTTCAAGATCTATTTGAGATATTTGGTTTGTGAAAGAAAAATACAATCTTTATTTTGTTGAACTTGTAGACAAAGAAAATAGGTAAGTTCACCAAGCAAGGACATTTCAAATTCTTGTTGCATTACTACAGCAAAATTCTGACTCATGGATTCTTCATTGCTACCGAAAATGATATCATCAACATAAACAACAATTATTAGCAATTTATCAGTGGCAATATTTGTATATATATTGCTATATGCTGACCCTTTTGAAAAACCTTGTTGGTGTAGATATTTGTCAAGGCGGTGATACTAGGCTCTTGGAGCCTGTTTTAGACCATAGAGAGCCTTTTAAAGTCTGCATAAAAGTTTTGCATCATTTCCAAGAATGAATCCTTCTGGTTGTTCAATATAAACTTCTTCTTCTAAACCTCCACTAAGGAAAGCAGATTTTACATCCATTTGGTATACATTGAATTTTTGAAAGCTAGAAAGAACAAGAAACATCCTTATGGCTTCAAGTCTAGCAACAGGTGCAAAAGTTTCTTCAAAATCTATACCCTCTTGTTGAGCATTTCCTTTACAAACAAGTCTGGCCTTGTTTCTAATAAATTCTCCATTTTCATTCAACTTGTCTTTGAATATCCATTTAGTTCCTATAATATTTTTATCATGAGGTCTAGGAACTAATTCTCAAGTATTATTATTTTCAATTTGTTGAAGTTCTTCATTCATGGCCTTGACCCAACATTCATATTTGCATGCTTCATTTACAATTTGAGGTTCGGTGGAGGACAGTAATGCTAGATAGCTTGATGTTTCTGAACATACCTAGATAGACTCTTTTCTTCTACTGTTATCTCTTCTTCTAGTGCTTCATTGGTTTCTTCTTCAGAATCATTGTGATTTGATGTGAGAAAATACTCCCCATGTTCTTCATTGTCATAATATTCTATTTTTGTCTATTTTGGATTTTTGCATGCTTCATCAACTACAACATCAATACTTTCAACAATTTTCCCAAGTCTTTTATTATAACATTTATACCCTTTACTTTGGGAAGAGTAACCAAGAAGAATACCTTCATCTACTCTGGACTCAAACTTACCAATTTTTTCACTAGTCCTTTTGATATAACATTTGCTTCCAAAAACTTTGAAGTATTTTACAGTAGGAGTCTTACCATACCAAAGTTCATGTGGAGTTTGAGTGTTATTTACTCGAACATTTGCATGGTTGAGAATAGTTACGGTGGCGAATGCAGCTTCACCCCAGAAGGTTGCAGGAGTTCCAGATTCATCTAGCATAGCTCGAACCATTTGTTGAACAATTATGTTCATTCTTTCTACCACCCCATTTTGTTGAGGAGTCCTTGCGGTGGAGAAGTGCCTTTTTATTACATGTGTCTCACAAAAGTCAAAGAATTCATCTGAGGTAAATTCCCCTCCCCGCTTAGATCTGAGACATTTGATTTTCTGATCTGATTCATTTTCAACCAAATCTTTGAAGGCTTGCAACTTTTCAAATGCTTCATCTTTATGATTTAGTAGACTTATCCAACACATTCTGGAAAAGTCATCAATGAAAAAAATAAAGTATTCTTCTCCACGAGGTGACTTCTTCCTTGATGGTCCACATAAATAAGTATGGACAAGTTCAAGATGCTTACTAGCTGACCCTTCTTTTTCAATGAAGTGAGCTCTGGTTTGCTTAGCGAATTGACATGGTTTGCATATTGTATTTTCAGGGATGTTGATATCTAGAAGATCATGAACAACCTTGAATCTGCATGCTTTTCTTATTTGAGAAAAGCTTAGATGTCCTAACCTTCTATGCCACAACCAGTTTTCATCATTTTTTCTTAGATAGCATTGTTGTTGTCCTCCCTTGAGTATATATAAGTTGTTTGGAGTTATTTTACCTTTCATCATGGTCTCCCTTGTATCAATCTCACAAACAACACATCCATTTGATCGAAACACCAATTCATTTCCTTGATCACACATTTTACTGACACTCAACAGGTTATGCTTCAAACTGTCTACATACATAACATTTCCAGTTTTAAACTTTTCTTTCAAGAAAACAAATCCTTTACCTTTTATGACAGTAGGAGTGTCATTTCCAAATGAGACATTATTTTCTTTTTCTAAGGCATTATATGAGTGAATTTTTCCATTGTCACTTGTCATGTGTTTTGAGCATCCACTGTCGATGTACCACTGATTTTCTTGTCCTTTTGCATACAAGTCTGTACCACATCTTTCTATTTGAGATTCTTTCCTTCTCCATATCTTGGGATTTAATGGAGTTTTCTCCTTTTGAGATGTTTGCCGAAATTTTCTCTTGCATTCAGATTCTTCATGACCAAAGTTGTTACAGATTGAGCATTCTATTTCATTTTCGAGAAGAGAAAAGTTATTATAGGAACTTTTCTTGACCCCTGTTACATTCCTTTGATTTCATGCTTCTCTAGTCATGATGGTTTTATAAGCAATGCATTGAATAGCTTTATGTCCAATATTATGACATGAAAAAAATTGCCATTAAAGAATTTCCTGCGACTATTGAATCTATTGACCTGGTGATTGTAGTTTATATTGATATTCATCTTCGGAGAAAATTGAGTATGATTTACCTGAGGCTGGTTGTGGCTTCTATTCACCCTTCGAATAAATTGAGTCTGATTTACCTGGTGATATGGTTTATGCCTTTGCTGACGATTATCATACTGTTCACTGGTCTTTGCTGCATCAAGATAGCTTTTAGTGGAGGTTGACGACTTCTGTGATTGAGATGCTTCTTTAGTATATCCAAGATCTGTCTTTATTAGAGGAGAATGATGCACTTTGATAATCTCATTTAAGGTTTCTAATCCTTTAACAAATCTAAGATTGAGAGATTTTGTTTTCTCAAGATCCTTTCTTAGACCCACAATTTCACAATCTAGTTTTTCATTGTGTTTTTCTTTTTCAGCAAGTTGGTATGTGAAGGTATCTATAATCATATACATATCCTTTTCTTCTAAACAAATTTTGAGTTTAGAGATTTCTTCATGAAGGTCATCTTTTTCTAAATCATCCCAAAAATTATCATCGTCATAAGCCATTAGAAGTCTATAGTCCTTACTATTTTCATCTTCATCACTATTCGATAAACCATTGCTATCTTAATGAGCATAGTAACTCCTTTTATTTACAACATGCTTTCTATTCCATTTTTCATATTCCTTCCGTTTTTCAGATTTATCTTTATGAGGACATTTGGCAGCATAATGACCGACTTTGCCATAGGCAAAGCATTTGAAGGGTAGCTTACCTCTAAATCTTCCGGAACCCCATTGAAACTTCTTGACAAAGTTTACTTCATCTTCTTCTTCTGAAATGTGTCCCAATTCATTGAGTTATTCCTTTCCTTTTGCTGAAGCTTTAAATGTGGCTTCTCCCATATCTAATGAAACTCATTTTCTCATCTCAAAGGCAGTTAAGATTCCGTGAAGCTGTGTCATAGTGATAGTTTGTAGATGTTGTTTTTCGTCTATGGTAAACACTTTTGATTCAAATTTAGCAGACAAGGATCTTAAAACTCTCTCAACTAAGGTAACTTCCTTTATATCTTCACCCAGATTCTTCATACAATTGAAAACATCATCTATACATAAGAAGTAACTAGATATACTTTCATCATTGTGCATCTTAAGAGTTTCATACTAAATTCTAAGAGTTTGAAGTTAAAGCACGTTTTACTTGAGAGTCTCCTTTGTAGCTCAGAATGATTTTGTCCCATATTTCTTTAGCTGATTTGAGATGCATGACTTTGACAAACTCTGATTGTGACAGGCTTCCCAATAAAGTATTGACAACCCTGGCATTGTTTTCATATTTCCTTTTACCTGTTGTATCTGTAGGAATTGTTGTTGGAAATGTATATCCTCCTTCCACAATTTCCCAGACATCTGTTCCAAGTGATTGTAGATAGGTTGTGGTTCTTATTTTGCAATAAACAAAGTTGCTCCCATCAAATATTGGCGGTCTAATGGATCCCAAACTTTCTTGATTACTCATGATGATGGATCTCCTTTCAAGTGATCAAGCTTCTTCTGAAGGACCTGCTCTGATACTAATTGTTGGAAATAATATTGAGAGGGGGGTGAATCAGTATTATCCGATCAATAATTTTATTTCCAAAACATATTTATATATGCTACTTCAACTAAGTGAACTAGCGTGTACACGCAGCTGTACATAAAGCAACCAGCATATATGTAGAGAACTTTTTATTTAGGCAATTTATCATGCATTGAACTTTAACCAATATATCAGAGATTTATTAAACAATGCAGTAAAAGTAAAGTAAAGCATCACACATGAACACCAAGATATAAGGTGGAAACCCAATGTGGGTAAAAACCACCTGCTGCTGTCGTCTTTGTCTTCTTTTAATAATAATAAAATCTGTTTATAATCTTGTATTGGTGAAAACTCATACCAGTATGCTGGCTTCTACTTGCAGAGGGTAAGACTTTCTCTCATTCTCTAGCTTCTACTGGAAGGGAGCTACAATCCCCTAGCTCTTGTGCTGGCTGATATGTTTACTAATACATAGGCGGTGACCTACAAAAGGTTACAACCTTATATCTTCCTCCAAGGACCATGTTTCATAAATTTTCAGACTTGATCCATCAACAACATCATAACTGCAATACAATCATCAAATACATCTGCATCAACCAATCACTGAACCTTAAACATCACTTTCTAAATCAACCAACAACTGAATCAATCAATCACATTGACAACCCATCGTCACTGTAGCAAATCACAATTAATCTGATCATTCAGACACTGTCACCAGAACCCAAAGCAGAACCGAGAACTATGAAACGGCAAACAGAAACAATTGAAATGTACTTCATAAGGTATACGCTAATTCCATGTGTCGAACCAGTGTATATACATGCTTTTATCAAAGCCAACCAGTGTACACATCTGCAAATATTAATTCATAATTCTGCAGCTATTCCAGACTTCAGTTATACCTAGATCATAATATTTACATAATAACACATGCGTCAGTATTTAGATCTAGGATATACATGATCAAACCACATAATGATAATTCATTTCAAGCCTTAAGATGTCGATCCATCATTAGATCTTATCCTTCATCAAGCGTTAAGGTTTATCCTTAGTTCAGATCAAGCACAACACCATAAGCCAATAACCAGCATACTAGATCTCACACTTCATCGGATATTTGATACTTGCACACTTGTCCTAATGATCTTCTCCTCCTTATATAGTTTTAGGCGTTTCTCAATACCATGGACCAAAACCAGTTAGGACCAATACGTTGGACCAAATACCTAGGGTCAATACCTCAGGCCAAATACCTTGGACCAATACCTTGGATCAAAATACCTTGGACCAAATACCTCGAACCAAAAACTTAGCTTTCCAAGATATACAACCTTTTCCTTCTGTGAAAGTGCGTGTGTACAAATACACTACTTGTGTTCAGTGAACCTGCGTGAATACGTAGCTTGGTCAAGGTGAACATGCATATACCTTTCTTTCTTCATTCTTTGTAGTCTAATTTGTAATTCTTTGCTATTGACATGTTGTACTGTGATCTTTCATCTGAGTGAGTTTCCATCAAGGACAAAACCTGTATCATAATGCCAACAATCTCATTCTAGGTAATGGAAACATATTCTTTAGTTTGATCTTCCTCATCTTTAAAAGTAACATGTCTAGCTTTACTAGATTGATCCACTATTGGAATTCTTTGCTAATCCCTTGTATGTAGTCTTGTAGCATCATGGAGTTTTTTTTTCTTTTCTTGTTTCTCATATCTTCTTCTAACTATGAGTGGAAACAACTAGCAACATTCATAAAATCTTGCTCTATATAATAAAGTCCCCCCATCATAATTTAAAGACCCTCAGGAAAATTTTGTTACAATAATGCAAAATGCATAAATATAAATAAGAATAATTACAATCTTTTGTGCAATGTCGTTTATGAGTTGTTTACATATCTTTGTAGAATCTTCTTTTGTGTCATACATCGACAATGAAAAATGATATCTAATATTCTCATGTGACTTTGGCGGTTTTGTAAGTACATAAACAACTTCAGTATCTGGCACCAAACATATGTCTATTACTTTGCCCATCACCTCATAACTCCCACCATAATAAATCATACCAGCATATAGATATATTTGCAGATCTTCATCGCCTTCTTTATCTTCGCATACCATGCAAATTTTGTATGCTTCACTTCTTGTGATTTCTTCCTGTACGAAATCAACTTCCTTTCATTTAAGGAGCCACTTTCTGGATTTTTACCAATTAGCTCAGGTTGGGTTTGTTCAGTAGTGTTTTTTGAGGGTCCACTTGCAACTCTAGATGATGAAATTATTGTCTTTGGTCCAGAAAGATTCACAAAAACCTTTCTTGATGTCATTTTCCTGTAACTATATATATATATATATGTGTGTGTGTGTGTGTGTGTATATATATTACAAAAAAACCAACATATTAAGTTAAACAAACAAAACAAAATGAAAAATTAAAAACTAAGAAACACCAGAAACATGCACAACGACCCACATGTCAGGTGGGTTGTTAGGTTCATTAAGGATAAAAAAAATCATCCCTTAATTTTGTTGTCGCATTAAGGATCCCATGTTGTTTTTGAGTGTTGAGTGTTCTATTTTGTCTCGTCGATGGTTCTGAGTGTGTGGTCATGTTCAAGTACTACCTTAGTTTCATCCCTGCCTCACTGATCTCACACTTAGTTAAATTTTGGAAAGTTTCATTCCCTACCAACCTAAGCTCACTCTGCCCTCCTGAACTATGTGTTGCATAGTTACAAGCCTCAAACTGCATCATTTCCTCCTAGAACTATGTAATGTGTATTCACTACCTCCAAGGATTGTGCATTGCAGAGTCACAATGCTCAATCCTGACCTCCTGGCCTCAAGAACTGTGCAACCTTGCCTCCCATCGAGTTCTTTTCTGTGCATTATGAAATCCCCATTCTACAATCTATATCCCTAACTCCTTTATTTGTGCAATTGTGTAATCCAACTTCTCAGTCTCCCTTTAAAACTACATATTACCTAGTTATAATGGGAAAGTCTGCCTCAATGTGACTCTCAAGTATGAAATTTTGCTTCACATGCCTCCAAAGCTATGCATTATGTAGTTGCAAGCCTCAATCCCTCACTCCTGGCCTCTTAAACTAAACACTACACAATCCCTAAGTCTTCTTCCTTATCCAGTACCCAATTCCAACTCAATCAACAATTTTCATGTTGTAAGTTAGACTAGGAGGTTTCCAGATAGATGTTGTTTTTTCATAAGTGGATTTCACTTGTAGGTATTACATCTTGATATCACATAATGATTCTTAAATAAGAGGAGAATGAGAATGTGGTAGAAAACACTTTGGAACCTGTGAATACAATATGACCATTGAACAAGAAGATGAAGGAACGCTAGATTTCAACAAAAGTTGGAAGATCAATATCATAGTGAAGACTCCTTATCTTCATGCATTTAGAACAAGATGAGGGATACCATACATGATATTTCATGAAGGCACAAAGATAGCAACAAGAGAAGAGTGGCTTGGCATTGCCACTTCATCATCAAGTCCATGCCATCAATGTCAATTCATGTCTTGTTAAGATGTCAATTTAAGGTGTCATATGATTCATCATCTCCCACATCATTAGTGGATACAATTATGTAATTTTAAATAAATGAAATATTTAAAGTAAAGTGGAAGTCAAAGATTCACCTATAGAATGTGAAATTTCATGTAGAAGTCAAAGGTTCAAATGGGACTTCAAGAGCCATGAGGGGAGTTCAAGAGTCACAGGGGGGGTGAAGAGTCACCTCATTTGTTGTATATACACCCTCATTTCTCAAGCAAAGGAGTTTTCACCTTGGATTCTCCAAATAGGTATTAGAGAGGAAGATAGTTATTTTTGAGAGCAAGTGGTAGCTCTAAAGCTCCACTATTGGAGCTAGTGGTGTTCATCGTATCAATGTATCTTGGAACTTTTGTTAATACTTGAAGCTCATTGAGCCAACACACTTTCCCACATATGTCGTAAATGTTGAAAGATTATTCTTTGAATGTTTGTGATATATGATGTTGTCATTTGTATTAAATAAATTGAACTATTTTGGTGGCTTTGGTGCATATCTTATTGAATGTTTGTTGTACTTGTATTAACGATTGTTACTTCTATGTGAACTATTTCTCTAGTTGATTAACAATTATTTCATATATATTCTCATATGTCTTTATTAGATTAGCACTATTAATCTTCTCTTAAAGGCTCAATTTCCTTCCCTCCTATGAAAGGACCTTGATACATTATGCAACTGCACATTCCACAAGGCATACTCACTTGTTCATTCCAAAAGTACATGTACATTTCTCTCTTGTGCTAATTATTACAGTCAAGGAAAATCTCTAAGAAAAATGGCAGTCACGCCTTATTTAGGGAAGGGCTCCCACACCACATGGTTTGAAGTCTAATTGGGACATCACATCTGGGGGACCCCCTTGCATTTTGGCAAGTTCCAACACCATCAATAGTAGTATACATATTTCTATTAATTTGTAGTTAATTATCCTTTGCTGCAATTCCGTTATTTTCCTTTTGTTGTAATTACAATAATTCCCATGATGCAATTTCATTAACTAATTATTTTTGCAACTCCAAGTTATACAATTCAAATATGATCTTTTTGGTTAATTTGTTGACTACATAATTTTGTACAAATTTCTATGTTTTAGGGAATTTCACATATTGCTGCAACTTACCTGCAAGTTAATTTTTCTTGGTTTTTAGGAAAATAGAAGTTTAATGATTTAGATTTGTGTGAATTTCGTATCTTGATGTATGCACTTTAGATTTGATTTGTTTTTTGGTCATTTTATTGCATCACAAGGGCATGATACTACATAAATTGTTACAACAAATAGGAATACTATTAAATTGAAGCAAGTCACCTCATAGTCATTGGTGTGTTTACTTTCCTGTTAGAGTGTTTACTTTCATGTAATTGTTGTTTACTTTCTTATACGAGTACTTTAATTTCCTAGAAAATGTGGTGTGTTTTAATTAGTGATGACTTGTGAAAACATCCTTATCTTGCATTGTAACAATGTTTATAATACTATAAGCTCGGACCACATAATGGATTGCACTAGCATATACAAATCATGACATTTTCTAAGTTCCAAACGAATATTGGATTAACAATTAAATGATCATACTTTTGGTTGTCTTTCTATGAAATTAGAAGGTTGGTTAGCTAATTCATCATTTTTGGTGTCATTTCCAAGGAACTATGAATAATATAGTTAGTGTTTTGTTTATTTTCGTGTGAATGTATTTTTCGGTTCATTCTCTTTTAGAGCTTAATTACTTTTACCTTTTACTTCTTCAAGTGACCAACTTTGAATATTTGTCAAAACTATCCCACAACCACATTATTTAACTCCCATACCAAGTTCATTAGAAAAATGGAGAACTAATTTAGTTTATTTAAGTGGAATCTAAATGTGTGTAGACTTATTTTAGTACTATGTTTCGATAAGACTTCTCTGGTGAGCATATCCATATGAAATTGAAATTTTCTAAATATCCCAAGACTTCCTTGGAAGAGGAATACAAAGTCTTAGAGCAGATGGCACTTGAAATTAAGGAGTAGATCTTATCCTTTAGATTCCCCATCAAGGAATCGAATTTTCATGGTCTCTCAAAGGAAGACCCAAATACCTTTATTTTTTCATTTTATGTCCTTTACAAGAGCTATGATTATGTTTCATATGCATATAATATAAAATTATTCCATATGACTCTCAAAGAGGGAAACATCACATTGTTTCATGGGCTTGCAGGAAGGGAGCATCAAAACATAGACACAAATGGATGACAAGTTTACAAATAAATAGTAGGACTATCAGAAGGAGAAGGAATGACAATAAAAGTACTTATGAATGAGTCAATATGGGTATGAATTCCGTAAATAATATGTTTATGTATTTCATTATAATTTGTAGCAGTCAAAACAAATTAAGTTACCTCTAGAAACACTTTAAGCGTTGTTGCTATGAGGAATCAAAGATGACACCATTGAACTCCTAAACCCCATGAGTGGAGGATATGTTTCATAGTATATCTTTAAATATATTGAGGAATTCTATCTATGGTATTCTATAGGAACATCCAAATTAAGCAAGGGACCTAAAAACACATTTTCTAGAATAGAAAAGATTGATAATGGAGGTGTTACTAAAGCATAAATTGGTAATTTATTAGAAAAGTTAAAAATTCATCTACTTGGCACATTAAGTTCTTAAATAGTTACTTTGTAGAGGAAGAAGGAGAAAGAAGAGGCTTAACTAGCACTCAAAATTTTTCACTTGAAATGTAGAAGAGAATTCCCAGTCCCCAGAAAGATCTTTAATTTAAATTGTGATTTGCTCATGTTTCAAAAATACGTTAATGCATGAAATATTAGAACGCCACTTAATCATATAAACCGTAAATCATGGAGAACCGAATAATAATGTTGCAGCAAAATAATAGAACAACAAACATGTGCGATTGAAAACAACACAAGAAATTAATAACAGAGTTCGGCTATCTCAAAGCCTACATCTCCGGGCCGAGTGTTCAACAGGAAGGACTTTTAGATTAATAAAACTTTATAACCCATACAACATATCAAAGTTACATCAATGGAATTTATGACTAGTCTATCTGTGATCTGCTCGGCCTTAGGAATCCAACATAACTGATGACACTGTAAAAGATCTCTTACAACTCCCGAAATAATCCTACAAAGTTTTGCCTCCAAGTCTTCAATGCTACTCCACAACTCTTCTGTTGCAGAGAAGGTTACAATACCTCTCCAGGAATCAAGCTCACATCCTATCTCTATCTCTCTGCCCCTCCATGGCATAACATTACATGTATATATAGTGTTTGTGACAAAACCCTAATGGAAAACATTAAATTACATATCGCATTGTTATAACCATATAACAATATGGTTCTATTGTTAACATTTGTTTTGAACCGCACCATAAAACATTACATTCGGTGCAATGGAAACTATGCATGAAACTATACAAATATGGCATATATTAACAACAACCATATCATACATTAAACTTTAGCGCATTTTGTATGGTTTCCAAACTTAGCATATATTTACAACTTCTCCGACGATCATATCACATTAGAACCCGTGGCATGTGAACATATCCCTTTGCGGTCATGGTGGATCTCGTGGCATAAAACATTACCCGCAATAGATATTCATCCGACGGTGATGCCACATTAGTTGTTGTCGCATGTGAATGGTGGCTTGAAACTGTTACCAATTCCACACCATAAACTATATCATAAACTCTGCACCATATCGTTATATCATAAACTATGTTTAATACATGTGTTCAACCATATGTATATAACGTTAACATATGCATATTATATGGTTCTTCAACCATATGTAATGTGTGTTTCACCATTTTGTAATATGCATCACTACATATTTAATATGTAGTTTAATGTATTTTATGTAAATAATAAATCAAATGCGCCTATTTCATTTTTAATATATGGTTTTTGTAAACTATGAAATTTTAATACATATTCCATCACCATGTATATAATTCATTCAACCTATTATTTCACCTTGCAACCAAACTGAAGATGTTGCATCGGTAACTATAAATGCTATGTGTCGAGCAGTAAAAATTTGACGTGCCCTAATTCATCACATCTTTAACAAGCAATTTCTCATTCATCTGGAGGTCAAATTCACTCGTTCAAGATGCGTTGGAGTTGTTTCTTGCGAGCTCTATGTAATGGCATTACCGCCACTTGAATCCAATAACTTTGAATTTTAGGATTTTTCTATATCCTTGATCATCCATTGATCAATTTCAGATCACTTCCTAATCATTTTCAGATCAAGGGTTGTCGAATAGATCAAATTAATATTTGTGCCATTTGCAGGAAAGATTATTCTACATGCATTTTCCACCATCTTCTAGGGATGAAATTTGTGAACGAAGAAGTAGAGAAACCAAAAAATATATGCTTTATGTCGCAAAAAAGACGATGGTCCCAAAACCTACATGGTATGACTCAATACTCATATCGATGTTTCAATTCTTGTCAGTCTAACTGTTTTATGCATTACTCTTCTTACCCATGGAGCTTAGCTTCTCAATCATGGATGGTCCCTCCTCCTCAATAGATTTGGAAGTAAGAATGAATATACCTAATGTATGGAAGGCCTCAATAACCCTCCATGCAGCCACCCTTGAAACTTCTCCCTTCCCCACCTATGAAAATACCTGAATATGCCCTCTATAACCTCAGTTACCTACAAAACCTGTTACTAACCCCATTAACATTAAACCCACTCAATCAAGAGAAGTTTTTTGGATGGAATATTAGCCAACTTATGATATTTCTTCTATGATTTACATGTCATCCACCTTCAATCAGGGAAGACACTAGCTATAAAACAATCTTTGATACATATCGAAGACCTTAATGAGGAAATTTGAAATGAAGAACCCAAGAAAGAAATGTGTCTTGAACCATTGAGGGATGAACCTAAGAACCCTAAGCCCAAAGGAAAGCCTTATCCTGAGAGGTTGATTCTAGGGAAACCTTTAACCCATCTTAAATTCAACTCAAGAATTATGTGTCAAGAATTTCCAATATTCTAAGCAATCAATAATGTCTCGATCTATTCTAAGGTTGTAAGAGAACATTATTTGAGGAAACCTGTTTGGAAGAGGAAATATCCCTAGACCATTCATGTCATCAGAAAACCATCTTATGATGGGAGGAGTCCTCATAGAAAAATACTTTGATTTTTGTAGTCGAGTATTTGATATGAAAATCAATAACATTGTTATCTTAGACACATTGATTGACCTAGGTGCTCTATCAATGTAGTGACACAAGGAACTATGGAAACCTTAGGAATTTTAGGACCTATGTAGATTGCCATTGTACTTTGATTAGCAAATAGGTCTACTATTAAGCAAGAAGGGATCCTAGAAGATATGGCAATATCTATAAACTCATAGGAGTATCCCATATACTTCATGGTTCTCCAACATAAATATTTTGTGATTTTTATTATTATTATTTGCACTTTGATAAAAGTATAAACATTAAATGGAATTTTTTATGATTGGTTAAATACAGCAAGGATATAAGAAATTTTATATTTATATAAGTTAATCCAAGGGATAAAAATTAATGTATCTAACAAGTGCTACAAAGTAGCTAGTACGTACAACTTAATTTAAATATTATAACTAAATTAAAGTAAAAAAATGGAATTCAAGTTAGTTTTAGGGTTAAGACTATAGTCAAATTTCTTTTTACTGATTGGTAATTTGAGGTATTTTGTTAATTATAATCCAACATTGTTTTGGTGGAGAATCCAATTCCACGCACTCAAAATAACAATGTCTTATTGTAGTGATAATGTTTTTGTTGAGAAGGTTGTCTAGAAGGTTTTACATTTTCTGTGCAAAACTATAAATATCTATATCATAAAGGATATTTATTCTCTCTAGATATATCTATGAAATATATATTGAATATATTCGTTGAAAAAATATAGATATTGAAAATGGAGTTTCTTTATTTACTCCGTTATTTGTTGTTTGAATTGATAACCATTTTAATTTATTATTAATAATCTTTTACTGATTTTGTATTGATATTAAGTAAAATGATCTAATTTTTTTACTATAATCTAATTTATTTGGTAAAATTCATTTCGTTTTCATGTTCTTAAAACAAATTTTGTAATAAACAATAATTATCTATGTAATATAAGTTAGTAGTTCTTATTTTTAAAACAATTACATAATAATAAATTGAATCTACATTAGTATTTTTAAGTGCCTAACTATTTTTAACATATATTAAACAAAAATATATGATTTGAATCAATTTTCACTTAATTATTAATGATTTTATCGCATTGTATTGGTGTATGATAAGTTATTTAATTGGACTAGTAAAATTTTAAAAGTGTGAACTAACTATATTTATTATTTTTTACCTTGTTAATTAATAATATTTATTATAAAAGTAATTTTAATATTATAAAATAATTAAGTTACTTTTAATTTTTTATTGGTTAACAATATTTTAGAAAAATTGTAAATTGATATATGAAATTGAAAAGATACTTACCTAGGGTAAAGACTTCCATAAATTTTGGTCGGTAGTAACCTCTAAAAATTCTACTAAGTGTATTTATTTACATCTTCTTCTTATCCATTGTTTTAGAAAATACTTGTTTTAATTAAGGTGTGTAGTAATTGTGAGTATGAGCTATTTTCAAAGATTTTAAATTTTGGTGGTTTCCTATGAAGCTTACCAATGAAAAATCTAAAAGTGTCTAAAAATCATGGCATAAATATTGCAACTTCATCCAAAAATTATGGAAGAAAAAAGAGGAAATTATCACAAAGCATTATGTTGTGTAAAAGATGCAATAACAATCATAATAAAATAATATTTGAACCAATTGTATTCTAGATATATAATTTTAAACGTTAATAGAAATAATAAAATTTAATCCATAATTCTAAACTATGGAGAAGCTACATTTTTTTTTGATAAAAAATGAAGTAATACTCAGTCAAAGTAAAAATCAAATGCATGATACGTATAATATAGGAGAAGAGGAATACCAACAAAGAATGAATATTCACATGGAAACCATTCAACCATTATTAGTCCCTTCCAAGGCAGTACTATAACAATCGATTTTCTTTTGATTACCCTTTAAGTGAGGTTTCACCAATATATTTTCTAATGTATATATATATATATATATATATATATATAACCAATTTGTAATTGTGTCATTGGTTCATATTTTGAAGGTTTTATTTCCACCTTCACCACATGTGCAATGGAAAATAATGAAATAATTGTTCTTTTATCCTGGGTTCTATGCCACTGTCAAGGTTTGTGCAATTGCATTTTCCCTTTTGTTAATGTAACTATTTTTCGGTTCTCTGTGAGTAATTAAGTAACTACTCAGAAAACAATGCTATTTTAACTAGCGGGTTAATTGATTATGTTAGAGCTGAAGGTTTAGGTTTAGATTAAAATATATGAAACATGAAAAAAGTGAGGACTGTGAAAGGCACATCATGAGTTTTACAAAAGATAAAAGTCATCTCATTCATGAACATGACCCCCTTTGACAATTAGGATGTTCAATCACATTAACTTGTGCTATGGAAAATATGTGATCATGTGATAGACTACGTTAACCTTCAATTCTACGCCTACTATGTTAATACCACGATTTCGCAGTTAATCAAATACTATCATACACAGACGACTCTATATAATAGAGGAACAGTGTTGGTTAGTTTTACTTTAGCTAGCGACAGTGGAGGTCTCTCGCATGAGAATGATTTCTTTGAAGCAACTAGGATGTTAGAGTAGAGTGGAAAATTGGAGGGCATCTTCCTGTGATTAGCAAATTGTGTAACGACTCGGAATTAAGAATGCAACTAATTAAATCAATCTATGCAATTAATAATCAACTCACAACTATTCAACTAATTAGCATTGAATTTCGAAAAACATGAGCAAAGAAAACTTACCTATAGTGATGATATTCCTTACTTGTGTTTTTTACATCAATTTATGTGCTTAATAATCAACACACAACCATTCAACAAATTAGCATAGAATTTCAAAAAACATGAGAAGAGACAACTTACCTATAGCGATGATATTCCTTACATGTGATTTTGGAGATGAAAGCTATTTGCATCTTGCTAACTGCAACAAATTTTTGGGGACGACTGTCCACCCAATCGTAGGCTCAGCTACACATAATCTTTATTCATTTGGCCAACCCCCAACACTCAATCAATGTACAACTGTTAGGGAATCCTTTGTCTTAGAACACTCTTTTCCAAAAGAATGGTCATCTCATTCCATGTTCATCCATTAAATAGAAACACCTGTTCCAAAAATGGAAGGGAATTGGAAAGGAATTTGCATGCACAAAACCCATGTGTCAACATCCAACTTTTATTTCTTTTCTTTAAATTTTACTTAATTTAACTCTTTCTTATTTTATCCCTTTCTACTTTTTGTTAAATTTACTTATTTTTACTATTTTTGTTGTTTTGCGTATATATATATATATATATATATAACTCCAATTTAATATTTACTATTTGCTTTATTTACTATTATAATATTTTCTTCATTATTTATTATTTATTTACTCTTATTATTACTTTTTATTTATTTACCATTATTATATTTTCTTTATTATTTATTTATTTATTATTATTATTATATTTTTTTATCATTTCTTATTTATTTACCTATATATTAATATTATTTTATTTTATCATTATTATTATTGTTATTACGGGCATTACATACTCCCCCTCTTTAAGGAACTTCATTCTAAAGTTAAGGTGATCATTTAGCATTTTATATTATTTAGTTATATATTGCTTCACACTTTCCCTACACCCTCTGTTGGACCAATATAACCAACATGCATCAAAATATTTCACATCACCAGAGAAATCCCAAGGAATCTTTGTCATTTTTCCCAAATTTCAGAACCAAGCGTAAAGCCTCATTGGTCTATACCATAGCCCAAGGCTCGTGCTTGGCTCAAACCTCATCTGCCCCAATGCAAGCACCCAACTTAGTATTCCATATAGTAGTACTCAAGGCATCTCGAAACGCTAACCCACTCCATCCATGCTCACTAAGGTGCACAACCCCATGCATCAAGGTCCTCACAGCCCCACCAGACTTCGACATCCCAATACAATATCATGCAATTTTCCTCCTCAATATTGTCCCATAAGCCCTCAAGAGTTATCCATCAAGTTCTATACAAAACAAAAGAACCCCTAGCATATGTAGTGTTGATTGAGTATGTCCTCAACCATATGGTGTTACATATTCTCCCTCACAAGTATGGGCTCCCAGAAGATCATTAAAGAAAGCATCTGTCTAGGCCCATTTGTGGAGTTCTTGTCAATCACCACATACCAACATGCAACCAATGCATTAGTTATAACATCATAGTATCATAGAAAATAATCCACATGTCAAGTCTTACATGTCATCATGAGAACATAACATCATTATTAATCACAACATTCTGAATAGCAAAAACTGCATGCTCATGCATGTCATAAAATCTACATGCAATAACCACATGCTTCAAATCATAAAATACACTCATAAGTTATCATAAAATGCATCATTATCCTCTCATCAGAACTATGTCCAATTACCACATACCGTCATTTCATGAAACATCATCACAACACTATACTTCAACATTTCCATGTTGATATAACCAATAACTAAAACCATAACATCATATATAATATTATAGAATATCAATAAAAATTAAGCAATTAGACATGATCATTACTTAAACCATAATTAACATAAAAGAATATAAACCAACACCTAAATCTAAGCTATAACTAATGTATACTATTATTAATTTTTTCCTCTAATATAATAACCTCTAACTCATTCCATAATATTAGAAGTAATATAATAAAAAAAAATATTAATAAATAACACTATTTATTTTTAATTGATCAAAATCTTTTTATTATTAATTTCCATTTTTATGAAAAACTACTTCTCGTGACCAAAATTAAACCTTATTCTAATAATTTATGCACTTAAATTACATATAAAATTGCTCAATATAAGAATTTAAATACCACTCACAAATTACATATATTTAATTATAATATATATATATTACCCCTCTAATTCCATTATAAATTTTAAAACTTATATTAAAAATATATATATTAAAAAATATATTAAATAAAGGTAAAAACATGCATTCACATATATATATATTAAAAAATATATTAAATAAAGGTAAAACCATGGATTCACATAGTCATATAAAAGTTATCCCTAAAACACTCAATCATTACTTAAGCGACTATATAAAGAAAAACATATACGTACTTTTATAAGAGCTTTTATATTTCCTCAATATATATAATCAGGTATTTCTATCCAAAAAAATAATTATTGAGAGATGTTTTACTTGGAGGTGTTTTCAAGTTGTGGAGAATTCGCTCTTGCAACATGAACGACTCCCTGCTCGATGTGTAATTGTATTTTCAGCGAGAATTTTGTGAATCACTTGGATTTGGCACATAACTAACGTTAGAAGTCAATTGTATTATGTTTTCACGTATTTTATGCCAGGTATATCGATTAATTAACACGCTCCTCTCTTTGTGAATTGGCTCTTAACTTGGGCCGTGTGACTTGACACACTTGGTAGATTGGGTCTATCTAATTTTAATTATCAGTTCGAAAAATAAAGGGAAGTTAACCTAAAAATAATTATGGAATTTAGTTATACGTGTTCGCTTTTAGACATTAATTAAAAATTTATTTGATTAATTTGAACACCTAGCGACATAATTCACTCTTGTGGATTTCTCTTTTGGTTTTAGTTCACTCTTGTGGATTTGATGCAAATTAATTTACATACATCAAGGGACAAAACCATAAACCATAGATGTTTTTTCATAAACCATGGGTAATGTCACATTATACGTCAATGAATTTTGTAATTTTTCTTTTCTAAAATTTACATAGAAATTTTTTGAGACTCTCATATTAGAGTATGTATCCACCGGAATTATGAGAAGCAAGTTATAGCTTTTTCAAAATATATATTCTTACTCCTATTTTCCAACATATTCAGCGAGAAACAAAACCTAAAAAACAAAAACTAAATAAAGTAGCATACTTAACCAATAAATCTCATAGCTGCTATATGTCAAATGGTCTATAACAATCAGGAAAAAAAGAACAGCCCAAGAGAAATTTCAATTTCAAGATTATAGGAAAAAGATACATGATCATGAAAAGATTGAGGACTCCCCATATTTTGGGTTGGGGTATATATATTATTTATTAAATAAATTTAATTATTCTCACAAATATTCAAATATTTATTAAATAAAGTTCAATATTCCCTCAAGTATTTAAATGAATATGGGAGTATTGATTAGAATCATTAGTTTTAAAAATAAAAATAAAAACATAATATTTTTAGAGTATTGATTATAATCCTAACTAAGTATTTTGTTCAATGGTTTTTTTTTCCTTTTTCCTTTGGGTTATGAAAAGAAGATTAACAAATAATATAAATAGTAATGTTATTTTCATGGATAGGCAATTGCCAAAACTTGAAATTTGGATGATCTTAATTTCACAACAAATAAATTTATGAATAAATCTATGTTTTTTCTTTAGAGGTCACAGATAGTTGAAGCCTCCTCTGATACCATATGTAATGACTTGGAATTAAGCATGCAACTAATTACATCAATTTATGCGATTAATAACTAACACACAAATATTCAACTAATTAGAATAGAATTTTGAAAAACATGAGCAGAGACAATTTACCTATAACAATGATATTACTTACTTTTGATTTTAGAGATGAACACTATTTGAATCTCGCTAACCGCCACAAACCTTTGGGGACGACTCTTCACCCCAATGTAGGCTTAGCTACACATAATATTTCTACAACTGGCCACCATCGAGCCCTCAATCAACATACTATTGCCAAGGAATCCATTGTCTCACAACACTCTTCCCCAATCACTAAAAGAATGATCATCTCATTCCCTTTTTGTCCATTATTGGAAAGAGATCTGAATGCACACAATCCATGTGTCAACATGCAACTTTTATTTCTTTTCTTTAAATTTTACTTAATTCAATATTTTTATTAATTTAACTTTTTTTTTTTTTTTCTTTTTTTTTTAATTTTACTCATTTTTATAATATATATGTATGTGGATATAGATATATATAGTTTATTACTTTTTTATTTACTATTATTATATTTTTTTTATTATTTATTGGCTTATATTGATATTATTTTATTTCACAGTGATTAGTATAGATGAGTAAAATGTTAATAATGGTTTCAAATATGAAACTCAGTTTGAAGTGCTCATCGCATACTAATTTCTATTAATTATGTTTCCTTCATGACGCCTCATTAAAAAAATACAGTAATTAAAAAAATACAGTAATAAGTGTTTTTTTTCAGTATACCATTGCAATCTCATTGGTAATATGTATCTTTTTCAATGTGCGCCATTGACTATGCAATTTATACATTTTAGAGGGTCTTTCCCAATCATAAAGATTTTCTATATGGTAAAATTGATATATTCTTAGCACTGAGATCTACTAATTGAGAATAAATTCTAAAATAATGAAGTACATCCAAAACTTCTATTATAAGTCCTCGATTACCAGAAGCGTAAATGAAAATATTATATAAAATATTTTCTCTATATACATCATTAGCACTTGGACCTGGGAACTGCAATTGAATTTTACAATAACGAAAATCATTTTAGAATAATTTTAGAACTCCTCTTAGATTTTTATTTGTTCTAGGATGATATTAATGGATAATATATTTTTAAATAGTCAGGGTAATCCAAACACGTAAAAAAATATGAACAACCCCCTCCCCCTAAGCCCCTCCTCCCTAAGTGAAACATAGATTAACAAGCATACCCATCTTCCCAGTTATGTAGCAGACCCCTCCAAGAAATTGTGCCAAACAAAAATTAACGGACCTGGAGCCATTACCATTCAGTTTGTGTTTTAATTTTTGTCTATGTTTTAGTTACGTCAGGAGAGGTGGATTGTTTAACCTCTTTCCTCATACCGTCATACCAGGATATTTTGGAAATCTGCAATAAGAATGCCATTTTAGTCCCTGCCCCTTTAGGGTTGTAGGTACTATTGTAATATGTTTTATGTATTTTAATTGAGAGCATTTAATTTAATGAATTTAATGTTTTGATCTCATATTTTAGAAGCACTTTTTTCTCAATTTATAAAATTCTTCTCGCCGTTATTTCACCCAAAAAAAAATTGACGTCTTATTTAGCCTCATATCGAGGCAAGATGTAGAGAAACTTAAGGTAAATTTCAATTTATATCAAGAATTTGTGTTTCAATAAACTAATACTAGCATTACTTCATAGACATTTTATGCAGTATTACTTCATAGACATTTTATGCTTAATGTATCTTTGTTTTATGCGGAGACATTTTATCTCATTCGATTGGGAGACACATGCTTTCTCCACAAAAAACATGTGGCAAGAGTATGAAGATGGGTGGTAGTTACGAAGCACACAGAGTAACCAACATCGCATTGGTCGCAAAACAATAGTTTCCAAGAAAATTATTTGCGAAGCAACAACCTCATGAACAAGAGGGGAATTTGGGAGGAAGAGAAAGAAGAAACAATTCCCCTTTCACCACCCTTCAAATTACTCACCTCCTTGCAAATTACTTCGATCCGGACCTTTGGAAGCCATGGCTACAATCAATGACTTGTGAAGAAATGGTACAAAATTAAACCTACCTTCATGAACAACAAATTCCATAGAATTTTGAAGCAGCTTGATTTATGGGTATTGTTCTCCTAACGCCTCCTACTCGGGCTCTGAAGAAGAGGAGAAGATGTGAAGAAGAACAGTTATGTACCAATAGCAAGATAAAATTGCAAACACTCAAAAATATATTCTATTATTTTTAATGAGGAAATTTACATACATATTTATGCAAGCAATAGTCTCAAGATAGGAATTCTATCTCAGACGTACAATAGTGTGGTTGAGAGATTCTCTCAACCATACACTAAACTAGGAGAAACTAGATTCCTATTATGTAGGAACAAACTCCTCAAATGGAGAATTACAACCATAGACAAGTAGGAATTAATTATTTCTAACTCCCCCCCTTAATGACTACTTGTCATGATAAAATCCACCACCATCAGGCGAATTGCATGTACAGAACCTCCAAAACACAATCTGCCTCCCTCGGACAGATCCACAACTTCTCCGATCTGCCTCCTCTCGCAAATCATCAAACGAAGATAAGGATTCCCACGGATCCCCTTCTACTCAGAAAATTTAAAAATCATCTAAGTCCGAGCCAGGTGTTCTACAGTCCACCTGCTCAATTGAGCACAAAGCTCTCGTGTACATGAGGCCACAAAGGCACCTCAAGCCACATAGGCGATTCTGCCACAAAGGCAAGCTGGTCACAAAAGCACTTCAGCCACAAAAACTATAGATGGTTTCTGGCTCACCACCAACCCTCACTTTACAGTGACAAAAGATGGTTTCAGGCTGACCATAAACCATTACAAAGTGGTTTTAAGATCACCACGAACTTTCATATGCCTTTAAAAAATCTTACATTTGATTCCACATTTTGGAGTTTCTGGGTACATACAATGACTATTACAACAACTGGACTTGCTTATAACATGCTAGGGAGTCTATTCCACAAACCACACTAACTCAAACAAACATCTTCTTTGTTGTCCACCATAAACGTTGTCGTTGCTCCTTTAGTGTCACTGTTGCACAAAATTAATATTTGGTGCAATTCAACCTTGTTACTCACCACATAGTACATTTGCATCATCTTTCTGATTGTCTTGGATTTACCTGCATGATTTGTTAGAGTAGCTAATTCTAACAAAAAAAACTCCATTGAGTTAGCTAAGCTCAATGCTTATAATTCCAAAACATTTATAAATACCACATTTTACCATTGCAGTGGCAGAATATTACCAAAGAAACTCGACGCAACACCACCACGCTTCTACTGCGCTCGATCTCTATATGACACCAAAGAGGTCGACTCACGGCTCTTTACTCTCCCACTCCAGCTCTGGAGCTCCACGAATTCAACACTTAACCATGGTTGAATAATGATGAAAGCCATGTTAATGATGTTGGACCGCACCATAAAAGTCCATGACTGTGCATTTCTCTCCAGGAAAGATCTGGTCAACGACAATGGCCACACAAACCCTCTGCAATCTGCATCAACTCCATGAGAAACTCATCACTACAGAAGAGCCCAGGGGTTACAGAAAGTGAAGAATCAGTGACCTTTAAGGTACAAACATCACGGGCCTCAACTTGAAGCTCCCAGGTAGCTTCCCCCCCATAATTCGGCAGAGAGATTGGCCTCATAGCGCTCCTCCTCCTCGGCCATGGGAATGCAATGAGAAGCCAATCCTTGACAACACCAGCCACGTTCATCGTCAAGGCTGAAGTCTTTCCGATCAAAAGGAAAACTGCAAGGTTAAAGGCAAAGGCACAGAGGGAATTTGTGCCAAAGATGAAATAATCGAAATGGAAGGTTGAAGTCTCCTTGAGCACTGGAAACTCAACAAACAACCAGGGGACAGTCAAGAACAAAAAAGGCAACATGGGGCAACATAATACAAGGTAGTAATTGGATTCAAGGTGATTCCCTTTGACGTAAGCAAGATCTGGATCAATACCAACCGTGTAGCCTCAAACGCAACTGCACTGAATCGAACTTGGCCTCCCCGTATGCTGCAATGGTGACTCCAACTGATATACCAATCATGTTCGCCATGGTATTGGGAACGAATTTATCTCTCTTCAGGGAAACTCCAATGGAATAGACAACCACGGGCATAAGGGCCTTTAGCATCTGGATGAAGGAGACTGATAGGTAAATGTAAGCTGAATTGGAGAACCAGAGGCTGAGAGAGTAGAGGGCTCCGATGGGCACAACTGAGGTCAGGTAGACCTCCCTTGACATTCCAATTGGCTCGACAAGTTTCAGGACTCTCACCAACACTATGGCGAGGAACAAACAGAATGCCATGTGAATCATGGTCAGGTTAATGGGGAAGGCCTAGTTAAACATCTTCCTGTCAAGAATGTACTTATTGAACACGATCACACTAAAGCTCAGGAAGATCCATATACTCACATAGGTGTAGCTCAGCACGACCTTTTTCAGGACATTGTCATTCACAGAAGCACCGCCCTTGCCTGATCCCATCCCCATCTTTCCACTAATGCAGCAAAAACCCGAAATGGGTATCAGCAAAACACCGATATCTCAACGCCACATAGAACTTCGAGCCCAAATGTGGCACCCAACTGTGGATCTGCAGTAACCAGATCGGGAGAAAAGGGCTTCAACCCCAGCAGAGACCCTCGTCCTGTTCAGGAAACCCTCGTCCGATTGCGCAGCGAAGGGAAGCTCCACAGTAGATCTGCTACCAAAAACAGTGCATCAAGGCACCAGTGTTGCTCCCTTTCGGCCTCTCGCTCAACCACGTTGCACCGATCAGCCCAAACGCATCCTTCACTCTAGATCCAAGCTTCCTTCACAGCAGATCACATCTTGATCCCCAAACTGGATCGGAATCTCGCCCTGAAACCGGATCTGCCAATCGACCAGGCGACAACTCACCACAACAGCCATTTCGCCTTCGCAGATCTAAGGCTTGAATAACTTCAATCAGTAACAGTCGAAACTTGGCCTCCACCGATTCCTCTGACAAATCTGACAGCTCTACTCTTCACTCGCATTGATCCGACGAATCTCAAACAGATCCGACAAATCCAATACTCGCACTGAACTTCGGGCCTGCAAATACAAGCAAAGCCCCTTCGCAAGAGTTTGATGAAAAACAAACAATATATATCAGTGCTAACAACAAACTCTAGGTTCCAACTGATTGCCTTCAGCACTCGGCCACCATAAATCGGCCACACAATGCTCGATCACCCACAGGCAATGTTGCTGAATGCTAGCTCCTCATGCAGATGGTTCACTTCCGCCAATGCTCACCACCAGGCCTGCAATCTCAGATCTAAATTAACACTCCCCGCACTTGTAGCTATCTGCACCTCCGCAACTCCTCCACATGGTTAGCGCCCAAAACAACTCAGATGCTGCTCCACGACCACCACCAGCCACAACTCAGCTTGCTTGCTCCTTCATCGACCGACCTCAATCAGCCTTCACATCACTCATACCACTCGACCTCCTCAAGTAGCAAATCGGCCTCAATTGGCCTCCCTGGCAACAAATCGGCCTAGATGCCAGCACCACTAGCTTGTGTGTTGTTCCCTGAGGTGGATCTGCTTCAACGCTGCCTCTGCAACCACACACCTCGCCTGCAGCCACGAGTGCCAACTCCCTCTGCATCGTCTTTGCTTCCACAGCCTTATGGATTGAACGAAGAACACAACTATTGGATTCTTTCCTTAGCAACAGATGTCCCTACCTCTACATCTTTTGTTTTCACCGCCTCACCCTTAACCTTCACAGCTTCCGTTGCAGGAACTTCGGTGGGCACCAAAACATGAGGAACCTCTGTAGTGGAATCCACCGATCTGTGGTTTACTTCAACATGCTCCACAAGCAACGCTCATCACAAACCGATCTCCGTTAAATAAACACACAGTGGAAGCACTCCACACTTCTCCAAGCTTGCCTCTGCTCCAGTACGCCAAAATTCACATTGTAAGTCAGAGATCTACAACTATCCACACGTTGTTGACACTGTAGCTCGTGTAAACAATAATCAGCAAAGTAATCGAATGATGGACAAACAAACATTCACAAAAAAAATTATTCTACTTATTTCCCTCAGCCCAGGACAGGCCTAGCCCTCGAGGGGCCAAGCCGTCACAGGCTCTGATACCAAGATAAAATTGCAGACACTCAAAAATATATTCTATTATTTTTAATGAGGAAATTTACACACATATTTATGCAAGCAATAGTCTCAAGATATGAATTCTATTTTAGACGTATAGTAGTATGGTTGAGAGATTCTCTCAACCACACATTAAACTACCAAAAACTAAATTCCTATTATGTAGGAACAAACTCCTCAAATGGAGAATTACAAACAAGTAGGAATTAATTATTTCTAACTTAACAGTAGGAGAAGAAGAAAAATAATGTAATCGACGAAAAAAAATTAGAAAAAATAATGTTGTCCAACTGTGCAAAGAGGTCAAGAATAAGAAACCAAAAACAACAACATTTTCTAGCCCAGGAACATATAGGTTCCCCAAAATGTCAAATATTCTGATGATATGGCATATATAAGTCCCTTCACTTTAGTCTGTTAGCTTTAATTAACTACTATATATATGTATGGTTTCATGGTGTTATGAGTAGCTTTTATACTTTTACCTTTTGTAGGTTCATGAATTAACTATGTATATTTGTTAACCTTGGAGTCGAGTTTTTCTTTGGATTTGCGATGACCTTGGTGATGAGTTTGTATATGACATTGCATAAAGCGATGGGTCTGTAGCTTTCAGGCTTACTTGGTTCAGCGCATTTGGGGACCAATGCTATAAAGGTAGTATTGTAAATAAAAATTCCGAACTTGGAAAACTAAAAATAATCAGAAGTTTCAAAAATGGGGAATTTCAAATAATTTTTTAAAATATTTTATTATAATGAAATTTCATTCTTTTTTAATTGAATATTTTTTATGGCTTTATAAACCTTTCATGAGGTGAGCCTTTTATAATTATTGAAGCCTTGAATGCACCATAGATGAAAATAAAATGGGCATGAGCTTTTTGAAAATATACATTCATATGACTACTTGCCTTGGCTACGCGGTAACATTCCCTTCTCCATCTTCAGCTGATAGCGTGTTAAAAATCCCCTTCATCTATTCCATTCCCATCAAATGATGTATGTATGCATATGTTTTTTAATTCCTTAGAAGGTAGGGCCTTTGAAGAGAATCAAAGGACAAAACCGTAAGCCTGAAAACAAAATCAACGCACAAAAAAATCAAAGCACTTACCGTTGTAGTCTTTGTCTGAAAAAAAATAAAACTTCATCAGTCCCCTGTCGTCTTATCTTCCTATTTCTAATATACCATTTGAAACATTAAATTGGTAGTATACTGGATTTCTTCCTATGTTTTTACTTTTAACTTTCTTAACTTTATGAAAAATCGCTTTATCTGGTACTTGGTTGGCTACTTCCTATACCTCACCTCCCCCGAGTAGGATTACCTATTTTCATTGTCTTGATCTGGTGCTTGGCTGGCTCCTTCCTATGCCTCACCCCTATTCTTCTCCTGGTATAACCGAGAAGCATCGGGGTCAGTGTATCTCTCCACATGCATTTAAGAAGGGTAACCACCCTTAAACCACACGCCCTGCTCCACTGCCACCGAGGGATTACTGCAAGAGTTTTGGTTCATATAATGGTTCATAGAACATGAGTGTGTAGAGACGGAAGTGCTCGAAAATACGAGTCTACTCTTTTTGGTATTCACGGTCTCCGCTAAAAGATCTACCAAGAAAAACGAAGCTGGAACGTACAAGTATGTTGAGCGAAATGTTGGTAGAACGCGATTGGTATTCCTACCGTTGCCCCTGTGGCTTATGTTCCGCCAACTGATGCCTATGCCTATGCTGCGACTTACTTTGACGTTATCTTGTTCTTCCATAGGTGTAAGGTGGTTGCAGGGTAGTTATAATGAGTTGAGAGGTGAGCTTCGAGTTGGCTTATATTTGGAGCTCACGCAAAGGTAGCTATTAAACTATGGGATTACTTATATTTGGAGCTCACACACAGGTATATTAAAAAAACCTAGGAGGGGTTGGTCCTCGAGGGGTTAGGGGAAAATTTGTTGATTGACGATTCCTTCTCAGTAATGAACGTAACAAATAGAAAAAGGCAACGAACAGAGAAAGGTGCTTGGTTATGGAAAGAGAGACAAGTGGTTAGATAGTGGGCCGAGAGTCAAACAAGTGGTAAAATCGTGGGCCCACAGGTTCAGACAAGTTGCAATTTATATTTAATTCAATTATCAATGGATGATTAAGAAATTTTGTATATGATGTTTCTACATGCAATGCATTACATATGTGTCTTATGCATTAAATATGTCTCTTGCAGGACATTTTTTAGAAAGCCACACAACTCCACTTGTTATAGAAAATATGCTCCCATCTTCCAAATTCTTGACTTTTCTTCACTTATTGCATTTGCATGAGCGTTGAGTTCTCAACTTGAAGTTTTTGACACCAGACATTAGCATCAATTTCACAGAGAATTTACTATCACGAAGCTTCCATCCGTATTTCAAATTGACATTTTGAAGTGGTCTTTCAAATTTAGCTTGTTCTAAAGTTGAAAACATCAAACCCTGTCATCAGTGATATTACTTTCCTAGCTAGTTTTTATGTAATGAGGTCCCATAAATTGTGATCTCTGTTATTATTTTCCCTGCTTGATTTATCTTTTCAGTTTTTAGTAGTTGTTGCAAAGAGGTCTTATTGCTCGAGGCTGATTTTAATAATAAGATAATTGTTTTATTGCCAACAGGGTCTTTCTGTTCTTTTTTCTATTCCTCTGTCTCTTTATTGGGAAAGAACCTGTAGTGAACCCTAATTTAGACTCCCACAAGGAACTTTTTCTTGATTTCCCCTCTTTAAATTCCTTTTTTGAAAACCCTAGAAGCCCTAAGGTGAGAAGAATAGGTTTGAACTCCAAATTAAATGTTTATCTAGATGCTACATCCAATGATAAGAATACAAACATTTTTCATACATATGGACTTATCAAGAACAAAGTGAATGAGAGAGTATGGTGATCCCCCGCCTACTCAACCGGGCTTTGAAATTACTGCCAACCATGCTAAATATGGCGAGGAACCCTGCTTTCATTTGATGGCGAGGAACCCTGCTTTCATTTGATGTAGAGGAGAAGACTGAAGGAAGCCCGCAACTAAGCATAATGGTTGTCAAGGTTTTAGAAGAAGAAGAAAGCTTGCAGCCAAGAAAATTAGTGGATATCAAGAGTTCTGAGAGCACCAAAAATGAGGAAAAACTGTGCAATATCGTTCCAGGGAAGTGGGTAAAGGATGCTTCATATCCTCTTTATGAGCCTGGTTCCTGCCCTTATGTTGATGAAGCGTTTAATTGCCAAGACAATGGAAGGATTGATATGGAGTATCTGAAATGGAGATGACATCCTCATGCCTGTGAGCTTCCCAGGTAGGAAAAGCAAAGCTTCAGAACCTGCATGTATGCCATGTGCATTAAACTGTACCTTGCATCTCATTACCATACTATTACGAATATGGCATTTGGCTAAGTAGTCAGCTCTATACTTTCCATACTTGTTTTGACAGAGGATTTGGTGGTCAATACTCACGGTTATCATGACTATTGGTGAGTACTCATGGACTGTGTAAAGTATCTTGACTCAATAGTCATCCTCCTCATTTATTTTTCTTGCATAAAAAATAATTTCTTTTTATTCCCATTTTCTCAATACTGTCGAGTATCCACGAGTCACCTGCCTCAGCAAGTAAGACTCCATTGTATGGTAACAATGTCTCAGACAGTTGTGGCATATGTTTTGCCTTACTGTCTTATATCACAGAAACATTTTTAATCTACCTTCCATTGATGTTCCAGATTCAATGCAACAGGCTACTTGGAGACTCGAGAGACAAGCGAGCCATGCTAGTGGGGGCCTCGATGAATACGAACCAGTTTGAGTCCATGCTTTGCATTCTTTGGGAGGGTTTGTCTAATAAGAGAAGAATGTTTGAGACTCATGGCTATTGCATCACAAAAGGCAGAGGATACTATGTTTTCAAATTTATGGTAATGTTGTATCACTGCTTCCATCCTTGCCTGAACTGTATCTTCTATTATGACCTTTTCTTTTTATCCCTGATATGAGAATTCTGGGTGAAGTGTACGATTATAATTGCACTCTTGAATTAATTCGGCCTCATTTCTTAGTCAAGGAAAGTATAAAGGTTAGACCTACTAGGACCAAGAGGTTTACATTGATGATTGTTCAAATAGATATTTCAATCTCTACTTCGCTTTAATATATTTTATTGCAATTAATAACTTTAATTTTACTCAAGGGTTCCTTTTACACAACGATCGGTCATCATATTTCGAACACTCTTGTTTAGTAGAAGAGACAAGTTTTAGAAGCTAAATTTCCCTGGTCTACAATCTTAGTAAAGGCTCACATTTAGTTGTTTCCAATTAGATAGTCTTAGTAAATTTAACCTTAAAATACTTGAAGGAAGAAAAACGTGTACATCAAATGATGGAGGAAAGATGTTCACATTAGAAAATTCAAGGGCAAATCCTTTTGGAGTTCCAGCAAATTGACAGACAAAATGGATGGAGTCCAGGACAGGTTCATGCAAACATAATGAAAATGACAAACAGGTTCACAAATCTGGTTCATTTCTTTCCAATTCAAATTACCATAACAATGCAAAATGGAAGACAGGTTCATCCAAACATAATGAAATTTGGCTTCCGTACCTTGTTTTTGCTTCATACCAAGTGGTGTCAAACTCCTGTCAAATCTGCTTCTTGGTCATGACCTTTACACTGCAAAATAGCAGATAAGCTCATGCAAACATAAAAAAATTAGCTTCAGTACCACCTTGTTGTTGCTTCATACCAAGTGGTATCAAATTCTTGTCAAACCGACTTCATACCAAGTGGGAAAGAACTTGCTACTTTGCAGCTTCTCTTGTTTTATTATTTGTTGTTTTTCATTATGTGCTTGTTTACGTGGAGATATCATTCTTGGTCTCTTGATAACTAACCCGCCTAGGAAATATATCACAATTTTCCTAGGACAACTACTGGCAGCTACAATCACGTTTTTTTTATGATACATTTGTTATTTCAAAGTTTTGAAAAGTCTGTCTGCTTCCAACGATATTGAATCAAAGCTAGAGAAGAATGCATTACCAAATTATCTATTATTTGTTTTTCCAGTGACAATATTGGAAAGGATTCCCAGTCTGGTTAGGGAGATGGCGCAAAGTTTAATCCCAAGGATATGAAAGGCAGGTAGAAACGTGTTTGGTTTAACTTGTAGATGACGGCCAAGAAACTAGTGTCTTTGTGTACACCATTCACTCGACATCGACATCAGCGGTGAATGAGGCATATCAACTAATAGGTGCAATTCAATATTAAATCACCTCCTTTGGTTGACCATATTGAAATTAAAATTCGGAATTTTGATAGATCCAGCACTGCAATTGATTTATATAATTAATTCGGAGATTGCAAAACGTAGCCAGATATAAGGTGAAATATCTTCAACTCTGGTTTATTGCAACGTAATTGTTTGACTGCAGACTGCACTTTAACGACATTGGTTAAATACAATAGTTGTTTCTCACTACTCGACCTGAAAACCAATACCAATTAAAGATCTGTCGCTCAGACATAGATTCACTGAAAATGTTTTTCCTAATTTCCTTGCATTTAATAAATAAACGAAGAATTGCATTCACCTGAAATAGATCATTGCATTGGCAATTGACACGTGTTTAAAAAAATCATTAATAATGTTTTATAAAATATTTTGAAATATAGTTAAAATTTATTTTCAAAATAGTTATGTATCTTTTTCTTTTTAATTAAATTCATTAATTAAAAAAATTAAATTAAAATTATTTACAAAATAGTTTTGCATTTTCTATTTTTCTCACTAAATTTATTAATTAAAAAAATTGTTATATAAATTATGGTTATATGAAATAAGTTATGCACTACAACACAAAAGGGGTTTTAAGACAATATTTAAGACAATTTTTGGGTAAATTGTCTTAACTTGAGACAAAAGAAATTTTTTGGGTAAATCGTTTCAACTTGAGAGAAAAGAAAACTTGTGCATTATCTTAAATATTGTCTTTAAGCGGGTATTAAATTGTCTTAAAATATTGTCTCTATAAAGACAATATATAATACAAATAATTTTGTCTCTCGAGAGACCATAGTTATGATTAAAGGCATATTGTCTTTAAAGAGACAATGCGTTTGATCCTAACTATTGTCTCTCTAGAGACAATAAAAAATTACATTCAAATATAATACAACATCACTTTTGTCTCTTTAGTGACAATATAAAATAATGAATCTAGAAAATGTCACACCATTGAAATAAACCAATATTAAAAGTATTTAATTAAAAATAAACTACAATATCATTGATTAATTCATATTAGGACACAATGGAATCGAACCCCACCAACCTCCTACTTATAAAGAAGGTGCTCTGCCATTGAGCTAGAACCCTTTAAAGAATTATGTGAGAGTTATGGTAGTCCTTGAAATTGCATATATAAACATTGATTTTAAAAATAGCAATTGCATCGAGAGGTGCAAAGGAATGCCGTTAGGAGTGGGAATGTGGAAGCTAATAAGCAAGTCAAATATATGGAAAGTGAGAGACAATCAAAATTTGAGTTTCTATATATCTTGTAAAGCATGTAGCAAGGATGTTAAATTTAAGAAGAAACTTACACTAACATAAATGTCCCTGAACATTGGAAATCTTTGCAGGTAGAAAGTATATCATCATATGACAGAATTCAAAAAAAATGGAAATTTTGTTTAGAGGCTACACAAATCCAAAGGAACGATGGAAATTATATGTTTAATAATGTTGGGGATGATCAATTCCCCTTGATCACTTGGTAATGTGTAATTACAAAAAAAATCAAAACACCATATCAATCCTTTTTACCCCACCTTGATTTCCCAATAAAAGTTTTGAAGTACCCGTTCCATCATTTTATAGGCTACTCGAGAAGAAAAAAAGACACGTAAACTAATGTGACCCACTCCTAGAAATTTATCAACAATTGCAATCTTCTTGGAAGGAAGTAGGTCAATATTACTCCAAGCTTGATTTTTTCTTTTTTAAAACTTGGCTATTATCCATCTCCAATAATCAACAACTAAAAAACTATTTATTGAAGGACATGCCCAAATAAGAAATAGTCTCCCCAAGATTCATAAGCTTTCATTTATGGTTAAGCCAAGTATGGGATTCATCTTGGCCAAAACGAAACCCTATTTCTTCCATTCTAACCACTACTCTTGCTCCTTTTGCAAAAATGTTTGAGAAAAAAATTAGTACCCTCCATAAACTGTTGAATCAACGAATGTGTTAGATCTGAGCCATCTCCAAAGTGAAAATTTAGGTATATTACAATACATATCCTGAAATTTGATATCATATGAATAACTTGCATAAGAGAAATAATGAAAATATTTTACAAGTGAATTTTTCGTGGTTGAATGCCAATTCTTGAACACCTTTATTAGAGGTAATAATACTTCGATATTTTTTCTAAAGAATATCTAATACTCAAAGAATGATGTGGAGATTGCAAGTTACCTTTAAATTGGAATTCATCACTTATTCCAGCCACTGAAATGGTCTATATCTCAATGCATGCTTTGTACATAGTATAATTGGTCCGATTTTAGGAGCTCTTTCTGGTGGACAAAATCTTGGACTAGCCCGGTGATCTTACATGGGTGTGAAAGGCTTTACCTAACACTCAATCCATTTCCTACATCCCATCAACATATAGCACCATTTTGTGATCTTTCTTCAAGCAGGTATCCAATATTACAAAATCTAAATACCTTCCCTAAGATTGTATCTAAATACAACAAATCTTGTTGCTCTTTGCTTTTGTGTTTGACAAATAGAAGCAAAGAATCAAAATTTAGGAAAACCTATCTTCTACAATGGTAATTATTTCCTCTAGCTCCAGGTAATAAGATACTAGAAATAAAAGAGAACAGTGGGGCATTGTTATGTGGAATTTTGCATCTACAGATAAACACAACTTCCCTAAGTGGGTAGCTACACTTACAACATAATTAAAGATTTTAACCTTTCCCTATAGAAGATAAACAAGATAAGGGACCTACTTGTTACCTTTCGCTTTCCTTGTCTCCTTTGAATAGCTCTCGTCGCTCCTTCTCAAACTGAATCCGCTCGATTAGTATCTACAATCATAAATAGAGGACAAAAACCAATCAAAGAAAGAGACCTATCTACTATAAACAAATGGAATCGAAATCATTTACACATATAATCATGATACATAAAGACAAGCATATGGGAAAAGGTGAACACAACTTTATTAAGTAGAAGGAAGAGTTACAACCAAAGAAGTCTGATCCCATGTCACTCATCCATCTTGAGTTCCATCCTTCATCACACCAAAAGCACAACACTCTGGCAGCATAAAAATACTTGCTTATAATCTCAAACCTCAAACCAACAGTATCTCCTTACAATTCTTCAAAGTCCAGCCCCTGATCACTATGATGAGTGCTCAATTTATAGGGAAATGGAGGTGGTTTTGTCATAAATTGGGCATTGAATGGATTTCTAGTTTAGGAGTTAGTTTCCATGGAGGAAGGGATGAGAGGATAGGAGGTTATTTGATTCATTCCCTATCCAATTTTGAGCTCATAGGAGAGGATAATAGGTGGGAATCTTATAGAATGATATAGAATGAAAGAATATTCCCAGAACCCTATGAAGATTTCGTTCAATCTCACTCAGCGCAGGTCAAAGTGGCCCTAGGTGCTTTGCAGTGCAGGCTTGAATGGGCCTAATTGCTCTGCGGAGCATTTACCCCTGACCAAGGCTACACTGGTCCCTCAAGGAGTCATTTAATGATGTCTTCATGCTAGGAAACTCTCAGGAATGATGGAATTCAATGTGGTGACTTGTTTACGGCATGTAGCAACTAAATTAGGGGTTGATGAGCCCTAATAGTACTGATCTGAATGTCGGGAGTTATGTGCCCAAATAGACCTGTAACAACTTCCCCCTAAAGCATGAAGTAAAAAATGAGAATGTCGAGTGATATGCTTTACAATGTGATGGAGAGGAACTGAAGTGGATGGTGACCTGCATCAATTACAATATATAATATCATGATATTTTTTATTTTTCATGAATCGTTGAGGGAAGGCATACCCATACACAACATATAAAATTTCATTACATGTACATAGATAGTCATCTACAGATATAGATCCATGATGGGATGACCATCAGTGTAAAGCCATTATACAGATGATTTAGTACTTTCCTAAAATCGCAACTTGGATGGATGAAACTAGATCTAGGGTCTTCTATCTCGTCCAATTGTGCGCTTAGGTACAAGTCTAACCATGTGAATATGTGATTTGGAGTTGAACATGGGAAGACACCGTCTGATTACCAGCTAATGATGTAAGTTGTTAATAGACGCGAGAGAAATCACCGATAATGATAGTGACCCTCAAGGTACTACAGTACATTCTGCATGGGGTGAATGAATGTTTTGATGTCGAACACCATACAAAATCTTTCAGTCGAAGGTCAATGATGTCAACCTATCACCAGAAGCAAGAAAATTTCCATTAATGTATGCAAGCCTCAAGGTACTGGAAGGGTGTTTCTAAGTCAACTTCTTAGATAATGTGTTGATGTTGACAAGAAGCGACTCATCATAGGAGGGCCTTGATGTATTCCACATCAATGACACGAAAGGAGAGTAATGATTTTTGGAGACAGAATGTGACTGACGACACAAGGTTCAGGAATGGCAGTCATGAAAATGAAGGTTTACGAGTATTGCAAAGGATGAATTTAACTGAGCGACATCTCTTGAACATGTCAGCAACACCGAATGAATTGGCAGCATTGACCCAAAACCAAAGTAATGGACGGTATGGTAGACCACAGGTATGATAATCATCAAGCAGATAACCCAACTCAAGTAGTCACAGAGATGAAGTGAAAGTGTCATGTTCAAGAGTGACCTGCTACCATAAAGTGGTTTACCCCTTTTCTAATTTTCCCTAATCATTGCTGACCAATACCTCTTTATTTTTTATCAAGTTTGAGGAGGATAACATATGCTTGTTGTATAATTCCACCCTTTGGGTGAATCCATCACTATGTGATGCTTTAACGAGTCTAATGAAGGTGAAACTCGCTCTTATCACGATGGAAAATTCTGTCACTATTTGATGTTTTAACGAGTTTAACGACAATGATAACTCAGTCCTTTTCATGTTTAGAGAGTTTAAAAAGGGACAAAAAGAAAAATACACAAGTTATTTTTTGTAAGTTTTTCTCTCAAGTCCGAAAAAGAGTAAAATAATACGAGAGAGAACCTATTTACCATGTTCAATCAACATATTCCTTTTTTGTAAATAATATATCTGAATCTGGAAAAGGGTTAAACTTATACTGAGTAGATTTTATTTCCAATCTGTTAACAAGATGAAAAGGACAAGCTCTTGGCAATATTTTCATATTTTGAGAGTTTGAAAAGAGCTTAAAGAGGACTCCACTTTGAGGAACTAGTGGTGTCTAGGATAGCGATTGGTTCCGGTGATGTTGGAACTTCTCAAAACATGTTGATTTATGTGAAGAGGTTGGCTAATAAGACCACTCATTGTCATTGTTCCTCAAAAAGGGTAAAACAACCGAGTGAAAGTGTATGATCGGCCAAGCAGATAGATGGAAAGAGACCAACCAAGGCTCATCTGATGGAAGAGGTTGATAGAATGGCAATCATGAGGGTTAAAATGGAGATGGGTTCATTTTTACACAAGGTTGAACCATAGAGAACTATGGTTAGATTTAGTTTCATGTTTACACAAGCTAGAAACGAAAAACTGTGCTTGGATTCAATTTCATTTTTACTCAAGCTTGAAAGGAAAAATTATGCTTGGATTCAGTTTCATTTTTACACAAGCTTGAAATGAAAACTATGCTTGGATTCAGTTTCATTTTTACACAAGCTTGAAACAAAAAACTATGCTTGGATTTAGTTTACATGCCCCCAGCATGATGAATCGATTCTAGGTGCATGCCCCCCAAGCTTCATTGCATTCACCTAAGTAGACTACTTGTGGCTATCAGGTGGATGGAATGAAGGTTCATCAAGTGAAAGACTCGACTGGGATTTTACGAGATCTAATAAAATATTTGAATTGGAACTTTTCTCTAGGGGACCTTGTTTCATTTTTTAATGAGCTTAACACAAGACAAGGAACTCTGCTCAGATTCCTTGTTTCATTTTTTAACGAGCTTGACACAAGGCAAGGAACTCTACTCTGAGACCTGTTTCATTTTTTAATGAGGTTGACACAGTAAAAGAACTATCCTCATATTCCTTGTTTCATTTTTTTTAACAAGGTTGACACAATACAAGTAACTGCCCTTAGACCCTTTGTTTCATTTTTTAACGAGGTTGACACGAGGCAAGGAACTGTCCTTATAGAACCTGTTTCATTTTTTAATGAGGTGGACATAGTAAAAGAACTATCCTCATATTCCTTGTTTCATTTTTTAATGATCTTGACATAAGACAAGGAACAATGCTCATACCCTTTGTTTCATTTTTTAATGAGCTTGACACAAGGCAAGGAACTATGCTCATGGGACCTGTTTCATTTTTAATGAGGTTGACACAGTAAAAGAACTATCCCCATATTCCTTGTTTCATTTTTTAACGAGCGTGACACAAGACAAGGAACAATCCTCATATTCCTTGTTCATGACCCATAAGAGATCATGACTTCCAAGAGGTTCTCATCAGATGGGAGAAAAATGTTCTGGAAGGGATACGTAGCAAGGAATTCATTAGAGAGATTTGGTTCCAATGCCTTTAGTACATAATGCACAACATCATGGAATTGATCGTCAGTTGATGTAGGCATGGAACTGATTGCCACATAATCTACCCGTGACGGGGAAGATACCGTTGGGACAAAAGGACCATTTAGGGAAGATGATTGACTAGAAGCCATATTTGGACTGGGAAATGAAAGTTGGTCAACGGTGAAAATTCTGCCTTCATGCAAGAAACACATCACTCGGAAGAGTGTTGAAACAATAGCTCCCATGTCATAAACATAGTCACGCCCAAGAAGTAAATTGTAATCTAAATGGCTTGGGACTACCATCACATTGAGGTAAACAATTTTTCCTCCCAAAGTAATAGGCAACTATGAAGGATCCCTAATGGCTAACTGGTTCCTCTGTTAAAAGCCAACAAATTCTGGGTAACAAGCACAAGTGATGGTGATTCGAGTGCTTGCCAAACAGTGGAGGAGAGGATATTCACTGATGCACCTTCATCTATAATGGTGCCAAGTACAATCATATTACAAACCTATACTATGATCTGGAAAGACACATAAGAAGGAAGACAACATCTTTTCAGTCGATTCCAATTGAAGGAAGTGACCAGACTACTTGGAGGGGGTATCTTAAAAACATGAGAATGAACCCTTTGAGTTACAAGAACAGGAGGATTTTCCTCTTGTCTTGATGGAATAACAGGGTTGCCTCCAAGCTCATTGGAATCTGAAGAAACGAAAATAACCTGAGTGGTATCATACTCACTCTCTACAGGAAGGGTACGATTAACTGAAGGTGAAATCGAGTCAATTGTTTGCTCGACCTGTGATTGGTTAGGTATAGACTCATGGGATTCACATTTAGAGAGAGTGGGTTTGATCGATGGTTGATTTGGGTCAGTCACTTTATCAACTAGTGAAAGATTAAGGGAGAGTCTCCTGTAACCAGATGGAAGTCACTACGGAGAATAAGGATAGTTAGCCAACACTATTTTGGCTTCATACAGATAGGGACAAAGGTGAATGGGGTGATTCCCTTCACATAACCTATAGGAAATCTTAATTTTACCCTTCTTTCCATGAAATTTACTACCACTAGTTGATGGTGTGTTGCCAACATGATCTCCAGAAGTTGATGACACAAGATGATGTGAACGAGAAGACCATTCTTCTAAGATCTGAGGAATAACAGAACGATTTCGAAGAAGATGGTCTCCTGTACAAAGTTTGCAAGGATATCGAAGTTTGTGAGGCTTATCAGACGATTTCTCATAAGAAGTTGCATTTGAAGCAATGGTTTCTTGGTTGCCCCCTACTGAATTTTCTTCTTCTTATTCTTCTTCTTTCCTTTCTTCTTCTTCTTATCCACCTGGTTACTAGTGCCAATACTCTCACTAGGCGAAGAGGAAGAAGGGGAGGAAGGAACAACCAACGAAGAAGGCAAAGGGTCAACTTTAAGATGAACTGGAGGTTGATTTTGTCTAGCTGGAGGAATACTCGATTGTGGAAAAATCTCGGAAGGGAAAATTTAGCCATATATGGAACACCAATATTTTGGAAAGGAGGAAAAGGACTAGGATTCCCATCAAAAGGAATTCCTTGATCGGTGGACTCTGGAGTTGTTGCCATATGTCTCAACCTAAGATCAACTAGGAAGTGACATGGAGGATGTTATACATAGTCAATTAATTTTATTTTAATCAAAATAACATAACAAAACAAAAGAGGGATAATCTAGGCAAAAGGATTACCAAGTAACTGTGAACTGCAATATACTACCTTAGTAAACCAAGGACTTAACATACGTGCAGGCAATCTCCCCGAATGTTGTGTTCGGTGTATCACAGTGTATAAGGTGGCCAACTCGGTTACTTAAAGATGGATAGCAACCTAATGTAGTCCTCCCATATATACCCGAAAGTACGTGGAGGCCCAATCCGTGTTAGCATTGTCTAATGTGAAACCGCACAATGAGAGCATTCCTTTATACTTTTAGTACTATAACAATGCCCTATATACCCGAAGGTATGTGGATGAGATATGATATACTTACGTACGCGGAATGAGGTATCACACTTGAAATGTATTGCAGACAAGTTAGCGATAGATGCTATGTTTAACGACGCCGGAACACGTCTCTAGCCTAGACCTCAAAATTTTATTTGTTAAGTTACAATGCTCCATTAGGTTAATTGAGATAAATTTTAAGTTGATCTTCTTAATAATTTGCCTTTCAAGGTTCACGATGTGATGTATGTTTTCAATTCCTAGAATGCAACTAACATGATAAACATTCTTTCATTCAATTAACAATGAAAACCGTAGCTAGTAAGGGACAAATAAATCAGATATTTCATAAAGAGCAAAGAGCACACCTAATGCAATTTCCCTAGCTATTTATATCAAGCATTTACAAACTACAATATGAAAAATTCAAGTTTTTATTTTCAGTCCCTTTAGTGTTTAGATGAACAAAAAGGAACTAGATGCACAAACAATTAATCAATACTTTTCACAAGAAACGAAGACTTTACGACAGTTTCTTTTTCAACGAAATGAAGACTTTATGACACTTCCTTTTCAGAAAAGACTAATCAAGTATCAACTAACTTTGACAATGAATTGATAATGATAAAGAAATATCTTAAGAAAAGCTAAACCATCAAGAACCATAACAATCATTGATCCTTCAGCAAACAACTTGAGAAGCAAATTTGGAAAAATCCAAGTCAAAGGAGGGTTTTTTGACCTAAGGACGATCAACGCAGGTCAGAGTGGAAGAGACTGAACTACATAGCACTGTCTCTAAGCGAAGGGTGCTCTACAGACCACTGTCCCCTGACCAAGGGTGCTCTGGTGCCAACACATTCCTAGAGTAGGCATTCTAGTGCAAATTTTGACCAAAAAGCTTCAAAATGACTGAAAAGAGATCAATGAAGTCAAGTAAAGTCTACTAGGGTGTACTATGATGAGGATAAACTACACGAAACGATGGTCGATCCCCAGTATGGTCACCAATTTGTTATGTGAAATTTTGCATCGACGGATAAACACAACTTCCCTAAGTGGGTAGCTACACTTAGAACAACAGAATTAAAGAGTTTAACCTTTTCCTATAGAAGATAAATAAGACAAGGGACCTACTTGTTCTCTTTCGCTTCCCTTTGTCTCCTTTGAATGGCTACCATCGCCCCTTCTCAAAATGAATCCACTCGATCGGTACCTGCAATCATAAACAGAGGACAAAAACCAATCAAAGCAAGAGATCTATCTACTATAAGCAAATGGAATCGAAAGAATTTACACATATAATCATCATACATAAATACAAGAATATGGGAAAAGGTGTAAATAGCTTTATTAAGTAGAAGGAAGAGTTACAACCAAAGAAGTTTGATCCCATGTCACTCATCTAGCTTGAGTTCCATCCTTCATCACACCAAAAGCACAACACTCTAGCACCATAACAATACTTTCTTATAATCTCAAACCTCAAACCAACAACATCTCCTTACAATTCTTCAAATTCCAACCCCTGATCACTATGATGAGTGCTCAATTTATAGGGAAATGGAGGTGGTTTTGTCATAAATTGGGCATTGAATGGCTTTCCAATTTGGGAGTTAGTTTCCATGGAGGAAGGAATGAGAGGATAGGAGGTTATTTGATTCATTCCCTAACCAATTTCAAGTTCATAGGAGAGGATAAGAGGTGGGAATCTTCTAGAATGATGTAGAATGAAAGAATATTCCCAGAACCCTACGAAGATTTCTCTCAATCTCGCCCAGTGCAGGTCAAAGTGGGCCTAGGTGCTTTGCAGAGTAGGCTTGAATGGGCCTAAGTGCTCTGCAGAGCATTTACCACTTACCAAAGCTGCGCTGGTCCCTTAAGGAGTCATTTCAAAATGTCTTCAGGCTAGGAAACTATCAGGAATGATGGCATTTGATGTGGTGACTTGTCTAGGGCATGTAGCAACTAAATTAGGGGTTGATGAGCCCTAATAGTACTGATATGAATGTTAGGAGTGATGTACCCAAATAGACGTGTAACAAGCATGAAACTAGATCACAATAGTGCTTGCAAACAACAAGGATAACACTACCAAGAAAATAAAATTTTACATTACCTGTGTCTTCTCAGATTGACTTGTTGGGATTTGATTGTAAATCTAGTGAGGTCAAGGATCATCTTTTTGTATATTTAGTGTTGATCATATTCCAATGCATAGAGTATAAGTTGTTGATGCAAGACATTAGAGATTAGGAATCAATCAATTTTCCTTGTAAGAGGGAATCACATAAATATAATTGTTTTAGTATTGCCAAAAATCCCCACAAGAACACATTCCATCTTTGAAATGATGATACTGACTGACATCTCTCACAATAAGTTCTTGCCCTATAATTTTAGAAATGAGATTGGAAGAAGTATGACAATTACTAAGAATACAAATATTCTTGATGATTTGAATAGAAATTCTTCTAGGAATATTAATAAGTGCAAACACAATCGCCATTTTCTCACTATAATAGGATAAAAATTGTTCATTCTACCGATCGTCTACATCATGCAATTTTTTTTTTGTATTGGGCACATACCTTGCCTCCTTCATCAACTTGGTTAATTCCTCCATCTTCTCATAGATCACTGTTATTTGTGGATGCCTTCTGTCTTTGACAGTGAAACTATGCACCATACCTTTGACCTCAATCCAGCTAAATCTTGGTTACTTTTTTCAATCCTTTATTTTTCATATTTTTCCTCACATTTGCAAGACAAACCCATCTGTGAGTTGCAACATATATATTGGACAAAATCACATATGCTTGAGCATCTTGTGGTTCCAACTTGAGATTATGTTTTGTTGTTTGTTTCCCTAAATCCAAATCTCAATGGGTTCTATAGGAAGACAACAAGTTTTTCCATACCAAAGCATTTGGTTCAAACAAAATTTTATTTATTAAATCTTCAGCCTCATTCAATTTCCCAGCATGACCAAGAAGGTCAACCATACACACACAAATGCTCCATTGTTAATGTAATGCCATAATCTCGATCAATGGAATCGAACAACCTATGCCCTTCATCCACTAATCCAATGCTACTGCAAACCAACATAACATAAACAAAAGCGATATTATTTGGCTTCAGACCTACTTGTTGCATTTGGTCGAAGAGTTGGAGAGCCTCCTGCCATATCCATGTTGTGCAAATACAAAAATCATTACATTCCATGAGGCAACATCACATTCACATTTTTTGGAAAATACTTTTTGTGCATCTCCCAAACTTCCACACTTTGCATACATGTCAACAATGGAATTTCCAACAGAGATATGTGAGTCAATCCCACTTTGGATAGCAAAATAATGGACCTTCTTTCCAATTTCCAGGACTGCTAGGTTGGCACAAGCACCAATGATGCTAGAAACACTAAATTGATCTGGCTTTGAGCCTTCTTGTAGCATTTGGCCAAAGGTTTTCAATGCCTCTTCCCAATACCCATTTTGGGTATATCCTATAATCATGGCAGTCCATGAAATCAAGTTGCATTCAGGCATTTTATTAAAAACCTTACAAGAAGACTTGATGCTTGCAAACTTTGTATACATATCAGGAAGAGATGTTGCAACCCAGATATTGGACTCATAGCCAGTTTTGATTATGTAACTATGGATGCATTCACCTTGTCCTACATATGCTAGGCTTGCACATGCCCTGAGAACACTGGGTAAAGTGAACTCATCTGGCTCTATACCCACAAGCTACATCCGACCAAATAGTTTAAGGTCCTCCTTGCCATGACCATTCAGCATGCATCCCACTCTTATTTCATTCCATGAAACAACATCTCGAGAAAACATTCTATTAAAACACATGAAATGTATCAACTGTACTGCTGCATTTTCCATACATGTCAACAAGGCCATTTTGCATGGAGACTTATGTCAAATCTAGTCCTGATAATATAAGCATGAACCATCTTTCCATGTTTTAGGGTTGTTAGGCTAGAATAGGCAAGAAGCAATAGGGAATTTTTAAGGTCTAAAATGGGCATCCTAAGGAAATTATAAAATAATAGTGTAAATAATAAAATAATATTAGATTACATCATCAAATTTTAGAGGGAAAAAAGAAAATCTACTTTTCAACTCATATTTTCAACTTATCTCGCTAAGGTTTTACTCAAATTTCAAGCGAGAGCACTCGTTGGATGAAAATTTTGATTTCTCATACAAGGAGTACCCATGTTGCATACTTTCGATGGACCCTACTACACGAAAAATGAGAAATACATGAAAAATGTGATTGCAATCACCTTTTTTCATGTATTTCTAATTTTCATGTTGTAGGGTCCATTGAAAGTATGCAACGTGGGTACTCCTTGGATGAGAAATTAAATTTTGCTTCCCAGGAGTACTCTCGCTTGAAATTTCAGTAAAACCTTAAAGCGATAAGCTGAAAATATGAGTTGAAAAAGTACTTTTATTATTTTATTATTTTTAATCTTTTTACTTTTTTACTTGAAAAATGGTGAATCACTCCCCATGGTTGACATCACCATTTTCAATCCCGTTGGTCCTTATAAAGTTTATTTTGGTTGTACATTTTTCTTGGGAGGCCCATTTTAGACCTCAAAATTCCCCTAATGTATACTTGTGAAGGTATACTCTTCTGCACCCATTCCTATCTTGAACATTTCACAAGAGAGTTTCAAAGCCTTCTTGCCATGCTCATGTTGAGCATATATAGCAATCATTGTAGTCCATGATACATTTCATATAGGAATTTCATCAAACATTTGGCGACAATGGTGCAACATTCCACATTTCTGATACATGTCAACAAGTGCACTTCGTACAAAGATTTCAGACTCAAAGCCAAACTTGGTGATTTTGCATTGCCTCGCTATGCCCAGTTTAAGAGTTACTAGACCAGCGCATGCCCTGAGAAAACTTGAAAAAGTGAACTAGTCTGGTTTGAACCCTTCCAATTGCATTTGCTGAAACAATTGTACAACCTCATCACTATTCCCACTCTGTACACATCTGACTATCACTAAATTCCAAGAATCTATATGCCTTTCAAGCATTCTATTGAACACTAGAGGTTGACTCTATACACCCAAACTTGAGATACATGTCAACAAGAGAATTACCCATAGTGACATATGAGAATATCCCAATTTTTACAATATTCTTATGAATTTGTGAGCCAAGTCCAATAATTCCTAGGCTGCCCATGCTCTTAGAACTCTAACCAAAATTAATGAATTTTTCACAATTCCCAACTCAAGAATTCAATTGTAAACCTTCAGTGCCTTCTCGGGTTTCCCATTTTGAGTATATCCTGAGATCATAACAATCCATGTGACAAAATTCAACTCAGACATTTGGTCAAATAACCTATAGAGTCCTTCCTTATAGTCACTTTTGGCATACATCTCCACAAGAGTAGTACCCACAAACATGTCTGCCTCGAATCTAGTTTTAATAATGTGGGAATGAACTTATAAACCTTGAGCTCAAGCTTCCAAAATCAAGTGTGATCTTAGCACACTACTAAGAGTGAACATTGACCAATGGAGATGTTGCACAAATGGGATCATTAGCACCATAGGAATAATGGAAATCATGTGGAGACGTTGAACAAATGGGATCATTAGAACATTGAATTGTAACCTGACCAGATTCCTTGTGATTCCAACACTATGAATTTATGGTGCAATCCATAGAAATATCAAGAAGTCCACAGTTGTTGCAAACTAACACGTTTGGACAATCAGGAGTAAAATTCCTAGGCCACTTGTGGATATTGCAAGCATCATCCAAACTGGAGTGACAAAAATCCCTCATATAGGGTGTGTTGTGGTAATATGATCGATCGATAACGACTCTGTTGTGGAAGCGGTGGCTCCCTCTTTGTGGACTATCCCCGTGCATACTTACTCTGATTCAAAAACTCTCAATTGGTTTGACTAGACTAGAAAAATGTAGGCCTACAAAACGCACCACTATTCTTTCGATACTCTTTTCTCTAGATTCAGACTCCACACCTCCGTAAGCCACAACTAACCTTTCGGTTCCTCATTATGGTTTTGAAGTTCTGTGATGTTTGCCAAAAATTTAGGGAAAAGCTACCCGAACACTCCAGAAACAACTCAAGAATTGTCAATGCTTCAAGAATGGATAGAAAGTGTCCACATATTTTCTCTAATTATCTTCCCCTCCTAATCGAATTCCAAAGGGAAACTTCAATTGTTGTACTTTACGAGAGGTATTTAACAATTGTCAAATTTTATTTGATCTAAGGACGATGAAAATGGATGATTCTTATTGATTGGGGTGAATAGTGTTTGGTCACCCCAAGCCCATAGATAAAACACCTATCGGCGTAAAAGTGATCAACAGATAATGGGGTAATCTTTGTAAAATATAAAATCATGTAGCCCCTATTTTTTAACTTGATAAAAATAACTCAATGGAGTTAGCTCAATGTCACACCCATGTAGCATGACTCACACAACAAGCTAACTAGCAATTGCACCAAGAGGTGCAAAGGAACACAAATAGGAGGAGTAGGAGAATGTGGAAAGAAAGTTGAAAAAAAGAAAATCTTTTGATCGTTAAGCGTTAGGAACCACTCCAGTCCTTGCAATCAAAGAGGTTTTCTTTTATTTTTTTTCCAAGACTACCCAATCAGTTTTAAAACTAATTCTATTTTTACAGTTAATGAAACTATTTTTTTTAAAGATTCACAATAAAAATGGAAATAAAAATAATAGCTACTAAAAACAATTTCATTAAACAAAATAATAAAACAATTAAAATTAAAATAAAATATCAATAACTCACAATTTTGATTAATTTTATTTCATTTATAATTACAATACAATTTTGAATTAAATAGTTAAAATAAAAATACATCCAAATTAAAATCACAACAACTGAAATTATATCAAAATCACTCTCAAAATAAATTTAATAAAAGCACTTTACAAAGCAGTCACAAATCTCAGTAAATTGAAAATGATACTTTTGAATGGAATGGTTGAAAACACAATAGTTAGATTTACATTAAATTCAAACCCAAAATAATAAAACAATAAAAACCCTTGCAACACAAAGATGCCAATAAGTTTGAAATTTCAAGAATTTTTAAATCTCATAATTTCGGTGTATATTTTGCTAGATAATATCTATATCTATCTATCTATCTATCTATCTATCTATCTATCTATATATATATATATACACACACACACACACACTAAATTCATGAACTCACCCACACATGGAGATCCAATATCCTCAAGATGAATTATTTGTGCCTTCAACCCTCACAAATAGGTTTTTATTTGTGAATGTGAATAATAAAAAATTAAAATTAAAATATATGAAGAAACCAAGAATTAGAAGAATAAAATCAACAAATACCAATCACATTTAACAAAGGCAGTGCTAAATCTTCTTTCCTCTCCAAATATCTTAGTGGAATATATAAAAACTAATTGAAATTAAGGAAAAATGGTGATGAATGGGTTCATGGGTAAACAACAAAAGTTGAAGGCCATGTCACACCACCCTCAATATTTTTATCTAGATTATTATAACATGATATCATAATAATATTAATCCCCATATTCAAATGGTATGCATAGATATATATTCGTCCAAGTAGATGGAAAAGCTAGATTTCTTGGTTTGTATACCTGTTTTTTTGGAAGTTTAGCCATTTTTGCCTGTTTTTTTAGACAAAAAGGTACATTAATAATTATTACATATATTTTATGATAATAAAAAAAACAATTTCCTGAAGAAAGAAGTACATCTTGTGGATCTTTATATCAATTATAGGTTTTTCCACAATATTTTTTTTTTTTTCAATTCTTTGTTCTCTTCTTTTCTTTTTGTTACTTCAACTTCCAACTCAATAGCATATTCATAGATAAAAATCTAGTAGCAAATAGCAGGTTTGTCAAACTAAGGGTTTTGTTAAGACATTTGCCCAAACATAGTTGGGTCATTAAAATAGAAACAAGCATCTAAAAATTGATATCAATTAGCAAAACACAATTGTTATAGAAAAAGTCTTTCATAATGCTTCTCCAACAACAGTTTATCGATCAAAATTGACATTCTTACAAAATAAGACAAACAAATTTCTATGCTCAGTTAAGAGATCAAGGATAGTTTACTTACCTTAAGTTCAAAAGGGTTGACCTTTGAGGACAAGCTAGCAAGACTTATTCAAAACCAAGCACGTGAGGTATCTTACCTTCATTACAAGGTTTGGCATAATGTTACCCTATATCTTAGTTAAGAACTTTCAGACAAGCACACAACCAAAACCCTCTTTCCTATAGATTTGTTGCTTCCTTCTGGAGTGTCCAGTTGACCAAGAATACCATTAGGAGAGTTGGGATAACCTTACCTTCTACCAAGGAAGATTTATAATGAGTCACTACTATCACATGTCTCAACGGAATTACAATAAGCCACCATTATTAGTTTATGTCTAGTTGCACATAAAATAAATAATTTCCCTCTAGAGGGTTTCAGATCACTAGGCATCCTTAGTACAAAGGTAAATAGACATGGTCAGATCCTCCATGGGCCAAATTCTAGTGCCTAGTAATACAATGTTGAGGTTATCTGATATCACTGTTAAGGTGATACTTCAAGTCCAGTTCATATACAAATATAACAGCAATTGTGTCATGAGAAATAACAATTTGATTGCTAGATGTGGGAATTGACTCCTTGAGGAGTGAGAAGGACAATCCCTCAATAATTACAAAAATGTAGATCCTTATTGTTTATCAGAACGATAACATAGATAAATTGTTCTCATAAGAAGTAACTTTGAATAATGGAGTTCAAATTGTCAATATAATTTTATGAATAAAATACAAACAAGTGTAAACAATAATAATTAGCCTCGATAGTTAAATAAAGAAAAATTGATGATATTCAACACAATAGAACAAGGTAGAATAGTATAGCAAACTTTTAGAATGTTTTATATACATCCTTTAAGCTATACTCTATCCATAATACTCTTGGACTTTAGGAAGAAATATAGTATTCATGCCAAGCTTGTAACTAATGCATCTAGTTCACCTCCGTTTGCAAGCAACGTGACTTCTACATATGCATAGGAGACCTTGCTCAATTGATGCTAACAATCTATTGGAGGCATGACATCCTTTGAAGAAAAAATTGAAATGGTTGTTTGTCTCTGCATCTATAAAAGATAAAAATGATGGCACTATAGACCTAGAGGTTGGGTTTAATATAGAACCACTACAAGTGATACTAGCATCTGTTTATGAGCATTTCTCTAAAACAGTGGGATAAACATTTAAAAGTTCATTAATCATTAAGTATTTTCTCAACCTTAATCCTAAGAATATGTGTATGGAAAATATCGTAAGGTTCGATTCCATGTTGATTTTTTGCCTTGATGATTGCAAGATGCAGGTGATACCAATTCTGTGGCATTCAAGGAATTTATTTTTCATACAATATAAAACAATGTCACTATCCTAGTGAAATGACAATTTGGAATTTTCAAATATCCACTATTTACATATTGGATTCCCTTTTCATGATCTTGGCTAGTGAAATATGTATGCTTAAAATAAACTTAGATTGGAGTAATGTCTTCAATGTGAAGGAATTTGGGTCTAAATTCTTGAAGGCAAGGACATAACTATCTACCAGAAGCAATAACATTGGCATGTAGGTGTTACCTGGAAACTTCACTATCCTAGTGAAATGACAATTTGGAATTTTCAAATATCCACTATTTACATATTGGATTCCCTTTTCATGATCTTGGCTAGTGAAATATGTATGCTTAAAATAAACTTAGATTGGAGTAATGTCTTCAATGTGAAGGAATTTGGGTCTAAATTCTTGAAGGCAAGGACATAACTATCTACCAGAAGCAATAACATTGGCATGTAGGTGTTACCTGGAAACTATGTTATTCATGACAATACTTTTCAAGAAGCCTCTAGCTCTCTAAAAACAGTGAATACATAGTCTCAACAACCATTAGGTTGGAAATTTTCCACTGGATGTTATATAATTAATGCAATAGCTAATGACACAACATGGATTGATAGAGGCATGGATGCAAATTTTCAAAATAAATTAGGTGCCCAAGATAGCAAGATCTAATCCCCATTTGGTTGATATGTGCTTATCACTCACATTCCCTGATAAAAACATACCAAAATGGCATGTTATACTATCTCTTGGAGCCAATATTTAATGAGGGACAGAACATAATAGCATTATGTGCTCCCAAGTGGTAGAAAAGGACAATTTTCAAAGTTAATGGGCAATAATTATTACAATCCTATGCAATATTGGATGGACAAATCCTCTCACTAGCTTATGTCAACACCTACATGTGTTTGAACTTTGAAGGCATTGTTGATTTGGAGGTACCCAAATTCTTGTTCAACCCATCAGTCATAGAAACCCAACCAATGAATGTTGGAATTTTGATGCTTCATTATTTTGCATGATAACTAAGCATTAGGGAAGAAAACATTGTATTGATGAAGTTTTAAGGTGTTTGCAGTGGATCACTGATTTCAGGTAGCACCCTCATTTTTCACATGCTACAGTAGGGTAGGAAAAGGAATAAACTCCTTTGAGAAGTAGTGTAACATTAATAGGCTCCCTTGATCACCAAATTTGATTTCATGTTGTCATAAATAGATGCCTTGTTGGTCACAAAATAGTTTTCACAACTAGAATGTTATTCATGCCTTTGACAAGGTTCAAATTGGGCTCCAAAACTCAAATGAGATCCACTACAGTAAAATATTGGTACAGATAATTACAAGTGTAACACAACAATATCATCCATTTCAGATATAAGGTCATGCCTCAAGGGCTCACATTTAGTCATGCTATAACCAACCAATCAAACTAAAATTAGGTCCCCTTGGTTCAATTATGTTGGATAATCTCAAGTCAAACACAGCTGAAACATACATTTTTTATTTAAATATAATAGATGCTCACTTCCTCATACATAAACATAAATTTAAAAGGAAAAATTATATGACTTCTCCATTCTCTTGAATACTCAATTTCACAGTGACAAATATCCTGGAGGCATGTATAAATTTAAAAACAGATAGATTAAAAAAGGTGGCATGTCAGCTACCCACTTGTTTCCCTAATCTTTGTGGCACTATGGACTCAACACACCTCAAACTATGATCCGAAGCATGCTTGGCCTTCTCAAATCTTAATCAAAATTGAGTCTCGTGTAATGGCTTGGAAAAACATAAATACCAAGTATGAGACAACTCATATGGCAAAGAACATGTTATTGTATCAGCTTAAATGTGGTAAGGATCTACTTCTAATGCAGATTATTTTTACCAAACACGCAAATAAGAAACATCATAAGGCTTGAACACAATTTCCCAATTAAAAAAGAACAAACAAAGTTTTGTAAGAAAAGTAAACACTGTAGCTAAAACTTATGCAAAAGAATCATAAATCTCAACATCATAGCTTAAGTTTTTATGATTCTTTTGAATGTTAAGAAAGTGTCAACATTCATTAGGTCAAAATGGAAAATAGTCAAATCAGCACAAGCTTAAAATTTAAATGGTAAGATAAAGAAAAGAAAAGGTAACTGGTCTTAAAATAATTACATATGGATGTCCACTTTTTTTAAGACAAAAACATATAACCATCAATATGGAAATTATGAATAGTAAACTATTTTCTTCTTTATATATGCTACATGGAACTAAAAATTTTACTAGGACATCATACTTCTCTATATCTCATTCTTAGCTCAACAAG